>CM030358.1:100021601-100643877 GCA_017893485.1 Hemerocallis citrina | reverse complement strand
TTTTTATAAATAAATCGGACGGGTCTGAAACCTTTTTTTCCAAATGTTAAGAAAGAGTTCTATAGAAGTAGGCCTATAAAAACTATTATTGCATACATATTAGGATTTAATTGAGATTTAATTAAGATTCTTAATAAAAAGAGCTCTCGGATGGATTTCATCATCCGTCCGTGCATATTTTTTCTTCAAAAGAATATATTAAAAAAATCTCGGACGGGATTTCATCTCCCGCTTGTCATTTTTAAGTTTAAAAACTCATATTTTGAGTTCAAATGACTATAATTTGAACTCAAAATTTTTATTTCTAAATATCAAATATGAAAATTTTGAATTTCAACGACTGCATATGCTCTAATGAACTACATAGGAGTTCCTAGTCCAAGTCTTCCTACAGTGAAAGCATTTATATTAAAATTTTCTCCTAAACTTGTGTCATATGATCTAGAGTGTTGCAAAACTTCTATATCATGATTTTTCTTAACATAAGATGATTCAGAAGTCAGATAAAACAAGAAAACTTTACCATCTTAGATTTCAGCATGTTCAAATGTATGTAAAAAATGAACAAGAAAATGTTGTAATATCATTTCAATAGGTTTTTTTTTTGAAACAATTTTAATAGGTTTTTATGATGAAAAAAAAATGCATATTCTTAAAAGAAGGGGAGAATAATAATACAATGTACTAGAAAACCTTAAATTCTATCCACAAAAATTAGAAACTTTTAAGTAGATGTTGTTCTAAACTTGTAATATAGTGATCGATGAAGGTCACACCTGCATGCAACTAAAGGAGAGAGAGACTGTTAATGTCACCTAGAGACAATGTTAATGTCACCTAGGGGTGTAAAACGAACAGGATGGTCCGTCGTTTGTTCGAGTCCGGTTTGAGAAATGGCCCAACTGTGGATTGTCCGAAGTGTTATACAAACCGAACTTGAACAAATTATTAGGTCCGATACTTTACCGAGCTCGAGCCGGACATAAGTCCGTCCGAGTATTATTGTGGTCCAATGCCTTATCGAACCGAGTTCGGACTATAAAAATTTTGTCCGACTTGGACCGAGCCGGACATAAGCCCGTCTGAGTAGAATTTCGGTCCGAGCTTGAACATATGGTTGTCCGGTCCCGTCCGGCCCAATTTACAGCCCTAATGTCACCCGCGGTGAATGTTTAATATTATGAAAGGAGGAATCTAACAACACAAAGCATAATCTGTTTCACACTATAAATATAAATATATGGGCAAATTTTCATTAGTCAAGATATGCAAAAAAATATTGTTTGGTCTTTTTTCGTACGCACAAATTGATTCAATTCCTAATGGATAGGTACTATAGCTGCTGAAGAAGCTCGAGTGTATTTGATTGCGTATCAATCCTTGTGACCTTGCGTATCAGTCCTTAGAGAATGTTAGTCTTACAGGTCTTATGTGTAAAGTTGGCAGTTACTTTTCTAAATAAGTCATTACGTGCGTTGTATGTTAATAAGATAAATCAGAGCTTAATGAAGACAATACTGAATATTGAATTGAAAAGTAACTGAGTACAATATCTCCTTATATAGGAGGAACCAAATACAAAACTAACCAACTACCCAATGTGGGACTATAATCTCTAACACCCTCTCTCAAACTCATGATGGGTCAAACAATGTGAGTTTGCCTACTAAGTGTCGGAATCTCTGAACAGTATGGCATTTGGTGAAGAAGTCTGCAGTCTGCTGGGAAGATGTAACATAATGGAAAGAGATGGTTCCTGCCTCAAAACGCTCATGAACATAATGACAATCAATTTCAATATGCTTCGTTAGTTCATGAAAGACCGGGTTGCTTGCAATGTGCAATGCACTCCGGTTATCACAATAAAGTGGAGTAGCTCCTGTAAGAGTGACACCCATATCTAATAACAGCTAACGAACATGAACAATCTCTCTAGTAGTAGCTGCCATTGCTCTGTACTCAACCTAGGTGGAAGAACATGCAACAACTGCCTGCTTCTTGCTCCGCCATGAGATCAGTGGATCGGATCACCTGCCCAATCTGAATCAGAATATGCACTGAGCTCTAGTTTAGATGTAGAATGCATGAATAATGAGTGAGTGATAGTGCCCCAAAGATATCTGAGGATCCGAAGAAGAGCACCATAGTGAACTGATATAGGAGCGAAAACAAACTGACTAACAATACTAACTGCATGAGCAATATCGGGTCTGGTCATGCATAAGTAGACAAGTTGTCCAACAATCTGCCTGCATCTAGTGGAATCAGGAAGGAGCTCACCAGCTGTGGGACGAAGCTTCACATGAAGCTCTAAGGGTGTATCAGCTGATCGACTGTCAGAGAGACATGCAGCAGAAATAATATCTGATGTGTATTTCTGCTGAGAAATGAGTATTCCCTGAGATCCATGAGCATTCTCTAAACCCAAAAAGTAATGTAGCTTACCAAGGTCTTTCATATGAAACTGCTGGTGAAGGTATTTCTGTGTGGATGCAATGCCGGTGGAGTCATCCCCAGTAATGATCATATCATCAACATATAGTAGTAGAAGTACCCTCCCCTGCGGTGATGACCGTATAAACATAGAATGGTCCTGTGAACTCTGACGAAAACCAGCCTTGGTGATGACAAGGTGAAAACACTCAAACCAGGCTCGAGGGGCTTATTTCAGGCCATATATAGCTCGGCGAAGTCTACAAACATGACGAGGAGGAGTAGGGAGGCCAGGAGGAGGATCCATATAAACAACCTCAGATAAGGTACCATGATGAAAAGCATTCTTCACGTCCATCTGGTATAACGGCCATTGGTAGATGGCTACAACAGCAAGAAGGGTGCGAATAGTAGTCATCTGTGCAACGGGAGCAAAGGTCTCATCATAGTCAATGTCATGCTCCTGAGTAAACCCTCGGGCTACTAGACGGGCCTTGTGCCGCTCAATAGATCCATCAGGTTGATATTTGATCTTGAAGATCCACTTACAGCTAATAGGCTGAACGCCCTCTAGCAGAGGAACAACATCCCAAGTGCCAGTCTGATCAAATGCACTGAATTCCTCTGCAATAGCTTTCCTCCATTCAGGATATTGAATTGCATCTTGATAGATTCTAGGCTCACGTATAGAGTGTATAGCAGTGAGATATGCATGAAACTATGGTGAGTAGGAAGCTAGGGTGGAAAAACCGAACTGGTCAGAAGGACCAGTGGCATTAGGTGTATAACGTGCTAGAGGAATACCAAAAGTAGAACGGGTAGACTGACGAAGAGGTGGTGGACTGACAGGGTGTGGGGGTAAGGACGGTGGAGTAGCTCTGATACCATGATAAGATAAATCAGAGATAAATGAAGACAATACTGAATATTGAATTGAGAAATACCTGAGTACAATATCTCCTTATATAGGAGGAACCAAATACAAAACTAACCAACTACCCAATGTGGGACTATAATCTCTAACATATGTAAACACATGTCATAATGGTACATGAAGCTGTTAGACTGTGGGCACCCTGCTAATGGCCCAACTTCTTTTTCCCTGACCTGTTAGCCTGTGTGATGCACGTAAGGAACTTGTATATAAATAACCCATTTTGTAACTGATTTGTCATGAATGGAATTTCTGAGAATTGAGATCTTGTTCATCATCTTCTCCCTTCTTCCATTTCTGATCCTTGCGTAAGCTTGCAGGTGATCGCCATGGTGAGAAGGCATCCCACTGCTGCCAACTACGCCATAGCTAGACGAGTAGGAACAATGGTATTAGAGCTAGATGTCGATCCAATCGACGTTGTTGATCCTGGAGACGATCAAGAACTCCAACAAAAAGATGAGAATCCTCAAGAATCCAGGTCTAGACCTCGGTCAAGATTAGGAAAAAAGGATCAATCTGACACCTGCGACGGTGACGAATCTCATAAGCAGACCAGCCTTGAAGAGCATCTTGATCAATTTCAGGAGAAGTTTAAGCGCTTTGATCGGTTTGAAGAGAGATTCGATCGATTGGAGCACCATCTGATGCACAGTAGTGGTGATGATTCAGGCATGCAACATGGATATTGCATTCCACCAGGTGTTCGACATCAGAATCCACATGATCTTTTGAGGAATGATGATTTTGAGCAACAGAGGTTTTGGTATCACGATCAAGAAATGAGGTTTGGGCGAAACTAAGAATCAAGATTTGACCGAGGCCAAGATGCATGGTTTGGGCGAGATCAAGAACCAAGGTTTGGTCGAGATCAAGAGCGAAGATTTGGAGGTCACAGGCAAGATGCAGGTAACACTTTTTTTCCAAAACATCAAAAAATTGATCTTCATGGTTTTGATGGTTCGGAGGATATCAATAACTAGATATATCATATGGAACATCACTTCTTTATACAAGGAATTCACAATAGGGACGAACTAGCTTTTTGTTTGTACTATTTGAAGAAAGATGCCTTATTGTGGTGGAGGTGGTTTGAACAGCAAGAAGAGGAAGTTATTGATTGGGAAATGTTGAAGAAAAAGTTATTGATGCAGTATGGTCCAATGGAGCTTGAAGATCTTGAAGAAACTCTGTATAAATTGCAGCAGACTGGTACGGTGTATGAGTATCACAAAGAGTTTCTTAAGTATAGTCATTTGGTCATGACTATGGGACGTTCTTCTCTGGTCATTTGCTATATATCAGGCTTGAAGAGTGAATTAAGGAAAGAAGTCAAGCTCAAGCGTCCATGGATTGTCCTCGAAGCTTATACGGAAGCTTTTGCTAGGGAATCTATATTGTTAATGACCAGAAGAAAGCTTGGAAGTATAATAGTTTTGGTAAGGGAGATTCTTCAAATTCTTTTTTTTCCAAGGGAGCTGGAGTCGCATCATGAAGCAATATTACAAACCAGTTAGTACCACTACAACTTCCTCTAAGATTGTAGGTACTGTTACTGTTAATAATCTATACTCTTCTGCCAAAGTAAATGATCCTCAGTTTTTGTAGTATATGAAGGAAAGAAGGGAAGGGACTATGTTTCCACTTCGACGAAAAAATTGTTAGAAGGCATAAATGTGCGAGAAAGACATTTATGCAAATGATTGGATCGTATGAAAGCAGCTCATTGATGCAAATGCTTGGGGGCCTTGGATGGAGATGATGAATAGCTATTATTCAGCTCAGACGGAATTCATGAGGGCACTGTTGAGGAAAGTAAGTTGGGTAATACAATGTTGAAGGCTACTTCCTCAGCAAAACCTGTTGCTATCTCTTTGAATTTCCTTACGGGAAGTACTAATCCAAGGACCTTTAGGGTTCAAGGCACTATACTATCCAAACCAGTTTGTGCACTATTGGATACAGGGGCAACCCACAACTTCATTAATGAACAAATTGTTAAAAAATACAATTTCTAGTGAACCAACAAGTGCATTTAGATGTCACCGCTGCGGGTGGGAGATAGCTAAAATGTTCAGGGTTGTGTGAAGGGGTAACGTTCTTATGTCAATGGGTTCCTATAGTAGCTGATTTTTATGTTCTATCTATGGATACCAGCCAGCTTGTATTAGGGTCTCAGTGGATAGAAACACTTTGGGATGTAGTGTGGAATATGAAGGAGAATATGATTAAGTTCCAGTTGGATAATAAAGAACGGGTGTTGATGGGACTTCCACTGCAAGAAATGAAAATTACAACTCCACACCGGCGAACGAGCTTCTTTATATTTATAAGAGAGTATCTTTTTGATAGGTGCCTTTATCTGTATGGGGAATTCACTGCTAAAAGATCCCGCCCAGTGTCCCCCTCTTTCCCCCCGCCGCCTTCTGACCTGCAGGAGTATAAAGCTACATCAAAGGCACTGTTACAAATGAAGAGTGGTTGGTTATTACAAATGGTTGGAGCTCCGGTTGTGACTTCTACTCACAAAATTCCACAGCAACTGCAGCAAGTACTTGATGAGTATGGTGAAGTTTTCAAAGAGGATATGCGACTCCCTCCACACCGAAGTTATGATCATGGGATCTCGTTGCTGCCTAGGTCCAAACTGGTTAGTTTGATACCTTACAAACATCATTGGTATCAGAAGAATGAAATTGAGAAGTTAGTAAAGGACATGCTCCACTTCGGTATTATTCGCAACAGCCAAAGCTCTTTTCCCTTTCCTATAGTTATGGTAAAGAAACCCGGTGGTAGTTGAAGTATGTGTGTGTATTATAGGGATTTAAATGACATAACTATTAAACATAAATACTTAATTCCAGTAATTGACGAGCTTTTGAGTGAATTATATGGTGCAACATTATTTAGTAAGTTGGATCTACAGAGTGGTTATCACCAAATTAGAATGCGAAATGAGGATGTGCACACAACAACATTTCGCACACATGAGGGACATTACAAGTTTCTAGTATTACCATTTGTCAACGCTCCTTCTATATTCCAATCTCTTATGAATAGTATTTTTAAGCCGTATTTGAGGAAATTTGTCTTAGTTTTCTTTGATGATATTTTGATATACATCCATAACCTAGATGATCAAGTTGAGCACTTGCAGGTGGTCTAGCAGATCCTACTGCAACACCAATTGTATGCTAAAACAAGTAAATGCACTTTTGGAGTAGCTATAGTGGAATATTTGGGCCATATTGTGTCCTTTGAGGGAGTCTCTATTGATGCGAGCAAGGTTCAAGCTATCCAAGACTGGCCTACACTCGAGTCACTAAAGGCATTGCAGGGATTTCAAGGATTGACAAGGTATTATAGACAGTTCATCGCTAATTATAGTTCTATAGCTTATCCTTTGGTGAAGCTGAAAAAGAAGGGATCCTTTCATTGGGCTAGTGAGAGCCAAACTGCTTTCAATCATATGAAGCAAATCTTAATGTCTCCTTCTGTACTCAAATTGCCTAATTTATCTGAGCCCTTTGTTTTGGAATATGACGCTTGTGGAACTGGTTTAGGAGTTGTCCTGATGCAAGAGATGCGCCCTATTACTTATTTGAGTTAGGAGTTGAAGGGGAAGAACAAACTCTTATCGACGTATGAGAAGGAGATGCTAGCTATTCTGCTTACTATACAAAAGTGGAATAAGTATTTGTGGGGAAGGAAATTTGTGATTAAAACTAACCATAAACCCTTGAAATATTTTCTTGAACAAAGACTGTACACTGATGTTCAATATTTGTGGCTTGTAAAGTTGCATGGCTATCATTTTGAGGTGGAGTATAAGAAGTGGTGTGATAATAAAGCAGCAGATGGGCTCTTGAGGCAATTTGAAGAAACTGCGTATGAAGATGTTCATGGACCACTTTTGGCTATTATTGTTATACAATCTACTTGGCTTCAACAAGTCAAAGACTTGGTCCTTACTGATCCTTTCTATGTTGAGATTACGACTCAGTTAGACTCAGGGCTTAACAATTGGGGTTTTTGTAGCAGGAGTGTATTATTTTAAAGGCAGAGTTTTATTGAGCCCTTCATCTCCTGCTAAGCGATTGTTTTTAGATGATGCTCATTCACCTCCGCAAGATGGACATTTTGGAGTAAATAAAACTTGACAATAACTCAAGAGAGTTGTGTATTGGCAAGGAATGAAAAGTGATTTGAAGGATTTCATTAGATCCTGTGACATTTGCCAGCCCAATAAGTATATGAGCACTTCCCATGCTGGTCTTCTACAACCTTTACCAATACCTGAGAACATATGGGAGGACATTAGTATGGATTTTATTGAGGGATTACCCCGTAGCTCTGGTTATACTACAATTCTTGTAGTGGTGGATCAGTTTTCCAAATTCAGCCATTTCATTCTGTTATCTCACCTGTATACAGCTAAAAGTGTGGTTGCTGCACTATTTAAACAAGTGATCAAGTTATATGGATTGCCCAAAAGCATCATATGTGATAGAGATGCAATTTTTTCAAGCAATTTTTGGCGTGAATTGTTGGATATGCATGGTACCAAACTGTGCATGAGTTCTGCCTTTTAGCCGCAATCTGAGGATCAGACCAAGGTGGTCAATCGAGTCTTGGAGACTTACCTTTGATGCTTTACTGATCATAAACCTGCAAATTGGGTTACTTGGTTGCCATGGGTGGAATTCTCTCATAACACTCATACTCACAGTTCTACTAAGATGTCGCCTGACTAAGCAGTCTATGGGAAGCTACCACCTTCAGTTCTTTCTTATGTACCAAATACAGCAAGGGTCCAGGCTGTGGAAGATGAGCTGATCAATAGGGATATCCTACTTCAAATTTTGAAAGATAATTTGATTCAAGCCCAGGGAAGAATGAGTTCCAAGGTTAACATGCATCGCACTGGTAAAGAATTTGTTGTTAATTATTGGGTTCATCGTAAGTTGCAGCCTTATAGACAAGTGTCGGTTGGAGGTCATCGCATTCACAAGCTTTCCACTCTTTATTATGGGCCCTATCAAATCACAGCATGAATTGGGGTTGTTGCTTATCGGTTACTACTACCAGACACAACGAAGATTCATGATGTCTTCCATATTTCACAACTAAAATCTCATGTGACTCGTTCTGTTGCTGCAATTGTGAGTTCAACTGCCTTGCCTGCTTATTTTGTTGATGTTGCACCTCATCTGCTTAGGATTTTGGATCGGAGGGTGGTACCTAAGAGAGGTATTGCAATTACGGAAATTTTGGTTCAATGGCAACATGGCGAGGAGTGCGATGCAATTTGGGAGAGTTTTAGGGATGTTTATTGGAGGTTTCCATCATTTCAGAGCGTCATGGATGCTCCGGTTGAAAGGGGGAGGAGTTGATCCAATTCCTAATGGATCGTACCGTAGGACCTTGAGCTCGAGTGTATTTGACTGCATATCAGTCCCTAGGACCTTGCGTATCAGTCCTTAGAGAATGTTAGTTGATATGGCTAAAAATGGGGTTTAATCGGAACCGTCCAAATCAGGCACGAATCTTGATGCCCAGGGGTAAAACAATAATTTCACCTACCAATGGGTCCGAAGCAGGTACTGGTTCTCCTCCTCGAAAACCCGCTAACCCACAAACGGATCCACCTCAATCGGGTGCGGGTTTCAACCAGCAGAAAGCCCGATCCAGAGGGATAGAATTAGGGTTTCTGATTAAATCTTAATCAACGGTCCTGATTCATGCCTATCCTTCCACTGGGAATTAGGGATTACATTCCTAATCTGTTTACAAGGAGTATATTCCTTATCAGATTACGGGGATTACATTCCTAATCTAGTCCCTAAGATGCCTATAAATACCCCCCCATCCATCTCCATTAAGAGGTAATCAATCTTTTGCCAGTTTTCACGCTCTTTCTTAATCATCCCTGATTACTGACTTGAGCGTCGGAGGGTGCATTGCCGGGAACAACCCCAGTGTCTGGCACTTCTTGCAGGTGTACGGCAAGAGCAAGCGTCAAACTCCAGCGGAACAGGTAAACAGGTTTCCTATTCAAAGTTTTCCAAGAATCCACAAATTCTATCTGTTTGCCCCCACACTGAATTTAGCGGCAACAGATTGGCACCGTCTGTGGGAAACTAACGAATAACAACCTCCCATCTTCCCGATTGGACAGATCTTCTCCAGCCATGCCTCCTAGGAAAGTTAGATCCAGGGGGTCCAACCGAGGGCCCAACCCCGATCAGCAACAAGAAGTTCCCCCTCAACCCGCTCAACAGCAGGGTCAACTTCCTCCTCAAGCGGAGGACCCACTCCAACAGGGCCCGCCTGCTCCTCAGAACCAACAACCTCCTAAGGGTCCCAATCCGCAGAAGCAGCCACTCCATCCGGACCACGTCTCCATCCACAATGCCTCTTCGGACTCAATGGCCTCTCACCATCCCCAAGCTTCCGATCACCACCACACCGTCCTCAATCGGCAGAAGGATGAGGATCTTCGCCGCCATCTGGATGAAAAGCAGGCCCGAGAGGGAACCTCCCGCCAACACCGTCCGGATGAGCGGTCTCCTCACCGCCAAGAATACTGAAGGTCCCCTACCCGAAGGGGGCAGAGAGAGTCCCCCGAGCATTACAGAAGAAGGCCACACTCCCCTGCAGGTCGGCAACAGCCTAGGAACGATGAGGCACCCATCACCCGTGCTGAGTTCTAGCAGTTCCAAGCGATCGTCCTACAAGCTCTCAATCTCCGTCCTAACACCAATGCTCCGAACATCCCATCTCCTCCCCCGGCTCCCAGCAACTCCCGGCATGTGCACAGTCCTCACCGCTCTAGGAGCTACCGTCGTCGTAGCCCCCGCTCTCCCTCGTACGAAGACGAGTCTAGAGGCTCAGCTGATTATCGTCGAAGGGATGACGCTGTATACCGCCGTCTCCACGAGATGGAGAGGCACTTGGGTCAGTTAGACCGAGAAGAAGAGCTCAGAGGAAGGACTCTTCGTCCTAGTCGACCTCCTTTTTCCTAAACCATAATGGATGCACCTGTGCCAATCGGCTTCAAACCTCCTCAATTTGAGACCTATTCCGGGGAGACCGACCCCGTTGATCACATAGAAAGCTTCAAGACCCTAATGCTCATCCATCAAGCTTCCGATGCTCTGCTCTGTAAAACCTTCCCCGCAACTCTCAAGGGTCCGGCTCGAGAATGGTACTCTCGCCTCGCCCCATCCTCAATATTCTCCTTTGAGCAATTCGAGACCCTCTTCATCACCCATTTTGTAAGTAGCCGTAGAACTGAGAAGACCAGCATCTTACTACTGTACCTCCACCAGAAGAAGGGTGAGAAGTTGAGAGACTATGTGAAGAGGTTCACAGCTGAAGCCAGGTCCATAGCATCCCTCGACCAGTCGGTTGCTGCAGCAGCATTTCAATCCAATGTCCTCAATTCCAACCTCTGCTCCTCCCTCGCCAAGAAGCCCCCACAGAACTTCTCTGACCTCCTCCTCCGAAGTGAAAAGTATATTCGGGCCGAAGAAGCTGAGCACCGACCCAACTTGGAGGGGTCTTCCTCTAGGTTCAAGAGAAGGGAACAGAAGAGGAAGGAGCCAAGAAGCTCCAGAAGGATAATACCGGCCAGCGCCGACCTCCCCCCAGATTTGAAAAATTCACTCCCTTTAATGCCAATATCTCCACAATTCTCATGGAAGTTGAGAAGGAGGGGGTGATACCTCCTGCACCAAAAATGAACACCCCTGGCAAGAAGAGGGATAAAGAGAAGTGGTGCCGTTATCATCGGGACCACGGCCACGACACCAATGATTGTCGGGCCTTGAAGAATGAGATAGAAGCCCTCATCCAGAGGGGGTAGCTGACCAGATTCGTGAGAAAGGACCGAGCCGACCTTCCTCCCCCGCCTCGGGGGGCTAATAAGCGTCCGGAACGCGATGAAATGCCCGACTTCGAAGAGGAGCGTGTCCTATACCTAATTTATGGGGGCCCAATGGGGAGCTCCTCAAACTCCTCTCGAAAGGCATTTATAAGAGAAGTCAATTCGGTTTGTGCCACCCCTCCTCCCAAAGGCCTCGGAGTGCCTGTCACATTCTCAGACGAAGATCTTGAAGGTGTCCGCACCCCTCATTGTGATGCACTCGTCATCAGCCTCCACATGGCGAACTTCAAAGTGGAGAGGATCCTAGTGGACAATGGCAGCTCCGTTAACATCCTCTTCCTCGCCTCTTTTAAAGGCCTAAAGCTCTCCCGAGACAGACTCAAGCCCGCCGGCTACACGCTCCATGGGTTCACGGGAGTGCCAGTGACTATTGAAGGGGTGATCACCCTCGACGTAACCGCTGGCAAAACTCCTACTACCCGAACGGAGTCGATGGACTTCATGGTCGTAGATGTCCCCGCAGCCTACAATGTCATATTGGGTCGGCCCAGCCTAGCTGCCCTTGAAGCTGTCCCCTCAGCCTATCACCTCAAAATGAAGTTTCCCACTCGGGTTGGAGTAGAGAAAGCAAAAGGCAATCAGGAAACGGCCCGCAAGTGCTACATGACCTCTACCCTCGGTCCCGTCCTCTCCTTAGAAACTCTGGAAATCCCCAAGATGCTGCCCGACCGACGTCCGAGCTGGTGGTTGAATTGGAGGAAGTGCTCTTCTCTGAGCAGGATCCAACTCGCAAGTTCTTTGTTAGCAAGACCCTCCCGTCCGCCCTATGCTCAAACATTGTACAGTGCATCCGAAGGAACCAGGACCTCTTCGCTTGCTCAGCCGCAGACATGCCCGGAATTTCCGAAGAGCTCTTAGTCCACCACCTCAGCGTTGTTCTGGGGTCCAAACTGGTTCAGCAGAAGAGGCACAAGTTCACCCCCGGGCGCCAGCTAGCTATAAAAGAGGAGGTGGACAAGCTCTTGAAGGCCCGGTTCATACAAGAAGTGAACTATCCCGAATGGTTGTCGAATGTAGTAATGGTGAAGAAGTCTAACGAGACTTGGAGGATTTGTATCGATTTTACCGATCTCAACAAGGCTTGCCCCAAAGATCCCTTCCCTCTTCCGAGTATTGACACTTTGATTGATGCCACCTCGGGACATGAACTCCTCAGCTTCATGGGCGCCTTCTCAGGCTACAACCAGATCCGGATGTTCCCCCAGGATATCCCGAAAACATCATTTGTGACCGATCAGGGCCTCTATTGCTACAGGGTTATGCCCTTCGGTCTGAAGAACGCAGGAGCCACATACCAACGCCTCGTCAACAAGGTTTTCTAAGCTCAAATCGACCATAATATGGAAGTATATGTTGACGACATGCTTGTGAAAAGCATCCGAGGTCCCGATCATGTAACCGACCTCCAAGAGGCATTTGATGTTCTGAGAAAGCACAACATGAGACTCAATCCGAATAAGTGTGCGTTCGGAGTCTCGTCAGGAAAGTTCCTCGGCTTCATGGTCTACCAACGGGGAATTGAAGCTAACCCTGAGAAGATCAAGGCCATACTAGACATGGCACCTCCCAAGAATGTTAAGGAAGTTCAGAGGCTAACAGGCCGCTTGGCCGCCATAGGGCATTTTCTTTCGAAGTCCGGGGAGAAGTGCCTCCCCTTCTTCAAGGCCCTCAGGGGGGCTAAAGGTTTTGAATGGGGACAACAGCAACAGGAGTCCTTCGACCAGCTCAAGGCTTACCTCGTCAATCCTCCTCTCCTCAGCAAACCAATTCCTGGAGAAACCCTCTACCTCTACCTGGCAGCCTCCGAACAGACTCTCAGTGCCGTTTTAGTAAGGGAAGAAGACCGAACTCAAAAGCCCATTTACTATGTGAGCAAAGTACTTTGGGATGCCGAACTCCGCTACCCAAAGATAGAAAATATGGCTTATGCCTTGGTGATGGCCGTGAGAAAGCTTCGCCCGTACTTTCAGTCCCATTCGGTGGTCGTTCTTACCGACCAACCGCTGAAGCAAGTGCTCCACAAGCTGGAGACCTCCGGTCGTCTTATGAAGTGGTCTATCGAGCTGAGCCAGCACGATATAACTTATCAGCCTTGGACCGCGATCAAGGCTCAGGCCTTAGCAGAATTCATAGTTAAAAGTACCATCCCCGAGTCCAGCCAAACAGTGAAGGGACCACCCATCTGGTCGGTTTATGTGGATGGATCCTCCTGCAATGAGGGAAGCGGGGCAGGGGTCATTCTGGCAGGCCCAGATGATTTCATCCTCCAATACTCTCTTCGTATCAACTTCAAGGCCTCTAACAACGAAGCAGAATACGAGGCACTCATAGCCGGCCTTGGGATGGCACGCAACGCAGGGGCGCAACGCCTCAGGATCTTTAGCGACTCTCAGCTAGTCGTGAATCAGATCCTCGGCGAATATGAAGCACGTGATGACAGGATGGTTAAATACTTAGCCAAGGTCAGGAGCCTCATGGCACTGTTTGAAGAATCCTTCATCCAACGCATACCCCGGGAAGAAAATGCTCAAGTCGACGCCCTCTCCAAACTAGCCTCTTCCTCCCTTCAAGGTCTCGAGCAGACCGTCATGATAGAGGTCCTTCTGAAGCCGAGTATAGAGGACGAAACTCCCGACTCTATGGAGTCGCTGCCTGTCCTGCTCGAAGACAACTGGATGAAACCCCTCGTCAAATTCTTAAGGGATGGACTCCTCCCCGAGGATCCCAAGGAAGCTCGAAGAGTGAGAACCCGAGCTGAGCGTTACACACTAATCGGAGGTATCCTATATAAACACTCCTTCACACAAGTAGATGGCTGGCCTTACCTGAGATGCCTCTCCCCTGAGCAGGCCGACTACGCCCTTTTGGGATCCAGATCCTTAGCCCGCAAAGTGTTGAACTACGGATATTTCTGGCCCACTCTCCTACGGGACGCCGAACGACACGTTCGGCAATGCAGATCCTGTCAGAAGTACTCCGACATCCGACGCCTCCCACAAGCTCCACTAACTTCCCTATCAAGTCCAATCCCTTTCGCCATGTGGGGGATGGATTTACTAGGGCCATTTCTGCCGGCTCCCGGTCAGTTCAAATTCTTAGTCGTGGCCATCGACTACTTCTCAAAATGGATAGAGGCCGAGCCCCTGGCCACGATTACTGAGAACAAGGTCATTCAATTCTTTTGGAAGAATGTCATCTGCCGATTCGGGGTCCCTCGGGTCCTCATAACAAACAATGGAACCCAGTTCACGAGGGCCGCCTTCTGAGCTCTATGTGAAGACCTCACCATCCAACACCGGTTCTCCTCCGTTTCCCATCCCCAATCGAATGGCCAAGTCGAGAATGCTAACTGACAGATCCTCTCCGGCATTAAGAAGAGGTTGGATAAATGTTCCAAAGGCTTATGGGTCGATCAGTTCCCCAACGTGTTGTGGAATTACCGCACCACAAAACAGACCCCCACAGGTGAGAGCCCATTTAATCTCACCTATGGGTCCGAGGCCATGATCCCCCTAGAGGTCAGAACACCTTCTCCCCGTCTAATAGCTTATGAAGAAGAGCGAAATGCCAGAGAGCTCCGAGCAAATCTAGACCTGATAGACGAGATCCGAGAAAGAGCTGCCATTCGTCAACAAAGCTACCGAAGAAGGATCGAGTTGGCATACAACAAGAGAGTCCGCCCCACGGACCTCAAAGAAGGGGACCTGGTCCTCAGAAAGTTGGCCATCTCCTTTCCTGATCAAAAGAGTAAACTCGCTCCAAATTGGAAGGGACCTTACAAGATCGTCAAAGAAATTCGGCCCAGCACATACAGACTAGAAGACCTCGAAGGCAGGGAGATCCCTAGGACATGGAATGCCGACCATCTCTTAAAATACCAAGAGAGAACACCAACGCCTCTCTAAGTATTTCGAGATGTCGAACCGTTCCTCTCCTATCACTTGTAATGATTTTCTTTTATTTTCTTTCTTGTAATAACGGCTCGCAACTTTAGAAGCAGCCGACCATTTGTCATCAATAAAGAAATCTTTTTCATACTTTACTTGTAAAAACTTGTTACTTCTCTCTGCCTTTACTCTTCACTCTAACGATGGTTTGGAGTCCAACACTTGGCTCGATTCTACTTTGCAAGTTCGCTCCTAAGCGAACTAGAGGTAGTTCGCCATTCGGAATTGCTCCCACAACCGTTGAACTAATCTAACGATGGTTCGGAGTTCAACACTTGGCTCGATTCTACTTCGCAAGTTCGCTCCTAAGCGAACTAGAGGTAGTTCGCCATTCGGAATTGCTCCCACAACCGTTGAACTAATCTAACGATGGTTCGGAGTCCAACACTTGGCTCGATTCTACTTCGCAAGTTCGCTCCTAAGCAAACTAGAGGTAGTTCGCCATTCGGAATTGCTCCCACAACCATTGAACTAATCTAACGATGGTTCGGAGTCCAACACTTGGCTCGATTCTACTTTGCAAGTTCGCTCCTAAGCGAACTAGAGGTAGTTTGCCATTTGGAATTACTCCCACAACCGTTGAACTAATCTAACGATGGTTCGGAGTCCAACACTTGGCTCGATTCTACTTCGCAAGTTCGCTCCTAAGCAAACTAGAGGTAGTTCGCCATTCGAAATTGCTCCCACAACCGTTGAACTAATCTAACGATGGTTCGGAGTCCAACACTTGGCTCGATTCTACTTCGCAAGTTCGCTCCTAAGCGAACTAGAGGTAGTTCGCCATTCGGAATTGCTCCACAACTGTTGAACTAATCTAACGATGGTTCGGAGTCTAACACTTGGCTCGATTCTACTTCGCAAGTTCGCTCCTAAGCGAACTAGAGGTAGTTCGCCATTCGAAATTACTCCCACAACCGTTGAACTAATCTAACGATGGTTCGGAGTCCAACACTTGGCTCGATTCTACTTTGCTAGTTCGCTCCTAAGCGAACTAGAGGTAGTTCGCCATTCGGAATTGCTCCCACAACCGTTGAACTAATCTAACGATAGTTCGGAGTCCAACACTTGGCTCGATTCTACTTCGCAAGTTCGCTCCTAAGCGAACTAGAGGTAGTTCGCCATTTGAAATTGCTCCCACAACCGTTGAACTAATCTAACGATGGTTCGGAGTCCAACACTTGGCTCGATTCTACTTCGCAAGTTCGCTCCTAAGCGAACTAGAGGTAGTTCGCCATTCGGAATTGCTCCCACAACCGTTGAACTAATCTAACGATGGTTCGGAGTCCAACACTTGGCTCGATTCTACTTCGCAAGTTCGCTCCTAAGCGAACTAAAGGTAGTTTGCCATTCGGAATTGCTCCCACAACCGTCTAACTACTCTAACGATGGTTCGATCGGGAACACTTGGCTCCATCCCACTCCGTGAGCTTACTATCAGGCAAACTCGACACGTCTTGCGAAGTTCGCGAGAAGCATAAGCTCGGCACCACTGGTCGAACACTCATGTCGCCGACCCCCACACGAGTAAAAGACCAGCTCAGGGACCTCGGCACGACGAACACAGTCGCAAACAAAACAACTATACAAAGCTACAAAGAACATGCAAGCCTGAGAGAAAAACATTATTAATAATTGGGACGCAGTACAAAGCGACTCTTCCATACAACAAGATTACAAGGCTTTGAAGAGCAAAAATTACAATGCCGACTCACTACACTTAGACTAAATACAAAGGCTTCAAAAATGATCATCAATGCCTCCGTGGTGCGGGGATGCTCCTCTTCAAGGACACTCGAGGACGGCGACGCTTACCTCCGGAGCTCGACCCCAAACTAGCAAATTGGGACATGTCCTCGGCACTGCTCCTAGCAGCCGCACCGACGGATGCCCCGCTCGACGAAATGGCCACCGAGCTTTGTGCATCCCTCGGGCTAGGATGGCCGAGAGGCGGACGGGTCGCCATCTCATAAAACGTGATGCCCCGATCGCTCTCCGCGCGAATACACGAAGTGCTCCTCACATTGATTGGCCCCGAACGCGGTTTGAGACGAGCCACCTTCGCCTCCAGCTCCGAGATCCGGTCTCGCAACGAGTCATCTTTGACATTGACCTTGAAGCGAGGAGGTATCGCGGAGCTCGGGACGCCAGAGCGACTCGCGATAAGACGCCGAAGGTGAGTGACTTCGATGCTCTTATCCATCGTGGCTCTCTTCAGCGCATCGACCTCGGCGGTCAGTTCATCCCGTTCGGTCGTCAGTTTGGCCACCTCGGCCGTCAGTCCTTCTCCATCCGTTCGAAGCTCCGTCTCCACAGTTTGCAGGTGGCGGATCTCAGAAAGCAGGTCGTCCCTCTCCGCTGTTATTTTGGATAAGGTGTGACGAATGCACTTGATCCGAAGGCCATAACTGAATGCAGCAGACGAACCCTCATCCTCTCCTAAAGGGGGCATCTCGGCGATCCTGCTCTCCAGTCGCCGGATCTCGATGTCCCGCCGAACCAGGATGAGTTGAAGATGGTTCCGCTCGCTTTCGGCCCTGCGCAATCCCAACTCGACTTCGTAGAGCCGCTCTCGACACCTCGCCAAGCACAACCTCGTCGCCCCTAAGCCAGTCTCGGTCCGAGCATCGTCATCCGAGCGAGTTGGCTCGACGGCTTGAGTTACTACCACAAGCTGAAAAGAAGTCGAGACAAACAACAAATTTTTAAACGCACTGCCGAAGCCCGACACTTCAAAAATTTTCAAACAAATTCTCAAGAGTTGTTGGGAAAAGATAGAGACACAGAGTCGAACCCAAAAAGTTTTTCATTCATAACAAAAAAACGGTGGCCAGTCCGCGATTAGGCATTACAAAAAAAGAAAGAAAAGAAAAAGAACAGGAGTAAAAACAAGCGGAGTCAAGGCACAACCTCTTTCCCAGGGCGGCGAGAGCGGGTGGGGGTCGGCGTCTCCGAAAGGGGCACCACCGCCAGCGGGGTAACCACAGTGCTCGGGACCTCGCCGGTGACTTCGACTTCAGTCTCGGCTTCCTCCTCCCCTTCTTCTTCTTCCCCCTCTGATTCGGGGTTGAAGCCCTCGACGTGGCCCGGGAACAGTCTCCATCCCGAGCAATCCACGTCAGGGTACGTCTTCGTCACTCGGGCGATGGCTTCGGCATAAGCTTTTGCCATGTTTTGGGCGAGGAAACCTTGCGCCTTCGCCAGGGTCGCATCCTCTGCCGCCTTCACCGCCGCAGCCTTGGCCTCTTCAGCTTCAGCCAACTGCTTGGCCGCCTCCTCCTTCTGGTGAAGAAGGTCGCCCTCCAGCTTCGCGACCTCGCCCTCGAGGTACTCAACCCTCGCCGCCTTCCCTTCGAACTCGACCCTAAGCTTGTCGAGCTCGTTCCCCATCCGAGCCTTCTCCTTCCGAGCCTGGTCGGACTCCTGCTTCAGCTCCTTCTCCAGAGCTGCCAACCTCTCGGTGAGGTGTCCAAAATGGACAATGATCTACGACAAGAAAAGAAGAACTAAAAGAGTTAGAAAAATTATAGCTAAAGAAATTCAACGACAGAAAAAATCCAACACTTACCGAGACCGCCGAACGAGCGATCTCAATGACGTCGTCGCCTTCTTGTCCGGCCTCCATGGCGGCCCGGTCCTTCGGCGTAGCGAGGTGCTTGACGGCATGCATGCTCGCCAAGGAGTTGCCGAGGAATCCATCGTGCTTCCGAACTTGCCAGTCCGGAATATGGATCCTTTTGTGCTCTTCCGTCAGGAGCTCCTCGGCCGCCACTGTCAGCGGCGGCGTCGTCATTCCGAGGGCTGCGGCGATGGGGAACTCGCCGACCGCATTTGATGCCGAGGCGCCTGCACCGGCAACGACCGGGCTACTGAGGGTCTCCGTCTCCTCGATCGTCTCCGTGACCCTCGGAGTCTTTGGGGTCGGCAATTTGGTGTCCACCCTCTTGCGCTTCTTCGGCGCCTTACTGGCGGGGCCTGCCCTCAAAGCTAGCACCGCATCATAGTCCATCGCCTCTGCATTAAAGACAAAGTTCGTTAGCGCTATGCAACTCATGCAAAATAAAATATGAAAAACAAAGCATAAAAGAAGCCGCGTACTGGGGTCTACGCGGCAGAGCCCTCCCTTGAACAAGATGTCCTCGGTCAGCTCCTTCCAATCGTACTTCGGCCGATCGAGAAGTGTCCGGACTGCCTCTTCTTCTTCAGGATGAAGCTTGGGCAGCGCCCTCGCCCTCTTCGGCACCCCTTCCACCCAACCGGAGGGGATCGGCCAGGCCTCCGGACTCCGCACTATCAAGAACTTTTCACGCCAGTGCTTGATGGAGTCGGGGCATATGACGAGCCTACCGCCATGCCTCGGAGCCAAATAGTATCGGTACTCCGACTTGTTCCCTTGGTGTATCCGATAGATTGTCCGAAGCACGTTCAGCTCCAGCTCGATCCCAGCGGCTTAGTAGTGAAGTACGAAGCCGTTTATGACTCTCCATGCGTTCGGCATGAGTTGGATGGGGCTGACCCCGAACCAACTCAGGACGAGGATAGCGAACGGATGGAGAGGTAGCCGAGCCCCGGCGATAAAGGCGTCAACCGGCCAGCAATACATGGTCACTGGCAGCGGTGAGTTGGCCCTAACCCCGGGACCCGGTAGCATAAGCTCGTACTCCTCCGGGATCTGGAAACAGTCCCAGATCACTCCCAAGTCCTCTTCGCGAAGAATCGACACAGTCTCGTCCGCCTCCGTCGTCTCCCTCGCTGCATTCTCCTCGAAGGACCTCTCCCTCCCATGAACTATGCGCTCGGCGTGCTCCTCCGGAAGATCCCAAACCCTGTGGAGTCCCGTCAGTTGCCCCGGCAATCTGCCGAACTCCCCCATACGCTTCGGGTCCTCCACGATCGAATCTTTGCCGAACACCTTCTTGCCCTTGTCTGGCCGACTCGGAGTGTGGGCTTCGACGACTTCAAGGGAGGGCTCGGACCAAGAGGTCGACTCAGAGACAGAAGCAAGAGACATAGTTTATGAAGCAAACTAAGTATAAGTTACCTTAAAAGATTAGCTGCCGGAAACTCCACCAGAAAACGAACGTCGACCACCGGAAACACTCGCCTAGCACAAAAGATCGCCTGAGCAAAAAAGAAGAGAAATAAAAAATGAGAGAGGGGGGTGGGGTTTTATAGAGCGAGGCGTGCAAAACGAGGTTAATGGGCCTGTACTACTAGCCCATTCACACAAAACGACAAAAGCGACCTCAATCGTCGCCTTGTTTACTACGCCAAGCCGTACATCGCATTAATTACTGTCCCATCTGGCAGAAGCTCAGAGGTCACAGCATTAAATGAGCATCTCGTCCGTCAGAGCTGTCAGAAGTTCAGAAGCCATCACATTTAATGACTGCCACGTCTGCCAGCTGTGCAGAAGCCACCAACTCCGCAGGGCATTCTACGCCAAAAACGACAAGTCTTGGGGTTCGGCACCCGCTGCCGAGCGTTCTTGACACCGACTCTGTTATAGGGGAAAATTGGACCTCGGCACCAGCTGCCGAGCGTTCCAGACACCGACCCTGTTACAGGGAAAAAATTGGGGTTCGACACCTGCTGCCGAGCGCTCTTGACACCGACCCTGTTACAGGGAAAAATTGGACCTCGGCACCAGCTGCCGAGCGTTCTTGACACTGACCCTGTTACAGGAAAAAAATTGGGGTTCGGCACCAGCTGCCGAGCGCTCTTGCCACCGACCCTGTAACAGGAAAAAATTGGGGTTCGGCACCAGCTGCCGAGCGCTCTTGACACCGACCCTGTTATAGGGAAAAGTTGGGGTTCGGCACCAGCTGCCGAGCTTTCTTAACACCGACCATGTTACAGGGAAAAATTGGACCTCGGCACCAGCTGCCGAGCGTTCTTGACACCGACCCTATTACAGGAAAAAAATTGGGGTTTGACACCACACCAGCTGCCGAGCGCTCTTGCCACCGACTCTGTAACAGGGAAAAATTGGGGTTCGGCACCAGTTGCCGAGCGCTCTTGACACCGACCCTGTTACAGGAAAAAGTTGGGGTTCGGCATCAGCTGCCGAGCTTTCTTGACACCGACCTTGTTACAGGGGAAAATTGGGGTTCAGCACCAGCTGCCGAGCACTCTTGACACCGACCCTGTTACAGGAAAAAGTTGGGGTTCGGCACCAGCTGCCGAGCTTTCTTGACATCGACCCTGTTATAGGAAAAAAATTGGGGATCGGCACCAGCTGCCGAGCGTTCTTGACACCGACCCTGTTACAGGGAAAAAGTTGGGGTTCGGCACCAGTTGCCGAGTGCTCTTGACACCGACCCTGTTACAGGGAAAAATTGGGGTTCGGCACCAGCTGCCGAGTGCTCTTGACACCGACCTTGTTATAGGGGAAAAATTGGGGTTCGGCACCAGCTGCCGAGCGCTCTTGACACCGACCCTCTTACGTGGGATAAAGCTACCTCGGACCCCGCCGAACCCCATCTCAGCACTCACAACTTAGCCAAGGTCCCTCTCTTCTTCGGAAGAAGGTGCCGAACCACCTACGGACCTCGGCCTCCTGGGCAGCGAGCTCTGGAAGGGGTCGGAAGTGTGATACAAGCATGTAGGCCACTCAACGAAGGAAAACGCCCGAGCCATCCGCCAAGAGATCGCAAAAAAATAATTAAAAATTCGGGAAATTAAGGAAGAACTCCTGGAAAGCAATTGTAGAGTTGGGGAAGCATTTTCTAGTCCCCAAACAAGCAATTATTGCCAAGAACAATCTTCTAAGACCCCCGAACGACGAATTGACACTTCGCAAAGTTAAAAGGATATTCCTGCAAGAACACCACATGACAATAAGAGCTCAGGAGCGACTCAGAGTTCAATCCACTTGAAAAATCACTGCACTACCTCCATCAAGATTCGAAACCTTCCATTTGGGCTCCGATACAACTCCACTAGTCATTAAAATAGTAAAACTACTCCTCAAAGGCTGATCAAGCTCAGTCTTCGGGAGTGGGGGGCTCATGATATAGCTAAAAATGGGGTTTAATCGGAACCGTCCAAATCAGGCACGAATCTTGATGCCCAGGGGTAAAACGGTAATTTCACCTACCAATGGGTCCGAAGCGGGTACTGGTTCTCCTCCTCGAAACCCCGCTAACCCGCAAACGGATCCACCTCAATCGGGTGCGGGTTTCAACCAGCAGAAAGCCCGATCCAGAGGGATAGAATTAGGGTTTCTGATTAAATCTTAATCAACGGCCCTGATTCATGCCTATCCTTCCACTGGGAATTAGGGATTACATTCCTACTTTGTTTACAAGGAGTATATTCCTTATCAGATCTGGATTACATTCCTAATCTAGTCCCTAAGACGCCTATAAATACCCCCCATCCATCTCCATTAAGAGGTAATCAATCTTTTGCCAGTTTTCACGCTCTTTCTTAATCATCCCTGATTACTGACTTGAGCGTCGGATGGTGCGTCGCCGGGAACAACCCCGGTGTCTCGCACTTCTTGCAGGTGTACGGCGGGAGCAAGCGTCAAACTCCGGTGGAACAGGTAAACAGGTTTCCTATTCAAAGTTTCCCAAAAATCCACAAATTCTATCTGTTTGCCCTCACACCGAATTTAGCGGCAACATTAGTCTTACAGGGTCTTATGTGTAAAGTTGGCAGTTACGTTTCTAAATAAGTCCTTACGTGTGCTGTATGTAACACACGTCAAAATGGTACAAGAACCTGTTAGATTGTGGGTCCCCTTGCTAACAGCTCAACTACCTTTTCCCTGACCTCTTAGTCCGTGTGATGCACGTAAGGAACTTGTATATAAATAACCTATTTCAGTATTTTGTAACATATTTGTCATGAACGGAATTTCTAAGAATTGAGATCTTGTTCATCATCTTCTTCTTTCTTCCATTTCCGATCCTTGCGTAAGCTTGCAGGTGATCGCCAAGCTGAGAAGACGTCTCACTGCCGCCAACTATGCCGCAGCTGGACTAGTGGGAACACAAATACTGTTTTGCTAAATTCATGATATCTCCGACAGCTTAAATCTTCTTTACCTATTTTTTTACAAGACTAAATGCGGATATCTTTTTAATAACATTATAAATTGTACTATGAAAACTTGAATTCTCTTAATTACAATTACAATTAGTTAACTACCACATTAACGACAACTACGTCTTATTCTATTCCGATATGTGCGAATATGAGATTTTTGGATAAGACAAGATATTTGAAATTTAATTTAATTTTTTGAGATATACATAATGCCAAAATTAAATAGAAAAATATGAAACCGACAAATTGAAGCTAACGTGAGGGCTTTGGTTTTCCCATGTTTGCTTGTGTGCCCTAAATCATATGTTTTTATTTAATATTAATTTTAATATTCAAAATATCTTCTAATAATAATCTCTAATCTCTATCTTAATCTTTAATCTCTAATACTATAATGCGAGAGTTGGATTGTCATTTGTAGACTTTCAATCCGGTGCATCGCCCATGCATAATTAATATAAAATATATATCAGGTTCGAGGTAAGACTACGTCGAAAATTTTTCTTTAAAAAACATATATTTATGAAGACGTGTGCATCACACGTGTAAATTATCAGTCTCTAGTACTATAATACGAGAGTTGGGGCTGTCCTTTGTAGACAACCTGTAATTTGTAGACATATAACCATCTAATCTCAACAATTTATTTTTAAGTAGAAGTTATATTAACCATTCATTTTCTCAACTGTTGATACTTACCATAATACCCTTTCAACATAATTATTTACAAGAGTGCCACTTATATAAAATAAAAGTTCGTCTCAGGTTCAAGGCTAGATTACGTCTCAGCATTTATTTAAAAAATATATATTTATTAGAACGTGCTAAGCACGTACAGCTTACTATCTCTAATATTATAATGGGAGAAGTCCTTAGTGTCATTTGTAAATCTACCAACGCGTGCATTGCACGTGCAGAATTAATATGAAGGAGGTCTCAAGTTTGAGTCCTCACTACGTCATATTTTTTACTTTATTTTTTTTTAAATATATTAAATGTGCATCACGCCTGTAAATTATTATCTATCTATATCTAGCTATCTATAGTATAATTTATAATCTCTACTATTTTAATGGGAGAGTTGGGGTTTGTAACAAACAAATCCTAACTTTGTAACTATATAAACACGTATAATACACGTCCAAACTATATCCAACAAATATAAATGTGCACCGCACGTGTAGCCCAAATCAAAACATTCAAATATAAACTATATTTTTTTCTTATTCAATGTGTATTCATTTAATTTGATGACTTTACTTTTTTTTAGACGTGCATCGCACGTACAAAGGGGTTGTCATTTGTAGACAACTTGCAATTTGTAGACATTCAACCATCTAATTTCAACAATTCATTTTTTAAAGTCGAGTTATATTAATCATTTATTTACTCGGCTCTTGTTAGTTACCATAATACTCTCAAAGTTCAAATTTGTTTACAACATAATTATTTACAAAAATGTCACTTATATAAAATAAAAGTTTGTGTCTTTAAGAATAATTTATAAGAGCATGTGATAAGTAAAGGGAGGTAAGTCAGGTAACAGGTTTGAAGCTATATTACGTCTTATTATTTACGGCTAAATTTGAAAGAAAAAAAACCCTTGAACTATCTCCTTTATGCAGAAAACCTCACTTAACTATTTTTTATGCAAAAAACCCCCCTAAAGTGTGTTTTCAAAAAATCCCCTGAAGTATTTTTTCAATAACCACATCTAACTTTTATGCTTGTATTAGATAACTGCATTCATCTTTGCAAGTTGATTCAGAAAACATCGTGCGTCTTTCTCATTATTTTCAAAAAACCTCGCTAAACTTTAGCAAAAAACTCACTAACACGTAGTGAGTTTTTTGCAACCATACTTCATGAAGATTTTCTGCATAAAAAAATAGTTCAATCAGAATTTTTTGCATAAAGAGAATGGTTCAAAGGGTTTTTTTCAATTTTAGCCTATTTTTTATAATAATAAAAAAATATTTAAGTGCAAATGACTAATTAATTAATAAAGTACTCCATGTCCGACTGTCGGTAGAACCGTAGAGGCACAGAGAGAGAGAGAGGATCTAAAGGCCCCCACGTGACCACTTTCTCTTTTCCTTTGTTTGTTAGGCCCGGACCCGCAAGAACATCGCTAGCGTGGCACGTGATGAGGGGCTTTCTTGTGATTAATTTAATATGGGAGGTCTATTTGCAAATATGTAATTTAGTCTATTTGGAGAAGTAGGAGGCAATTAATGGATACGAGTCCGATTTTATTTTTGTCAAACTGGAAAGACCTTGCTCGCTTTGATAAGACAAACTGCTACTTTTGGTGTGGTTATGTTGAACCCTTGGAACAGAATTAGTAACAGAATGTTTGCAGAAATGGAATTTTTCCCAAAATGACCTACTTTTCGAAAATAAATACTAAGTAACCCACTGTCAAAGCTAATTACCAGACTGACTCAAATAAGGACTCTAGTTCAATTAGTCGCTGCGAAGACTTTTCCAATTGTTGAAGAAACTTTTATAGCTAAACTCATTATTTCAAACAACGACCATAATTGAACTAGACTCGAATTCAATTAAGGTCATTGTTCGAAAAAATGAGTTTAATTTTAGTATTTTGAGACTTGGCGAGATTGCTCCAAGTGTTTGAGAAAAATCTATAACTAAACTCGTTTTTTGAAATAGCGAGTTTAACTTTAGAGTATGGAGATTTTGCGAGATTTTTCTAAGTGTTGAAGAAATTCCAACAACTAAACTCACTCAAATAATTTGTTATTTGAAACAGTGAGTGAGTCTGTTTGGTAATTAGTTTTGAAAATGGATTGGTTTTGTATTTATTTTCGAAAAGTGGGTCATTTTGGAATAAAAAATTATGTAGAAAATATCTCATATTTTTTAACGGGAAAATTTCAGTAAACCCATGTCACGTTTCACGAGTTTATAAATAACTCATCCCATTAAATTTTTTGTGGTTTGTTATACTGGGAAGTTGGCTCCTCGGATAGTGCTTTCCTACTAGGTTTGCCCGTTGACACGTGCCTATGACACATCTTTAGAACGGTGCATCTGATTTGATTATATAAAATAGTTTTAGAGGTCCAGTAAATTAATTGAAGTAGGAAACATATTATATGAGGAAGCAGCATATCTACCTTTAAGCTCAATCACCGCATTTTTGATCATTAGCTTGAATTTATTTGGAATGTATGTAGTTTGTTAGAAACACTGCATAGAGTTTTTTTTAACTTCAGCATCACTTGTAGATGCATGTAATAGTTATGCAAGGACATGATCATATACGTTTTATAGAGCTTACTTTAATCACATAACCACTATAAGTATGTCTAAATACAATGATAACCCAAGTGCAGGTGTGAAGATATATACAATATCAACAATCTAAATATTTGTTTGTCTGAGGCTCAGTTTGGAATTGAAATACCTTTTATTTTTATTTCAACCAAAATGTAATACATGAAGTTTTCAAAACTCTAATCCAAGCTAATCATTTCTTTTATCTCTACTTTGTCTCCCCATTGCACTTTTATAAAAGTAAATCAAAATGGATCAAAAATAAATTTACTTTAATTGTCTTTCTTTAGTGGAGAGTTTGCACCCTTTACTGGTAAACTCCAGTCATCTCAATCCTATATATCCAAACATACACTAAAAGTTCTTATATGTTATGCTATCCATGGTTTCTAATAACCAATGAAAGGAACACTTCACGATAGTATATTTTCTTATAGTAAAGAAATTAATGTTGCATATTTGCTAAGTTATTTTAGGTTGCTGATTAGCTTACTGGTCCTGCTATGGTTGAAAGCCCCAATTGAGGCCACCAAATAATCCATCTCACTTGCGTACACCTTAAATCAAAACCAATAAAAAATTCATCAAATAAATCACCAAATTTAAATTTTGTAAACCAAAAAATAAAGCAATCATACATCTTTGAACTTAGATCCCATGCACACATAAAATTCGAGTCAGAAAAAAATTGAGTAATCCCCTGCACACACAAAATTAAAATTAGAATGAGAATTTGGTTAATGAAATGAAATTAGAGTCGTTGCATCGCATGTAGAGGATCTCGATTCGGTCGAGGGGAGTCGCCGATACGGAATCAGCATCAGATCAGATATCGGTGACGATATCTTGATTGGGGTTCGACACTGAATTTTGATCTGAATTTGTTTTGAGATTCGCGCTTGAGAGGACGATAGAGGTTTCGCCAATGGAATGGAAGCGAAGGTTTAAGAAAATGGTTTTAGGGATTTGAAGTTAACGGTTTAAAAATCTTAGAAGAGAGAGAGAGAGAGAAATTGGAGCTCTCTGGTTTGGAAAATAGAGCGAGCAAACTGATATGAATAGGAGAGAGAGAGAGATAATTAAATAAATATAGGAGTCGTTTTGAAGGTGAAAACATCTTTTGGGAGCTTAAATTTGGACCGGTAATTTTCTTGAACCACTTAATAACTTTTCTTTGTGTTTTGTTATATAGATCAGGCTAATTAGTTGCATTTTGGAACATTTTGGTATTTTGGTCCCAATTGGAAAAGAAGCAAAAAGAGAAGTCCATGTAGCCGACCAACCAGCAAGTCAGTAAACGGGCGGCCATTAATCCCGGGAATTAAGATGCGGAACCGTTTTAAAGCATCCAGCGGGTCAAACGACGAATTTACCACTTTAGCTTCTATACCTTTCGATCAAGATTTGATGCAATCTGAACGGTCCGTTTGGCTTGATTGATTTTGAACGACCGTTGGCTATCGGATAGACACGTTGCTGCTTCACCTTTTTCAGATTGCACCCTTATTTTTGTGTTAATTAGAACGTATGTATGATTGTAGTGCAGGAAAATTCTCTGGATGATATTTCCAAATTCCAATTCATAAAGAGAAACTTGCTAAAAAAAGAGCTACTAGTTAAGTATAGTTAAAATAGGATTACTAACCTAAGTTGCTAATTGTAATAGCTCCTACGACACCAACATTAAGTAATACTAGTATTTTTCACGTGCGATGCACGTTTTGATAAGAGTTGGAAAATTGTAGCTTGCAATTTACGTGTTAAGAAATAGTTTTGGAGTTGGACGTGTGTTGCACGAAATTGGTAAAAATATTTTGAAGAAAAAACTACTATTTGTCCATACAATGTCCGTATTTATAAGTAGAATTTGAGTTGTACGTGCAATATATGTGTATGTTTAGTGTTTAAAAAAATTGTAAAATTGTCTTGCACGTGCGTTGCACGTTTTAAATATGTGAATTTTTTTTATTCGTTTGTTTTTGTTGTAATTAATGGGAGAGTTGGAGTTGCACATGCAACACACGGGATTGTATGTTGACAACATTACAACTCCAACTCTCCCATTATAATATTAGAGTTTTTTGACTGATTGTTTGGTTAACAAATGAAGCAAAAGAGAAAAAAAAATCATAATAGTGGTCTAATGTTTAATCATTCTTCGAAGTATAAATATTCAGCATACCATCTAAAATTTAGGCTGAAACCCTTTTCGAGTCCTATCCACTAGTAATCTGCACGTGCAATGCACGTTTTATGGGTTAGCACGTGCAATTTGCACTGGGGATATGCACGTACAATGCACGGATTCGATGGAGGGAGTGGAAGAGACGGTTTCGATTTTTGAGGGAACAAAATTTTATAGAGACTTTAAATGTGAAGTGAAAATTACAGAATTAACCTTATATATTTTTTTAGCTTTTTATGTGTATGGGGGCATGATAGTAAAAAGCCGACAAAATATGGCTTTGCTTAATAATAGTATAGATAGATATGATCAGAAAAAAAATATCATCTAAATTGTCAGAGGTTCGGGTCAAAGAGATTGAAAATCTCTTTAACCTTATTTTTGAAAATCTCATAACACCAACAAATTTTGTTATTATCTAAATTGAAAATATCATCTAAATTGAAAATCTCTTTAAAAGAATATTATTACGAGATTTTCAATTTAGATGATACCCATAGTTCGGGTCAAAGATTTTCAAAACCTTATTTTTCTCTCCAAAATTATACCACACAAATTTCAGGCTTTGGACTTCTAAAAAATTATTTTTTAAAGGAATGTTTCAAGTTCGAGGTGAAACTGCATCATAATATTTACTCAAAAAGACGGAAAAAATACCTTTTCAATTTTAAAGTCACGCCAAAATATCGAAATAAATAATTTTGTTAGTAAACACACAAAAAAAAAACCGCATTTTATTTTCTTCTCATAAATAATTTGTAAAGCGTACACAAATTTTAATTAAATTAATGATGCCAAAGTCAATATTTCAATTTTTTAATGTGATTCAAATATTAGAAAAAATAATTATTAATCACAAGAAATTTACATGTGTCTTAATAAATTTAATTTTTTAAAAGTAAAAATTCAAATATAGTATGTGTTTGAACCTTAAACCTTTTTTATATTAGTTATATACGTGCGTTGTACATATTGGTAGAATGACAAAATGACAAATGACACTAAGGCCTTCTCCCATTATAATATTATTAGAGATTATTATTAGAGATTTGCAATTAATTAGAAATATTAAAATTGAAAAAAGTACTTAAGAAAATTTTAATTCTTTAACATGTAAATTCTTTTACAAAAGGTTTTTAATTTTTATTATTAAAGAATTTTTACGTCACAGTAGTTTTATAAAAAATATAATATCAAACCGTTATTTATAAAAAAAACACGTTTACTATTCGACAACTGTTTTATAAATATTTTTTGCCAAACAATTTTGGTTAACAAAAAATATTTTATGTTTATTGCACTTTTAGTCCACAAAACAGCTGGTCCACAACAATGCCGAATAGAGCAAAAGAGTGTTTACTAAAGAGTAACCTCAAAACAACTTAACTATTCATTTCCCCTTTCTTCTCAGAAGACCAAGAAACACCTGTTGATGTATGAAATTAAAACATGTACAAGGTGCTCCATGCAAACAACCCTTAATTAATGTAACAACAAAACTTAAGCCCCAATTAATAATTTAATGATTGATATAATATAAATCACACGAAGAATCTAATTTTCTATGCCCTTTGTTTCCATCTCACTCCTCCCCCATTTCTTTCTCTCTCCTCTCCCCTCCTCTCCTCTCTCTGCTTCTTAAAAATGCCATTTTTCTCCCTCTCCAAAGCGCCGATTTCCACTTAAAAAAACCCTAATTATTATTATTATTATTATTATTTTGGAGCTGAAGTCCAAAGTTTTCTCCAATGTCGCTCTTCCCAGATTCACATCTTCCTACATTCTCGATCTCTTCCTCTTATGGTAAAAGCTAATCTCCTATTTAGTGCTTGAGATTTGGTTTTGATTAATTTACAATTTTGGAGATTCTGATTTGGTTGTGAATTTTGTGGGTTTGGGAGCAGATGGGTAAGTTTCATTCAATGGAGGGTTTTGAGGTTGATGAGAATTTGTTTGGAGCTGGTGAAGCAAAGGTATAATTTCTTGATTTTTGTTTTGAATGTAATAACAAGTTTGGGAATTGATTGAATTTTGCTATAAGAAAGATTTAAGTCTTGAAATATCAGTCACTTGTGAACAACCACTAGTTTAGGAGCTTCGAAAAGTTTGCAAATTGATTGAATTTGCTGTGAGAAAGATTGAGTCTTCAAATTTGAGTCACTTGTTAAAAGATTGATGTTTGGACATTTATGGCACATGAGGTAGAACTTCTGTGAAAATATAGAATTTCTTCTTAAATATTTGTGCTGCAAAGAATACTTTCGTTTTAAATTGTTATTATTTTTATGTATTTTTTTTATTTTTAACAGAAGACAAAAAAAAAGTTCTTGATATTGGTGTATTCTACTTGATATTTTAATCTTATTGGTTTGTCTTTGTTATCTCCTTAGGTAGAATTTTTAGGAAAAGAGTTTGACTCTTGCGTTATATATGTTGTCATGGGAAGCCTTGTCTTATCAACCCTTTGGTTGTTACCATCTGTTTTCTTTTGTGGAGTTAGAATTCAGTTCTATGTATATTGATGTGCGGGCGCAGTTCTTGGTTGTGTGATTTGCAGGGTTATCATCTTTGTGTTTTTTACCGGTTTTATGCAGTGTTGTAAATTGGTTAGCATTTGTGTTTGTTGGGAGAATATTGATGAAGCTAATGACTAGAATTATTATGATAAAATATGTGCATTGTACATGATCTTAAATCTGGTGATTGTGGTGCAGTTGCATGGAGGCATGTGCAAGCAACTTTCTACAGTTTTTTGTAGATTACTGGAGATCTTTCCAGTCCTAGAAGCTGGGAGACCCAGAAGCAAGTCCGGAATACAGGCTCTGTGTGGATTGCACGTAGCTCTTGATAAGGCGAAGAACCTTCTTCAGCATTGTTCAGAATGCAGTAAACTCTACTTGGTGGGTTTCATTTAATCTAGTTCGTCTACCAAACTCTCTGATGCTGTGCATTTGATTAGAATGAGAGTATTAGTGTCACTTACAATTTTTTCCCAAATAGTCATAAATGTGAAATGATATATACTTGTATGAAACATCTAATCTCCCTATAACTGAAAACTTTTGCAAAAACCTCAATATTTACTGGAGATGTATAAGGCATCTTGTGTGGATTCTATCGTTGACTTATCTAAGTTATAATGTTACTTATGTATTTATTTGTTGTATTATATTATTTGCAATATGGAGCCTAATAAATTTGTGAAGTAGATATAGTACAACGGGAAAATCAAATTGTACAAAGCTGCAAGTTTCTCTGGTAAAATAAAGATGACTCGTAAAGAGCGTGTAATCTAATTCTTCTGATATGTTATATCATTGATTTTTGTTACCATCTATAGCCAAAGTTCAGGTCCTTCAAGAGGGGTTGACCATAATGCTCTTTCATACTGGATATTATCCATAAATAAATATAGAAGATCAAAAGAATGGATATCAAACTGAATTGTTGGCGGGTGTTGGTGTCCAAATGATAAGAGAAAAGAGAGACGCTAATGATTTGATCAATTATCATCTTGAAGAATAGGTGCCAATCACTTATTTGCCCTATATTAAAGTAAACTCTAATTGTTTTCTTTTTACAAGTAAAACGAACTCTAGAATTGATGCAAAAATGTAATATTCAAGAGTATATTTTCTGTATTTAATAGTTTATAGGCATATTTTCACGTTATATAGTGCTGGATGGATCTTATCCTTGTAAACCTTTTGTTTTGGCAGGCTATTACTGGGGAGTCTGTAATTTTAAAATTTGAGAAGGCGAGATGCGCGCTCCATGAAAGTTTGAAGAGTGTTGAAGAAATAGTTCCACAAGGTGTAGGTAGTCAGGTAAGTTTCATGTATTGAACCATAAACCATGCTGTACCATTTTTTACGGGAGACAGGGAACTGACCATGCAAATAGTTATGAGATTGACATGTATTTTGTGTTAAATATAAGATAAAACAGAATCATTACGGTTTTGTGAATCCACTGTTTTGCCTTGTACCTCTGAACAAAGTGCCAATCTTTGAGTGAGTTAAGATTTTGGCCTCGGACTACTTGAAAAGGATCCCCTTAGAAGAGAACTCCACAATCAATTATTCGTTTCAATCTAACTTCCTTTCACTTTTATTGTTAACCCTTTTATTAGGCATTTTCAAATGATGAAAAGGAATCAATAAAGCAGGAAATATCTAATATTATTCAACTTATTATATATGATATATTGAATGTATCCTTTAATGTTGTTAATTCTGCCAAGTGACTGTAGTCAATATAAGAAGAAATAGATTCGAATATAGAACGGTTTTGAAAATGGTGGAAGCCATGGTGGTTTTGGCCCTTTTGGGCCTTCCAAGAATCACCCTTGCATGCTAATTAATGTGTCTCGTAATGATTCGGAAATGTATATCTACAGAAGAGACTGCTTCTTCTAAGTCACCCTTGAAAATAGGATACCATTTAGCTTATCCAGTATGCTTTTATCTCCTTAGCCCTAACACTGAATTTATATGAACTAGTTGGGAATTACATACTAACTTCTGTGCAGATACATAAACTCCTGCAGTTGGCTTTCCTGTTTTCTGTGATTCAAATTCTGACTCTATTGCTAACATTTCATTTCATACATGCATTCTAGATTATTGAGATGATCAGCGAACTGGAGGGGATTGTATTTGCTCTGGATCAAACAGAGAAGCAGGTAGGAGATGAAATAATTACATTGCTTCAGACGGAGCGAAAATTCAGCAGCAACTCAAATGATGGTGTCGAACTTGAGGTCTTCCATCAAGCTGCCTTGAAGCTGGGCCTTACATCTTCAAGAGCAGCTCTTGCAGAAAGAAGGGCTTTGAAGAAATTAATTCAACGAGCACGTGTAGAAGAAGACAAACGGAAAGAGTCCATTGTGGCATACTTACTCCATCTCATGAGAAAATATTCTAAGCTTTTCAGAAGTGAGGTATCCGATGACACCGATTCTACAGGTTCTGGACCGTGCTCTCCTACAATCTCTTGTGAGTCAAACGGCCCGGCTTTTGAGAGACAGTTATCCAAGCTCAGTTCTTTCAATTTCAAGCAAAATGGGACAAAGCTTGCGAACATGCAAATGTTCCCCGAGGAATTCAGATGCCCGATCTCTTTGCAACTTATGTATGACCCAGTCATCATTTCTTCTGGGCAAACTTACGAGCGGGTGTGCATTGAGAAATGGTTTAATGATGGCCACATTACTTGCCCAAAAACTCAGCAGCAGCTTTCTCATCTGGGTTTAACCCCAAATTATTGTGTGAAAGGCTTGATTGCGAGTTGGTGTGAGCAGAATGGGATACCTGTTCCTGAGGCCCCACCTGAATCTCTAGACCTTAACTATTGGAGATTAGCTTTATCAGAAGGTGAGACTGCCAATTCTAGATCCTTGGGGTGCGTGAAGGAAGTCAAGGTGGTTCCTTTGGAGGAAAGTGGCACTATAGAGGAACTGAGAGGGTATGAAATGGAGTTTGCCGATAATAGATTTTGCCAGGATGATGAAGTTGATGAGTTTGAGAGATTTGAGAGATTGCTGGGTGTTTTGACTAAGGGGCAGAGTTGGAGGGATCAACGAGAAGCAGTTGAGAAGATTAGATTTTTGCTAAAGGATGATGAGGAAGTGCGAATTTTTATGGCCGCAACTGGATTTGTTGAGGCACTGATGCAGTTTTTGAGGTCTGCCATTAATAAAAGGGATGACATTGCACAGGAGGCTGGGGCTTTGGCTCTTTTCAATCTTGCTGTTAACAATAACAGGTACCAGTGCCAATCCAACTTTGAAGTATTTCGTTTTATTAATTTCGTGTTGGTTAAAAGTTTTGTAATACTTTGATTTTATGGAGCCCATGCTGGCTGCCCTTTTTATGTTTTATGATGTTGAAATCATAGTTTAAAGGATGAGCTGACCCCGATCCGGATTGGTTCGGTTTTGGACGGGGGCAACTTGTTCATCTGAAAAAAATTGGGATCGGCGATCCGTATCGGGGATCGGCCAGGGTGAATATGGGATCGGCCAGTTGGATCTGATCCAAGATGATACCCATCGATCCGAAATCTTTTTTTAAAACAATTGACTAATTAATTTTAAAATAATAATTAAAACAGTTTATTTAATTTAAAAAATTAATTATTTGTCTTCTATTTATAAAATAGTTACTACCCAAAATCTGATACACCATCCAATTTTGCTGATTTGGCCAATACTGTTCCCAATACCAAAAGTTTTCGCAACTCAATCACGTTCCCGATACCAAGATTTTGAACCTTGTTGGAAATCAGGGTAAACTATTGTTGTTTCTGCACTCTTTTTTGTTTTCGTTTTGCTCAAGTCAAACTGTTTTTTTACATTGTTCTTCCTTATCCCAGGAACAAAGAAATGCTATTATCTGGTGGAATTACGCCCTTACTGGAGAACATGATCTCAAACTCCAGCACGTGTGAGTCTGCTGCTGCTCTCTACTTAAACCTCTCCTTCTTGAATGATGCAAAGCCTGTCATTGGTTCAAGCATTTCTCTTCCTTTTCTTGTCTGCCTCCTCAACCCTGATTCTCCTTACTCCACCTCATCCAAACACGATGCCCTCTATGCTCTGTTCAACCTCTCAACTTACCCTCCCAACATTCCCTTCCTCCTTTCAGCGGACATTATCAGCAACCTCCATTCTCTTCTCACTACCAACACATGGACTGAGAAAGCCCTTGCTGTTTTAATCAACTTAGTTCTGAATCCCGATGCAAAGAAACAGATGGCATCAACCCCAGGGCTCATCAGCTCATTGGCTCAAGTGTTGGACTCCGGGGAGCCAGCCGAGCAAGAGCAGGTGGTAGCTTGCTTATTAAGTCTATGTACTAGCGAGAAAATGTGCATCCATTTGGTACTTCAAGAAGGGATTATACCAGCACTGGTATCGATATCAGTGAATGGGAGTTCAAGAGGGAAGGAGAAGGCACAGAAACTATTGCAGTTGTTTAGGGAACAACGACAGAAGGAGCAATCTCCAATTAAAAAGCAAGAGCTGCCCATAAAAGTGGCGGAGAGTAGCGAGGTCTCAGAACCGAAGGCAATGAGTAAATCAAGATCAAGGAGGTTGGGGAGGACGATAAGTTCGTTATGGAATAACAGCAAAAATCACTCGGTGTATCAGTGCTAAGAGTGGCTGGCTAATGTAAATCTATTATGTATTTTTTCTTCTTCTTTCTTTTATTAAAAATTTTCTTTTTATTCTTTAGAAATCCCCATCTCTCGAGCATTTTCCAAGTTTAACTTGAGAGAGCTCTGTGTACAGATATTACTTTTCTGTTGCTTATTGGTTTTAGATTTTCTACTATTTTATGTTGTGTACATTCATATCTGCTTCCTCAATCTTTTGTTGACAATTGAATCCCTTTTTACTTCATCAGATATTAATACTCTTTTGGGTTTTTGTCTCATAGTTGAAAAATCTCTAACAACTTCTTACTAAATAACAATTTAATAGTGCCAGGTGTCAAAGCTGCAGGTTACTGTTACAAATTTCTGCTCTGAATCATTACTCTTGGACTTCACGGAGTAAGCAAAGTTGCCCCCTTCAAATGTTTATGTGGGTTGAAAGAAAAGAAGAGGGATAATAGCGATGAAGGGAAAGGAGGCATTGGTTATTTGCGGAGAGAAGAAGAAAGAAGGGATAGTAGTAAGAGATCTGGAAACTGGTGATGTTCTTCTTCATATACCGACTTGTGCTTCACCTCCCAATGGTCTTCTCTGCCTTCACAATTGTTTCCTTGTTGCTTCTCAGCTCCGAACAGATCGATCCTTTGGATGTGGAACCATTTTCTTCTGGCCTCTTAACAAGGTTCAGCATTTTCTCTCTATTTGACTGTCTGGGAGAATTTCGAGGATGCAAACGGGTATTATTAGGATCTTAGTTTGTGACTTATAGGTGGCATTGGGCTTTGCCTTCTTTATCTGTGACACAAAAATCTCTTGTCACTCATTCACCTTGCCAAACCTAGCACAGAACTATTTCCTATTGTCTCTGTTTGTGCTGTGTTGCTAATGGCAGTATCGTGGGCACAACATGACCTTGGCCTCGACATTAGGGGTTCAGACAATATGGTTATTAAATATTTTCCAATATCTAGAAAAATGTTTAATTTTGATTAAATTAAGATATAGTTTGTTTGCTCCAAAAAATTGTTCAATCATGTTTGTCATCAATATGTACAAGTGCCATGGTATTCTGCATCTGTCTGTCAGCCATGCTTGGCAATTAGGCCGAGCTCACCCTTACCTCCTACATGTGCTACCGAGTTTGACACGTGGACAACACAAAAGAAGTGTAGCTGTGTTGACTCGTGTATCTGTTGAGCATCATGGTGTGCTGCCATTTCTACATTTGTCAATAGCAACCTGCCATATCTACATTTGTCAATGGCTTCCACGGTGTGGAATTTGGCATGATAAGTGAAAATCCGTGAAACAATTATATGATTCTTCTGTTGATAAATTTCATGGATCCTTTTACTTCATATGAAACCAGTTCAATAGCAGAAGGCTTAGATGATAATGATATGATCAATTCAGGAGCCATTTAACAACTCGGTGAATTAGTTTAAGTTTAGCTCTTGGGTTTTTTTTTCTAATCGTAGCAGTATAAAGTAAAGAATATTTTCTAATGGGTTCTGTATATTGGCCGATATTTAGTCATGAAATCATTATTATTCAGTAGAAATTGACTAATCTTCTCATAATTCAATGTTTTTTCTTCTTCCTGTTTTAAGCATAAAGCACCACAAATAAGCAACCCAATGGAGGACATTAAACCCATTGCAAGCTCTAAGGATGGTGTATTTTTTGTTGGTGGAACTCCTTCAGGAAATGCCTGTATATGGGAGGTAGAAATTTCTGTTCCTATCTACTTTCTTATTTTGTTTCTATGTTCAATCAGATCTTCCATTCAAAATAGCATTAATTGTTCATATGTGCAGCCTATTTTTAGAAACTTGTGCGGCTGATTCGTGAATAATAAGGTGTATATGGATGTAAAAATCCATTTCAATTGTACTTCATATCCATTTGTTGGATATTCATTTTCTGTCCGTTTGTAGATGAACATGCCTATGCATAACAATCTTAAATAACCAATAGATCCAAATAGATCCAAATAACCAAATAACATATCTAAATATACAAGGTTAAACTCATTTTCATCAATATCCGGTTAATTTTTTTGTATCCGGTTGGAGCCTGAATTTTTCTTCTTCAAATATGGACAATGTGATTAATATCCCAACTTTAGTATGAAATGGTAATGTTCTATATGTGGTCTCATATCAACACCATGTTCACCCCTAAGGAATACAATGTGGTTCTTCCGTTGTTTTTCAGGTTGCAAGTGGTAGACTGTTGAAGAATTGGCATGCTCATCGAAGTCCACTGAGCTGGTTAACCTTTTCTCATGATGATTCTTTCCTTATTTCTGGTTCTGAGGATGGAACTATCTCCATTTGGTCTATGATCAGGTAACAAAAAGTCAAGTCTTATTTCATCTGTGAATATTTGTTCTGTGCTGGCTCTAATCTGTTCATGTTTCGTTTTTTTCCCCTTTGGTGGAAAGTTTGCTGAACAATGCAGACCTGCAATCTTGTGCAAGCTTGCATCCATTCCATATTTGGTCAGAGCACGGCTCTTCTATAACTGGGCTTCTATCAGTATCTTCTGGCTCTGGTCCAGGATTAATATCAAGTTCTCTTGATGCTACATGCAAGGTCAGTTAAACAAGTTTATTTTAATAAGTTTTTGATGTAAACTTAATCCCAAGTAGAGAATTTTTCAAGAACATCAAAGATTAAGTTTACCAACATGTAGTGCCGGTTAAGTTAAAAATTAAAACTAATAATTGGTTTGAAGAATTTTCAAGACATGAAATAGTTTCACACCCAATTAAAGATTCAATCATAACAATCAATAATTATATACCTAAGCATTGTTAGCAAGTAAAATATGCAATAATGATTTGTACTCTAATTAGCAAATAGAAAGCACACACAAAATATTTGTGGATGACAGAAAATTCAGATTAAATTCCAGAGATGATTAGCAGTTGTACAAATAATTGAAGAGAGGAAAGAAATTACTGGGTTCGTAGACAATGTTGCGATATTGCAGGATTTGAGCAGCGGGTGGCGCTTGGGGGTGGCTACATTGAGAGTGCAGCAAAGCAAGGGGGAGGCACAGCTGCTGGTGGCACTTAGGATAAGGAGGAGGCAGGGTCAGAGTGCCGGTGGTCTGCGGGGAGCGCTGGCGAGGGGGGGTTCGACGACGGCAAGGGGAAGGGGGCTCGGGATTGTCGATTGAAGATGGCGATGCTGGCGAGGGGTTTTGGGGGTATTAGGGGTTGGAGGATGAGGTGACGCTGGCAAGGGGGGGGGTCGACGACGGCGAGGAGAAGGGGGCTTCGGTGTGGTCGGGAGGAGGAGAAGGGGTTTCAGTGGTGATGAAGGGGTGGTTGTGGCGTTGGTGGGGGAAGCCAGGGGCTCAGGAAGAAGGGAGAAGGAAGGAGGGGCTGATGGGTTTCGGGATTGACAAAGAAGAAGATAAGAAGAAGAGGGGGTAGTTGGCGACTGTAGGAGTAGATTAGGGTTTGGGTGGAGATTTGGGGATTAGGTTTTAGGGTTCGAATAAAGATTTAGGGATTTGGATGTAGTTTATGATTTCTCACAAACCTTAATACTTTCTTAAGATTTCTTACAAACCCTAATGTTCTCTTATGGTCTCACACATACAAGAGGAGAATAAAGAGCAACAACTCAGCACACAATAATTTTTTAAATCAATAATAACATACATTCTCATTATTCTCAAGATCTATATATAGGCTCAAAACAAATTCAAAACAAATGTCCAAAATATTCTAATACAGAAAATAAAGGGTGTAAATTGCAAAACTACCACATATAACTAAAATGCCCAAAAACAAATAAAATTGCTGAAATAAAGATAACTATTGATGTAAAACTAACCTTAAATAGAGAATTTCCAAGATTCTTAATGGATTAATTTTACCAACACATAGTACGGATCAAAGTTAGAAATTTTAAACAGTTAATCGGTTGGATGGATTTTCAAGAACTGTATCACGTTTAACAATTCCAATTAATAGTTCAATTCTAACAATTAATAATTAAATTCCTAATTGTTCTTAGCAAGTAAAAGATTCAATATTAATTCATATTCTAATCAAGTAAGTGGACCACTCAATCTCAATTGTTTTGTGGACGACAGGCAAATCAGATAATACAATAGAGATGATAATTGATAAAGCAGTATAACACAAATATTTGTAAATTGAAAAGAGTATACCGAGGATTCGAAGAACTCAGCATAGATCTCGGGTTGAACAACAACGCGAAATGCAGCAAATCAGCAACAACAGTCAGATAGAAACACAACAACTACAGCAAGAGGGAGAGGGAAGGTGCGGCCAGAGGCGAATTTGGACTGGCGAATCTGGCGTCGTTGGCTGCTGTCTTCGGTCGGCGCGACGAAAACAGAGACGGAGCGGGAGACGACGGGGAGAGATGGAGAGACGGAAACAGGGAGCGGTGCTCGGGGTATCGATGGGTGTAGGGTGAGGTGATCGGCTGGCGGTGGTTGGGTGAGCAATGGGTTCGGGAGTTGGGGTAGTCGATGGTGCAAAGTGGAGCAGGGAGTAGGGATGCGAGGTAGAGTGGGTTCGGGATTTTGGAGGTGCAGTCGGGAGGTAGAAGACGGGGGAAGTGCGGGGGTGACGAGGTCGGGATGGGGATGTAGGGAGGTGGTTTCGATGGGGGCTAGGGTTTCGGCAGTTTTGGTTGAAGAGGATTAGGGGTTGGGTTATTTTGATTTGGGGATTAGGGTTAGGTTGATTTTATTTGGGGATTTTGAATTTGGGGGTAGATTTTAGAGTTAATCACTAACCCTAAAATTGTATTAGTATTTATCACAAACCCTAATAATTGGATCTCAATTGTATCACACAAAGGAGAGAAGAAGAGCAAAACTCAACACAATAATTTTTAATCAAGAATGACATATCTTTCTCATTAATCTCAGGGTCTATAAATAGGCTCAAAACAAATTTTGATACAAATCTCAAAAGATTCTAAAAATCTCAAAAATATTCTAATGCAAAAAAGAAAGATTACATATGGCTATAATTGCCAAAAAAATAAATATGGTACTGAAATAAAATACTAAATTAAATAGAATTGATGTCCTCATCATTTTCTCTGGATGGGAGAGAGCTCGACCTAGTCGAGTCAACACAAGTGATCCTGTCATGGTGCTCTAAAAGATCTGGATCCCGTTGCGAGAGTCCCTGATGATCACTGCAAGTGTCATCTGACTTCGGCTTGTTCTTCCACCTCACCAAATACTTGTGCATATCACCATCTCTTGTAGAGATTATCTGATCATCTAAAATATTATTCAATTCTTCTGTCAGTGGGTGAATAGTATCAGGTAGAGGGGTAAATGTGGGAATCTCACCATTAGGCTGCAGGGTAGGCTTATCTATAAAAAAATTTCTAGGGTTGAATTTTTGAGCCTTCATAAAGTACTAGATCCTCAATATTGAAAGTCTTACTTATGCCAAAGCCTTTAGGAAGGTCAACGACATAGGTTTTATCATTGATTGTATGAAGAATCTTAAATGGGCTTGCAACATGTATGTTCAAATTCTTAACGGATCCAGATGGAAACCGTTCAGAATGAATTCGAACTATCACTTCGTCACCAACATCAAGAGTTTTAAATTTCCTTCTTGTAGCTGTTATTAATGTGTAGTTAAAATTATTCTCATTAATTTCCTTGGAAATTTCTATATGCAAATCATGAAGGCAGAATAAAAATGTGGATGCAGACTTTGTGACTTTGTGATGTTCTAACACAGGGGTAAAATCTATGGGTTGCCAAGTGACTTGGGAAGGGATGAGTGACTCAGGTATACTCAATGGAGGTGACTGGACATACTGAATACAATTGAGAGACTGGTCATCTTCTTTTTCATCAAAGTCATCACTTATATTAGGTTCATAAGTAAACTCATGGTCGGGCTCATCAGCGATGACTGCGGTACCCTCTATTATATTGATCCTACTTGGGCTGGGACAGTTGCCAGCAACATGGCCGTATTCCTTACATTTATAGCACTTAGTGAGAGGATCAATCTTAGAATAGTCTCTTTTAGTGTTTTTACCTGTGTTGTCATTTCTAAGTGCATAGGAGTTTGAAGTATGTTTGTTTGGGTAAGACTTGTTAAGGTACTGAGGAGATGAGTGCTCAGGTCTAGAGAGATCGGGATGATTCATTCTGGAGGAATGATCCATCGAATCGCTGGACTTGTAATGGGAACTTGCTTTAAGGGAATCCATATCGAGGACAAGATCATAAGCTGCCGCTAATGAGTCCACATTTCTATGAATTAGCTTGTTCCTCATATCGGCTCGTAATCCAGCCCTGAACCTAGAGAGAGTTTGTTCTTCACTCTCTTTACCTAAAGCATTGCACCGAATAAGGAAGTCATCAAATTTATCAATATATTCTTATGTGGATTTACTTCCTTGATAAAGTTGGTTTCACGAATCTAGCAATCGGGTGTGGAACGATAACGGTACATATCTCTCAGTGAGCTTCTCTTTCATGGCTTCCCAAGTGGCTATGGGTATCAAGCCTCGGCCTCTGCGGGCGTTTTCAAGGTTGGTCCAGTGTTGTTGAGCTTTACCCATCATATTGTGGCAAATTTAACTTTCAGGACTTCGCTCATGTCAAACCACACAAAATAGTGGTCCATCGCATGGATCCAATCAAGATAAGCTTGGGGTTCAATGTGGCCTTCAAAATGGAGAATGTCAGCCTTAACGTTCTTCTTATATTGTTCGTCAGGATCACGTTCTTGGCGTCGATCGTCACAAAGATTCCCTTGAGGGATCTGACGATTAACATGAAGCTCAGGGACAATAGTTTGATTTAATTTTACTTTCTCCAGCCTCTGATTGATATTGGCAAGAGTTGCTTGAATGGCAAGTAGGGTAGCAGAAATATCAGAGTTGTCTATTTCAGGTTGGGAAGGTCTAGAGTTTCTAATTGGGTGATTTGGGAGGAAAAAGAAAGGCTCATCAGGATCTGTGATGGTGTCACGCCCTGCTTCTCAAAAATATGGAATACAAGTGCATGACAAAAGTCCAGCAAATGACTAACGTCAGCCATAAGCTGTTTAATCGATCAACTCAACAATATAATCAATACAGAACAAATGCGCAGGCAATAATAATAATCTCATGAACAAATAATACTTGGAATGAGACAATATAATATCCAAATACAATAATAATAATAATCCAACATCTGGAAACAATATAAAATCCGGGACATAAGCCTAAAACAATAATAATCCAATCAAAAAATAAATACAAGTCTCAATACATTAAGTCATTTAAAGCGATAAGCAAATTAAAAACAGAAATCTTCAAAATGTTTGTTTTCCAACTCCAACAGGTAATTCTCCTTCATTACCTGTAAATATTTCATCTAAAAAGAGAAAAATAATTGTCCTTAGAGCAAGTCATGGACAGCAAGTAGAGAAAGCAGGGAACAATGGAATAACGGTATAACAATGAATCAATGGATCAATAAGAATCAATAATATGGGACAATAATCATGATAATCGATGCAATGTCTATAAACAATGATTCAATATTCGCTAACAATAATCAATGATCAATAACGGTAATACTTAGCCAATATTTGATATCAAAAGGAACAATGAGGAACAATATGCAGTGTCGATGTTGTGTGATCCGTAAGTCTATTAATTATTTTAATCCTAACTAATGTAGCACTTCATGCATCCATCCTTTTACTATATGGTTGCTACATACAAACAAGTTACGTTTTAGACTTAGTAGTGGGCTCTATAGTTCATGTACTCTTCAACGATAATCAATATTCACCTTTCGGTGTACGATACGGTCATCGACAACGATACAATACATGATAGATTGGGTTACGGCCATAACCACAATTACCGATAAAACAATAGCTGGAACATTATTTAGGGAAACACGGGTCCCTCCTCCGAGTACAGTCCCTATATTGTCCACCACTAAAAGTCAACCCTTAAACCCCAGCTTGTTAATTATTTATCAACGCCACAATACAATATGCAATTAATGGACAATTCGGTGAATGATAGTATCAATAGGGAAACAATAGGTTGATAACATGGATAGGACAGTTAGAATAGTGATGATAACTCATTGGGAACATGCAATGCAACATACATTCATTAATTCATGCAATAATACGATATAGGAATAATTAATTCATTAAAAAAGTAGTATCCACAATTCTGGACAGCAAGCGCAACCTGTACAAAAATGCAGTTTTCTGCTGACTCAGATATTGAAAGTTGAATCCGTCAGAAAATCTGGAAACTAGACTTCCATACGGTTCCAACGCTTACTTAAAGTTCAAATTCCGACAACAGTAGCTAGGTCAAACACATGTTTCTTTTCAGGTTTTATGTTCAGGCAGAAATTCAATATCTTGTTATTTTAATTTTTGAATCAGTAACAACTCAACATTAAAATCAGTAAAAATATAATCTAGACTCCTAAACATGTTAAACATCAATCTGGAAATTTTCATAGAAAAATTCTATCATTTGATCAGTCTATTGGTGAATTTACTGTTTGAACATGAAAGGTACGAGAATCTGAAAATCTGAAATGTAAAAACACAGCTGTAGTATAACGGACATAACTTTTGCTACAAAACTCGAAAAAATTCTGAATGTTATTGGCAACTAAACACTCGGGGCTACATTTCATATTCAGAAAGTATTTTATTTTAAGGTCATTTACTGGTTTGAAAATAGCGATCAAGTTCAGGTCAACAAGCATGTACAGTTTTTAGGGTATTATTTCTTGAACATAAATTAATTAAACATATCGGGTATTAATTCTATAGTCAATAAATTGTGTATCTAGCATGATAGGTGTCCAAACATGGTAAATAAAATTTAGATCACACACATATATGATATGGCTAAAAATAGGGTTAAATCAGAACCATCCAAATCAGGAACGAATCTTAAAGCTTAGGGGTAAAATGGTAACTTCACCTACCAATGGGTCTGAAGCGGGGATTGGTTCTCCTTCTCGAAGACCCATTAACCCTCGAACGGATCCACCTCAACCGGGTGCGGGTTTCAACCCGCAGCAAACCCAGTCCAGCAGGGTAGAATTAGGGTTTCTGATTAATCCTAATCAACGGCTTTGATTCATATCTATCTGTTCACTGGGGATTAGGGATTACATTCCTTATCTAACCACAAGGATTACATTCCTAATCTGACCCCAACGGCGCCTATAAATACTCCCCATCCATCTCCATTAAGAGATAATCAATCTTTTGCCAATTTACGCTCCTTCATAATCAATCCTGATTACTGACTTGAGCGTCGGAGGGTACGTCGCCGGGATCAACCCCGGTGTCTCGCAATTTTTGCAGGTGAACGGCGGGAGTCAACGGTCAAACTCCGGCGGAACAGATTTTAGGTTTGCTATTCAAAGTTTTTCAAGAATCCACAAAAACTATCTGTTTGCCCCCACACCAGATTTAGCGGTAACAGATTGGCGCTGTCTATGGGAACAAACAAATAGCAGCCTCCCCTCTTCCCGTTGGTCAGATTTTCTCCAGCCATGCCTCATAGGAAAGTAAGATCCAGAGGGTCCAACCGTGGACCCAACCCCGATCAGCAACAGGAAGTTCCCATCCAACCCGCTCAGCAGCAGGGGCAACTTTCGCCTCAAGCCGAGGACCCTCTCCAACAGGACCAGCCTCATTTTCAAAATCAACAACCTCCTAAGGGTCCCCCCGGTCCTCAAAATACCGGTGCAGGGGTCTCGCGTCCCAACCCGCAGAAACAACCTCTCCATCAGGACCACATCTCAATCCACAATGCCTCTTCGGATTCTATGGCCTCCCACAATCCCCGAGCTTCCGACCTTCGCAACACTATCCTCAATCGACAGAAGGATGAGGATCTTCGCCGCCATCTGGATGAAAAGTAGGCCAGAGAGGGAGCCTCCCGCCAACAACGTCTGGATGAGCGCATTCCTCACCGTCGAGACTACAGAAGGTCTCCTACCCGAAGGGGGCGGAGAGAGTCCCCCGAGCATCACAGGAGAAGACCCCATTTCCCTGCCGGTCGGCAACATCCAAGGAACGATGAGGCACCCATCACCCGTGCCGAGTTCCAGCAGTTCCAAGCAACCATCCTACAAGCTCTCAATCTCTGTCCCAACAACACCAATGCCCCAAGGATTCCCACTCCTCCTCCAGTCCGAAGTCCTCGCCGACGGTCCCTAACTCCTCCCCCAGCTCCTAGCAACCCCCGGCACATTCCAAATCCTCGCCGCTCCAGGAGCTACCATTGTCGTAGCCCCCGCTCTCCCTCGTACGAAGACGAGTCTAGAGGCTCGGTTGATTACCGTCGAAGGGATGACGCTGTCTACCGCCGTCTCCACGAAATGGAGAGGCGCTTGGATCAGTTAGACCGAGAAGAAGAGCTTAGAGGATGGACCCTTCGCCCTAGTCGACCTCCTTTTTCCCGAACCATAATGGAGGCGCCCGTACCAATTGGCTTTAAACCTCCTCAATTCGAGACTTATTCCGGGGAGACTGACCCCGTTGATCACATTGAAAGCTTCAAGACCCTCATGCTCATCCATCAAGCTTCTGATGCTCTGCTATGCAAGACCTTCCCCGCAACTCTCAAGGGTCCGGCTCGAGAATGGTACTCTCGCCTTGCCCCATCCTCAATATTCTCCTTCGAGCAATTTGAGACCCTCTTCGTCACCCACTTCGTGAGTAGCCGTCGAATTGAGAAGACCAGCATTTCGCTACTCTACCTCAACCAGAAGAAGGGTGAGAAGCTCAGAGACTATGTGAAAAGGTTCACAGCGGAAGCCAGGTCCATAACATCCCTCGACCAATCAGTCGCTGCAGCAGCATTTCAATCCAATGTCCTCAACTCCAGCCTCCGCTCCTCCCTCGCCAAGAAGCCCCCACAGAACTTCTCTGACCTCCTCATCCGTAGCGAAAAGTATATTCGGGCCGAAGAAGCTGAGCACCGCCCCAACTTGGAGGGGTCTTCCTCCAGGTCTAAGAGAAAGGGAACAGAAGAGGAAGGGGCCAAGAAGCTCCAGAAGGATAATGGCGGCCAGCGCCGACCTCCTCCCAGATTTGAAAAGTTTACTCCCCATAACGCCAACATCTTCACAATTCTCATGGAAGTTGAGAAGGAGGGGGTGATACCACCTGCACCTAAAATGAACACCCCTGACAAGAAGAGAGATAAAGAGAAGTGGTGCCGCTATCACCGGGACCATGACCACGACACCAATGATTGTCGGGCCCTGAAGAACGAGATAGAAGCCCTCATCCAGAGGGGGTAGCTGACCAGGTTCGTGAGAAAGGACCGAGCCGATCTTCCTCCCCCGCCTCGGGGGGCTAACAAGCATCCTGAATGCGATGAAACGCCCGACTTCGAAAAGAAGCGTGTCCTACATCTCATTCATGGGGGCCCAATGGGGGGCTCCTCCAACTCCTCTCGAAAGGCATTTATAAGGGAAGTCAATTCGGTTCGCGCCACCCTTCCTCCTAAAGGCCTCGGAGTGCCCGTCACATTCTCAGATGAAGACCTCGAGGGTGTCCGAACCCCACATTGTGACGCACTTGTCATCAATCTCCATATGGCAAACTTCAAGGTGGAGAGGATTCTAGTGGACAATGGCAGCTCTGTTAACATCCTCTTCCTCGCTGCTTTCAGGGGCCTCAAGCTATCACGAGACAGACTCAAACCCGCCGGCTACACACTCCATGGGTTCACGGGGGTGCCAGTGAGTATTGAAGGGGTGATCACCCTCGACGTAACCGCTGGCAAAACTCCTACTACCCGAACGGAGTCGATGGACTTTATGGTCGTGGATGTCCCTGCAGCTTACAATGTCATTTTGGGTCGGCCCGGCCTAGCCGCTCTTGAAGCCGTCCCTTCCGCCTATCACCTCAAGATGAAGTTTCCTACTCGGACAGGAGTAGGGGAAGTAAAAGGCAACCAGGAAATGGCCCGCAAGTGCTACATGACCTCTACCCTCGGTCCAGTCCTCTCCCTCGAAACTCTGGAAATCTCCCAAGATGTTGCCCGACCAACGTCCGAGCCGGTGGATGAGTTGGAGGAAGTGCTCTTCTCTGAGCAGGATCCGAGCTGAAAGTTCTTTGTTAGCAAGACCCTCCTATCCGCCCTATGCTCCGACATAGTCCAGTGCATCCGAAGGAACCGAGACCTCTTTGCTTGGTCAGCTGCAGACATGCCCGAAATTTTCGAAGTGCTCTTGGTCCACCACCTCAGCATTGCTCCGGGGTCCAAACCGGTCCAACAGAAGAGGCGCAAGTTCCCCCCGAGCGCCAGCTAGCTGTAAAAGAGGAGGTGGACAAGCTCTTGAAGGCCCGGTTCATACAAGAGGTAAACTATCCCGAATGACTGTCGAATGTAGTAATGGTGAAGAAGTCCAATGGGACTTGGAGGATTTGTATCGACTTTACCGACCTCAACAAGGCGTGCCCCAAAGATCCATTCCCTCTTCCAAACATCGACACTTTGATTGACGCCACTTCGGGTCATGAACTCCTCAGCTTCATGGACGCCTTCTCAGGCTACAATCAGATTCGTATGTTCTCCCCAGATATCCCGAAGACCTCATTTGTAACCGACCAGGGCCTCTACTACTACAGTGTTATGTCCTTCGGTTTGAAGAATGCAGGTGCCACATATCAACGCCTGATCAACAAGGTTTTCCAAGCACAGATCGACCGAAATATGGAGGTATATGTTGATGATATGCTTGTGAAGAGCATCCACGGGGCCGATCATGTGGTCGATCTGCAGGAGGCATTCGACAGACTCAGGAAACACAATATGAGGCTCAATCCGAACAAATGTGCGTTCGGAGTCTCGTCGGGAAAATTCCTAGGCTTCATGGTCAGCCAGAGAGGAATCGAGGCCAACCCCGAAAAGATCAAGGCCATATTAGACATGGCTCCTCCGAAGAATGTCAAAGAGGTTCAAAGGCTAACGGGTCGCCTGGCAGCCATATGGCGTTTCCTTTCCAAATCAGGGGAGAAGTGCCTTCCCTTCTTCAAGGCTCTCAGGGGGGCTAAGGGCTTCGAGTGGGGTTAGCAGCAACAAGATTCATTCGACCAGCTCAAGGCTTACCTAGTCAATCCTCCTCTCCTCAGCAAACCAATTCCTGGTGAACCCCTCTACCTCTACCTGGCAGCCTCCGAGCAGACCCTCAGCGCCGTTCTCGTGAGGGAAGAAGATAAGACCCAAAAGCCCATCTATTACGTGAGCAAGGTACTTCGGGATGCCGAGCTCCGCTACCCGAGGATAGAGAAGATGGTATATGCCCTAGTCATGGTCGCAAGGAAGCTTCGCCCATATTTTCAGTCCCATTCGGTGGTCGTTCTTACCGACCAACCGCTGAAGTAAGTTCTCCACAAGCCAGAGACCTCAGGTCGCCTTATGAAGTGGTCTATCGAGCTGAGCCAGTATGATATAACGTATCAGCCTCGGACCGCGATCAAGGCTCAGGCCTTAGCAGAATTCATAGTTGAAAGTACCATCCCCGAGTTTAGCCAAGCAATGAAGGGACCACCTGTCTGGTCGGTTTATGTGGATGGGTCCTCTTGTAACGAGGGAAGCGGAGCCGGGGTCATTCTAGCCGGCCCAGATGATTTCATCCTCCAATACTCCCTCCGCATCAACTTCAAGGCCTCGAACAATGAAGCAGAATATGAAGCACTCATAGCCGGCCTCAGAATGGCTCGCAATGCAGGGGCGCAGCACCTCCGGATCTTTAGCGACTCTCAGCTGGTCGTAAACCAGGACCTTGGCGAATATGAAGCACGAGATGACCGAATGGTTAGGTACCTAGCCAAGGTCAGGAATCTCATGGCCCTATTTGAAGAAGCTCTGATCCAGCAAATTCCCCGAGAAGAGAATTCCCAGGCCGATGCCCTCTCCAAGCTAGCCTCCTCCTCCTTCCAAGGTCTCGAGCAGACCATCTTGATTGAGGTGCTCCTGAAGCCAAGTATAGAAGACGAAACTTCTGATTCTATGGAGTCTCTACCTGTCCTGCTTCAAGAAAATTGGATGAAACCCCTCGTTGAATTCCTAAGAGATGGGCTCCTCCCCGAAGATCTTAAGGAAGCTCGCCGAGTGAGAACCCGAGCAGAGCGATACACACTTATCGAGAGCATCCTTTACAAGCGCTCCTTCACACAAGTAGACGTGAGATGCCTCTCCCCGGAACAAGCCGAATATGCCCTGCAAGAACTTCACGAAGGCATCGGCGGGGCACATTCAAGGTCCAGATCCCTAGCCCGCAAAGTGTTGAATTACGGATATTTTTGGCCCACTCTCCTACAAGACGCCGAACTGCACGTTCGGCAATGTAGTTCTTGCCAGAAGTACTCCAACGTTCGTCGCCTCCCACAAGCTCCACTCACCTCCCTATCAAGTCCTATCCCATTCGCAATGTGGGGGATGGATTTACTAGGGCCATTTCCACCAGCTCACGGCCAGTTCAAATTCTTACTCGTGGCAATCGACTACTTCTCGAAGTGGATAGAGGCCGAGCCCTTGTCCACAATCACCGAGAACAAAGTACTTCAGTTCTTTTGGAAGAACGAAATCTGCCGATTCGGTGTCCCTCGGGTCCTCATAACAGACAACAGAACCTAGTTCACCGGGGCTGCCTTCCGAACTCTATGTGAAGACCTCGCCATCCAACAATGATTCTCCTCCGTTTCCCATCCACAGTCGAATGGCCAAGTGGAGAATGCTAACCGACAGATCCTCTCCGGTATTAAGAAGAGGTTGGATGAATGCTTTAAAGGCTTATGGGTCGATCAGCTCCCCAACGTGCTGTAGAACTACCGCACCACAAAACAGACCCCCACAGGAGAGTCCCTATTCAATCTCACCTATGGGTCCGAAGCTATGATCCCCCTAGAAGTTGGTATACCCTCTCCTCGTCTAATGGCTTATGAAGAAGAACAAAATGCCAGAGAGCTCCGAGCAAATCTAGACTTGATTGATGAAATTCGTGAAAGATCTGCCATTCGTCAACAAAGCTACCGAAGAAGGATCGAATTGGCATACAATAAGAGAGTCCATCCTACCGACCTCAAAGAAGGGGACTTGGTCCTTAGAAAGTTAGCGATCTCTTTTCCTGGTCAAAAGAGTAAACTAGCTCCAAATTGGGAGGGACCCTATAAGATCGCAAAAGTAGTTCGGCCCGGGACATATAAACTAGAAGACCTCGAAGGCAGAGAGATCCCCAGGTCTTGGAATGCCGACCATCTTTTGAAATACCAAGAGAGAGCCTCTACGCCTCTCTGAGTATTCTGGGATGTCGAACCGTTCCTCTTCTTTTACTTGTATTTTTTTCTTTATTTCTCTCATATAATAACGGCTTGCAACTCAGAAACAGCCAACTATTAGTTATCAATAAAGAAAGTTTTTACATATTTTACTTGTAAAATTGCTTGCATCTCTCTGCTTTTACTCTTCATTCTAACGACGAGTTCGGAGTCCAACACTTGGTTCGATTCCCCTCCGCAAGCTCGCTCTTAAGCGAGCTAGGAGTGGGTCACCATTCGGAATTGCTCCCACAACCGCTGAACAAACTCTAACGACGAGTTCAGAGTCCAACACTTGGTTCGATTCTCCTCCGCAAGCTCGCTCTTAAGCGAGCTAGGAGTGGGTCACCATTCGGAATTTCTCCCACAACCGTTGAACAAACTCTAACGACGAGTTCGGAGTCCAACACTTGGTTCGATTCTTAAGCGAGCTAGGAGTCGGTCACCATTCGGAATTGCTCCCACAACCGTTGAACAAACTCTAACGACGAGTTCGGAGTCCAACACTTGGTTCGATTCTCCTCCGCAAGCTCGCTCTTAAAGCGAGCTAGGAGTGGGTCACCATTCGGAATTGCTCCCACAACCGTTGAACAAACTCTAACGATGAGTTCGGAGTCCAACACTTGGTTCAATTCTCCTCCGCAAGCTCGCTCTTAAAGTGAGCTAGGAGTGGGTCACCTTTCGGAATTGCTCCCACAACCGTTGAACAAACTCTAACGACGAGTTCGGAGTCCAACACTTGGTTCGATTCTCCTCCGTAAGCTCGCTCTTAAAGCGAGCTAGGAGTGGGTCACCATTCGGAATTGCTCCCACAACCGTTGAACAAACTCTAACGACGAGTTCGGAGTCCAACACTTGGTTCGACTCAGCTCCGCAAAGCTCGCTCCTAAGCGAGCTAGGCGTGGGTCGCCCATATGAAGGAAGATTTGCTTCTGATTTTGAGTAGTTGTCAAAAGTTGGAGGGGTTATACTTAAACTAATAAACAGCTAACACAGCATTCGAACATCAGAAGCAAAACAAACTCTTTTATTAAGAGACCAAACAGGATTGACATTACAACAGGGTTTTTACAATAATTTGGAGAGCATAATACAACTTGTCTAGCGCTTCTTTGGAAGGGAAACGCATCGGTTCAGAGACACGCGAGGGCGGCGTCGCCTCACCTCTAAGCTCGACTCTAAACCAGCGAAGCGAGAACCCCTTTCGCCGCTAATTCTAGCTGTGGCCCCAACCGAGGCACCACTAGAAGAAACAGCTACACCACTCTGAGCATCAGCTGGGCTCCGCCTAACGGCAGGCGAACGAGTCGCAAGTTCATAGAATGAGATTCCTCATTCGCTTTCTTCGCGAGTACACGACGTACTGCGAACATTGGTCCTCACAGGCTGAGGTTTTAGCGTTGCAATCTCCTCCTCTAGCTCGACGATCCTATCTCTCAGAATATCGTCCTCTGCCGATGTTTTGAAACGGGAAAATTTAGATGAGCCTGCGATGTTAGCGCTATCAGCCACGATACGACGGAAATGAGTCACTTCGATACCCCTGTCGATCATCCTCCTCACTTTGTCAATTCTTGTCGTCAACTCATCGCGCTCAGACATCAACTTCCCCACCTTCGAAGCTAACTCCTCTTCCTCTGCCGAGTGCTCTTTCACCGTTACCTCCAAGTGACGAATCTCTGCCAGTAGCTCACTATTCCTTTGGTCGACATCAAAGAGCGCCTTACGGATCAACTCTATCTCGCCTTCGAGACGAGTCTCTCGAGATTGCTTCCGTAGTTGCCTCAACTCACTTAAATACCCTCTCGCCGTTGCTTTGATGTCCTCCAATTTCAAGAAGTCATAAAACGCTTTGTCCCGACTACGAGAAAGAGCATCCTTCGTTTTCTCCAACTCAGTACGGAGATAGGAGACCTCAGTAATCGGACCCAACTCGACCTGAAAAGCGGAGAAAAATCAAAAAGAAGTCTTCGACACTTGAAGACACAATCCGAGCAAAAAGAGTTGAACACTTTGCGAAAATTCCGTAATATTCAGCCAAAACACCACCGTTTTCATTAAAAGTCAAAAGTTTACAAAAAGCGGTGGCCAGTCCGCAGTTAGGCATTACAAAAGGAAAAAAAAGAGAGAAGAGACGACAAAGTCAGGGGTCGACCTCATCATCGGTCGGCACAGCAACAATCGCACGTGCGGTATCACCCTCGCCCTCGGAGTCTTCGCCCTCCGGCCTCGGAGCTAGCGCGGCCAAGGGCAGCTCTTCCTCACCCTCTACGAAGTCGTAGAAGTAATAGGACGAGACATCGAACCCGGGGTTCCGAGCAACGATATGCTTCAGGGCTCGGCCGTATGCCTCCTCCATGTTCGTCAACATGTGAGCCTCGGCCTCGTCCCGAACTGCCTTCTCTGCAGCCGCCACCTTCGACGCTTGCTCGCTCAGGGCCTCCTCCGACGCCTTCCGAGCCTGAGACAACTCTCCTTCGAGCCGAGCCCTATCCTTTTCAAGGGCCTCGACCTTGGAAGCCTCGGCGGCGAGCTGAGCCTTTAAGCCGGCGACCTCGGCCTCGAGCGAAGTAGAACGCAACTGTTCGGCCTTCAGCTGCTTCACCGCCTTGGACCGCTCCGACCTTTCCCGATCGTTCAGAACGGTCATCTCTTTTTCCTTGCTTGCGAACTCCTCGAGCAGATAGTTGAAGTGGCAGAGGGTCTACAAGCAGTACAAGAAACAGTCAAGCACGAGCACAAAAACTTAGAAAATTTTTAAAGAAAGTACTCGACCACTTACCGACATGGTGTTCCGAGCGATCTGCATCGCGGCGTCCCCGACTTCACCTGCCTTAAGCGCCGCTCAGTCTTTAGGGATCGGCAGGTGCTTCACCGCCTGCATGCAAATGCTACCATCCCCTAAGAACCCGTCGACCTTCATCACCCGCCAATCGGGACGAAGACGCGCTTGTGCTCCTCAGTCAGGATCGCCTCCGCCTAGGCCGTGAGGGGCGGGATGTCGAGAGCCAGCACTGCACTGATGTTGAATGCTCCGCCAGAAGACCCCGGAGCATCTGTTCGCGCCGTGGGGGTCGGCGCATCCGAGGTAGGAGGGACGGTCGACACGATGAGGCCCTGATTGGGCTCGACCAGCTCGACAACCTGATGCACAGGGGTCGGAGAAACCGAGGGTATCTTGGGCGCTCGGCCGCCTTGAGGTCCGGACACGGTCCTCTTTCTTCTCCTCATCTCCTGCTCCCTAGCCGCTCGGGCCTTAGCCATCAGTCCTTTGTAGTCCATGCCGGGAGAACCTGCACAAACCGAGTGAAAAAAGTTAGAAATTTTTTCCAAAACTTCAAAGACAAAACAAGAAAAGGAGAGACATACTAGGGTCGATCGGACTGAGACCCCCTCGGAATAATGCCTCCTCGGTGATGTCTTTCCAACTGAGTGTCGGAAGACCGAGCAACTTCTCCACGACTTCCGCCTCCTCATTGCTGAGCACGGGCTCTTTCTTTGCCCGCTTCGGAAGACCGTTCCTCGACCACACCGTCGGGATCACCCATGGCTCGGGAGCTCGAACGAGGAAGTACTTTTCCTTCCAATGCTTGATCGAGTCCGGGTTCTCGATCAGCTTCACACCCTTCCTCGGCGAGAGGTAGTACCTCTGCTCATTCTTGCTTGGTTGGCAAGGATGGTAAAGACTCCGAAGGATGAACATGTTGGGCTGAGCGCCGACCTCCTGGCATTGAAGGACGAACGCCATGACGTGTCGCCAGGTATTCGACATTAGCTGAGCCGGACACAAACCGTACCACTGCAGCACCTCGACCACGAAAGGGTGCAGCGGTAGCCGAAGTCCGGCATTCAGGGAGTCAGCGGGGAAAACGCATATATCGGCCGAGGACGAGGTGCACGCTCGGAAGCCAGGGCCAGGGAGAAGGAGCCCATACTCTGTGGGGATTTGGAACCCGCTCCGGATCCGATGCAAATCCGCCTCGGTCAGCATCGAAGAGATCTGATCCACCTCGGATGTTTCCCTCGGCTCGTTCTCCTCGATCGACTTGGCGGTGCCCTGCGTCACCTTCTCCAACAGTTCTCCGGAATAGCTCCGCACACCGCTGACGCTCGATAGAGTGCTCGGATGCCGACCCAACTCCCCTGCAGTCTTCGGGTGCTCGATTATCGTCTCCGCCCCCTTGCCCTTGCTGGATCGGACCACTACCTCCTGAAGAGGCTCGGCGACCTCCACATTTGTAATCGGCCTGAACCTTGTTTATTCGGTCGGCTCCATAATCTCCTTCCCTTTACCCTTGCTCGGATTGGCCGCTCGGCTGACACCTCGGTCCGAGGAGGGGGTCTCATCCGCGGAAGAAATCTTAACCATTCTACAAAGATGGGGAGAGGGACTGACCTTGAAGTGACTAGTACGGCCAGAAAAGATCACCGGAGCTTCAAACGCCTTGCCGCGACAGCTAGCAGCGCCACTCGAGAGCTAAAAACTTCGCTAAAGAAGTAAAAACCAAGAGTGAGAAAGTGAAAGTGAGAAATGAAGTGAAGTATTGAGGGGGTGAAAACTTATAGTAAAAAAGACGTCTCTTGGGCTTTCTAACGTAAGGGCGCGACTCTTGGGTCTCGTTTGAAGCGTTACAAAAGCCCAAACGACTAAGTAAAGGAGAGCCGCAACTATTGGAAAAAGGAGTGATGTTTCGACCCAAGTAAAACAGCTCGGCACTTCGGATCCAACACCCGAGCGACGGGCGATCCGAGCCATTTCGCTCGGATTCCGAGCGAGTGCCAATCCGAGCTACGAAATGGAGAAAAACGACTTTTCCCTCAAGATTCGCACAAGATTTCGATCAGACGGCTTAGATCTTGCCAGCGCCACTAAACGACAAGATAGTGTTTTCTTGGGAAGTGAGCCAGTATCGAGATCTGTGCCATCATCCAACGGCTAAGATTGCCCCACGTCCCTCGGATTCAACACCCGAGCGACAGGCGATCCGAGCCATTTCGCTTGGATTCCGAGCAAGTGCCAATTCGAGCTACGAAATGGAGAAAAACAACTTTTCCCTCAAGATTCGCGCAAGATTTCGATCAGACGGCTCAGATCTTGCCAGCGCCACTAAACGACAAGATAGTGTTTTCTTGGAAAGTGAGCCAGCATCGAGATCTGTGCCATCATCCAACGGCTAAGATCGTCCCACGTCCCTCGGATCCAACACCCGAGCAACAGGCGATCCGAGCCATTTTGCTCGGATTCCGAGCAAGTGCCAATCCGAGCTACGAAATGAAGAAAAACAACTTTCCCCTCAAAATCCGCGTAAGATTTCGATCAGACGGCCCAGATCATGCCAGCACCACTACGCGACAAGATAGTGTTTTCTTGGGAACTGAGCAAGCATCGAGATCAGTGCCATCATCCAACGGCTAAGATCGTCCCACGTCCCTCGGATCCAACACCCGAGCAACAGGCGATCCGAGCCATTTTGCTCGGATTCCGAGCAAGTGCCAATTCGAGCTACGAAATGGAGAAAAACGACTTTTCCCTCAAAATTCGCGCAAGATTTCGATCAGACGGCTCAGATCTTGCTAGCACCACTAAACGAAAAGATAGTGTTTTCTTGGGAACTGAGCCAGCATCGAGATCTGTGCCATCATCCAACGGCTAAGATCGCCCCACGTCCCTCGGATCCAACACCCGAGCGACAGGCGATCAGAGCCATTTCGCTAGGATTCCGAGCAAGTGCCAATCCGAGCTACGAAATGGAGAAAAACAACTTTCTCCTCAAAATCCGCGTAAGATTTCGATCAGACGGCCCAGATCATGCCAGCACCACTACGCGACAAGATAGTGTTTTCTTGGGAACTGAGCCAGCATCGAGATCAGTGCCATCATCCAGCGGCTAAGATCGCCCCACGTCCCTCGGATCCAACACCCGAGCGACAGGCGATCCGAGTCATTTCGCTCGGATTTCGAGCAAGTGCCAATCCGAGCTACGAAATGGAGAAAAATGACTTTTCCCTCAAAATTCGCGTAAGATTTCGATCAGACGGCCCAGATCATGCCAGCACCACTACGCGACAAGATAGTGTTTTCTTGGGAACTGAGCCAGCATCGAGATCTGTGCTGCAATCCAACGGTCCAGATCGCTCCACGTCGCTCGGAATTCCGAACCGAGCGACTAGCGATCCGAGCCACTCGCGTGAGGGAAAAACTGAGCCATTTCGCTCGGATTCCGAGCAAGTGCCAATCTGAGTTACGAAATAGAGAGAAACAACTTTTCCCTCAAAATTCACGTAAGATTCCGATCAGACGACACAGATTGCGCCACGTCCACTAAACGACAAGATAGTGTTTTCTTAGGAACCGTGTCTGCCTCGAGATTCGCACCGCAATCCAACGGTCCAGATCGCTCCACATCACTTGGAATTCCGAACCGAGCGACTAGCGATCCGAGCCACTCGCGCGAGGGAAAAACCGAGCCATTTCGCTCGGATTCCAAGCAAGTGCCAATCCGACCCTCGAAAGTGAAGAAAAACGCTGCCGAGTGTCTCCGACCGTTGGATCATTACGAAATTCACGCCCGAGATGATGGACGGCCAAGATTGCGCCACGACCACTAAACGACAAGATAGTGTTTTCTTGAAAACCGTGCATGCCTCAAGATTCGTGCCAAGATCCAATGGCTCAGATCGCTCCACGTCGCTCGAAATTCCGAGCCGAGCGACTAGCGATCCGAGCCACTTGCGCGAAGGAAGAACCGAGCCACTTTGCTCGGATTCCGAGCAAGTGCCCATCTGATCCACAAAAGCGAGGAAATTACGGTCGAGCGACTCGGTCCATCCGATCTTTCAGAAATTCACGCTCGCTCAGGATCAACGGTCCAGATCGTGCCACGCCATAATTCGGTATTTTATTTATTAAAATCGTTTTATTTATTTACAAATTGCGAAAAAAGGTTAAAAATTCGGGAAAGTTAATTAAAAATCCTGGAAAATAATTATAAAGTCGGGAAAATATTGTTGAACCCCCGAGTAAGTAATTATTGCCTAGGACCATTTATTAAGACCCCCGAACGATGAGCCGACACTTCGCAAAATTAAGTAAATATTCCGAAAAAATAGAAAAAAAATCACCGAATGACCATAAGAGCTCAAGAACAACTTAGAGCGCAACCAACTTAAAAAATCACCATATTGCCCCCTGCAAAGATTCGAAACCTTGCATTTGGACTCCGATACAACTCCGCTAGCCATCAAAACAGTAAAACTACTCCTCAAAGGCTGATCAAGCTCAGTCTTCGAGAGTGGGGGACTCGTGATATGGCTAAAAATGGGGTTAAATCAGAACCGTCCAAATCAGGAATGAATCTTAAAGCTTAGGGGTAAAATGGTAACTTCACCTACCAATGGGTCTGAAGCGGGTATTGATTCTCCTTCTCAAAGACCCATTAACCCTCGAACGGATCCACCTCAACCGGGTGCGGGTTTCAACCCGCAGCAAATCCAGTCCAGCAGGGTATAATTAGGGTTTCTGATTAATCCTAATCAACGGCCTTGCTTCATATCTATCATTTCACTGGGGATTAGGGGTTACATTCCTTATCTAATCACAAGGATTACATTCATAATCTGACCCCAACGGCGCCTATAAATACCCCCCATCTATCTCCATTAGGAGGTAATCAATCTTTTGCCAATTTACGCTCCTTCATAATCATTCATAATCATTCATGATTACTGACTTAAGCGTCGGAGGGTGCGTCGCCGGGATCAACCCCGGTATCTCGCACTTTTTGCAGGTGAACGGCGGGAGTCAACGGTCAAACTCCGGCGGAATAGGTTTCAGGTTTGCTATTCAAAGTTTTCCAAGAATCCACAAATACTATCTGTTTGCCCCCACACCAGATTTAGCGGTAACAATATACAAGTCTAACATCAATCAATCACCAAACGATCAAACGACAAACAACCTAACGATTGTCTCTACAATAATTTATTTGTGTTGTGACTTGTATGAATAACCCTATTAACAATTCTACATGCATTCATTAAAGATCTAAACTTTAGAATCAAAGTGGCACGATATTAAGAATATTGAGGTTAGCTCGTGTAAACCCACAATAAACCCAACGAAAGGGATAACAAAGGGCAATACGATAACAAAGAGATCTACTTGCAGGAATTTCAATAAAACTTGAATTTGATACGAGTAACAATTCAAGTGGACGGTGACTTGCCTGTTAGACAGTTAATTTGTATATAAAGAATAACGGGATGAGAATCCCGAAGCAACGAACCCACGAACACACGAACCCATAGACTAGCAATTCACCATAGCACGTGCAATATACGTGCAATAAAAGAGATCCAAAGCAACACAGTAATACAAAGAGACAAACAGCAACTGCAGTAACAGTCAAGAGGGCTTGGGATCCGGCCGACGGTGGGGTTGACGGCGATGAGGTCGCGGCGTCGTAGGTGGCGGTGCGTCGGGGAGAGGGCGGCGCTGGTGGCGTCGCCCGGATCAGAGGAAAGGAGGGGGTTTCGATTGGGTTCTGCTGTTTGTCGATGCTGAGAATAGGACAGGGGGGTTTCGGGGGTTACTGTCGCGGCGGCGCGCGCTAGGAGTGTGGCGCCGGAGGGGGCGGCGACGGGGTCGCCGGAGTAGGGCCGGAGAAGACGCCGGAGAAGGACAGAGATGGGTTCAGGGTAATTTGGGCGGGAAAAAGTCGGGGAGAAAGAAACCGCGAGGAGAGAGAGGGAAGAGAGAGATTAAGGTAGTGTTCATTTTTTTCTCTTATAATAGATTTACCTCTTGTAAGAGGTGGTCCCCCTCTTATAAGAGTTTTTTAGTGTTCTTTTTTTACCTCTTATAAGACATTTTTTCTCAAAATATCTTATAAGCCTAAAAGACTTCTAATAGCCTCTTTCAAATTCTTATAAGACTTCTATCACTTAAAAAGTCTGTATTACCCCAAAGTCTATATTATAATTGTTACTAATTAAACTAGTTTATATTTTAGTCTATAGTAGCCCGGAATATGCTATCCTAGAAAAAGTGTAATCATATACGTAGTTGACTGTAATATGCTATCCTAAAAAAAATGTGGGAATTCATTCTTCACAATCTCGAACAATTATGTTAGAGATGCTGTCGAAACAATTAGTTGACTGTAATTTTATTTATTTTTTATTTATTTACAGCTAAGAGAGAATTTATATTAGCCCATTGACCTTAAATTTTTTTAATCCAACTTCTTTGAAACAAATTATTATTATTTATATTTATACATACTAATTTTCATACTAATTAAAAGTCTATAGTAGCCCAGAATTATAATTGATGATTTACACTCATTTGTGAATTTAACTTGCCATTAAACTAGTTTATATATTAGTAATTTGAACTTATCTTTTCTTGTCCTTCATCTCACTATTTTTATACTTTGGGGATAATATAGACTTTGGGATAATATAGGCTCTTGTAAGAGGTGAAAAAAGAACATAAATCTCTTATAAGAGGTTCTTATAAGAGGTTATTTTTATGTAAAAAGAACACCTCAAAAAGAGGCTCTTACAAGAGGCACTTATTGTAAATCTCTTATAAGAGGTAACATCTTATAAGAGGAAAAAAAAGAACGGTACCTAAGTGGCTAGGTTTTCGATGGTGTTCATATTTTAGGATTTGCATTAGGGTTGTATTTATAGAGTACAATCAGGGTATTGGGTTAGTGGTTTAGGGTCCAATAAAAGTGAATTTCGGTCAAGAACAAATCAAATTGGATTTTAGGGTTCAATTAAGGGATAGATCAAAATCAGTCGGGTTCAAAATAAAAATACTCACAATTTAAAAGAGATAATAGGGATCAATAAGAATAGCCCGACAAAAAGAACGGAGATTTAATAAACAAATTCAATCAAAAATAAAATAATCAAGAAAGAAAAATACTGTATTTAAAAATATTCATATATACATATATGCATTAAATCAAACAATAGACTACATATAAAATCGAACCTATTCGGGCTCAAAACAAAATAATAATACTAATAATAACAATAACGATAAAAATATTAATACTAATAAAAATAATGATAACAATAATAACAAATATTTATACTAATAACAGGAAGAAAATCAATAATGATAGCAATAATAATAATAATAATAAAAGTAATAATAATAATAATGATAATAGTAATAATAACAATAATAATAATAATAATAATAATAATATTCATCAAAGTAGGATTTGAGTTTTAACAAATTTATTAAAATCCGAAAATTAATAAAATAAATAGTCGATCAATTAGGGATAGAAAATAAGTTCAAATACACTTTAATACATGATCAGAAAAGAACTCACCACAATATAAATTTATAAAAAAAATAAATTATAGAAAATACACGAAAAATACTAATTATCGGGAATGGGGGTTACAGATGGTGCTGCGAAGACGCATTCACCAAAAGAAGAAAACTAGGGGTCGTGTGTGTGCTATTTTTTTTATTTATTTTTATTTTTTTTAAATGTATATGAAATGATCTAAAATAACGAAAGAACAAAATTTAAAAGACTACACGATCCAAAATGAATGCAAAAATTAATGCCTAAATGATGCAAGAACTAGGGTTTTAAGAACCTCTGCTTTGATACCAAAATGATGTAAAACTAACCCTAAATAGAGAATTTCTAAGATTCTTAATGGATTAATTTTACCAACACGTAGTTCGGATCAAAGTTAGAAATTTTAAACAGTTAATCGGTTGGATGGATTTTCAAGAACTGTATCACGTTTAACATTCCCAATTAATAATTCAATTCTAACAATCAATAATTAAATCCCTAAGTGTTCTTAGCAAGTAAAAGATTCAATATTGATTCGTACTCTAATCAAACCAGTGGAACACTCAATCTCAATTGTTTTGTGGACGACAGGAAAATCAGATAATACAATAGAGATGATAATTGATAAAGCAGTATAACACAAATATTTGTAAATTGGAAAGAGTATACCGTGGGTTCGAAAAACTCAGCGTAGATCTCGGGTTGAACAGCAACACGGAATACAGCAAATCAGCAACAACGGTCAGATAGAAACACACCAACTGTAGCAAGAGGGAGAGGGAAGGTGCGGCCAGAGGTGGCAGTGTGCTTGCGAATCTGGGCTGGCTTCGCTGGCGTCGCTAGCTGCTGTCTTCGGTCGGCGCGACAGAATCAGAGACGGAGTGGGAGACAACGGGGAGAGATGGAGAGACGGAGACAGGGAGCGGTGCTCGGGGTGTCGATGGGTGTAGGGTGAGGTGATCGGCTGGCGGTGGTCGGGGTAAGCAATGGGTTCGGGAGTTGGGGTAGTCGATGGTGCAAAGTGGAGCAGGGAGTAGGGATGCGAGGTGGAGTGGGTTTGGGATTTTGGAGGTGCAGTCGGGAGGTAGAAGACGGGGGAAGTGCGGGGGTGACGAGGTCGGGATGGGGATGCAGGGAGGTGGTTTCGATGGGGGCTAGGGTTTCGACGGTTTGGGTTGAAGAGGATTAGGGGTTGGGTTATTTTGATTTGGGGATTAGGGTTAGGTTGATTTTATTTGGGGGTAGATATTAGAGTTAATCACTAACCCTAAAATTGTATTAGGATTTATCACAAACCCTAATAATTGGATCTCAATTGTATTACACAAAGGAGAGAAGAAGAGCAAAACTCAACACAATAATTTTTAATCAAGAATGACATATATTTCTCATTAATCTCAGGGCCTATAAGTAGGCTCAAAACAAATCTTGATACAAATCTCAAAAGATTTTAAAAATCTCAAAAATATTCTAATGTAAAAAAGAAAGATTACATATGGCTATAATTGCCAAAAAAATAAATATGGTACTGAAATAAAATACTTAATTAAATAGAATTGATGTCCTCATCAACTATGCTACTGGAGTAGCCATCCTAGACGATGCCTACACTGACAGAAGCGCCCAAATCGTCTTGAACTGATGTCCTCATCATTCTCTCTGGGTAGGGAGAGCTCGACCCAGAGATCTGGATCCAAGCGCTGGAGCTTCTCACAATCACTCCCAATGTTCTCTAAATTCGGCTTGTTCTTCCATCTCACCAAATACCTATGAATACCACCATCTCTAGTATAGATTATCTGATCATCTAAAATATTATCCAATTTTTCTGTCGGTGGGTAAGTAGTATTAGGTTAAGGGGGAAATGTGAGAATCTCATCATTAGGCTATAGGGTAGGCTCATCTATAAGAGGATTTGTAGGGTTAAATCCTGGGCCTTCATAGGGTACTAGATCCTCAATATTGAAAGTCTTATGCCAAAACATTCAGAAATGTCAACGACATAGGCATTATCATTGGTTTTGTGTAAAATTTAAATGGGTCTGCAGCACGTGTGTTCAATTTCTTAACGGATCCAGCTGGAAACCGTTCCGGACGAATCTGAATCATCACTTCGTCACCAACATAAAAAGTTCTAAATTTTCTTCTAGTATCTGCTATTAACTTGTAGTTAAAATTATCCTCATTAATTTTCTTGAAAATTTCTCTATACAAATCATGAATGCGGGATGCAAATGTGGATGCAGACTGTGAGACTCTATGATGTTCTAACACAGGAATAAAATCTATGGACTGTCAAGTGACTTGGGAAGGAATGAGTGACTCAAGTACATTTAATAGAGGTGATTTGATCGACCGAATACAGTTATGAGGCTAGTCATCATCTTCTTCACCGAAGTCATCACTTACATGAGGTTCATCAGTAAACTCATTGTCGGGCTCATCAGCAATGACAACGGTACCTTCTACGATGCTGATCCTACTGTGGCTGAGACAGTTGCCAGCAACATGGCAGTATTTCTTGTATTTATAGCACTTAGTGAGATGATCAATCTTAGAGTAGTCTCATTCAGTGTTCTTACCTGTATCCTGTATTGTCATTTTTAAGTGGATAGGGATTTGAAGTAGGCTTGCTTGGGTAATACTTGTTGGGGTACTGAGAAAAGGGGGGTTCAGGTCTAGAGGAGTTAGTGGAGGTTATTTTAGAGGAAGGATCTCTCGAATCGCTGGACCTGTAGGGAGAACTTGCTTTAAGGAAATCCATATCAAGGACAAGGACATAAACTGCTGCCAATGAGTCCATATTTTCATGAATTAGCTCATTCTTAAGATCGGCTCGTAGTCTAATTTTGAACCTAGAGAGTTTGTTCTTCACTTTCTTTACCTAAGGCATTGCACCGAATGAGAAAGTCGTCAAACTTATCCGCATACTCTTGGGTGGATTTGTTTTCTTGATAGAGTTGATTCCATGAATCTAGCAATCGGGTGTGAAACGACAAAGGCACATTTCTCTCGGTGAGCTTCTCTTTCATGGCCTCCCAAGTGGCTATGGGTGTCAGGCCTCTGCAGCATGCGGGCATGTTCAAGATTGGTCCAGTGTTGTTGAGCTTTATCAGTCAATTTTATCGTATCAAATTTGACCTTTAGGACTTTGCTCATGTCAAACCACACGAAGTAATGGTCCATTGCACGGATCCAATCGAGATAAGCTTGGAGCTCCATATGGCCTTCAAAGTGGGGAACGTCAGCCTTAACGTTCTTCTTGTATTGTTCGTCAAGGTCGATCTTGACGTCGGTTGTCACGATCATTTTCTTGAGAGATTTGACGATGAAGCTCAATGGCAACATTTTGATTCAATTCCACTTGCTCAAGCATCTGATTGAACATTTTGATTCAATTCCACTTGCTCAAGCATCTGATTGATATTGACAAGAGTTACTTGAATGACAACGAGGATAGTGGAAATGTCAGAGTTTTCTGTTTCAGTTCGAGGAGGGGCTCGCTGATTTCTTTGATTCTTGATTGGGTAGTTTGGGAGGGACAAGAAAGTCTCTTCAGGATTTGTGATGGTGCTGTGAAGATGCATTCACCAAAGGCGGAAACTAGGGGTCGTGGGGATGTGTGCTTGCTAAAATTTGGAGAAACATGACCTAAAATAATTTTTTTGTTAAATTGCCTAAAGTGCTAAATGCAAATAATTCCTAAATGAATGCAGAAACTATATCTATATGACGCAAGAACTAGGGTTTTTAAAACCTTCGTTCTGATACCAAAATGATGTAAACTTAACCCTAAGTAGAGAATTTTCAAGAATATCAAAAGATTAAGTTTACCAACATGTAGTACCGATTAAGTTGAAATTAAAACTAATAATTGGTTTGATAAAATTTCAAGATATGAAATAGTTTAACAAGCCCAATTAAAGATTCAATCCTAATAATCAATAATTATATACCTAAGCATTCTTAGTAAGTAAAATATGCAATAATGATTTGTACTCTAATTAGTAAGTAGAAGCATACACACTCAATATTTATGGATGACAAAAAATTCAAATAATATTCCAGAGATGATTGACATTGTTGCGATATTGCAGGATTTGAGCAACAGGTGGCACTTGGGGGTGGCTACGTTGAGGGTGCAGCAAAGCAAAGGGGAGGTGCAGCTGCTGGTGGCGCTCCAGATAAGGAAGAGGAGGCAGGGTCGGAGTGCCGGTGGTCTGCAGGGAGCGCTGGCAAAGGGGGGTTCGACGACAGTAAGGGGAAGGGGGCTCGGGATGGTCGACTGAAGATGGCAACGCTGGCAAGGGGTTTCGGGGGTATTAGGGGTTGGAGGATGAGGCGACGCTGGTGAAGGGGGGTTGACGACGGCGAGGAGAAGGGGGCTTCGGTGTGGTCGGGAGGAGAAAGGGTTTTAGTGGTGATGAAGGGGTGGTTGTGGCGTTGGTGTGGGGAAGCCAGGAGCTCGGGAAGAAGGGAGAAGGAAGGAGGGGCTGATGGGTTTCGGGATTGACAAAGATGATGAAGAAGAAGAAGATAAGAAGAAGAGGGGGTAGTTGGCGGTTGTAGGAGTAGATTAGAGGTGGGGTGGAGATTTGGGGATTAGGTTTTAGGGTTTGAAGAAAGATTTGGGGATTTGGGTGTAGTTTAGGATTTTTCACAAACCCTAATACTTTCTTAGAATTTTTCACAAACCCTAATATTCTCTTTTGGTGTCACACACACGAGGAGAATGAAGAGCAACAACTCTAACACAAAATAATTTTTTTATATCAATAATAGCATACATTCTCATTATTCTCAAACCTATATATAGGCTCAAAACAAATCCAAAACAAATCTCCAAAATATTGTAATGCAGAAAATAAAGGGTGCAAATTTCAAAACTACTACATATGGCTAAAATGCCCAAAAACAAATAAAAATAGCTGAAATAAAGATAATTATGCTATTGAAGTAGCCATCCTAGACGATGTCTACACTGACAGAAGCGCCCGAATCGTCTCGAACTGATGTCCTCATCAGTTTTCTTTTAACATGTACACACCTTACGACTTCTAAGGATGGAGGGAAGGGGGTGGATGTTGTTCCTGTAAGTAAAGTAGGATGGCTAAAGTGAAAACCCGTTTGTAGATTAATCTGTGATAGCAATAAAATAGAATGAATGTTCTATAGGATGGATATAATTTCTGCTCAATGGTTCACAAGTAATAAGTGACATATTAAAAAAATACGCATAGCTTAAGGCTTCGTTTGGCATTGTCTTTGGAGTGCCCGAAAGCTCTTTTAAAGGCATAAAAGCTGTTTGAGTTAAAATTTAGGTATTTGACAATTTTGAAAAAAACTCTTTACGCCAAAGAGATTTTTCAAACCTTCATTTTTTCTTCAAAATTTTACCACACCAATTTGAGGCTTTGGCTTCTAAAAAAGCTCTTTTTTAAAAAGAGATCTCTACGTCATAATGTTTACTATTTTTTTTTTTAATTTAAAACCCAAACCACACCAGAATATCAAAATAAATAATATGGTTATGATACAAATAAGAAGAAACATTTTCACTTCTTATGTTCTTTTAAAAAATAATTTTTAGGCTTACACAAATTTTATAATTCAACTCATGATGCAACAGTCAATATTTCAATTTTCTTATGTGATTAAATTTAGAAAATTTAATTAATAAAATTATGCAATTAATTAGAAATATTTAAATTAAAAGAAGTACTTAAGAAAATTTTAATTCTTTAACATCTCAATTCTTTTGAAGAGGTTTTTAGTTTTTATTATTAGAGAATTTTTATAACATTAGTGCAGTTTTCTAAAAAAAATATACCAAACAGTTATTTATAAAAAAAAAACACTTTTTTCATTTGGACATCAATTTTTCAATTGTTCTTGCCAAACAGGTTCTGAAAAATACTCTCTGTTCACGACACTTTTGGTCCACTGCACTTTTTGGCCTGCAGCACAGCTGGCCACAACAATGCCAAACGGAGTCTAAATGGGGATGAGAGGTGGACTTGTGGCAACAGACCAGAAGATGAGGAATCAGTGTATCTTAAGAAACTATAGATAACTCCATTTAGGTATAAAATGTGGAAGAACCAAATGAGAAGGCATGCGCAAAAGAGACCAACAATGGCAACAATTAGGAAGAGTGATAGGATCGTAGTTATGGAGTTAATGCTAGAGGTAGAGTAAAAACGAACTTGGATTGAGGCCAGTTAGGAGATATGATAGGTGTTAACTTTATAGAATAAATAGCTCTTGACACAAATAAGATGAGTCTTGATGGTACTAATTGTACAAACAATGGTGCAGATTGTAGAAAAAAAGATTCATGTAGCCGATTCAATCATTAGGGGTAAAAGGTTTGACGTTTGTTGTTTTGTTTTACACATTTGAACATTTATGCATTGCCTTGCTTTCTACTTCACTAACTCGTTCATTGGAAGAAACCAGTTAGTTGCATTTGTGATAAAAGGTTTGGTTCTGTTCTACTGAGTCTGCTGTACTTTTGTAGGTATGGGACATCGTTTCAGGAACACTACTGCAAAGCCATGTCTTTTCAGTTGCTATTACTGCAGTTACCACTGATCCAGGAGAGCAGCTATTATTTGCTGGAAGGGAAGATGGGAAGGTATATGTTAATGTGCTTCATCTTGGACTTCAAGAAGACCCAATAACAATTTCAGAAGAAGAATCTGGAGTCTTACATGAACACAAGTATGAAAGTTATTCAGTACAGATACTAAGCGAATACTGTAACTTAATTTTACCATGGTTTGGTTATGTTGGTTTATTTGTTAGGCCGCTATTTTTACTTATATGATATCCTTAATTTCCTATCTCTAATCTCTAATATTATAATGGGAGAGTTGGAGTTGTCGTTTGTAAATCTACCAACTTACGTGTATCGAGCGTGCATAACTAATATAAAGGAGATCTCAAGTTCGAGGTCACACTAGGTCAGAGTTTTTTACTTTTATACATATAAAGGAGGTGGTTCGAGGCCAGATTACATCAGAGTTTTTACTTTTAAATAAATGTATTTATTAAGACATGCATAGCATGTGTAAATTACTATAATAATATTATAATGAGACTTGCTTAACTTATAAAAAAATATATTATCGAGACGTGGATCACGCGTGTAAGATTCTAGTTATGTTTAATAATAGATTGATCTATTCAAATTTTGTATGCTGGTGCATATTTTCAACAAATGAAGCACACTGATACACCACCTGGAAAATATTCTTTCCTTCTCATTTTCAGGGTGTAATGTTACAAATCTTATACCTAACAAATTTGTACTACTATGTAGTACCAGTTATGGAATATTCCGAATGGATTCTGTCAATAAAGTTTGCCTAATAAAATTTGCCTTTATCCTGGTATTCTCAAGTATTCTCAAAACTAAAAACGTTAACAAATACGGAAAGAAGTATGCGCATTCAAGTAAAATCAAATGGCATGAGTCTGTTAATTTCTGATGGTCTGTTAATCAAACTAAAAGCCTTAGGAAAGATATTCTCACCTTTCTTTTCTTCCAGTTATGTCTCATATGGTCATTTTAGCTTATCCACTTTTCTCTTTATTGTATTATGTTAATTATTTCATAATTCTGACGCGAGAAATACAAGATGAGGTGCCTTGGTGTATGCTTTTTGTCAATGACGTCGTCTTAGTGGATGAGACTAGAGCAGAAATCAATGCTAAATTAGAATCGTGGAGAGAAACTTTGGAAACTAAAGACTTTAGAATAAGCATAACTAAAATAGACTATATGAAGTGTAATTTTAGTGATATTCGGAACACAAATGAGGAAGTAGTGAAGCTTGATGGTCAAGAGATACCTAAGATCGTTTTCAATATTTAGACTCAATTATACAAAGAGATGGAGAGATTTGTGAAGATGTTATACATTAGATCCAAGCAGTGTGGCTTAAGTGAAAAAGTATCAGTAGTGTTTTGTGTGACAAAGGTATACCTTTGAAGTTGAAGGAAATTTTTATAGGACTGCTGCTAGACCATCAATGATGTATGGAGCAGAGTGTTGGACAACAAAAAAACAACATGTCCAAAAAATGAGTGTAGCGGAGACGAGGCTGCTAAGATGGATGTGTGTTAAAACTAGGAAGGACAGAATTGAAAATGAGCATATACGATACATGGTAAATGTAGCTCCTATCTGAGATAAATTAAGAGAGAATCACCTTAGGTGATTTGGACATGTCAGTGCCCCGTTAGAAGAGTGATTCATTAAATATTGTGGGTAGAGTTTGGGGGTAGGGAAAGACCTAAACATACTTGGATGGAAACGGTGAGAAAATATATGATAGCTTGTAGCCATACATAAGATATTGCGCTAAACCGAGCAGAATGGAAAACCAGGATTCATGTAGCCGACCGGGAAAAAGGCTTTGTTGTTGTTGTTATTGTTGTAATTATTTCATAATTCCGTTGTTTGTTTTATATGTATAGGTATACAACCTATAAGATTAATTTTTTAAAATCCATTTTCACATGTCAGGTTCACTAGTTTATGTGACATATATGTGAAACTTCTTTATTAGAGGAATTATTTAAACGAAACATGTGCCCTTTTTGTATTTGCAGAGGATCCATTACTGCTTTATCTTTCAACTTAGAAGGATCTTGTTTGATTTCTGCATCTGAGGATCACACTGTTTGCCTTTGGGATGTCGTGAGCTGGCAGGTCATCCGAAGGTTTACTCATGGAGAAGGTAATTTCATTGTAAATCATGTTTTTTACCCTATTGGTCTGTTAGATTGGAAGTCGTGATTAAAAAATTATAAACATTCATTATCCAGGGCAGATAACAAATTTACTGGTGATTCCACAGTCATCCTTGTCTCTGACACAAGACCATGAGAATTGCTCTCGATCTTGTATATCCTTGTTAGACAAGATTCCTCACTCAGACAATGCATACGAAGGAACACTTACTCTCTTACCCGGATCCAATTCTCATTCAACGCATCCTTTCCTACCCAGTTCCCAGTCGTATAGTCTCCTGAACAAGGAAATTTTTGACTCAGAGGTAAAAGTTCAGTGCTTTTAATGGGGTTGATTCTATAAGCTATTTGTGAAAATTTAATAAGTTATGAAGTAATTTCTAGCAGTACGGGAGGACACCCGAAGCAATTCAAATGCAGATTGATATGAGCATAGAGAACCGAATGTGGATCCTTAACACGATGGAACACATGAATTTCATTAATGGATACTTTCAATCGCGGTTTATAGATATGATGCAGTACCGATTAAGTGGGGCAGGCAGAAGCAGACAAAGAGGTAAGAATGATAATCTCGAGGATAACTAAGAGTGTCCAACATGAACAATTCAGGTTGAAAACTTGAAATTTGTTTTAAATTTTAATACAAGTTGTTTCATGATTTGTGTCGGTGTGTTGTTCAATTGCTGCTTGTAATCTCGCTGTTCATCATCATAATGGCATGCATCCTATTCAGCCTTGGCTATTGCATGGCTAATTCATGCATTTTGCTCGAGTTTTGAAAAAAATGATCATTTTCTTGACTAATCATATTAGTGGATGATTAGAAAGCATTGAGATGAAGGCAGAGGCCAACCGGTAGGTATCATCACTCCTGTCCTGGTTGAATCATCACCACTAATTACTTGGCTTCTGAGCATGCTAAAACTGACTAATATTTAACTTCCTAATTTTTATTTATTTATTTAAAGAACTTGAAAATTCCTTTCTTTCTTATTCTCCTTTTGTATGGTATATTATAACTTTACCCTAGATGGAATTTCTTTGTGTCTACTGTTGTTGGTCGACTAACCGCATCATACATGTTATACCAAACACATGTTCGTTCGTTGCACGCCTTAAAATCTAGTTGGTAGGGTGAGTAACTGCTACAAATTTCATTCAGTTGTATTTTTCTTCCCTGTAATTTATGATGATAATTCTCAACAGAGATTAGGTACAAGATAAAGCTCATTTTGAAATTTTCTTCTAGTTATTGTTGCTAATGCACATGATTACACTGTTCATGTGAAGACCAATTAGAGGACTTCATCTGATACTCTTCTTTCAACCGTTTGTGTCGTTACTGCTGTCTCTCTTCTTGAAATGGCATTTTAAAGAAGATAGATAATAAAAGAACAAAGAAAATAGATACCTTTTTTTGTTGCTTTTTGGATAAGCAACAGGGATGGATCTGCTTGTTCTTTATCAGTTTGAGGTTCCGCATGTGGGAAACTAGGGAAAGAGCCTCCATCCCTTTTCTTTTTTCAAATGGAATGTTTGGTATGTTTCTTTATATCAGTAGAGAGGTATGGCACACTTTAACATCACTTGAGAGCGACTCAAAAGATTTGGAATTTTGGACTACAGAATTGACGCTGAAGAAAACTACTGAATATTATTCATTATTCGAAAAAGACTGACAATAGAGACTGCAGATTTGTAAAATCACAAGGGCAGATTGGTTGGATGATGAGCTTTGTGTTTGAATAAGGATATATTTGTAGTTGCAGTTGTAGTACTACTCGACCCATCATTGAGTGTCGAAAGACATGCATTGAGCTATACTTCAAGCCACAACAACGAGTGTAATCATTCGGTAGTAGGAGTGGAGTTGGTGTCTGGTTAATTACTTATAACTCCATTCTGAAGCTTCCATAAATCCTGAAAATAGTCACTTTATTCAGTTGTTTCCAATTGATTATTTTCCGTCTTGCGTGTAATTGGACGAGTTATATGGATACAATTCATCGGCTTCTTTTGTTGTACAGAGTGTTTGTATTAGGCCTTTCATTTGACTCTGATTTTCTATATTCCCTTTGACCTTCACTTTTGATCTGAATTAGTGCAGCTATGAAAATTAACCTGAACTGGGTTCATAAAAACACCTAATGAACTTGCATGAAAATGCTCCAGTTGCTAGTCACTGTCTAATATATAAATGAAGCCAAAGTAGGCTATATCCTCTTACTTCACCAACTTTGCCTTCGGCCTTTATTTAGTGGTCCCTTAAATCAATTCAATCACTCGCTGAAAAACATAAAAATCAATGAAAAAAAGTTGTATGTCTCTTTCCTGTATTTAGTTTTCTAACAGTATGTCTCATCTGTGTGGATTCTTATAATGCAGTGTATAAGATTTTGTCTTAGTTTCTTTTTCCTTTCTGATTCTTAACTAGTACTCTTTCATTCGTGCCTTAAATGGCTATTGGTGGTGGTTATTGGGTGGGGGGTTATCAAGCATTCTTGAAGCAAATAATATGGTAGGTGACCACTATGGAAAAAAGTTGCCACTTACCTTCCATGATTACATGTTATTGGAAAGAATCTTTAAAGATGTCACTCTAGTTTTAAAGTTCTAATAACTAGTAAACCCCTACTTATCAAAACAGTAACAACTTTCCCCACCAAATGTGCATAGCGATTCCCTCGTTGACAAGTCGACAAAAAATCAGAACATCCCCTTTTAGTGCATCAACCCTAGCTTGGTTGATTAAATACAATGATCTTGTGAAAGACCTCTGAAGTTGTCGCAAGTATTAACGGTTTAATATTTACATGCTAGTACGTCCCCACATATTAAGGGACATCTTTATCCGAATGTTGTTCTTACCGTATAAAAGATTCTACAAATTGATCAAAATTCCGAAGTTGTTATAAGAATTGAGGGTTTAACATTTATATTCTAGCGGATCTTTAGAACAGAATATTATGTAATAAAAAATATAGTATAGGAACACTGATTGAGCACATGAATGCAGATTGAATTTATTTCAGATCATTTTTTGTGATAAGAATGTAGATAGATATCTGCACATTTCATTGGCATTCCCAAACCAACAGTTCAAAAGAGGGAATTGAATTCACTCATTATGGGCACTTTAGTAGCAGGTTCATTCAAAAGTGTGTAATGTACACATATTTCATGTAACCCTACTCTATTCAGTTCTCATTTTATTCATAGCCAGAAAGAGCAAAGATGAAAACGACATTATAAATAACCATAAATTGTTTAATGCCTCCAACGAACTTGTGCTTCCTAGTTTTCGTTTCTTAATACCAAAACAAAAACCCACCACAACGAACATGTCAAGTCAGTTGCATTCCGCCCCCCCCCCCCCCCCCCCCCCCCCCCCAAACCTCCTTCATCATATTAAACATGCCGCCCCATGCTTTTATTACCATTCTCTCTTCTTCTTCTTGCTTTCCTTCTAGTCTACTCCCTTGTGGGTCCCCCTTCAATCAAACCCACCTACAACCAATCGGAAACCCCCATCCCTATCTCTTAACTTATCCTGTTCCTAAAACCAGACTTCAAAAATATTGCCGCACAATGGAAACTCCAAATTATGGTAAACTAGTAATTTGCATATGCAATGTATGTTTTAATAATTTTATTTTGAAAATAAAAAATCTATGATACAATGAGGACTCGAACTTGAAACCCCATTCATATTAGTTATGTACATGCGTCCCATGAGTTAATTGATTTACAAATGACACAGTCGCTTCTCTCATTAGAATATTATTAGAGATTAGAGATATATTGATAAATTTTGTAGTTGTTGTCTCCTCTTTAACACATGCTATGTGAGCCAACATCTGGGAATTGTGTGGACATTAATTCTCAGTAATTCCTCTAGAAGTAAATTAAATCTGAAAACGGCGTTAAAACCATATGTTGGGATTTTGAATGGGTTGAGATGTTAGGGTTTGAGAAGATGAGGAAGAGAAGAGAAGAGAGGAGAGGCAGCCGGTTATAAAGAGAGAGAATGGCAAAATGTTGATTGTTATTTCCTTTGATTCAAAGCTTACATATGTGAAGATATAAAGCGCAATGGGCCCAAAACAATTTGGGTCATAACATAACAATCCACACCTTGAACCAAATTGCATCTAAAACAAACTAAAATATAAAGCAAATGCATAAAGCAAGCATAACCTAAACAAAGGTAAACATAAAGATATACTAGCAACATGCTAGAAACAAAACTAGCTCAAACTAGCTAGAAACAAACCGACATCAAACTTGAACAAAGCTTGAACTTTGCAATTGGAAGAGGCTTTGTGAGCATATCGGCCGGATTCGATTCGGTACCAATCTTCTTCACGGCAACCTTGCCTTTCGAGATCACATCTCGAACAAAATGGTATCAAATGTCAATGTGCTTCGTCTTCTCATGGTATATGCGGTCCTTAGTCAAATGAATCGCGCTTTGGTTGTCACAAAATACCGTAATAGGACCCTCAAGTGAAGACATCTCACCAACAAACGCCTTGAGCAAAATAGCCTCCTTAATAGCCTCAGTAATTGCCATATATTCGGCCTCGGTACTTGAGAGCGCAACGGTGGCTTGAAGTGTAGACTTCCAACTAATTGCACAATCTCCAAGGGTAAAAACATAACTCGTCAAAGAACGCCTCTTGTCTAAATCACCCGCAAAATCCGCATCCATATAACCCGTTAGTTTCTTGCCATTACCAAACTCCAAACGAGTATCAATAGTACCTCTCAAATAGCGAAAGATCCACTTCACCGCTTCCCAATGCCCTTTCTCCGGACAAGAGAGATATCTACTTACCACACTAACGGCTTGAGCAATGTCGGGTCGAGTACACACCATCAAGTACATGAGACTCCCGACTGCACTTGAATATGGAACCTTTTCCATATATTTCTTCTCATCATCGGATTTTGGGCTTAAAGCGGCCGAAAGCTTGAAATGCGTCGCAAGAGGTGTTTAAACAACTTTCGCTTAGTCCATGCCAAAACGGCATAGCACTTTCTCGGCAAAACTCTTTTGTGAAAGAAACAACTTTCTTTTGGACCTATCCCTTGTGATCTCCATCCCGAGAATCCTATTGGCAGCTCGCAAATCTTTCATCTCAAATGCCAAACTTAGTTGCTCTTTCAACCTCTTAACTTCTTTCAAGTTTGAGGATGCAATTAACATGTCATCCACATAGAGCAATAAGTAAATAAAATCCCTACCATCCAACTTCTTGAAATAAACACAACTATCATAATTGGAACGATGAAAATTCATACTCACCATGAGTGAGTCAAACTTCTTATACCATTGCCGCGGTGATTGCTTAAGGCCATAAAGGGATTTCTTCAAAAGACACACACGGTCCTTCTTTCCCGGAACCTCAAAACCCTTCAGTTGGCTCATGTAAATTTGCTCATCCAAATCACCATGCAAGAAGGCAGTTTTCACATCCATTTGCTCCAATTCCAAATCCTTCATTGCCACCAAAGAGAGCAAAATTCGAATGGAGGTGTGCTTAACTACAGGAGAAAACACATCATTGAAGTCCACACCTTGGACTTGACTATACCCTTTAGCCACTAGCCTTACCTTGTATCGAAAATCCGCAGGATTTGAGCCATCAATCTTCCTCTTAAACACCCACTTGCAACCCACAATCCTCTTACCACTCGGAGGCTTCACAAGAGACCAAGTCTCATTTTGTTGCAAAGATTGTAACTCTTCATTCATAGCGGCAACCCAATTGGTCGCATCTTTAGAAGAAATGGCTTCCTTATAGGAAGATGGTTCACAATACTCCACATCCTCTGCAATTGCCAAACAATAAGCAAAGTCGGAGTATCCATACCTCGTAGCTGGTCTTGTTTCTCTTCTAGCTCGGTCCCTTGCCAATGCATATGGTTGTGCCTCTTCTTGGACTTCCACCAAATTGACATCATCATGTGAGATCAAATCATCACCTTCTTGGACCGGCACCTCAAACTCCACCTTCTTCTCAACCGTCTCATTCTCCTTAATAGTCGGCTCGGGTGCAATATCATTTGCCTTCAACATGGCCGACTCATTGAAAATGACATCTCTTGAAATAAGGAACTTGGATGATTCGGGATACCACAACTTATATCCCTTCACATTTGCGGGTTACCCAACAAAAATACACTTCTTCAATCTAGGCTCCAACTTTCCTTCATTCACATGTGCATAAGCGGGACAACCAAACACCCTCAAATTCGAATAATCGGCCGTCTTACCCGACCACACTTCTTCGGGTGTCTTCAACTCAATTAAAGTGGTAGGAGATCGATTTACCAAATAACAAGATGTGTTAATGGCTTCCGCCCAAAACTCCTTACCCAAACCCGCACTTGAAAGCATACTTTTGGACCTTTCAAATAGTGTCCTATTCATCCTTTCTGCAACACCATTTTGTTGTGGAGTGTTGACCACCGTCTTGTGCCGAACAATCCTTTCGGCCTTACAAAAATTATCAAACTCACGGTTGCAAAACTCCAAACCGTTATCGGTTCTCAACCTCTTAACTTTCCTTCCCGTTTGGTTCTCCAAAAGTGACTTCCATTCTTTGAAGGTGCGAAACACATCACTTTTCTCTTTCAAGAAATAAACCCAAACCTTCCTTGAGAAATCATCAATGAAAGTAAGCATGTAACGAGAACCATTACCTTTGGAAGGCTCACGAAAAGGTCCCCAAAGATCCGAATGGATGTAGTCCAGTGTTCCCTTGGTCGAATGAATGGCCGTGGAGAAGCTCAACCTCTTCTGCTTACCAAATACACAATGCTCACAAAACTCCAAGTTGCGCATTGACCACACAACAAGCCTCTCTTGCTCAAAATGGTCATTCCGCGCTCGCGATGGCTGGAAGATAGCTGGAAGGGATCATCGACGACGGCTGGAAGTTGGCTGGAAGGGATCGTCGACGACGGCTGGAAGTAGGGTTGTTGACGGCAGGATTTTGGGGGAGGAGTAAAGGGGCTGGAGATGTGTGGGTTTTGGTGTTGGCTCAGATACCAATTTGTTGGGATTTTGAATGGGTTGAGATGTTAGGGTTTGAGAAGATGAGGAAGAGAAGAGAAGAGAGGAGAGGCAGCCGGTTATAAAGAGAGAGAATGACAAAATGTTGATTGTTATTTTCTTTGATTCAAAGCTTACATATGTGCAGATACAAAGTCCAATGGGCCCAAAACAATTTGGATCATAACATAACACCATACTAAAGGGATGGTGCGTTCGGTTTACTACAATTAGAGCTACATACAACAACATAGACCCATACTCTTTCTCTTGCCATATTATCACGCCATGTTTTTCTCTTTAGTTACAGAAATCAACTTAATTAATTAAATGCCCTACAAAAACTCATTTACAACCTACTTCCACTTTTACAGTTTACCACAGCTATAGTTGAATTTATTTGAAGCTAAGTTATACCATTCCAAACCTATCACCCAAATTCTCACTATTTCATCCGAAAAAATTCTCCAGATTTTATTAATTAAAAAGCTTTTAACAACGAAACATACTATAATAAACCATCAGATTTCACGAGTTACATCTCAAACCCAACTATCAGTCAGTCTCATAATAAGTACCCTCTCTCTCTCTCTCTCTCTCTCTCTCTCTCCCCCCCCCCCCCCCCCCCCCCCCCTCATTCCATCAACAACCTCCCATATTAACGACTATTAACACTCCTACTCCTTCCTACTAGAAGGAGAAAAAGACACACACACACACCCCTTCATGAATTCTCTCATCTCTATCCAATTATGTTTCTTCCTACAACACCTCCTCCTCATCCTAACTCCCACCACCTCCTCCACTCTCTCCCCTGATGGCCTCTCCCTCCTGGCATTCAAGTCCGCCGTCTCCTCCGATCCCACCTCTGCACTTTCTTCCTGGGACGAATCCTACTCCTCGGACCCCTGCCACTGGCCGGGCATCTCCTGCTCCAACTTCTCCGGCTTCTCCTACCCCCGTGTCGTCGCTATCTCCGTATCTGGCAAAAACCTCTCCGGCTACATCCCCTCCGAACTAGGCTCATTGCTCTTCCTCAGTCGCCTCAACCTCCACAGCAACCGCCTCTCCGGCTCCATCCCTTCCCAACTATTCAATGCATCTTCCCTCCACTCCATCTTTTTGTACAACAACAATCTCACTGGCATTCTCCCTCCCCAAACATGCAATTACCTACCGCGCATTCAGAACATCGACCTATCAAGAAACTCTCTCTCAGGTCCTATCCCCGAAGATTTACGCAGCTGCAGTCAGCTGCAGAGGCTTCTGCTTTCGGAGAATAGGTTCTCCGGTGAGGTTCCTAGTGGGATTTGGGCAGAGATGGTGAGCTTAATCCACTTAGATATTTCGTCCAACAATTTGTCTGGCTCACTACCAACTGATATTGGTGACCTCAATTCCCTCTCCGGCACTTTGAACCTATCCCATAACCACTTCACTGGTAATGTCCCGAGCTCGCTCGGGAACTTACCGGCTACGGTCAGTTTGGATCTCCGTTACAACAATCTTTCTGGCGAGATTCCGCAGACTGGGTCATTGGTTAATCAGGAACCAACTGCATTTCTCAACAACCACCTCTGTGGGTTTCCATTACTGCACACACCATGCGAAAACAACAACAACAACAACAATGAGACTCCTCCTCCTCCTCCTCCTCAAGTAGACTCCCCTGAGCCAGAATTTTCCAGCTTCCAATCGAAAAAGGGGCTGAAACCCAGTTTGATCCTACTCATTTCAGTAGCTGATGCTGTTGGTGTGGCTGTTATAGGACTGGTAATAGTGTACATCTACTGGAAAATAAAAGATGGTGGGGACAATGTTCATTCTAGGTGTAGCAGCTGCATTGGGAAGACCAAACTAGGCGGGAAGAATGGTGACAACAGCAGAGGAATCAACAACTGCTGCTTATGTTGGAAGGTCACGACAATGGAGGATGATGATGATGAAGAGGACGAAGAAGAAGAAGAAGAAGAAGATGATGAGGGAATGATGGAGATGAAGGGGGAAGGGAGATTAGTGGCAATGGATAAGGGGTTTAAGTTTGAGTTGGACGAGCTGTTGAGGGCTTCGGCTTATGTGTTGGGGAAAGGGGGGAGGGGGATAGTGTACAAGGTGGTTGTGGGCAACGGGGTGTCGGTCGCGGTGAGGAGGTTGGGGGAAGGAGGTGGTGGTGGGAAGAGGTACAAGGAGTTTGCTGCAGAGGTGGAGGCAATTGGGAGGGTGAGGCACCAGAATTTGGTGAGGCTGAGGGCTTACTACTGGGCACCGGATGAGAAGTTGATCATCACTGATTTTGTTTCCAATGGAAATCTCGCTTCTGCACTCAGAGGTTAGTCTTTAATTTCTTCTTCTATTTCTCTGTTTTTAATTTCATGAATATATTACTTGATCGATATTCAAAGGTTGATCGATTACTGTCCATAATAATATCCATTGAATTGTAGTGTACCTTGAAGAAGGGACTAACATATATATATATAGACTTTATTTTTTTTGCTATAGAAATCAAACCATATATAACAGTTGCCAGAATTAATTTTACTCCTGTATACCCTCCATCTCAATGTGAATTTATAGAGATTAGTCTATCTATTTTCTCTCTGATATTTAACCTTACCAATACAAGGATTTATTTCTTATTGTATTTGCTTATTACAAAAGCTAGCGACCCTGCATGCTCATGTTAAAGACACTTGTGTTTATTCACACGTATATATATAATTGCAATGTTAAACATGACATTTGGGAGTTGTAAGGTGGTGGTTGATTGTACATGTTCATAAACTTAATGTCAGTTTTGGAATGTAGAACAAACTACTACTAGATTCTTAGAACCTTAATTTAGCAGGAAGGAAGGAAGGAACAGGATTTGAGATCTAGTAACTATCAGTACATTTACGATTTACGAGACACCCAACTATTATTTCAGATGTAGTAGCCGTAATACTCTGTAAATGAAGTGGGACACTAGGAAAACAATGTAGGATGTGGGCCTGCCAGAATAGTTCGAGGATGGAGATAGCTTCCAACTTCCTACTGCTATTCATGAATAATAAGTGGACATAGGACATAAATTGCATGCGCTCATTCTTTAATTTGTAGACCCAAATTGTTTGCATCCTTAACAGTCCAAACATATATAACATTCTAGATCTAGCTAGCTAGGGCAAGGGAATCCTATGCAAACCGCACATATACAGTCCGAGGTATATGCTTTAAAATGAGCAATTTCCAGATTATCTGTCAGATTTAGAATTGATGGTGCATCGCTTAGTGTATATGATTAAGTGCACAAAGTTGGTGATGGCAGAAGTAATGTGAAGAAGAAGAAAAAAAGGGCTAAACTAGAGAAAACTACCCTAAACATTTAGCATTGTTCAGATACATGTAGCCCTTTAAAACTTTTATTTTTCTCCAAAATTACAACAATTAATTATCTCTGATTTTTATCTAATTTCAAGAAACTATCCTAGAATATAGTATTTTATTCAAAAAAAAAAAACAACTATATATCCTATATTCTGTACAAATGAAAATTGTAGGGGCTTACACATTAAAGTAAATATAGGATAAATATATGAGAAAAGCCAAAAGTATAGGGGAGATTCATGTAATTTAGCCAAGAACAAATCTTGTCTACTTAGTGAGATCTTATGACTTCACAAATTACGGACAATGCAGGCATGTTGGTCCTTTCTCAGAACTATAAAGCCTGTTCTTCCTTTTTGATCTGATAGATTGAAAAGCCTATGAAAAGGGCATAAAAAATATGGGATTGGATTCTTTAGCAGATTTGACTGAGATTTGCAGTGTTGTGAGGTTTTTTTTTTATTTTTTTTAAAATAATTTATTTTGAAGAAAAGCTGGAGTATGGCCCCCATATTTCATTAATAAGAGGTTAATAAAACAAACTCAGAGTACTGAGCCAAATATAAGGTCCTACAATCAAAACAAAAATACATAAACTCCACCCCAAATATGGGGAGTGAGACAAAAGAAGAACAGAATGGGCGCAATATACACGTGTCTAAACAAAATACATCATATCCCCCCAACAAACCCTGGGGCGGTGGGGATCTATCAACAGTAAAAGGTCAAGTTAGCAGTCAGTCGATCATCGGGCCTATCTTGACTTCATCATCCTCAAAATTCTCAACATGGAATACGCTCGCTATCCTCCCTCTGAGACCTGTTGCGGCTACATTCGCCCAAAATGAAATAAAATGCATAATGTGAGTCAAATTATCAGAAATATTATTACAAGTTCTGCGAAAATAAAGATTATTCCTATCTAGCCATAGAACTCAGGTCGTTGCGGCGATAACAATATACCACGCTTCTCTTATAGTTCTTCTTTCAGTAGCGAATTTTGAACCTACCCACAGATCCTCGTACACAGTAGGATACTGATTCGTCCACAGGGCGCTAAGTAATTCAATGAGTACTGTCACGCTCTGCTTTCCAAAAGAGAATACGAAATACGGATACGCGACAAAAGCCCAGCGAATGATTTTCATCATCCATAAGCTGTTCAAGAATCTTTACAATATTTCACAAGAATAATCAGAGTCAGAAGCAAAAGAATTAACCAACATGCACATATGAACCAAAATACCAACAAGAATACTTGAAACCAAAATATATTAATCTCAAATAATCATGATCTGAATAAGTCAAATATCCTGGGTCATATTGCCCAAATACAAGAATCAATCCAAGTACAATAATACAATATTGTTCAACCAAACTACAAGAATAATAATAGCAAAGTCCAGCACTAATACTTCATGTCACCAATACCATCTGGAACCTGTTCTCTATAATCTGTAATTTAACAATTGCAGGGATAGAAAAAATAAAACAAGTACCTGTCAATGCAAGTTACGGGCCGCTTGTAATGCAGGATACAAGTACATGAGAAAAACTAACTAACAATATGGAATAAGCATGATATCAAAGTGGAATACTAGCAAGGTAAGGTGAACAAGTGCAAGTGGCATATATCAAGTATCAAGTAAACAAGTATCAAGTGTCACGAATCAAGTATCACGAAATCAAGTAACAAGTGTCAAGTAGTCAAGTACAAGTAGCAAGTAGCAAGAATCAAGTAATCATGTTCAAGTAATCAAGTATCCAGTGTCAAGTAATCAAATCTTGTATTATTACTATCTAGGTAGCACTTCATGTACCATCATTTTATCACATGGTTGCTACAGTCAATGCATTTTCGTTTTAGATTTCATAGTGGACCATATAGGGTAGTATACTCAGGGACAAGCCTCAAGAATCAAGTATCAAGTATCAAGCCTCAAGTATCAAGTAAACACGCCTCAAGAGTGAAGTATCAAGCCTCAAGTGAAATATCAAGCCTCAAGTAACAAGTATCAAGCCAAGTCTCAAGTTCAAGCCAAGTCTCACATAGAATCAATAGATTCTCTTCCGAGTACACGTTTCTGAATTATCCACTATTAGATGTGTCCCTTTAAACCCCAGCTTGGTTATTTTATTATTAATGTCAAACAAGCATGTATGTGTCACGAAACAAGCAAGTATATCATGGTATGATCAAGTAACAAGTTCAAGTTGCAAGATAAACATGTACGGGTGTAAGATAACACATGAAAGAACAAAATAACCAAATTTCTAGTTCAGAACAGCAAGACCACACTGCAGTAAAACCGTGATTTCCGGTGTTACAAATATGCAAACCTGAATCCGTCGAAAGGTCTAGAAAATAGACTCCTAGCCGAATCCAGCGAATACAAATAAGTCATATAGTACTTCACAAAAACACAACTCAACACTGATTTGAATCCAGAAAATACGTTCAGCCAGAAATCAGTAAATCGAATTCAAAGTCAGAAAAACAGCACCAAAACACCTCACATAAATCCAGGAAAAATGTGGGATATTTCCCTATATGTCTAGTATCAGAATATAAAGTTTCATAATTTTCTAGTAAGATTAGCTTAGCCAACAAAAATCAGAAAACATCAAGAAACGATAGTTTGGCAAATCTGAAATTCCCAACATAGCTGTACGAAAACTATAATATCTCACAAATTGTGAAACAAAATCCAAATCCACCAAAGGGAGATGAAAATAGACAAAATAATCTAACTTTCATATTTCATAAATATTTTCATACAGGAAAATGAATTAGGGTGAAAATACGAAATATTTACAGAATAACGAACAAAATCTAGCAAGTATAGTCTTTATAACAAACATGAAACGGTATATAAAACTCATTAATAAAATTCACCAAAATTCTGGGTAATCCCTAAGTAGATATAGAAATATTGTGCAAAATTTCAGATCAAATTAATATGCTTAGCACTAGTATCAAAATAGTTTAGTCATCGAAATCATCAAGAAACGAAATCTGGAGATGAAATACACCTCTGTAGTAAAACAATCATATCTCACACATACGAAAACGAAATCGATCAAGATTAGAGAGTTTGAAAAGAAGACATATTTCTCTAAAAATCATGTTTAATACTGAAGTTAAGATACTGGCCTTAATATGGTCTAAAATAGCAATCAAAACTGATCATCGACAAAATACAAATTTTCCTCTTAACCACAAATCAACATACAACATACGAAACTCATTCCAAACACAACCAAACATGTTATACAGTCTACTAAGTGTCCAAACATCATGAAATATGGTATATAGCATATCCACAGTAAGTATATCACATGGATCCAAACAAAAATACAAATTTCCATAATTATCTCACAAATATGATCACATCAAGAACGGTCAAAACCTAAGTTGCTTCATGTCAAATTGGTGTCATGAGGCAACTATGGTCAATAGCACTATAGAGACAATACTCATCAAGATACATCACACACGAGTTGTCTCTAGAACCCAACTACACTACAAGCAGAATTTATGACTTGTATCATACAAAAGAATTGAGTGCAAGTTACTTGCCTTAACCGAAGACGAAACGAACACCAAGAGTAACGGGAACGGATTCCCGGGCAACAAACAAAACCCACGAATGAAAATCCACGAACCAAAGCAATCCACATGCAAACTATGTGCACGTGCAAAACACCGACGAGAGAGAGAAGGAGATCGGGTGGCAGGGGTAGCAGCGGCTGGCCTTTGCTGGTCGCTGCTGCTCCTGCGGCTGCTGTTGGTCGGTGCCGGAGGACGGAGACGGAGGGAAAGATGGAGAGATGGGTGTGGTCGGGTGTGGTGGTCGGCAAGGGTGAACGGGAGCGGAATGAGGGTGGTCGGGATGGGTGCACAGGTCGGGGTCAGGATGTGCAGGTCGGAGGATGGGGTCGTGCGGCTGGGGCTGGCAGCGCAACAGGGAAAGGGAGGGAGGCCGGGGTAGAAGTAGGTTTAGGGTTAGGGTTTAGGGAGATATATATATATATATATATATATATATATATATATATATATATATATATATATATATATATATATATAGAAAGAGAGAGAGAGAGAGAGAGAGAGTTTTGTTGTGGGTTAATGGGTATTATCGGAGTTATAATAGGAGATGGGTTTAATATGATTTGTAGGGTATTTCAAGTAGGATTGTGGTTAATTTGGCTTTAGTAATTAATTAGGGATAAAAAACTATAGGATAAGTAATAGGGTAACCAACCAAAACACCACGAGCACCCAAGAACAAAATAAAGAGAACAAGAACCAAATAAAGAGCGAAATAACAATATGATTAAGAACAATTCAAAGGACAGAAGAATCAACCACAAGAAGATCAAAAATGAGCAAAATGAATATATATTGAAAACAACTCTAATATACGGTCCAAAATACAAAGAGAGCACAAATACTCGAGAAAGAAGGAAAAATACAGCAAAAATACAAAAAACAAAAAATAGGGGTTACAAGTACCGTTTTGCTCCTAGGACACTGTAGAAAAAGGTGGTCTCTAGTCTCTGGGGCAGCGTGGCAGAGCCCACAACAAGAATCCACGTTCGTTTGGCATTTAGTGAGGTTTTCTCTAGTCAAAATCGCATCGTTCAGTACCAGCCATAAGAAAACTTTAATTTTCAGTGGGGCTTTCGTCCTCCATATGACGCATGACCACTTTGGGGCACATCCCCTAAAGTGAATGCGGTTATACATGGAGTGCACGGTGAACATGCCATTCTTTTTCAGTCCCTAAAATTTCCTGTCTGGACCTTAAGAGCAACTAATTCCAGCGTTGGTGATGTAGGTCTGAAGTTCCTTGAGTCTAAGCTGAGAGCCCAGGTCCAACGGTTGTTTAAAGGCTGGTTTCCATGCGCCTCTTTTCCAGGTTGCGGCCACCGTGCAGTGTGGTTGTGCCGCATGATCATATAGATCAGGGAACAGAGCTCTAAGTGTGTGATCACCACACCACTTATCCCACCAGAATCTTGTGAGTCTGCCGTTACCGATAACTGATGCCACACCGCTAATGAAGGGATCGTAGGCCTTAACTATGCCTCTCCAGAACCAGGAGACATGTGGGCCTACCCTGAATTCCAAATTTCTCGTTTCATTTCCATACAGATATCCCTGAACAAAATCTTGCCTCCCTTCTCCATTGGGGTGGAAAACTTTCCACCATCATTTACCCAGTAGGGCAAGATTCATATCTCGAAGATCAATAATACCTAGTCCTCCGTGTATCTTTTTCATGCATGCTTTCTCCCATCTGATAAGGTGATAGCCGCCTCTATCTGGGTCTGTCCCTTTCCACAAAAACTATTTTCGAGTCCGATCAATTCTCTGAATCTTCCATTACGGCATTTCAAAGAAGGACAGATAATAGGTTGGAAGATTTGAGAGGATTGCATTAATAAGCGTGACTCTCCCTCCCAATGATAGAGCTTTACCTTTCCAACCTGCTAGACGGTTCTCAATCCGGTCAATGATGGGTGGCCAATCGACCTTTTTTAGTTTTCCGGGTCTTAGTAGCAACCCCAGGCACTGAATGGGAAAACTCTCGGTGGAACAATTGAGAATCATGGCATGTTTTAGTGCCTCCTCTATAGTCAGGGCAATGGGGATGAGAGCACTTTTGTGGAAGTTAACCCTGGGGCCAAACCAGGCATCAAAACTATATAGTATTCCGTTGAAGACGGTTGTTTCCCCGATGTTGCCATTTCCAAATATGAGAGTATCATCTGCATATTGGATGATTGAGCAACCTTGGCGATTGACTCCCATGGCCACCGGTGCGATCCAACCTGCTTTACTGCAGTTAGCCATCATGGACCGAAGTACGTCTGCCACAATGGTGAAGAGGAGGGGGAGAGCGGATCTTCTTGTCTAAGGCCCTGTTTGCAGAAAAATGGGTGGCTCGATACCCCCTTCACCAAGATTGCAGTTCTGCTGGTGGTAAGACATGTGTTGATCCATCTGATCCATCTATCCCCAAAACATCTTCCAGCCAGCGCTTTCAGAAGACAGTCCCATTCAATCGAATCATAAGCTTTCTCGAAATCCAGCTTCAGGAGGTAGCTCTTAGCATTCGACGTGTGGCATTGGTGGATAGTTTCTTCAGCCGTGGCTATACTGTCCTGAATACATTGTTCTTTATTGATCCCTATCTGATCGTGACTAATGAGACCATTCATCACCTTTCCCAGTCTATTAGCGAGTGTCTTGATAATGATCTTGACATAGCAGTTAAGGAGACTGATGGGGCGGAAGTCTCCCACCCGCCGGGAGTCTTCTTTCTTAGGGATCAGCACAACCTCCACAAAATTAAATCTACCTAATTTGAGCTTATGGTCGTAGAAATCAACTAACAACTTCAGCAAATCATCTTTGATTTCCTCCCAGAATGCCTGATAGAAGAGCATTGGAAAACCATCTGGACTTGGGGCTTTGTCATTTCCAAGTTGCTGGACTGCCTCCCAGACTTTCTTCTCCATGAAGGGTGCTTCTAGGGATCGCCTCATAAGGTCGGGGTTGCCCGTCGGGTCCTACTAGAACTCGTGGTGGAGAGGGAATCATCAAGTCCGCTTTGTGTCCAAATAGGAGCTTGAAATGGGACTAGAATGCCATTCTGATATCCTCGTCGCCTTGGATCATTCCCAAGTCCAAGTGGATCGAGTGAATGAGGTTAGATCTACGCCTGACACTGGCTACTCGATGGAAGAATGCTGTGTTCACGTCTTCCTCTTTGAGCCATAAAATTCTGAACCGCTGCTGCCATTTGATTACCTCAAGCCTATAGAGTTGGTCAATTTCCTGTCTGAATTGGAGCAATCTATTCCGCTCTTCCTGTAGCAGGCCCCTAGTTTCTTCAATCTTCTCAAGTTCCTCAATACCTTCAAGCAGGGAGTCTTTTGCCCTCCAAATCAGTGCAAATCTGGTCTGGTTCCATTTTTTGACCTTGCCCCTAAGTTTTCTAATTTTTTCACACCATATTGCGGTCACTTCAGTCCCCTTAGTAGGGCGGAACCAGCTCTCGTAGACAATGTGATGGAAGCCTTGGATTTCTAACCATGCGCTCTCGAATCTAAACTATGGTGATCTCCTGGGTTGAACTTTCCTGGAAGATAAGATATTAGATACATGATCCGAGGTGGGTTTAGGTAGTGATTTAGCCGAAGCCAACGGGAATTTGGTCTCCCAGTCAGTGGAGACCAAAATCCTATATAGTTTAGCTAAAATGGGCGACGATTACATGTTTGACCAGGTGAAAAGCCTATCAAATATGGGAATGTCAACCAGTTTCAGGTCCGTGATAACCTCTTTAAATGCTTTCCTATCCGAGTCACTGGATCCTCTGCCTCTATGTTATGAGGCGAATCTAGTGATATTAAAATTTCCCCCCACCACCTAGTGGTGTGTCCAATGAGCTTGAATCGCTCTTAGTTCTATCCAGAAAGCCATCCTGGAAGCAGAAGTGTGTGGACCATAGACCACAGTAATTGAGTGAGTCCACAGGTCGACTTTACGTTGGAGCAAGACCGACAATAAAAATTGACCGTAGAGCTCGTCTAGGCAACAAAACTTGTCGGGGTTAAAACCTAGAGCAATACCCCCAGATGCCCTAACAGATGGGCACATCATTCATTCGGAGATTCGATTTCCCCCCAACCTACTCAGTATAGATATATGTGTAAGTTTGGTCTCTTGAAGACCAACAATGTTAGCTTTTAATTTAGCGATGACCTCCTTAACTATTTTCCGCTTGCCCGGGCAACGTTCCAGAATAGAATTTCCATTAACTACGTATAAGCAAGGGATCGTGACACGATTTGGAAGTCGAGTTCGAAATAAGGTTAACCCTATCGTTCTCCCATCCCCTAATCTTATTAAGGAGGAACGCATTCCGATCGGTATCGCAAACTGCGAGACCACAGGTTTTGGCTAGACTAAAAATTTCGGTATCAGACATGAAATTAAAAATAGATGCTAAGAAGGAACGAGTACCTCCGTCGCTAGTCTTAGCGGATTTAGCAGCCGCTGCAATCACAAGATAATCGTCCAGGGACTCGTCAATAGCCCTCTTAGCCACTTTCTGTACTCTAAAATCTTTTTCACAGCGAGCAGGGATAGGGGTAGTAGGTTGTGTGGGAGGGAAAGTGGATGGGACAAAATTAGGAGATATGTCCATTGCCTTGTCAGCAAACTCTTCTGATTCCAAAGACTCCTCATCAGAATCATCTTCGAGGTTTAGTCTCGCATCTCGATCATCCTCTTCAATGTGGTTCTCTGATACGGAGTTGGGTACCCCCGAAGAGATGTTAGCTGTCCTAACAACTCCAGGAATATTTGTGGGACTTGTACACTTGAGCTGTTGCATCTTGTTCAACAAAAAAATGGGTTTCCCCAAAATGAATTTGCCAACTCCATATTGGACCCCTCGTTAGGCCCATTATTAACATTTAGATACTCTCCTTTACACGTTGGGGGGCCATGTGTCGCAACGTTCTGGCTTGGCGGAGCGACCGATGTGAGCCACGCGTCCCATCTTCATATGCTGGCACTGCGAACGCGCGAGCAGCTCCGAAAACGAAGCTCTCATTGGAATCGAGGCGACTCTCTCTTCTGCTCTGTTTCTTTCCCTCTCATGTTCCTCTCCCCTAAGCTTGCATCTTTCCTCATTTGAAACCATCTTTATGGTTTCGATCTCTCACCTGTTCGTCTTCTTTCCCAAACTAGCTCCATTTTGTTAGCGCTCCCTTCCCAAAGTTCCCAACGTTTCCATTTCCTTGGTTTGGTCCTGCTCCTCTTCTAAAAAGCTGCCTTTTTTCTCGATTGAAACCACCTCGTTGGTTTCGATCGAGCTCCGTTCAACCTCTTCCCCAAACTAGCACCCTTTTGCAACCGCTTTCTTTCCAAAGCTTCCATCTTTTTCCCTTTTGGTGATCTGCTCTGTCTGTTGAATAAGTTGGGGGTCAACTGCTCCCCTCGAGGCCTCTCCTCTGTAGCTAGTAGGGGTTGACTTCCTCTTTGAGCTTTCTGTTTGATGGAGGTTCCAAGGCTGGGCACTGGGTCTGCAAAACTTGCCTTTTTTGGGTAAAGACGTTGTACCACCAGTGGGTGACCCTCTTGACCGTTGGGTTTTTGGGTGAGGCCTTGGTTTTGACCGGCATTGCAAAACGGAGTACTCTGGGGTTCAGAATTCACCGTCGCCTGGCCTTGGCGCACCTCCCTACCTCTAGTAGCTCTGATGACTTCACGGTGTGCACGCTCAATTTTGTGGGCTCCTCCAAGGAGAGGTCCCACTTTGGCGAGACCACATGCTTGTAGGAGCGCTCATCTCTGAATGCGGTGGTAGGGGATGAGAGAGCCAGGGGTTCCACCATCTCCGGCTCCTCTTGCTTATCCAAAACAAATCTGATGAGGTATGGCTCCTCGAATGAAAACACCTTTGCAAATCTGGGCATTAGCGTGATATCGGGGCTTCGGATTAAGATCCTGGCGGATACAATCTCCGACCGCCTCACCGTCTTTTCGTCTATGTCTTCGACAGTTCCAAACTCCGAAATGATCTCTTGGAGAGCTTGCTTTTTCCAGACGTGCAGCGGTACATTGTGGATCCAAATCCAAAATCATTCCCCTTTCGGCAGTTCAGCTCCGAATCTTGGTGACCACGGGAAGAATTCCATCTTAAAGTGCCCAAAATTCACTATACCCATGGCTGTTACCTTAGTCATCTTCGCTAGCGAGGGGAATGACACTAGAAACTGGAGGTGGCACATCTTTTTAGCAATCCAATCTCTGTGAGCTCTCATCGGCCATTTTGCGTTCAAGGCTTGAAGTAGATGGTTCTCCGATGGGCACCCTGCTGTTACTTTAGCAATGACACACCATTGGCGGAGCCACTTCTCTTCACTTTTGATTGTCTCTAGGCTGTTTGCAAGTCGGATGAGCGTGGGGTTGTCCGGTGACCGACCTCTTCTAACAGGCTTGTTGGATGCCTTAACGTTTGTACAAACATAGGACATATGTCCCCATTTCATACACTTTAAACAGTGAATCTCTTTCGTACAGTCCTGCCGGAGATGCCCCAGATCACCGCAATTGAAACATGCGATTGGTTTGCATTTCCCTTTTCTTTCCTTCTTTCTGAGATCGGGTTGATTTGAGGGGGAAATGTTGTTTCTTTTCTTTGTTTTACTTTGGACTTCATTCCATGGCCCTCCTCTATGGGATCCCCACTCCACACAGTTGTTCCCTCCATGCTAGCCACGTTCTGCGGACCCCCTTCTTGGGCCCGCTTGACGATAGGCTTAATTGGAAGTTGAGCTGCCTCTGTTTGCAGTGGGGATGAGTGGGGGAGGGGGGGGGGGGGGGGGGGGGTGAGAGTGGGTTGTTTGGGAATGAGGGTGGTGGGTGAGGTGTGGTGATCTTGGGCAACAGTGGGTTTAGCATTCCATTTTTTAGGTGGGGGAGGTTGGGGGAGACTGTGAGATGTGTGTTGGGCATTGTGGTTGTATTTGGGAGCCGTGACTGTGGTGGCGGTGTTTGGAGGGGACTGGTGGCCCTTGTGCCAGGACTAGTGGTGGGAGGTATGGTCATAATGCTCTTGAGCTTTCTCTTTCCACCGATACAATGTATGATGATGCCGCTGATCACTTCTCTGCCCATAGTGGTGGCGATAGTCCTTTGGGGGGGGGCTCTTTTACGCTCGAACGAGTCAGTAGGAGGGCCCCTCTGTGGGCCCGTCCTCTATGGGGAGGAGATGTGTGGCGATGATGACTAATCTCTCGTCCACACCGATGCTGATGCGCACTCCGGTGTGCACGGTCGGGGATTGATGACGTCTGAGCCTCCTTTCTTCTACATTGATACCGTTGGGAAGGGGACGGGGAGCAGGGTGAGTTCGGGTATTGTTTTCGGCTTCAGGGTGACTTGCTGAAAGACAGGGGGATGGGGTGGGGGTAGGGGAAGGGCGGTGTGGGTGGTCTGTTGATTGACAGGGGGAGGTGGAGAGGTTATCAGCTGGTCGGGGTTGGGAGCCTGATGGCGCACCGTCTTATTGGGCCCTCATCTGCTCATTTCTACCTCCGACAGCATCGTGCCAGTGTCTGCTTTATATCTAGTTATCACTAAAAAGTTGTTTTTAAGTGCATGCAGCGTTGGGTATGGGGGACCAGCATTGATGGTGAAGGGTAGACGAAGCAACCATATTCGTTATGTTATACACATGAAGAAACACATGAAGAAAGAAAGAGAAGGATGAATCAAGTCAAACTCCCATGAATAAGAGAGTGAGAGTGTGTTGTTCTCTCTTCTTCTTCTTCTTTTTCCAGTGTTCTCTCTTCCTCTGAAAAAAGGAATGTGGTAGGAGTTTATTACTTTTGTGTGTTGTGAGGGTTGTTAGGAAGAAAGAAGTATGCATGCATGTATGGGATCTTATCATGAAGTTTATTAAGTAGTACAGTATTAGGAAACATGAGGCATGAGCAGATGCGTAATCCTGTCTTTTTGTGCCTTGAAAGGTGGGACACTCAGACTCTGCATCTTTGATCAAACTTTTTCTGCTTTCTTTTCTTATTATAACGTTCTTGATTGATAAATTCATGCAATGCAACGACAAAACTATATACTTGATGCTTGATTAAATAATTAGCCCCCTTGAGGAATGGTATTTGAATTTCAAAGTGTGATAATTGTTTGGGTTGAAACCATTATTGAATCTAACCAATCAATCAATGAGAGCATGAACACACACACACAGACAAGACAGTGACTCAATATAACACTCTTTAAGATACGTCAAAGGTTTTTATTTTAAATAGAAGTGTCTGTCGTTCAATGGCGAGAACTAGCAACCAGTAAAAAGGACTGATTGGTGACAAATTATTATATATCTTGGTTGAAGCTCACATGCTGATCTGTCATAATATCACTGCAGATCGACTCATTACTAAATCTCTACTACTACCTTAGTATAATTTGTCCATATTTCAACCCGTGCAATGCACATTTAATTAAACTCTACAATATAAACCAATAAAATATGTACAGTACACGTTCAAATTTATTACCCACTTCCTATCTTTCAAAAAAACCAAAAACCCTATCCTCTTCATCTCCCCCTCTCTCTACACCTGCTCCGTGGGAGAAGGATCATGAACAGTGAATGTCAGTTTATTATTTTACATGTTCCGCACGTGCTTCTCCCATTATAATATAAATAAATAGAATATAAAAAAATATTTTTCAAACGTGCATTGCACGTGTATTTACTAGTTGATAATAAATCAACTTGCCGGACCCAAATGACCCATATTTCTATTAATTAATTAATTTAGTTAGACAGTAAGGTGCATGTAGTTCTTGCAAAACTCAAATGGTACTGATCTGCCAAATTAATTAATATTTTTTTTCTCAGATGACACTTCATGTGCCGTTGCTTATTATTTTAATATAGATAGCTAAAATATAGCTTTAAATGAGTGCAGCAAAACTGCGATTCTTATTTCTATTTATCCATATTATCCATATTTTACATTCAACAACTAGAGATGCTCTAAATTAGAATTAATGACATTTTAGTACTCCATTCCATTTGCTTCCACAGCTTGCTTGTACTGTACTGTACTGAATCTAGCACTAAGTTTTCTTTCTCGATCATCACAGGCCGGCCCGGTCAGCCCACTCTCCCATGGCCAGTCAGGCTGAAAATAGCCAAAGGAGCAGCCCATGGGCTGGCCCATCTCCACGAATGCAGCCCACGGAAATTCGTCCATGGCGACATCAAACCTTCCAACATCCTCCTCGATGCCGAGTTCACCCCCTATATTTCCGACTTCGGCCTCATTCGCCTCATCAACATTGCCGGAAGTGACCCCTCCTCCTCTGCCTCTGCTTCGTCCTATCTAGGCTTCATTGGCAGTTCTCTCCCCTCCACAAAGCCCATTCCAATCGAAAAGCCCAACAATTATCGGGCTCCCGAAGCCCGAATGCCAGGAGCCCGGCCCATTCAAAAATGGGATGTGTACTCATTTGGTGTAGTGCTACTGGAAATGCTGACAGGGAAAGCACCTGACACGTCAGCATCATCGCCGGGTGCACAGGTGTCCGATTTGGTGCAGTGGGTGAGAAAAGGGTTTGAGGACGCGAGGCCATTGTCGGAAATGGTGGACCCTGTGCTGCTGCTGAAAGAGGTGGATGCTATGAGTAAGAGGGAGGTGGTGTCAGTGTTTCATATAGGGCTTGCTTGCACTGAGTCAGACCCTGAGTTGAGGCCAAGGATGAAGCAAGTATCTGATAATCTTGACAGGGTTGGTTCTTGAGAAACGATCGAGGAGGGTAAATTATGGAGGAAATGGGAATTGGATTATTTTTGGTCAGTTTAAATATATTTATATTTAGAAGATCAATGCTGTTATTTTGTTGTCTATATGATATATATGTATCCATTTCAAGTTATGATCATTGTTCTTTTTTTTTTTGTTTTAAGATGAGTGGAGTATATATAACTGTAAGAATTAAGATTACTGTTTAATAAAATTTTCCTACTATATTGTTTGTGGGACTTTTTTTTATAAAAATTTAAAATTATTCTTTTTTAACTTATAGCATCCAACAATGGACTTGAAGAGAAACTGTTAGTATGTGGATTTGGGATGAAGAGTTTGGATAAAAGATTACATGGTGTGGATTTTGTTGCAAAATCGAAGAGGTTATTTGACACGTGCATTGCACGTGCTGGTAAGTCTATTGAACTTCAGTTCAGTTTTACATTTTAAAAGGTGTATGTGAAAACATACTGATCAGAGAGCTTAATAATATTGTATGTAATTAATTTTATAGTTACAAAACAACAAAAAAAGGCGAGAGACATTTAAAGCATGACAGTGTATGTAAATGATGTGCAGATCCATATCGTATCGATATAACCAGAATGTGAAGGCTTGCTTCTTTATTTTCAAGAAAAAATATGGAATCATTGAGAATTACAAAGAGAGATAAGTTTATCGTATACATATAAAATTTAAAAATTTTTTTAAAAAAAAGAGGATTTTTTTTTGGAAGTAGTAAGAATTCAAAGAGAAAATAGTTACTTCGAATTAATTACATTATCATCTGGAATATTGGAGGTATCTAAAATGAGAGCCCACTTTCAAAGTTTTTTTTTGAAGAAAGCCTAATATCAAAGTTTGGAAAGGAACAAAATAACTAGTTTTTATGTTATACCTATTTACTCTAAAGACGTCAATTTGTTCTTTCATTCCAAATTTCATACGAGATCTAACACAACTTTGTTTAACGAAACCATATAAAATGCTTTGTATACGTAGATTGGTGGTAAGTAGCTGACACCAGCCACATTGACATCCGTATCTGACTATATCTTTGCCCTATGCAGTAAAGCTTTGGCCCAAGAAGATGGTAAAAAACCTCAGATATGGAGAACCAAATATACACCTCAGATAGAAGAAAATGATTCTGTTGTGTTGGGATAAGTTAGGGTTAAGATGTTATTACAAAAAGGTTAGACCAAAATATTTGTTATAATCTTCTAGTCTAGTTTCTTAACTGGTGTAATTTTTTTTTTTTTTTGGAGGTAAAGATGACATTATTATCGTTTCATTAATGATAGTTAATGAAACAGAATAGGTCCATACAAAATAACTACTAACTCAAGCATCTAAACATCTCGAATGCGCCAAAAGTACATAAGCAATAAGTTCATAAGCAAATAAGTTACATACATGAAAATGCTATACAACTGTGTAATTTATAGTGTGGTGTCTTAACAAAGGAGCCGTACAAGGCTGGAGAAGATACCCAATCACCACTTCCAAAAATTGTAATTATAATTTTAGTCACCTCAAAGAATTGTAATAATTTTAATATAATTACCTTATATTTCGTTGGGTTATCAGGAGGATTGATCAAATTCGTTGCAACTTTTTTTGGTCTGGTGAGGCTCTTTATAAGCAGGGCTCGCATCTGTGCAATTGGAACATCATCTGTTCTTCCAAAGCGAACGGTGGACTGGGAGTTTTGAACCTTCGAGATCATAATCTTTCCCTCTTAGGTAAATGGCTGTGGAGATTCCATACATCTCCTCATTTATCATGGGTTCAATGCATCAAAGAGTATTACTTTATTTCCACTCCTTGGTGGCAGTTCAATTCCCCTACCCATCGTTTTGCTTCTCCATTTTGGAAGGGAGTCTGGAAGGCTTCCCCGGCCTTCCAATCCAGTATCTATAGGCTTTGTGCTGATGGGACGAGAACCAAACTCTGGACCGATCTTTGGTTTGGCAACACCTCCATTGCCTCATCCTATCCTTCTCTGTTTAGTCTCGCTGCCAATCCGGATGCCTCAGTAGATGAATCGATCGTTTGGATCGATTCCACTAGGGTTTGGAGTATCCCTTTTATTATCCACTTACCTTCCCCTCTTATAATGGATCTTCAACATCTTATTGCTTCTCTCAATCTTTTTGACTGGAAACACTCGGAAGACATAGCTTGGCGATGGAATGCCTCTGGTTCTTTCTCGGTTAAATCTTTCTATAGTTTCCTCAATTTCCGAGGCATCGTTTTCCCCTCTGCTAATTTCATCTGGAAATCCTGCGCTCCTCTCAAGGTTAAAATTAACTCTTGGTTGGCCCTCAACAACAAGTTCCTCACTGTTCAGGTGCTGAACAAAAGAAACTTAGCGTGGGGGCAACTCTGCCCCTTTTGTTCGGGAGCCTCGGAAGATGTTAATCATCTTTTCGTTGGTTGCTCTATCATTAGTCCTCTTTGGAAAGTTGTGGCTCTTGCGTGGGGTAACCCAACTATTCCATCTGATCATCTATCCTGCTGGAATTCCCCCTCCCGTCTCCTTAAATATAGTAGGGGATGGAACCTCTCTGTTCACATTATTATATGGATTGTCTGGAGGGAAAGGAACCGCAGAGTGTTCAATCACAAAGCTGCCCGTATCGCTTCCCTTATAGCTGACCTATTATTTCTTTTCAAATTTTGGACTTCGCAGATTAAAGATGATAAGCGGCAGTCTTATTTTTATATCCGTTTAGAGGAATCTTTTACTGTCATCTCCAGACTTAATGCACTTTGATTTATTCTTGCCATTGTTTCTATTATGCTTCTTATTCTAATTATGCTTTTAGCAATTCTTTCTGCTACTTTTTATAAAATGTTATTCTTCATTTCATTTCACTGCAGTGCTATCTGGTTAGTTGTCTCTTTTCTTATCCCAGTTTTCTTCTCTGATGTTGGCGTTTGTTTACTGGAATGAGATCTTGGCCCTTGATCCTTATTTTGTGGTCCTCTGTAGCTTATCGTCTCTGGCGTTTTGCGGTTGAGTCGTTGGCTCATCTGTTTTGGCTGTCGCCATGGTTTTGGTCGGGGATCTTCTTGGTCATTGGCCTCTGTTAGCTGGGCAACTCCTTTAATAGGCTTCTTCATTTCCTCTTGGGCTGTATTTCTCTTTTCTTGTGGTCATCGGTGGTATCAAGTTAGGTGGGTGAGCGCGTGTTACTGTTTCTTTTAGCGTTCTAGCTCCTTGACTTGTATTACTTATTGGCGGTAAACTTCCGTCGGGGCCTATATGTACTGTTTTATTTTGAATGTTCTCTGGAGTAGGGCCCTGCCCCTCCTTTCTGCTCTTTAATGCGCTGTTAATTTTGCTTACGGTGTTTTTGTTTGCTGTTTGGCCCTGAATTCATCTGTTGGCCTCCTTAGGGACTGCCAATGCCTTTCGAGGCTGCCGAGCTTTTATTTCTTTTTTCGTGCTTTTATTTCTTTCGATCAGCTTGCTATTTGCTTGGTATTTTGCTTGCTTCCCTAGGCCTTAGTTGAGGGCCTTTTTGGGGTTGATTGAGTTGGCAGTTCACTGCTTTTTTGGCAGTTTCAGGTGGTGTGACTTTTAGCCATCCTCCATCGAGGTTTCTCCGGTCTGCTGATCCCAGCCTGGACGCATGTGGTCATCTTCCACTCCCTCTTCGAGTTGGGATCTGGACCCCGTCTGACAGCGAGCTGCTTCTTTCATCCCCTGCTCAGTAGGCTCCCGCGCTCGTTTTGGTTGTTTACGTGCTCGCTCCCCGGCCGAACCATCTCCCTTGCTGTCCTTTTTGTAATTAGTTCTAGCTACGCGTTGTATTTAGGTTTCTTGAGCTTGTATTTATTTTGCTTGTCTCTCGCGCTTTTTTTTCTGGTGCCCTTGTTTTACATCTTGTAAAACCCTACTTTTCTGCATTGTACAGTTATTATCTTTTATCAATATATTTTTTTGATCGGGCTGGAGTCGGTAGACTCTATCCGCTTACATCAAAAAAAAATATAATTACCTTATACTATGGATGTAATATTATTATATTTGATATGCATTAAATTGCAAGCAAGCATGAGAAAATTCACTTTCTAATTTAAAATTAGTCACTTAGTTTGACTTCCCTTGTCATAAGTTTATTGGCAGATGAAAGGAGTGAGACTTAAATCTTGGGAGCCTCTCAATATCTTTTTTTTCTTTCGGAGCAAACTGCAATCCTATAAAATTCAGAACATCCTCCAAATCTTAAAGTCTTATGGCAGTTTCTTTTCCAGTAAAAACTGAACTCCCCACATTTAACATCATATCCCTTTAAATGAAGAAAAAGTTTCCATTTCTGATGAAATCTTTCATAAACACCTAAGTAAAATTACATACAAGCCTGCTCCTCATTATTGCCTAGACTGTGAAAGATGAAGGGAGCTAATAATCTAAAAATACCTTAACCATTTAAATCAACAATAACAGCTGCGAGTCCTAGCTATTATACAATAAACACAATCAAATTCTTCATCTCAGTGAATTTCTTCCTTGGCTGCGCATGTGCAGCTCGCACGCTCTTGGTTAAGTGTCTGCAGTCACAGGCAAGTAATAATAATGTATCAACTCCCAGTTGTAACTTATAAGCAAGTGCTACCCAGGTCATACTGTTTAAGATGAACTGGTACAAACCTGAACCTGGCTCAGCAGACCCTTGATGTGCTGAACTGCCAACTCCAACATGTCTGCTGTGCTTGTTTGCTGTCAAGTACAAATAATTCAGTTTTAGAATTTTCACATACTAGATTAGTCGGCACGTCCAATATAAGAGAAATTTAAAGGGGGAAATGTTAGCTTTGTGGAGATCCTTTATTACCTTGTCCATGTTAGGTACAAGATCTTGCAGCTTCCTCAGCTTCTCACTGATCCTTGTTCTCCTCTCCTACAAATGGAACATTCAATCACGAGAGCTAAAAAACATGTATTGGAAATAGACACATATTTCAAGTATAAACTGACTATCTAACCCTTTCAGCAATGCTCCGAGGGTGAGTGGCGCATCCACGTTTAGCTCGAACTTTGAATGGGACAGAATCTTGTTGAACATGGAGGAGTTTCTCTACAGTAGCCATCTCCAGTGATGTCGTTGGCAAGCTAAACTGAAAACAGTTGCACCAAAATATACTCAAAACATATTAGATGTGTAGCAGATGCGACACTTAATGTACACGAACCTATGTACCATAACCACTTGTAAGACCATGTTGTACCCATGCCAAAGAAGTGATGAATATCAGATTCTTCTTGCACATACGTCCTGAATTGTATGGTAATTTTTTCTTTTCTTTTATTTTATTTCCATCTTTGGACAGTTTTTGAACACATTTTTTACAATTTTTGAACATTTTTGTACTCGTTGCAAATTAAAATATTTGCTTAATTTGATACATTAGACCACATTTTAGTGGCAAATGTATGCTAAACATTGTATAAAACCAGACTGACTTTAGAACAGTGGCGGAGCCAGACTAATTAAAATGGGGGTCCCATTTTTTTTCCGACATCGACATGATTGTTGTCGAAAATTTCTTACTTTATTTTTGTTTTGAAAAATCAAAGTAGTTGGATCAAAATAAAATTATAATCAAAGTAAATATTTGAATTAGTGTTCTTAGTATCATGTATTTTTTGGCACTCGTACAGTTGTACTCTAAATTTGGTAAGAGTCATGATAATCAATAATCATACTGCACTATTCACACTGTTATAATACTAGAGGCTAAGAGATACGACTCAAATGAATAGAAATACTTGTAACTTTTGTACACATTTGCTTCTTGTTCAAAATTTTATCTAGAATCATACAGATCAAATAATAAGCATTCTTGTTAAGATAAAAAAAAAGTCTATGGGTAGAACAAAATAATTTACTCATACTTGTATCAACACAATAAAATCCATACCACATACTTGGAATTGAATCAACAAAATGATTTAGAATTGAAATTCAAACTACACATTATACAAAGAGATGAGAGAATGAGAGAATCAAGGAAGTTTGGGCTTAATAGATGGGTTGAGTTTGAGTTTCTTTTTTTAAGCTTGAGCAGTTGGACTTAATTAATAGAATGAGAGAGTGAATTATTTTTTAGTCCAAAATCCATACCACTATTTCAGCCTTTAAGAGGTGGACTGCGTTTGGGGGTCCCAAAAAAATTTAAACTGGGGGACCAATTAAAAATTCTGGCCTATATAAAAGGGGTTTTACAAAATGGTCCCAAATGTCCCCCCTACTCACCCTCTCTCTCCGCCCCTGCTTTAGAATATGTTTATATTATAAGAGGAAAGATATATTCTAGCATGAAAAGAAAGCATATTCATTATACCCAGGGCCGGCTCCCCAATGGAGGTCGGAGAGACGGTCGCCTCGGGCCCCCAAATTTTGCACAATTTTAGGGCCCCCCAAAAAAATTCCCCATGTATTTACATATACGTATTTTGCACGTAGAGTTTTTTTAGGGGCCACTAAATTTTATTTTTTGGTTTTTGTTTTTAAAATTAGTACTTCGACCGGCTTATTTTAGATAGGCTTGAATTTGTATGGATTTTTTTCTCGAATTCCTAAATCTCCATCTATTTCTTCATATATATCAGTTTTTAAGAATTGTAGCAAAAAAAAAATTTAATTTTTTTTAACAATTTAAAAAAAAAAAAATTTGTTTGGGGGCCCATTTCGGGAGTTCGCCTTGGGCCCCCGTAAACTCAGGGCCGGCCCTGATTATACCAAGTCAAAAAAGTCATTTGTTTTAGCATGGAAATATGGAACATAATATGTTGTTATACTACAATAAATGTGTGCATGAATGTTTGCATACATACAAAGTGCTCATGTTTAGTGCTTTCTCTCTTTCTATTTATGTCGTATTACCACGTCCTACGTCCTGACAATTTAATGCGTCACCATATCCATGTCATGTTGTGCATGGGTTCTGTATTTGTATTCCTTAAAAAACATGTGTTCTATATTTGGGTTCGTTCTTCTCAGTGACTTTTGAGAATCACCTGTGAGTCGAGGTGGCTGAAACCATTAAGTAAGTCATCATTACTCTCCCTTGCTCTTTTGCTTGGGGGAGCAGAGAAGGCAATTGAGTTGGTATCATCCCATGAGCCCATCGAGTAATTGTTCGAAATGTAAGATTGCCCGACATTCCCACCAGTCTCATCAGAGCTGTTTCCTCCGACCATGCTCTCTCCCATCTCAGGGATGCTGATTTCAGAGATTTGAGAGAGGGGATCTTGTCTTGAGAAGCTCAGTTGAGACTTCAACATACTACTCGGCATTGTGTGGACACCATTAGCTGGCTGAGAGTAGCGTCCCATGCCTCTAGAAACTGAAAATCCTGTCATTGAGAAGACAAGTATAAATGATACAATATTGAAGGCTTGCAACTTCTATATTCTTGTCCACAAATAATCTTGAGAAATTATCAGAATTGAGGTGGGAAATTAAGGAGGCTTTGTCTCATTGACATTGTATATTGAGAAATTCAATGATATATATTGATTTACATTACACTAAATCAGTGATATATAGTCATATTGTATAAATAATCTGTTGGAGACCTGGGATCATGTCACTAAACCTCATAGGTAGAAAAATTGGTATGCATTATTAGTAATTAAGGAAAGCGTCATAATATTCCATGAATACCTGCTTAAGAGAAATCATGGATTAAAAAAAACCCATGGCACTTCATTAGTAATACTTTTATCAAAATGTTGAGGTAAAAGCAATGCTACCAGGAATGAGGATTGTTTTTGTACGTGGAAAACAAGACTGTGGAAAACTGTATCATAGGACATGGTACATAACGGGTAGGCCTCTTCAGATAACTTAATTAGAATGTAACAAAGCAGTTCTGCATGCATGACATAAATAGATAGCATCAGTTAGGCCCCTTCCATTTTGTAGTCTACAGTAATTCAGTGTCAGCCTAATCCGCTATTTGCCTATTACACCAGTGTCAACTAATATATATCTTCTTTGCCATGTTGGCAGGGAACTTCCATTTTAATGAGATGGGTCCATGTGATCCTTCCAAAAGTTGATAAACCACATATCTCGAATAGAGATACTTGCCAATGCTAGGAAGATATCCTTCTCCAATACATGCACGTTCAGAAATATGACATTGTGCACAAAGTTTTTAGCTTTTGCATGAATATGCCCTTTGTTCATGTATGTGGAGTTGAGCCCACCATAGTTTCCTATATTTGTGGGCTTGGGACTTTCCATATTTGTGAGGTTCTTTAATAAGACCTATTCATTGCCTAGGTTTAGTTAACCTAAAATTAAGAAAAAAATGAAGAGGGCTTGAATATGGGTACAGGCATGAAATCCACCTGTGAAAGTGGGAGGAGTCCAAACAAACATAGCCATGCCTCTGAGAAGGTGAAAGTATTAAAAGTATACTACTTCCTTGTATAACAACTTACTAAATTAGTTATGAGTTATGAATGCCCAGTTGTGATTAGATGCAGGGCCGGTCATGAGGTATTTGAGGCCCTGGGCGAAAAAAAAATAATTGGGCCCTTTATAAACAAGCATTTATTTTTATATATATTAATGAATTATAATATAACGGCGGGGGACATAAAAACAATAGCCAGTAAGATTACCTTTGTTTTGCTTTATGACACCAAATACTCCACATTTTTTATTAAGCATAGTGACAACGACTCTTGCACCTGCCTAAAAAAAATCACCTCTCATCTAAAATATAATGCCAGGGCCCAGAAGTCAAGCTTATCATATAAATAAGCTTCAAATTTCAGTTGCTCACTAAGCTTGCCTAACAATAAAATCAATCAACAATACTATTCTACCTCAGTACCTCATAAACCCACAAAGGAGATTCTCAATTCTATTAATTAAAAAAAACGACATGAGAGGGCTGAACTACTAGAATAGTGCTAAGAAGACCAACAACTCTTGTAGTCCTGCTAAGAAGACCAACAACTCCAACTACGCCTCTAATACCCGAGACACCATGACTACAACTCTTGCTAAGAAAAAAAACTCTGTAAAAGAAACGAACGAAAATTCTCAACTGACAATTTGAAGAAGATCTGAAGATGCCGGAAGGGGAGAGAGAGAGTGAGTGAGAGAGAGAGAGAATTTGAAGAAGATGAAGAGGCTAGACAAAAAAAAATTACAGAAGTTGGAGTGACACTAAAAGAAAGAGATTACTAAATTGGGCCCTTCCCTAAAAATTAATTACAAACGGATTAAATCATTATTTTATTTATAAGACCATTCATCTATTATATTTTTAAAAAATTGGGCCCCTCTCCTGAAGTGGGCCCTGGGCGGTCGCCTAGCCGGCCCTAGGCCAGGGCCGACCCTGATTAGATGAAGCCATAGATAGTATAAGAAACCATAAACACCATCCAAGCCCAACAACGACCTCTCTGATTTTAATATGTAACATTAGAGCATGTGTAGTCGTCCATTGCCAAATTTGGCAATTGGCAAACACTCTGGTCATTACTGCCATAATTTGGCATGAAAAATGAGGACGTCACTTAACATTTTATTATTATTTTTTTAAAAACAAGATTGCCATTGAGGAGTGGGGTGGGGGTGATGTGGAGGGCGGGGAGTGGAGGGGGGTGGTGTTTGGCGTTTGGGAGGAGGGGATTCAAAAAAGATGTTTGGGACAGAACATCTTCTTCTGTCCCTCATTGTTTTTATTTGAACGGATGGAACATCTTGTTCAGTCAGTACAAATCTTTAAAAATTATTTGATCGGACGAAATAAGATGTTTCTTCCGATCAAATAAAAAAATGAAAAAAATAGTGCTAATATGGCAATTGCCATTTGCGTTGCCAAATTTGGCAGCGCATTCTTCCTCATCCACCCAAAACATGGCAATTTGGCAAATGATTGCAGATGTGTTTTTTTTTTGCCAAACTTTGCAAAAAAAGGGGAAATTGGCAAACGACTAAAGATGTTGTTAGGCAACATATCCAATCACACCTTGATCTATTTACTCGAAAAAGACCCACCTTGATCTAGGACCGAACCTCCTAGGTTGTCCAAAGTCTAAAAACCAATATAACTCAAATCCCTAACTTTTGGAAAATCTTCCATCCTACTTGTAGGAACACTTGAATGGGGAGTATGTGAATTGAAAAAAAGCATTCTCTGATGTAAATTTAACCATAAGTAGAGAATTTCCAAGAATTTTAAAAAATTAAGTTTACCAACATGTAATGCAGATTAAATCAGAAATTAAAACTAATAATTGATTTGATGACTTTTCAAGAAATGAAATTGAACTAAGTTAACAAGCTCAATTAAAGATTCATGCCTAACAATCAACAATTATACTTAATCGTTTTTAGCATGTAAGATATACAATAATGACACGTACGCTAATTGGCAAGTAAAAGCACACACTCAATATTTATGAACGACAGTAAATCTAGATAATATTGTAGAGATGATATGTGGTACCACAAATAAAGAAGAATGGAAAGAAGTTACCGGGGTTCAATAAACGAATCGCCGCCATAGACGGAGAGGAAGAAGAAGTCACTAGTCGACGTCAATAGCGTTGCACTCCTCCATAGATCATCTTCTTCATGTGAGAATTATGATTTTGGATATGAATTGGATTTGGGGATTAGGGTTTCGGATTTGAGTTGGATTTGAAAATTAGGGTTTAGGATTTAAAGTGGATTGAGGGATTTGAGTTTCAGATCTGAGTTGGAGTGGGGGTTTTGGAGTAGGGGAAGGTTTCGGGATGTGAAGATCGGGTGGCTGGCAAAGGCATCTGTGGTGGTGCAGGCAGCAAGGAGGAGGGCGAGGGGTTTGGTGGGGTTTCGGAGGTGATGTGGTGCTAGCGGTGAGGTTTCGACGACAGCGAGGGAGTCGACGGGGCTGCAGATGGTGGTGGGTCGGAGTGGTGACAAGGAGGAAGGAGTTTGGGGTGGCGGCTATTGTTGGAGGAGGTAGAAGGGTTATGAGTTTGGATAAAGAATTTGGGGATTTTGATGTAGTTTAGGGCTTCTCACAAACCCAAATACTTTCTTAGGATTTCTCACAAACTTTAACAGTTTCTTATGGTATCACACACACAAGAAAAGAATGCAGAACAATAACTCAACACAGTAAATTTTTTTAATCAATAATAGCATACCTTCTCATTATTCTCAAGGCCTATATATAGTCTCAAAACAAAATCTCAATACAAATCTTCAAAATATTCTAATGCAGAAAATAAAGTATGCATATTGCAAAACTACTACATATGGCTAAATCTTAAAATAAAATAAAATAGAACTGATGTCCTCATCAGTCTCAAATTAAAAAGACTCACTAAACAGCAGCATAGGTAAACAATCCTATAAGTACAAGATGTTAGATCACCACAATCATCGGTTTTTCGTCAAACATTGTCATATAAGTACCAAAACAACATAACAAACCCATTGCATTATCTCACTACAATCAACAATTTAAAACCAAACCAAGTGTCACCTCCGAGAGTGCAAAAACTTCCAAAAAAATATAAATGAACTGTTTTTTTTAACACTAACCCATGATTCGTCTTATGTAAGATTCGAGTTCTGATTAGTAACCCATATAAGTCGAAAGAAACTGGTCTTAGAGTACTTCAAATACATCAGGAGTTGATGACTCATGCGAGTTGTGTTGTTATTACTTATTACAAGTTTAGGACCATGGCATGAATTTGTTGTTAGACTTATTAGATCAATGCATAGCCACTGTAAGTACAAAGTGCAACAACATAGATGGGACAGAACATTTCCTCCATTAGCCATTTAGCCATAACAAGGCGCTAAGAGGACCTATTTGTAAAAAAAAACATAATGATCGCCAAAAGAAGATATAATACTTCAATCTGAAATTAACTCCCAGAAGTAAAGCGGTCTAATCTTAATATCGAGTTAGAGGGTAGTTCTAGGCCCAAGCAACTAACTAGCACAGGGAGTTCATAAAACCATTGTATCATGTCCTCAAGACCATGGAAGAAAGAACTGAGTAGTGAGTAGACCATCTACTCAGTTTAGGCATAATTTTATTTTGGCCAAACACATATGACATTTCATTCACCTTAGAGTTCGTAAGACTAACATAAGGAGACTAACTACTACTCAAGAAGAAATATAAAAAATTGCTCTAGACGGTGTAATTTTAAGTTTATTAATTCCCTGGACCAAGACTTACATTTCATCTCTAACTATAACTGAATTTTTTCAGTAAAAAAGGCGCTCGGACATATAACTTAATGACCATCAATAGTCAATAGATAAGAACCTCCGACTCATTCATATTCTAACTAATGATTCCCCACACTAATCCTCTCAGATTCCTTTAATACTAACAACATGAATTAAACAAACAGTTAATGACCCAGATTCACATTAGCCTGTCTCCATGTACACATACACAGCACCAGGGGGATAAACAACATAGCATGGGAAGACTAGTAAAATAATGACATGATTTGTCATCTAAGCAAAACAAACTAAACATTTTATATTATACAGTAGCCCTACTTCGCGGTGAAGCATTGAACTTAGACAAATATTGATCAGAAGCACATGGTCCCCAAGTTCCTCAAACAGCTAATCAGATCTTACCCAATTCAGTGGACCATCACTCTCATCCTCCCTGTTCAAATACATGCACACCTCATTCGCCTTCTGGGAAAGTTCCTTCCCTACCCCCTATTCTAAGGAATTATTTTTTTTCTTTTCATATTATACTACTTACCCTTAAAACTGTATTTGCAGCAAACAATAAATATTGTTTAATGTCGAGTTCATAACTGTCAAAGCATCAAAACTCGGAGGGTTTAGTGAAAATTACCCTAAAATTTTTTTGCTACTTGGAAGCAAACATGAAAGAAAACAAATATAAATCTAAGTGGGGAAGTGGGTATAAAAGAAAATGAAATTCAAATGAAGGTTAGGAAAACAATTCACTCATACGAGATCCCAGCTGTCATTTATCAGCAAAAAAACAAGCTAACATTCTACAAGGTCATTTTCGTAATTTCCTAAATCTAAAACTGGACAATTCTAGTCAACGAATGAATGCGTGTGTGCTCTTCTGAAGATAGAACTCAGCAAACCAATTTCTTCCGCTTTCATACCCAATCACTCTGTCTACCGGGTGGGGCCACATCCCTTTCCTTGAACGGGAAACCGCCGCCACTGCAGCCATCGCAAGCGGTTTCAAACTTTGCCGTTGCCTAAAGAGGGGAACCTTGCTACTTTTGGAAGCGTAATTTTAAAAAATAAGTTATTAATTGAGGGTTTTCGTGCAAATGTAGCAGACTTGTTGATACTCTCACACTCCTACTTTACCCACACACAATCTTTTTTAAATCGGTAAATTTTAGTAAACCCCCTGACATGTACACTTTGGCAACTAACTCCTTCTAATGATTATTTTCTGCAAATGCATTATTTTTGTGGGGGGAACAATCTTTTAATTTTCAGGGGTTTCTAACAAGTATCGTTCAGATGCATTTTTATTTGAGAAATGCTCTGAATACCCCATGTTGTACACTTGTACCCAATGTATTAATTGATGTATTGAATTGCTACCAGTCAAATTCAATCGACACAGACTTTTACAGTATTCATAATCAAATGAAATAATTAATTTTATCAATCTTTAATTTGATGATCATACATACTTTACTGTTCATGTCAATTGAATTCCATATAAGAATCCACCACATTAATGTGTTATATTAATAGGTATATTAATCACATTAGTGGATACATTAATTATATTAGCGGGTATATAAAGAATTACATGCAGCACTTCTCTGTTTAAAAATTTAAAAACAAAAAACAAAAAATTCCAAATTTGAGGTGACATTTTGCAAATTCTATTTAGTAAAAAAAATCTAGAATTTTAGTACAATTTAACCTAAAAAAGAAGAGGGAGTGAATTTATCAGAAGAGAAGGGGAGACAAAAACTGACCGTTATCAACCATGAGATGAGAGAAGAATCCCGCCGGAGAACTACTCTGCCGCAGTAAGTGGGACCCACCACCACCACCACCACCTGCTCTAAAATCCGCGCTCGCACTTGGAAACTCACCCACAGAATTAGTTTGAGGATGAAGAACAGGAGGATAAGAAGAGCGGGCACCATTGCCAGGCCCCACCTCCTTACAGCTGGATTCGGAAGTAAGACAGGACGGCGATGAGTTATCGCCGGTGAAGAAGCGGGTCATGGGTCGGGTACTAGCAGAAGCGGAGTCGGGCGAGGGTCCGATAAGGGAGCGGAAGTGCGCCGGAGCGCCGCCCTCGCTGATGACGGAGTCGGCGAGGCTGGTGAGGAGGGAGCCGGGCGCGGATCCGTACCGGGTCAGACCCGAATTCGAGTACATGGGAGATGTTCGTTTCATTGCAGGTGGGAATAAGAGACTTTTTGGATGTGAGTTTATTTCTTTTTGTGTGGACTAAAATGGTTAAATAAAAAAAAAAAGGAGGGTATTAATAATGATGAGGAGGAAGAGAAGCATTTTGAGGGAAGCGAGTGGTGGGGACCACGGTGGAGATTGGGAGAGGGGATATGAATCAAAAGATAAAAAGAGGCTTTTTGGGGAATTTTTTTACCAAACTATCCCTCTTTTTGTAACTATGTACCAAAGTATCTTTGTTTGAGAATTTAATACCAAAAAGTCTATGTCGCTAAGTGAGTTAGCGTGCCTAGTAATTTTCTTCGCGTTATCTCAGTTAGCGTGTGTCAGGGGATACAACTTTTCTCCTAAAGTGGAGATGTGTGAAAAAACTCATCCAATATAGACACGCTAACTCTGTTAGTGTGCCTATTTAAACCACTCGCGCTAAGGGGGTAGCGTTCTTAGATGGGACAGTAGGGGGCACTACTCAAAGAGGAGTGTGGGATAAAAATCACTAAATATAGACACATTAACCCTTTTAGCGCGCCTCTTTATACCATGCACGCTAACCGGGTTAGCGAGTGTCGATTGGGTTCCTCTTAAATAACACACGCTATCTCACTCTCATCTCATTTCTTCTCTCTCCCAAAACTCCAACGTGCGGTTTTGAACCCAACCCCTAAACCCTAGCCTCCGAATTCGGCCTCTACTCATCTCAATCTCTCGAAATTTTTACTAAAATCTCTACTTCACTGTCGAAAATCTCATTTCAACCAACAAATTCCCCAAATTATTGGTGAACCCATAAACCCTTTTTCCCAAAATTTTCGAAGTAGAGGATCGGATCTGCAGCGACGTAGTGGACTTCGACCTTCAACCCCACATTCGTTTGTAAGTGTTCGTAACTTATGGTAAATAAGTTTTAGTGATTTTGGGTGAAGGGTTGGATTTTGGGTTCATTTTAGGGTTAAGTTTGCATTATAAATATTTAAAATTTGGGTGAAATTTTGGGTTCATTTTGTTTCGTACTTTATAAATACATGAAATTTAGGGTTAAATTTGCATTAGTAGATTTAGGGTTTGGTTTGCATTGATAAATTTGCATTGATAGATTTAGGTTTAGGTTTTAATTTGCATTGATATATGTATAAATTTGCATTGATAGACTTGATCAATTTGTACGTGATTGATTTTGGTTGTAAAATTTGCATTGCACGTGATAAATTTGCATTGTGTAATTAACCAAAATTAAACCAATATTGGAATGGACATTGTGAGTTACATTGTTTGACATTGAAAATTTGAAAATTAGACATTGTTAATTGTGTAATTAATTTATAGTGATTTTAAGGTAAATTTGTTAACATATATTATCAAACATGTAGGATTCTATTTGACTAGTAAGTTTCACGTGTGATGCACGTTTTAATAAAGACTTTGAGTTAAACATGAGATATACGTAAGTCGGTAGTAATTAGCATGCGTGATGAACGTCTTAATTTTTATAAAAAAATTGGAGTTGAACGGACGATACTCTTAATTAAGTTTTAAAGGATGTTGAAGAAATTTTTTTGATTTGCACGTGCAATGCACGTGTTAATAAATAGAGTTAGAGTTGTACATGTAGTGTCCGAGTTTGTTTGATGAGAAAGTTGTGTTTTATTTGAAAAAATTGGAGTTAAACGGATGATACACATAATTCCAAAAAAGTTTAAATAAAAACTTTGAAAACTTTGATTTGCTCGTGCAATGTACGTGTTAATAAATAGAGATAAATGGAGATGGAGGTGCGCGTGCGATGCACGATTTTGGTTGGTGAAATAATATTTAAAAAATGTTTGTTTGTTTGAAAACTTTGAAAAGTTATTTGCACGTGTGATACATGTGTTAATAAATGGAAATGGAGGTGTGCGTGCGACACACGGATTTGTTTGGTGAAAAAAAAACAATAAAAAATTGTTTGTTTGTTTGAACCCAACTCTCCCATTAATATAGTAAAGATATAACATATGGCACGGACAATAGGTAATCCCGAAGAAGGGAGTAGTAGTAGACCTCCAACAACCCGAAAAGGTCCACGGAGACAGAGACGTACCAATGTAAGATGATTTGACATTAATTTTATACGTTCAATTTTAACATCAACAAAATTATAAATTTGTATGTTGAATTTCAAAAAAAAATTTGGTGTAGGCACTACAACTAAATTACCCTACAGTGGCGTTTTTACCTCGGCGCTTTCAATAAACGCTGGGGACAAATGAAGTTATTAATTGGAAGCAAAAAACAACCTTAATTCCCTGGTGTTTTCTATAAAACACCAGGATTGGCGTATGTTCCCCGGCGTTGTATAAGAGACGTCGGGTATACTCTCTAATTACCTTAATCCTTTCCAATAACCAGCGTTATTATCTTTCATTCTTTCGCCTCTCTCTTCTGTTTACGCGCGCGCAAAACGATAAAAAACCCTAGCGCCCCAAATCCCCTCGTAAATCCCCTCGTCTCCAAATCTCCTCGCAAATCCCCTCGTCTCCAAATCTCCTCGCTAATCTCCTTGCTCGTCTCCAAATCCCTGCGCCGCAACCTAAATCCCCTCGCTCGTCTCTCAAACCCTAACGCTCGTCTCCTCCACCGTACTCCCCTCGCTCGTCTCCTCTGTCGTGCTCCCCGCCGTCGTATCTTCGGCATCCTAATCGCCCTTTCACGCCATCGTTCTCCCCCTCTCTCTAGCTCTCAAACCCTCGCTCATCTTCGATATGATTATTTTCAACTATTAATAAATTTTTTATTTTTTAATGAAAGTATTTGGGATTTTATGCTGAATAATCTGTGATTTAGGAGTATTTTGCGATTTGAGAATGTGTTGGGATTTGATAATGTGGACTAATTAGGGTTTGTTGTATTTGTTAATTATGATTATATAATGTTAGAGAGGATTAGTCTAAATTCCTCAAACCCCACCGTAACTTCAATGTTGATATACAATTACTTGTTAGAGAGGATTAGTCTAAAATCAACTCCCTCTGTGAAATTTATCATTGTTTATTTGGCCCCAAGTAGTTACTACTATTAATGGTGTCCAAATCCAAAACAAAACATCCTAAAATAACCATTTTCCCTATGCTATCAAATTTTCAAATAGCAAGTGTTCAATAACCCACCCTCTAGGAATTTGCTGGAGGGTAGCTAGTCTTTTGTACTTCTTATATTGTTATTTTTTAACTTAGTTTGTTATTGTTGAAGGTTTATTGGCTATGTTTTATTTTCTATTTGTAGGTCTTGTATTTGAGTTCAATACTTTGAGTTTATTTTGTTAAACTCTTTTTAATAAAACATGATGGCTATATTCTATCTTCTTCCTCATTAAGGAAAAAAAAAGGTGCATAAAGGGGTATTTACTATTCAGCATAAAGGTGCATAATGGTTGACCTCCAATCCCTAGGGAGTTGCTACTTCCTTTCATGCTTTAATTCACTGTTGGGAGCTGCTACTTCCTATCATGCTTTAATTCACTGTTGCATGTAACTATTTGAGATAATATGATTACCATATAATCACAACCTACAATCAAATAAAAGAATCATCGATAAAATAAGTGACTTTATGTATATGTTAGCCTCTTGAAGTGACTTTCTGTTTATATTAGCCTCTTGACTTGAAGATATAGAAGTCATTCAAATCAATCCACCATAACTTCGACACAAACATACGTATATCATTCACACGTCCAAGTAATATAATTCAAGTTTGACAACACTATTTAATAGTCATTCCAAAAACTAGCACAATGAACGTTCAAATTAAAGCTCTTTTTACATATAAAGTATATGAAAATTCATCTTTCACATATAAAGTATATGTCATTAATTCTACTTGGAAGTCATACTATCTGACATACACTTATAATGAACACATTCAACATAACACTAAGTAACTTGACAAACTCCTAATGGGATAACTATATACAGTCTAAAGTAACACTTTTTTCCTTCTTGTCCCATGTTGAAAATGATCCGTAGCTAAATTTTATTAGGTGTAATAATAATTATTTCACACTATTCATGGGCAATCAACTTAGTAAGGTAGACGCTATTAATATTTTTATATATGAAATTTTAATTTCAGATTTAGCGATATAGTTGAAATGGATAAAAGCTGGACGAGCAAGTCACGATTATCAAAGGAGTATCGGGACGGCGTTAAAGATTTCATTATTTTCGCCGAGAAAAATTCTCGTGATCCAAATTTGATTCTTTGTCCATGACGGCGGTGTACTAACTGTCATCTGAAGACATGCGTCGAAGTTGAAACACATTTGGTGATCAATGGATTTCTCCAAGGGTACACACAATGGTTTTGCTATGAAGAGCATGCCCAGGCAATTCCGGTTGAACCGGGTGCGTTAGAAGATGAAGACGAGCCCATATTAAACGACGACTTAAATGTGGCCGATGAGATGCAAGATTTATTGCGAGATACATTTGAAATTCGTAACAATCCAACACACTCCAATAGTCCAACAACACAAGTCCATAATGAGCCAGCAGTAACAGTAGACATTAGTGGAGGATTGGAAGAGGAAAGACAAGATTCTGAAGTTAATAAAGAATATGAAGCCTTTACTAAGTTAATGGAAGATGCTAGTATACCTTTGTACCGTGATTGCTCAAAATTTACAAAATTTGCATTTATTGTTAGATTATTTCAGATCAAAACTTTAAACGGGTGGTCTGCTAAGTCCTTCAACATGCTACTTCAATTGTTGAATGAAGAATTTCCCGAAATCTGTATTCCAAAATCATCCCATGCTACCAAAAAATTTCTGAAGTCTTTTGATTTAGGGTATGAAAAGATTTTAGCTTGTTCATTTGATTGTATGCTCTTCAGGGGGGATAAGGTAAGACTACATAATTGTGAAATATGCGGAACGTCAAAATGGAAAGGAAAACCAAATGAAGGCCAAGAAGCTGATAACCCAGTTAAAACAAGTAGGAAAAAGAGGCCTGCAAAAATTTTGCGATATTTTCCTCTTATTCCTAGGGTGCAAAGAATGTTTATGTCATCTAAAACTTCTTCGGATATGAGATGGCATGCAGAATGTCGTAAGAATGACAGGATTCTCAGACACCCGACTGATTCTCAATCTTGGAAAAAGTTTGATGAAAGATATCCTGATTTTGCTGAAGATCCTCGCAGTCTGAGACTTGGATTAGCCAGTGATGGTTTTAACCCATTCAGGCAAATGAGCAATACATATAGCATATGGCCCGTTGTGTTAATTTTGCACAATTTGCTCCCTTGGAAATGTATGAAACCTTCATCATTTATGTTATCCATGATAATTCATGGACCGAATAAGTTCGGGAAATGATATAGACGGGTACCTTCAACCATTAATAGAAGAACTTCAAAAATTATAGGAGGGTGTTCCAACCTATGATGCAACAACTAAAAAAACTTTTCGTCTCCGGGTTGTGTTGACTTGGACAATTAATGATTTTCCTGCATATGCAAATTTATCCGGTTATAATACCAAAGGGCGTTATGCATGTCCTTGTTGTACTAATCAAACTGCTTCAAAATGGTTGTATAATGGTAGAAAATTTTGTTACATGGGTCATCGGAGATGGTTGCATGACACACACATATTCAGGTCAGAAACTTCAACATTTGATGGGTTGCGGGAGTGGGGACATGCGGCTGAAATTTTGACAGGGTCAGATGTGTCTAGGTGATTACAAGGTCATAATTTCAATTACAGTAAAGAACCAGAAGTCATCAAGAAAGGCAAGAGAAAAGCAAGGGATGCGGACACTGACTTATGCGATGCAGATGAATGTGACAACAAGGTTGATTTAGGGTCATGGAAGAAGAAGAGCATTTTTTTTAGTTGCCGTATTGGGAATTCAACTCATTACGTCATAAATTAGATGTGATGCACATTGAGAAAAATATCGGCGAAAATTGTATCGGAACTGTCATGGGGGATGATTGGAAGACCAAAGATAATCTTAAGTGTCGCCTTGATTTAGTTACGATGGACATACAACATGGGTTGCACCCAGAGTACTTACCCATTGGCAGAGTCTGTCTCCCTCCTGCAATTTATTCAATATCCAAAAGAAGAGTTGGGATTATTGTAATACCCCTAGTATTTATGGATAATAACATTTGTTTTTCTTTTATTTATAATAAAAATATACATATACATTGTTATATATATATATATACATTGACATTGTTATTTTTTTCATACACTACACTATTATTTTTATGTTTGTATGGTTATTTTTTAAAAGCCTAATATGTTTTCCTTTTTAAAAAATGGCCTAACAATTCTTTCTTAAGGCCCAACCCAACATGGTTATCCATGGTTAAGTGTAAATAAATGAAGTTTGATGGGTTAAGTGTAAAAGGTGAGGACACCTAAGCATTCTACACCTTTCCACACCCTACTACCTCTCTCTCTCTCCTTCTCTTTTTGCAGCTGACGGCAACAGCAGCAGCATCTTTCTTTCCATCTCTCTTTCTCTATATATTTACTACTACTACTTACGACCACTTCTACCACTACCTGCTATTACTACTACTCATACTACCTAATACTACTACTTGTACTGCTGTCTTCCACTACTTCTACTACTGGTTATTACTGTTTCCATTGCTGTTTACTACTGTTGCTTTTGCTGTTTGCTACTGCTGCTACTACTGCAGACTACTACTACTCCAATTACTACTACTACTACTTACTACTATTACTACTACTTTACTACTTCTTCAACAACTACTACTACCTACTACTTCTTCAACTACTACTATATATTACTACTATTACTACTTACTGCTACTGCTAATACTGCAACTCCTACTACTCCTACTACTACTACTATACCACTCTACCACTACTATTGGATTGGAGCAAGAAGAAGCAAGGATGAGAAGGCGATTGAAGACTTTTTCACCAAATCAAAGTGGGTATTCTCCTTTACCTCTTGATTACTTTTTGTGACTTTTTATATAGAAGTTATGCTTGATAATGTTGTGGATTGAAAGTACTTGTTAGAATTAGTTATTCTTGTTATTATAATATTGGTTAAAAAGTATTAGAAACTCTAGTTTATATAAAGTAAAACATAGCAAGAAAATAATAAATAATCTACATAGAAGAATAGTAGATGATGTATGCTTACTCCCAATCATGTTGTATTCCTTAAGAAATTAACTAATTGTTTATTTATGTATAAATAGTTATGTGAGGAAAAAGTTGTAGTTTAATTAGAGAGGCACTTGTAAAAAATTATATAGGTAAAGTAGTAAAAATTGTATAAGGAAATTGCATGTATTATTAATTGTAAGAAATTGCATGTATAATTCATTATAGAAAGTGTTGTGTAGAATTGCTACTAATTGTAGAAAGTGTTATGTAGAAGTACTACTGTGGTAGGGTAAAAATGGCCTGGGGCCCAGCCAAGGCCCAGGACGGCTCTCGCTCAAAAATAAGAAAAACAACAATCCAGCTCGGCTTCGGACCACTACAGGCTCGGCACCGAGCCGCAAGTTCACCCCCACAGAACTGGTCTCCTCGTATCCGACGGGCCTCGATGGCCCTCGGCCTCCGATCCGCGACAGCCCCACGGGCCGTCCGCCCAGTCTGGCGAGGAATGAGGATGACCTGGCACAACCTAGGCCATCCAATTCCCCCAGAGGCACAGGAGCCCCATGATCAGCCATGTCAGCTCCAAATACCACCTAGGGCTTTGCCACGTCAGCCCTATACCACTCTTGGCACTGCCACGTCTGCCCTAAACCCCGTGGGCCTCCTGCCACGTCAGGCCCATGGGCTTTCGGGTTCAGACCTGGCCCCCAAGCGGATCCAAACCCGGTTGGGATTCCCTATAAATACCAGACCCTCACCCACCTTTTCAGGTAATCAATCATTGCCACTTAAATTCCCCTAGTTATTGCTACTCTCTCACAGAGACTGACTAGATCGTCGGAGGGTCCGCCACCGGGATAAACCCCGGTGTTTCAGGACCGTCTGCAGGTACTCGAGGCGAGGCCATCCGAGCCGATCCTCAAGCGCCGAAGCGAGCCCCTCGCTCACCGTCCGGCACCGTACTCTTCCCTCATTACAAATTGAGTCCGAACTCACACCTGGTGCATCCACACTGCGACCAAAAAACAAACTGCATCAGGTTGGCGCCGTCTGTGGGAACACTTTATTCGGTACGAACGACAGCCCGAGCCTCGCCACCGACGCTCTCCCTCGACCTGATCTCCCATGGCTCCCCGAGCCCGAAGATCGGCCCGTTCCTCCCGACCAGACGGGCCTCCTCCTGAGGGGGCCCTCGACGGAGGGCAAGCATCCAATAATCTGGGTGGAAACTCCGGACCCCAGCGAAGCGCTTCACACGTCGCCGAACCCGACCTTCGTCGGGTCATTCTGAACAGAAGGGCTAGCCAGGCTAGGGGAGGGACCGCTTCCAACTCGGCCCCGACCCGACCTTTCCGACCATGGCGCGGTCACCAGGGGCGAGTTCAGAAGCTTCAGAGATGAAATCATGGAGGCCCTCCATGGAGCGCCAAGGTCCGCGACCTATGGCCGACCCCCTCAAATGAGCGGAGGGAGAAGTCACACTCGTGCGCCGACTCCCCCTCCTGAGCACACAGACGAGGTTCTCCGACGCCTCCTAGAGATGGAGAATCGAATCGAGCGCATCAACGACAGGAATCCCAACCTAGTCCAAGGACGGGGACCTTCTCGACCTCCATTTTCCGTCAACATCATCGAAGCGGAGATCCCCCGGAACTTCCGGCCTCCGCAGTTCGAGACTTACAAAGGCGAGGGTGATCCAGCTGATCACATGGAGGACTTCAAAACCCTCATGATGATTCACAGCGCTTCGGATCCCCTGCTGTGCCGAGCCTTCCCGGCCACCCTCCGGGGTCCAGCCAGGGATTGGTTCTCCAAACTCTCCCCTGGCTCGATCTTCTCGTTCGACCAGTTGGAAGCCAGCTTCCTGGCCCACTTCATCACTAGCCAGAAGAGCGAAAGGACGAGCGCTTCCCTGCTCGACCTCAGTCAGAGGGAGGGGGAGTCACTCCGTAACTTCGTCAAGAGGTTCACGACCGAGGCCAGATCTGTCTCTGCCCTCGACGCAGGGGTCGCCTCGGCAGCTTTCCGACACAATGTCCGGCACAACCTGTAATACCCCGACTTTTTCCTAAATACTTAAAGATTATTTCTCTTTTATAGTATGCTTGTGTAGCATGTGGCTATTACTCCATGATGAATAAATTATATTTTTCCCTATAAAATACTTGCTTTAAAGCCCAATGTTAATTTGTTTATTTTCTTTTAATAAATTTATTTTGGCCCAAATTGATTTTAAGCCCATGAATTTAAACCCTCTTATTATCTTCTATAACTTGTAATGTAACATTTCTTTCTCCATTAAATTCCGGGTATATTTGTAGTGTGACTTGTGCTTACACGTGCACTCAGTGTACACGTGTATTAGGCACAAATTCTTGGCCGGTTTTGGGAAGAGAAGTGGATGAAATCATGGGTAGTTATCCTGAGTTGTGGGTAGTTTTTACAACCCCCAAATCAATCTCAGCCTTTAATCCTCCAACTCCCTAATAGATCTCAACCCTTCATCCTATTTATCTTCTAGTATAAATACCCCCTACTATTCCCTATCTCTTTTACACTAAAAATTTCCTGAGATTATAGAGAGTATCTGTGAGTTGTGTGGGAGCTTTTCTGGAGGCAAGCAGCATTGCTGAGGAGTCAGAGTGGAGCAAAGGAACAAGAAGTGCTGCGCTATATTGAAGGACTTGCGGGATTTCGTTATTTTTTTCATAAAAGGTGGGTGTTTCTCAGGACTTCTAACGTAGGAATAATACTTTAATTGTCATGATTGATACCATGTTACAAAAGTGAATTGAATGCGGTAGAAATTGCTTGAACATGCTATTAATTTGAGACAAGACTGACGGTACAGTCGACTGCCACATGAGCCAGCCGACTGGTACGAGACACTGCTTTTGAAATGTGCTGATAAAATGTGGGCAATAGACATGATGGTGTGATTGTTAGATGTATATTTTTCCTATGACACATATGATGGAGGGAAGGCAATAAATGAATGGAAAAGAACCAATGGTGAATTATAATTATCGGCACAGTCGACTGCCATATGAGTCAGCCGACTGGTACCGTATTTTGAGTACGACCTGTTTGGAAGTTTCATGAATTAAGATATTCTTTTATGTAGACTCAGCATGATAATTCGAGAGTCATATCTTTATCTTCGTACGACAGTTATGAATATGTATGAATGCATGTTTAAAGTATTTTTCCCTAAAGAAAGAGTATACTAGTGAAGTGAGAATTCATGTTGAGAGACTACTGAACAAAAAGAGACTCTGCTTTTGAAACATGACTTTATGCGTACTGTAAATTGACACCATGATGCAAGTGCATGTGAGAACTGTAATTAATCTTTTTTTTATTGAAAATGGATCTGCCCAGTCGACCGAATGCGTGTAGCAAGTCGACTGACCTGGACTTTGAATTGTGCTGTTTGAAATCCTAGAACAGACGACTGATGGACGAACAGTCGACTGTCATGGGGACAATATTGTGAACATGGAAGGTTGCGGGACAGGCGACTGGTTGTGTACAACAGTCGACTATTCCGAGCTGTTATGAATGATGCTATACGTGACTGTATAAGTCGACTGGTATTCTTCCAAGTCGACTGTACAGAGTGGACTTTCGATAATTTGATTCATGTTATTTTACTGTTGGTAATGGTGAACTTTATGCCTTTATCGATGGATTCTGATTATGGCTGTATGAATTATGTGAAAGGAATCATAAATGAGAATTGAGAACTAAATGAGTAATTATGAAAGGCTAATCATGATGAGAAAGTCTGTGAGACTCTAAAATGAATTGCGAGCTGATGATGCTCAATTGGGTATTGTGAATTTGAAATTGAACGAAGGAGTAGCTAAGTCTCCCCGGCAGTGAAATGAAATGAATTGAGAAATAGACCAGGTTGGTCAAGTGAAATGAAATGATAAGTCCGGTTGATGGAGAGGCTAACTCTAGAGCTTGATTTTTATTCATGATTCTAATGTAATTTTAATACATAGTGTGGAGGTGATGAAGGTGAGAGAAAAACATGAGTATGAGAGCTAGGGTACGGTGCGGGTGTGTGAGCCGCAGAATGCATGCTTGATGCGTCAAGACATGGCGCGGGCACAACTCAGTAATGATCGGACTCTAGTCACGCTTGTGGGATGTTTTGGTGACTGCAAGAGGAGTGTGTTCAGGGAGGAGGCTGAATTGTCGCAGAATGCATGCTTGACGAGTCAAGACATGGCGCGAAATTCTACTCCAGGGGCCAGGATACATGCTTGTACTCATAGAATCATCTAAGATACTCATTGGAATTACAGAAGTAGAGTAAGTCATGGCGGGGGATTGAACCCTATAAACTGGAGAACGATTAAGAGGCTTGCCCTCGAACCTATGTAGTATGGGATGCATAGAATTCGAACAAGTGCGCATTAGTGTCATGTTAATAAATTGCATTAAGGATTTAAGTGCACAATCACGACACGACATCATTAAAAGTCCCCTCCTATTTGCATGCTTATGTTGAACAAGTTTGTGATTTGTAAGAAATGAGATTCATTATACTGTTTCTGGCGTAGAGAGGATGGCCATGTATAATTATCGTCGGTTGAATAAACTGACGTACCCACAGTTTTGTATGCAGGATAAATTACATGTAAAGAGGAATGGATGCATAAAGATCTCATTATGTTGTTATTCATTTATGTAAATGTTGTATATTTTGCTTCCGCTGTATAAATTCAAATGTAATGGGTTGTAAACTCTGATGTAAAAGAAAAGTTTTAAAATTCCTTGTAAAATTGTATGTGAAGGAAGCGAAAAGATCCTGTAGAACATCTCGAATTCAGTAATTTGGGATTCGGGGCGTTACACAACCAGCTAAAGGTCTCCTTAGCGAAGAAGCCACCTCTGGACTTCCCTGACCTTCTCAACCGGGTCGAGAAGTACATACGAGCTGAAGAAGCTCTTAACCCAGAGGGCAACAAAGAAGTCGTGGGGAAGGGCAAGCGCAGGGTCGATAAAACCGAACCTGCCAAGAAAGCAGCAAAGGAAGGGGTCGGCGCGAAGAGGGCACCTCCGGTCCCTCGCTTCGAAAGGTACACTCCCTTGACACATAACGTGTCCGCCATCCTCTTAGAAATCGAAGACAAAGGCATTGTCCAACTACCTCCCCGACCAAGTAACAATAAGAAGCGAGATCAGCGCTTCTACTGCCGTTTCCACAGAGATCATGGGCACGAAACCGACCAATATCGGGCCCTGAAAGATGAGATTGAAGAACTCATCTCACGAGGGTACCTCCGAGAATTCACCAGAGAAGGCCCACGGGATCGGTGAGATGCTAGGAACCGGAGGCCTTCGCCTCCGAACCCTACTCCGAACCGCATCCAGGGTCGGGACCCCGAACCCGAGGGAGCCGCGGATATGCCATTCATCTTGCACTGTGTCCACGGGGGGCTAATGGGTGGAGAATCAAATACTTCCCGAAAAGCCTTCATCCGAGAGGTGAATGCTGTCCAAGACAACCCCTCGCCCAGGTTGCAACCAGTGCCTGTCTCCTTCTCCGGAGAGGACCTCGAAGGCGTTCGCCTCCCTCATTGCGACGCCCTCGTCATTGGCCTCCACATGGCTAATTGTGAGGTTCGACGAATTCTCGTCGACAACGGCAGTTCGGTAAATATTCTCTTCCTCGAAGCCTTCGAGAATCTCAAGCTACCCAGAGGCAAACTCAAGCCAGCCGGATACACCTTGCATGGGTTCTCCGGCGTCCCTGTCGTAATAGAAGGAATTGTTACTCTCGACGTTACCGTGGGATCGGCTCCTGTCAAGAGGACCGAATCCATGGACTTCATGGTGGTAAACGTCAAAGCGGCTTACAACGCCATACTCGGCCGATCCGGACTGTGCTCCCTTCAAGCAGTACCTTCGGCTTACCATCTAAAACTTAAATTTCCCACCCCGCAAGGGGTCGGCATCATCCGAGGTAGCCAAGAAGCAGCGCGGTCGTGTTACAGGACCGCCGTCGGAGGGGATGTGTTCCCCCTCGACGCCGTTGAGCTCGAACCGGAGAGGGACGGCCCCGCTCCCGAGCCTTTCGATGAGCTTGAGGAGGTCCCGTTCGGCGCCGAGGATGAATCGAAATGGTTCCGGGTGAGCCGCTCGCTCCCCGAGGACTTGAAGCCAGGCATTATCGCCTGCATCCGCCGCAACGTTGATCTCTTCGCCTGGAAGCCCTCCGACATGCCCGGGATCTCCGAAGACTTGCTCATGCAGCGGCTGAGCGTCATCCCGGACTCTAAGCCGGTCGTCCAAAAGAGGTGCAAAGTCGCCCCGGAGAGGCAGCAGATTGTGAAGACAGAGGTCGACAAACTCTTGTCTGCTCGATTTATTCAGGAAGTCAGCTACCCCGAGTGGTTGGCTAATATCATCATGGTGAAGAAGGCAACCGGGGGCTGGCGGATCTGTATCGACTTCACGGATCTAAATAAGGCATGTCCGAAAGATCCTTTCTCCCTCCCCCGCATCGACGCCTTAATCGACGCGACCTCGGGGCATGAGCTACTATTCATGGATGCATTCTCAGGGTACAATCAGATCCGGATGTTTCCACCGGACATCTCCAAGACCTCGTTCGTCACCGACCAGGGTCTGTTTTGTTACCGCGTTATGCCCTTCGGGCTAAAAAACGCCGGAGCCACATACCAGCGGCTCGTCAACAGAATCTTCAAAGACCTGATCGACCGCAACGTGGAAGTCTATGTCGACGACATGCTCGTCAAGAGCCGGGCCGGGCCGGACCACGTCGCCGACCTCGAGGAAGCCTTTGGAGTCCTCCGGCTTCACAACATGAGGCTCAACCCGGCTAAATGCACCTTCAGCGTCTCCACTGGGAAATTCCTGGGGTTCATCGTCAGCCAGCGCGGCATCGAGGCGAACCCCGAGAAAATCCAAGCTATTATTGACATGGCCCCGCCCCGGAATGTCAAGGAGGTTCAGAGGCTTACGGGCCGGTTGGCTGCAATCGGCCGTTTCCTCTCCAAGTCAGGGGAGAAGTCTTTCCCCTTCTTCAAGGCTCTACGTGAAAAAGGGAGCTTCGAGTGGGGTACCCATCAACAAGAAGCCATCGAACAGCTGAAGCAGTACCTCAACAACCTTCCTCTCCTCAGCAAGCCCGAGCCGGGCGAACCACTATGGCTCTACCTGTCCGCCTCGGATAGCGCCCTCAGCGCCGTCCTCGTCCGAGAAGAAGATGGAGTTCAGAGACCATTGTACTATGTAAGCAAAGTCCCGATCCCCGCCGAGACGAAGTACGCAAAGACAGAGAAGGTGGCTTATGCTTTGGTCATGGCAGCCCGGAAGCTTCGTCCTTACTTCCAGGCCCACTCCGTCCAAGTACTGACCGACCAGCCACTGAAGACTGTCATTCACAAGCCCGAAAACTCCGACCGCTTAGTCAAGTGGTCAATTGAGCTGAGTCAGTTCGACATCAGCTACCAGCCGAGGACGGCCATTAAAGGGCAGGCCCTCGCCGAGTTCATAACTGAGTGCACCGTCTCCGAGCAGCCCAGCACCGAGGCCCCGGATCCGACCTGGGAGGTCTTTGTCGATGGGTCATCATGCAAAACAGGGAGTGGGGCTGGCATCATCCTTCGTGGCCCCGACCAATTCCTACTTCAATACTCCCTCTGCCTCAACTTTCCGGCCTCCAACAACGAGGCAGAATACGAGGCCATGATCGCCGGATTGACCCTAGCACGCCAAGCCGGAGCCAAGCAAATTCGGGCCTTCAGCGATTCTCAGCTCGTGGTCAATCAGATCACCAGAGAGTACGAAGCCCGCGATGATCGCATGGTGAGGTATTTGGCAGTGGTCCGACATCTCCTAGCATCCTTCTGCCACTCCACAGTCATTCGAGTCTCTAGGGAGCAGAACGCTCAAGCAGACGCGTTGTCAAAACTCGCCTCTTCCTCCTTCGAGGGTCTCGACCAAACGGTACTCATCGAAATCCTATTGAAGCCGAGTATCAACGATCAAGACCAGGAGGCAATGTGTGTCCAAGACGGTACCAATCCAGATGACTGGACCACTCCCATCAGGAGGTTCTTAGTCAGTTCCGAGCATCCTGAAGACCGAGCCGAAGCTAGACGAGTCAGGGTCCGAGCTGAAAGGTTCGTCATGATTGATGACATCCTCTTCAAACGCTCATACACCTTGGCCGACGGCAAGCCGTACCTCCGCTGTCTCACCAGCGACGAGGCCAGCTACGCACTGAGAGATCTTCATGAGGGGATCGGCGGATGCCACATGGGGAGCAGAACGCTCGCCCGGAAGGCCCTGAATCAGGGGTACTATTGGCCGACCATGCTCCAAGACTTGCAAGACCTAGTCAAGAGGTGCAGCCCATGCCAAAGGTTCTCCCCTATCAAGAGGCTTCCTCAAGCCAATCTCCGATCCCTGGCTAGCCCTACGCCATTCACCATGTGGGGCATGGACCTTGTGGGCCCCTTCCCCGTAGCGGTAGGGCAAAAGAAATTCTTGATAGTCGCCATCGACTACTTCACCAAGTGGCTCGAAGCCGAGCCTCTCTCCAGCATCACCGAGAGCCAAGTACAACAATTCTTTTGGAAGAACATCATTTGCCGGTTCGGAATCCCTCGGGTCCTCGTCACGAACAACGGAACCCAATTCCAAGGTCAGAACTTCCAAACTTTCTGCGCGGACATCGGCATCCAGCAGCGTTTCTCCGCTATTTGTCACCCTCAGTCCAACGGCCAAGTGGAGAACGCGAACAGGCAAATCCTCGACGGCCTCAAAAAGCACCTCGACAGTTCCCCCAAAGGGCTGTGGGTCGAAGAACTGCCTAGCGTGCTATGGGCGCACCGAACCACCAAGAGGATCCCCACGGGAGAGACATCGTTCAGCCTGACCTACGGGACGGAGGCAGTTATCTGCGTCGAGGTCGGCCTACCTTCTCCCCGGATCATAGCCTTCGATGAAGCTGACAACTCGTCCGGCCTGAGGGCCAACCTAGACCTCGTCGCCGAGGTAAGAGAGAAGTCTTCAATCCGAAGAAGCATCTACCAACAACGGATCGAGAAGTTTTACAATAAGAAGGTCCGCCCCACAAACATCAAGGAGGGGGACCTCGTGTTACGAAAACTGTCCGTCTCCGACCCAACCAAGAAGAGGAAATTGGCTCCCAACTGGGAAGGCCCATACCGTGTAGTCGAGGCTGTACGCTCTGGTACATACCGACTGGCAGATATGGACGGCCGGCTTATCAGCCGACCCTGGAACGCCGAGCACCTAATGAAGTTCCTGGAAGAGCGAACATAGGTTCTAGCTTGGCTAATGTAAATAATATTTTTGTAAGCTTTCATGTGTAAAGGGCCGTTTTAGCGACCCTCCCTATCATATATGAAAGAAATCCCTTTCTGTCAAACTCCAAATGCCTCGGCAGCCCCGACCTAACACCGAACAATGGGATCGGCACCCGAGTCCTCACTCCGGTATCGTCCCCAATGTCTCGGTAGGTCCGACTCGGCTTCAGGCCAGGGAGTCTTCCTAACGCCCCGCGCCGACCCCTCACGGATCGACGGGGTCGAACCTCACCTCCGCCATCATTCGCTACACTATTGACCGGAGCAAAGAGTGAAAAGAATTCTTTATTCATACTCCCTTATTAGTTCTAAAAAAAAAACAAACAAAGACCGTTACAGGACCACTCCACTCATCTCAAACTGAAGGAAGCCGCCATCTTAGGGCCCCTCGGGTCCGACGAATGGCGGGACTACTCCGACCGAATGACTAGGAGCCCCCTCCTCGTCATGATGGTCCTTAGGTTCAGCCACGGTCGACACACCAGCCACGGAGCTCTGGGCATCAACTGGTCGCACACGCTCCAGCAGCAGCAACGCCGAGGGCACCCCCTCCTCTCGCCGACCTCCCGAAGAGGATGCCGAGACACCTAGCATCGTCTTGTAACGGTGTATCTCTATCTCCTTCTCCACAATGACCTCACGAAGTAGCCTCTCAGAGGAGGGCCTCTGCACCGATGCACTCGACATGGTATATCCAAGGCCGACACTCCCAAGGTCCCGATCCACCATCGCCCTCCTCAGTCGGCTCGCCTCCTCACTTAGGGCTTCAGACTTGTTCCGATAATAGTTAAAGGCCGCATCATTGTCACGAGCCCCCTTTCGGTAGCGAACCAACGTGGCCTCCAGGGCCTCGACCTTGCTCCGGAGCCACGCCACGTCAGAACGACGGGGGTCCACCTCGGGAAGGGGAGCCGTAACCTACAAGAGAACCAGCCCACTCAAAACACATAAGCAAGGAGGTTCGGAAATATCCGAGGTCAAAACACTTGGCCAGTCAAAAATCTTCTTTTATAAATGGAATTACTTCATACAAAAATTGCGGTGGCCAGTCCGCGGTAGGCAAATACAATGAAAAGGAAAAAGAAAGACAAAACTATACAACTTGTTTTCCTACCTTAGCATCGGCCGGGTTTACAGGGGGGTCGGCAGCCGGGTCATCAACAGGCCCTTCTTCATTAGGGGTCTTCGGTGTCCCCTCGATCTCCATGTCGTAGTCAAAGTTAGACAAGTCGATGGTCGGGTAGAAGTGCCTCACATGACTGAGGGCCTTTGCATAGCACTCGTCCTGGGCCTTGATCACCATGGTCTGACCCGCCTCAGTCAACTCCTCATTCTCCTTGACGAACTTCTTCTTCAGAGCCGTCGTCTTCTTCCCCCATTCCGCCTCCTTGGCGTCGAACTCGACCTTCATCTTCTGCTCCCTCTGATGCGAGCCTTCGAGCTCTATCTTCAGCTCCTTCATCTCCTGCAGGGCCATATCAGCCCGGTCTCGCTCCCGCTTCAAGGCCGCCTCATAAAGGCCTCTCACATGGGCCCCCTGCACGGTCTCCTGCAGCAGCCAAGCACTACTGAGAAAACCTCCTTTACAAACATTTCACAAGACAAGTGGGGTCGGCAGACTTACCAGCACATTAGCCTGCACGAGGCGCGTGTACGCATCCTCCAGGCCCTCGGCGTTCATCTCCGCACGGTCCCGAGGGGTCGCCAGCTTAGCCGCCACCTCGACAGCCTGGCGGCCTCGGGTCAAGCAGTCACCCTCGCGGATCGACCAAGCCGGCACCCACGGTCGCCGCAACCTCTCTTCTACCTCTGCCTCCACCAGGGGACCCTTCCCCTTATCAAGATCGGCTGCCTTGCCCTGGTCCGAGCCCCCCTGAACTGCCACGTCCTTGCCCATCTCTGAGCGAGTCCTTTTGCCCCTCGGCTGAACTGGTGCCTCGGGGACCACCTGGGACGACCCCCTCATCTTCACCGGGTCCCCCTTCTTCTCGGCCTTCTCCTTATTCATGACGAGCCTCTTTGCCTTGATCGATTCGGGATCCATACCTGCGAAAAGATCCATTAAGAACAATGAGCGCAAAAGAACAACAAGACCGAGAGAAAAGAAACAACTACATACAAAGCACGGCCGGGCTCAGTCCGACGCTCGCCAGGTGACCCTCCGTCACCTTCGGCCAACTGATACTGTGCGACAGACGGAGGCGCTCAACAAACCTCCACTCCTCGGCCGTCAGGTCCCTCGGCCTCGACGCTTTGAAGCTCGGCTTATAATAGTTCCATCGAGTAGGGATGTCCCAAGGCTCCTCACTTCGGATCACCACATATTTTTTCTTCCACTCCTTGATAGAGTCCGGGTGACCGTGGACGACCTTCCCCTTACTCCGAGGCGAGATATAGTAAACACCTTCCGACTCCCCCGACGAGCTGATCCCCAGCATCGCCCGGAACAAGCCCAACCGAAGGAGCACCTTCTGCTCCTCGCACAACAGCACGAAGCAGATGATCTGCTTCCAGGAGTTCGGCCCATACTGCATCGGCGCCAGGGACGCCCAATTCAACACCTCCCGAACAAACAGATGGACTGGCAGCCTCAGTCCGGAGATGAAGGCATCCACTGGAAAGACGCAGTACCATGCAGGCAGGGGGTCGGTCGGACGCAGGGTGGAATTCGGCAACATGAGCTCGTAGCTGGATCCTATGTGGTATGCCAACTGCAAAGCCTCCAAGTCACCAGCCTCCAAGACGGTCGGAAGCATGTCCATCTTCACCCTCTTCCGGCTCGGCGAAGATGGCTGGACCCCAAAAAGCTCCTTGTCGGAAAGGTCGTCGGGGTACCGACGGAACAACTTCGGTTGTACGGGCGACCCTGTCCTTAAGTTGCGGTAAACGGGCGCCTGGCTCGAGCCACCGGCCCTCGACCCCTTCTTCTTCGGAGCCCTCTTCTTCTTGGCTCCTTCCGGCGAGGGGGTAGATAATCGCCCCAGACCGGTCGGAGTGGAGCTCGAACCCACACCCTGACCTGTGGATCTCCCCCCCGCACCTCCTATCCGAGCCCCTTCGGCTTCACCCTCCTCTGGGCCACCCTCCTCTTCGGAAGCCAACTCTAGAACCTGGACTTCGTCCGAACTGTCGCTTGCCTCCTCAGATTCGCTACTCTCCACCACGAAAGGTTTCCGGGAGCGTAACGGCCTCACATTGTACATCGGCTCCTCCCACGAAGTCGAATCGGAAGGCTCCACATCATGTACAGACTCCCCCTCGAGCACGGGCTCCTCCCACGAAGTCGATGTTGAGGCGGGTTTCCCTTCCCCCCTCGACGTCGACGCTGACGAGCCAGACTGAGCCCTAGACATCTGTGCCTAACAAAAGAAACTTACAAACTAACCTTTGGATTGCCTCGGACTGACGAGCCGCTGCTGCTAAACAGTCAAGCCGAGCGCTGAAGTGTTTGATTTCTTTTTAAAGAAGACAGCGGGAGAGAAATGAGCAGAATAGAGAAAGGGGGGGATATTTATAGAGAGAGAGGCGACGCCTCGATTATCGCGTTACTGTTCCTCGAATAGCGCGCATCTGCCACCAATAGAATCGCGCCACGTCATCCTCAAAACTGGCACTGCTGACGTCATCTAGCGCCGGTTGGAGACCACACAGAGGTTGGTTCGGATGAAGTGTTCGGCGGAGAAAAATTTTTACTTAAGATTTAAGGCTCCAGGGCTCGGTCGGCTCCCCTCTCACCTGCGAACATGTCATGCCCCGCTTCCCAAAACACGAGAATGCGGGCGCGAGACTAAGGCCCAGCGAATGGTGCGAACACACCATTCATAAGCTGTACAAGTAAACTCAACAACAATATAACAGAATAAACCACGCAGGCATATAAATCACAATATGATAATGAAAATTCATGACATAGTCCATAAATATAATAACCAACAACTGGGAAACACAATAGTTACGGGTCAAACAAGCCCGAATTACAATAAAGAGTTGCAAGAAATAAAATACAACTAAAGACAACATGAAAACGATAAACTAGAACACTTGTTCAGCGACACCTTCTGGTAACTCTCCATTAGGGCCTGCAAGTATATTATAACAAAAGAAAAGGAAAGAGAAACAAGAAGACCCATTAATACAAGTTACGGGCCGCAAGGGGAGTACAAGCTAAGGAAAACAGGAACAAAAATAGAACAAAAGATAAACAGGAAAAGAGCAAGGAATCAAGAGTAAGGGAAATGCAATAAGTAACATGGTATGAACAAGTCAATATGAAACAAGTGGCGTGTAAAACAAGTAACAAGTAAACAAGTATCGAGTCAACATGAACATGTAACATATAATTGGATCATGCAAATGCACGTGTTAATCTTATGTCTAATGTCTTGATTCTATCTAGGTAGCACTTCATGCATCCCATATTTTTACTACATGGTTGCTACAGTCAATACAATTTCGTTTAGATTTAGTGGTGGGTTTTATAGGTCACGTACTCGGGAAAAACATGTACATTCAATATTGTATCGAGATACGTACAAACTTGTAACGTGGAACATGTAGAGTGTAAACTTATAACGTGAAACATGTAAACTTGTCATTTGCAATCTTGCAACTTGCGTCGGGAAACCACGAGCTCCCGTCTGAGTACGCTCTTCTATATTGCCCACTATTTAAATCTTTTCCTTATACCCCGGCTTATTACTTTTATTTTAATTTAATCAAGAAGAACAAGATATCATATTCGTATTTAACTACTGTCACGGGTGAAACATTCCTGCACATAAACATGTATAATCCTAAGAGTACATATGTGTATATTTATTTGTGTTCGTGTCATGCTTAGGGTAACAAAATATTCACGATCATATGTGAATACAGGATCGACAGATTAGGAATGGAAATGGGTGTCAATTCGACTTATGAATGCGAGTTGGAGTCAAAAGAATAATATACTTGCAGTATTTTTTTCAAATGGCTTGTACTAGAACAAATAAAAGTGTACAAGATATACTTGCCTTTACGACGGTGAATCCGAACACGAACCAATACGGGATGCGGATCCCGAGAGACGAGGCACGAGCACGGACACAGATAACGCACGCACGTGCGGAACACGTACAAATGCCCACATAAGATCGGATCCACTGGATCCGCTCTGGGGCCAAAACAGCAAACATCCACTCCTTTGATCAGATCTGATCTGATCAGTTGAATCCAACGGTCAGGATTTCACTCCCGCTTCTTCTTCCTTCTTCTTTACTGCAACAGAGTGAGAGAGAGGATGGTGACAGCGGGCATTCGGCGTGGCGATGCAACGGGGCGATGAGGCGGCGAGTGGCGGGGACGGCAGCGTTGTGTTCGGAAAGCGACAACAGCGACCTCGGCGAACTCCGGCGAGCAGCTCTGCCTTCGTTCAAAACAGGGGAAGGCGAAAATGGCGGGGGATTCGACGGTGATGAGAGGCGACTGCACGGCGCTCCTCCGTTCTTGAGTTCGAAAACGGGGGAGAAGCAAAGGTGGTGGAGCAATGGCAGAATGGGTTCATGGGGGAGCGAGAAGTTGAAGACGACGATGAGGAGGATGATGGGGTAGACGGTGGGTGACGAAGATGAAGACGGCGGGACGACAATGGAGGTGGCGATCAGAGTTGGGTGGCGAGCGGAGGAATGGCAAAGACGACGATGGAGATGGTCGGAAGGCGATTGATGGTGGCTTCGGGCGGTAGGAGGAAGATGAGTTGGAGATTGGGTTTGTTTTGTTCTGTTCGTTTTGATTTGTTTGGTTTGTTTTGTTTTAAACAGAGAATGAGAGAGAGAGAGAGAGTACGGGAGAGAGAGGGAGAGATATTATAATATATGTATAGAAATAATGTTAAATTAAGGGGTAGAGAGATTATAGGTGAGGGGGTTACGGGATCACATAATGAGGGGAATCATTAGGCTAATAATTAGGATTAGTAATTGGGCTTACAGGAGAGATTTTGGGGACTGATTAGGAATAGAATTGATCTGGTCAACACCCAATAAGTAGGAGAATTGGGTTAATGGGTATTGGGTTTAAAATCATTGGGCTTAAAAATAAACATTTGGGTTTGGGCTTCCAATTAAATAATTAAATAATACAAATTAGACCAAGATCAATTGGGCTTTAATAATATTAACAATAATAATAAAGGTCAAGAAAATAGAAGTAATAACAACATCATTAATTTTAATGATAACAAACAACCAATATTAATAAAAATGATAAGAATGGAAATACTAAAATAATAGAAATTAATAATGAAAATAATAAGATAATAATGTCAAGATTATATAAAGGAATCGAGTTTAACAATTTTAAAGAAGTTTTGAATATATTCTTTCAGTTTGGCTAGAATGAAAATAGTCGATCAATTGCAAAATAGAAAATAAAGTAAAATACCCTTATTCAAAATAAACAAAATTTTCCGATCAGAAATATTTTAAATAGAAAAGTTAAAATGAAATTAACACAACGTAACTCATATAAAATTCGAAATACAGAATATTATTCAGAAATTATATATTTATGGGAACGAGGGTTACAGAACAACTCGGGGCTTACGGCCTCGGCAGCCGAAACCCCGAATTGTTCCCGGGTGGGAGAAAAGCCACCATCACCTGCGCCCCGGGCTCCAGGGCTCGGTCGGCTCCCCTCTCACCCGCGAGCAGCTCGGGGCTTACGGCCTCGGCAGCCGAAACCCCGAACTGTTCGAGGGTGGGAGAAAAGCCACCATCGCCTGGAACCCTATCGGAAAACAGATCGGCCCACCTCCAATCTCTAACTCCCTTGGGCTGACAGACCATCGGAAACCGTCAGTACCAGAAGAAAGACAGAGATCGGAGACGACCAATCTATCTGAGGCTCCTCAGCCCCAGGTTCGGAATTCGGTTGATACCCCTCCCGTCTGGATCTTTCTCGGGCGAACAGCCGTGTCAGGGCCGTCCGACCCGAAAAAGGATCCAGACGGCAAAGTCACCACCAGTCCGAGGTCCTCAGGGTCAAAATTTTGCAAGAGACAGACGTCCGCCAAAGCAGACACCTCTAATGGCCGATGGACCACCCCTGCTGTGATCAAACCTGTTGTGGGGAGAGGGGTATTTATAACCTCCCCCTTGGACCTGCCATTATAACATTGAGAAAGCCAAACGACGGAAGCCCATGCGCCATGCATTTATTAGGCGGCGCCATTAATGCCCCTAGGAAATTGGTACATTGCACAGATTCCGGAGCGCCTTCAATACTCCGCAAAGACAGCAGGCCGCCCCACTCAAACATTCTAAGGCACAACGGTTCGCCATCACCCTTGCCGACCCATAATCCCTCGCCAGCTCGAGGTCCGGTCTAGCACCAGGGTAGTCTTCTCAGGAAGGCTCAATGGCTCGCCATCACCCTTGCCGACCCATAATCCCTCGCCAGCTCGAGGTCCGGTCTAGCGCCAGGGTAGTCTTCTCAGGAAGGCTCAACGGCTCGCCATCACCTTTGCCGACCCATAATCCCTCGCCAGCTTGGGGTTCGGTCTAGCACCTGGGTAGTCTTCTCAGGAAGGCTCAACGGCTCGCCATCACCCTTGCCGACCCGTAATCCCTCGCCAGCTCGAGGTTCGGTCTAGCACCAGGGTAGTCTTCTCGGGAAGGCTTAACGGCTCGCCATCACCCTTGCCGACCCATAATCCCTCGCCAGCTCGAGGTTCGGTCTAGCACCAGGGTAGTCTTCTCAGGAAGGCTCAACGGCTCGCCATCACCTTTGCCGACCCATAATCCCTCGAAAGCTCGAGGTTTAGTCTAGCACCAGGGTAATCTTCTCAGGAAGACACAACGGTTCGCCATCACCCTTGCCGACCCATAATCCCTCGCCAGCTCGAGGTTTGGTCTAGCACCAGGGTAGCCTTCTCAGGAAGGCTCAACGGCTCGCCATCACCCTTGCCGGCCCATAATCCCTCGCCAGCTCGAGGTTCGGTCTAGCACCAGGATAATCTTCTCAGGAAGACACAACGGCTCGCCATCGCCCTTACCGACCCATAAACCCTCGCAAGCTCGAGGTTCGGTCTAGCACCAGGGTAATCTTCTCAGGAAGACACAGCGGTTCGCCATCACCCTTGCCGACCCATAATCCCTTGCCAACTCGAGGTTCGGTCTAGCACCAGGGTAGCCTTCTCAGGAAGGCTCAACGGCTTGCCATCACCCTTGCCGGCCCATAATCCCTCGCCAGCTCGAGGTTCGGTCTAGCACCAGGGTAATCTTCTCAGGAAGACACAACGGCTCGCCATCGCCCTTACCGACCCATAAACCCTCGCCAGCTCGAGGTTCGGTCTTGCACCAGGGTAATCTTCTCAGGAAGACACAACGGCTCGCCATCACCCTTGCCGACCCATAATCCCTCGCCAGCTCGAGGTTCGGTCTAGCACTAGGGTAATCTTCTCAGAAAGACACAACGGCTCGCCATCGCCCTTACCGACCCATAAATCCTCGCCAGCTCGGGGTTCGGTCTAGCATCAGGATAGCCTCCTCATGAAGGCCCAGCGATTCGTCATCCCATTTCCACGACCATAAACACTCCTCCACGGCTAACTCCCGCACCCCCGCAGGAGTGGGGGGCTTGTGTGGTAGGGTAAAAATGGCCTGGGGCCCAGCCAAGGCCCAGGACGGCTCTCGCTCAAAAATAAGAAAAACAACAATCCGGCTCGGCTTCGGACCACTACAGGCTCGGCACCGAGCCGCAAGTTCACCCCTACAGAACTGGTCTCCTCGTATCCGACGAGCCTCGATGGCCCTCGGCCTCCGATCGGTGACAGCCCCACGGGCCGTCCGCCCAGTCTGGCGAGGAATGAGGATGACCTGGCACAACCTAGGCCATCCAATTCCCCCAGAGGCACAGGAGCCCCATGATCAGCCATGTCAGCTCCAAATACCACCTAGGGCTTTGCCACGTCAGCCCTATACCACTCTTGGCACTGCCACGTCTGCCCTAACCCCCCTGGGCCTCCTGCCACGTCAGGCCCATGGGCTTTCGGGTTCAGACCCGGCCCCCAAGCGGATCCAAACCCAGTTCGGATTCCCTATAAATACCAGACCCTCACCCACCTTTTCAGGTAATCAATCATTGCCACTTAAATTCCCCTAGTTATTGCTACTCTCTCACAGAGACTGACTAGATCGTCGGAGGGTCCGCCACCGGGATAAATCCCGGTGTTTCAGGACCGTCTGCAGGTACTCGAGGCGAGGCCATCCGAGCCGATCCTCAAGCGCCGAAGCGAGCCCCTCGCTCACCGTCCAGCACCGTACTCTTCCCTCATTACAAATTGAGTCCGAACTCACACCTGGTGCATCCACACTGCGACCAAAAAACAAATCGCATCAACTACAAATTGTAGAAGCTACATAATAGTCACGAATGAGAATGGTAGTGTATATGTACATTATATAGAATAACATGAACGTTGTTGTATGTTAGTAGAAAAGATGTCACGCCCCGCTTCCCAAAAACATGGAATACGAGCGCGTAACAAAAGTCCAGCGAATGAATATAATCATCCTTAAGCTGTTCAGGAATTCTTTACAACATATCACAGTAAAATCAGAGTCGGAAGCCAGAAAAAGATCAACCACATGCACTTATGAACCAAATACCAACAAGAATACTTGAAATAAAATGTATTAACCTCAAATAATCATGATCTGAAAATACACAAATAATCATGGGTCACATCGCCCAAATACAAGAAGTAATACAAGTTCAAAATACAATATTGTCCAAAATAAGTAACAGGAATAGCAATAGCAGAATTCAGCCTCTAGCCTCGCATCTTGCCAATACCTTTAGGAACCTGTCCTCCAAAATCTGCAATTCATAGAATGCAGGAAAAAAAGAAAAAGAGAAAACACAGTACCCGTCAATGGCAAGTCCGGGTCACAAATAGAATAGGATACAAGCACTTGGGAAAAACTAAACAGATCTAACTAATCATCAGAAACAGACCTAATATGGTATGGTAAACTCAACTAACATAGTATCCTAGCAGATGTCTCAGATATTAAGTGTCAAGTGTCATATAACAGAAATGTCAGGTAAACAGATATTCAGATATGTCAGGTAAATCAGATAACAGGTTTCAGATAATAGATATTCAGATTCAGATTCAGATTTCCATATATCAGATTCAGATTCAGACTTCAGAAATATAATCAGATCTCAGATTTCAGATTAATGTAAGTCTTGTGTGATTACTATCTAGGTAGCACGACATGTGCCCCAAATTATATCACATGGTTGCTACAACAAAACAATTTCGCTTTAGATTTCGTAGGGGACCATGCAGGGCAGTATACTCAGTATTCACAGAATCACAGAACTTGGTCGGTAAACTTGATCGGTAACTTGATCGGTAAACTTGATCGGTAACTTGATCGGTAACAGAATATTAACTTGATCGGTAACATGTTATACAGGAAACACAAGTCTCCTCCTGAGTACACGTTTCTGCACTATCCACTACTAGATCTGTCCCATATACCCCGGCTTAATTACCTTCATTGTAGTTATGCTTATTAAACAGACATGAATGTGATCTAAAGGGTGTCAAACTAACATCATATGATCAGGTTTAGGTTTAAGGCATCAGATCAGTAAATATATATGCAAAATTTTCACAAATACGAGCAAAATGGTATATGTCTATAATCAGGTCAGCAAGACCAGTCTGTACATAAACAGTTATCCACAGATCTACAGGCATGCAAATAATGATCCGTCGAAGGATCTGGAAACTAGACTTCCACACGCTTCTAACGGTTATAATAAATCCATATGCTATTTCACAACATCACGACTCAAAACACAATTCAACACAGTTTGCATGTACAGTCAGAAAACAGGGGAATAACTTAAACCACATGAAAACAGCATACAAAGTCATTAATTAAATCCACGAAAATTCTGGGGTAATCCCCTATAAGTATAGTCTCAAAATATAGATTTTCATATTTTTCCAGAAAGTATAAATATGTTTACAAAAATAGGAAATAGCACATCACACAGTTTTGATGGATCTGGAATTCTTCAACACCGCTGTACAAAATGGAACACATCTTGCAAACAGCGCATCAAAACCCACTTCCGCCAAAACAGGATGAAAGTAGATACAATTACCCAACTTTCATATCTCTCATGAAATATTCATACAGTAATTAGAAATACGGTAAATACGGCAATCAACATACAATCACATGCAGTTTACAGCAAAAGCGATCTATAGAAAAGGATGTAAGGCATATCTCAAAACTCATCTTTAAATTACCACAAAAATCAGGGAACTACCTAACATCATATTGAAACACAGGACAAAATCTTGTGGCATGAAATTATGTCTAACTTAGATCTTGAAAATAAATTGTCTACAAAAATTACCCCGAACTGGAACTGGAAACTACTAACATACAGTTACTAAAATGATCATAACTACTCCATACGAACTCCAAACAGGGTGAAATCAGTGGGATTAGAAATTAGATTCAATTCTCTACAAATTTCTCAGAAATAGCTATGTTGAGATTCGGACTTTAATCTAGGTAAAAACTGCAATCAATCCAGTTCAATCCAAATCTCCAGATTTCTCAATTAAGTTTCAAAACATCATAACTTCCTCAAAAATCATCAAAACTCTTCCAAATTCAAAACGATGCCTACCCGTTGTCTAAATATCACATCTAAGGGTTTCTAACCTGTCAAAATCCAATATTTCTCATATAGGTGTTCAAACATGCATCGGGTATACAATATGTCACATACGCGATAACAGTCGCGTTTGGGTGAATCCTAAGGCACAAACCTATCAAACTTCATGACCTAAGTCGTCTATGGCCTGTTTTGAAACCTTAGAGACAAAATCCACAAATAAAGACGTGATCTTGGTCCGTCTCTAGTCTCAAACTATCCTATGTGTGAACTTTCTACTTGTATCAACCTAAGAAATTTAAGTACAAGTTACTTGCCTTTTTGTGATGACGAACGCGACGAATCCAAGCCTTTCAAAGAAAACCCACGAGCAAAAGTCCTTCCACGTGCTATTTCAAGCGAACCTACGAACCGAATCTTGCCCACGATCGTCTTCTTGAAGCACGAACTCAAACGGACGCTACCCTCTTCACCAAATCAGCGAAGAGTTGAAGGAGGGGCTGTTCTTGAAGATGGTGGTGCTGGTTGGTTGGTTTCGGCCACAAGGAAAGGAGGAGAGACGAGGTTTTTGTGTGATAGGAGTTGTATAATGGAGGATGGGGGTGATATTTGTGGTCGGCCAAGGCAAAAGAGGGGAGGGAGAGGTCGGCCTGTAGTAGGAGAGATGCAGGCCGGGAGGGAGAAGGTGGAGGCCGGATAGGAATAGGAGAGGGAGAGAGAAAGAAATTAGGGTTAGGGATTAATTAGATGAGGGGGTATTTATAGGGGATCAAATGTGGGTTAATGGGTAGTGGATACCAATAGGATTAAATGGGTATACAATTGGGTAATGGATATTGGGTATATTTCAAATGGGGATACAAAATGCAATGAATCCTATGGCTCCTAAAAATCTCCTTAAGGGTCAAAAATCTCAAATTGGTCAAAACACTTCTAAAAATCCACCAAGACCCTAAAATAATATTTATACATGAATGAGATCAAGAAATTGAGAAAAAGAGCTCAAAATGGTGAAAAACGGACGATCGGCGCACAAACAGCAAAAGGAGGTCAAAACTGCCAGAAAAACATTGTAGAGTAAAAATAATTAAATTTATTGCTCCGAAAATACAACGGAAAATAATAATTCACTAAAATGAAAAAATACCGTCAAAAAATACCAAAAGTGAAAAACAGGGGTTACAAAAGATTACACCTCGAATACTTAAATTGATGTGATTGAATGAAACTACACACTTGTAGTAATATACTTAGTTATTGTAGTTGCATGCTTAGCTAATTAGAAACTCATGATAAAGTAAAGTAGATTGTATTAAAGTAAAGAACTATTGGTGGTATAGAAGAGATTGTAGGAATGAATACGGTGACTGATGGAATACCGTATGCATGTGTATGCGGGTATGCATACTTGAATATTTACATATGGTAGTGTGGTGCACATTAAGTGCGCTAGTTTGGTGCACGTGTGGGTCAACTCTTAGCATGATTTGAAAGCTAAGTTGAACCCAAACTAAATCAAGATAAGACTATAGTGATATTTTATTGTGATATTTTATTGTAAATGTGAACAATGAGACCTTGAGTACTGATAATTTCACCTAAAAACCAAGTGGTGATTAATGAAGGAATTAAGCGGATGAGATTTGACCTAAGTTGAGAAAAGGTGTTAGCCCTAAGTAGTGTGACTCATGATTGGTAAGGACAGACACTAATTGGGCGTGTACTACTCACCTGTCAAGGGGACACGTGCGGCGTCGTCTCATCTGGGACACGTGCGGCATCATCTCAATTGTTAATTTCTGGGATTTAGTGATAAGAACGGGATACAGACGTAAGTCACAAGTCCTGTCAGAATTTTGGAGATTGTGGTTTTCATCCGCGTTGCGTCAGTTGTATTCAACTGACGTGCCCACAGTTTGCTAATGCAGGATCGCTAATCGTGGAGCATGGGACTCGAGCTGCAGAAAGAATCCGAGTGTAGGATATAGTCTCCTTGTGCAATGTAAGTTTCTAATTTCCTGTCATTTTTTTCTATGTTGTGTACTCATTGAAGTGAAGATTCTGGGTAAGTGTCATGAGCTCCCAATGTGTGGAACTTGGGGCGCTACAAAGTGGTATAAGAGCTAAACTTCAAATTGTAGTACCAACACAACAGGAAATTAGACTTGGATGCCCAGGTTAGAGTCAGGTTTAGTTTGGATAATAGGACGATCATGATTCATATTGTTGTACATCCAGCCTATGTTTATGATCTCCCTATATCCAGAACTAATCCCTATCTATGTTTTCTTATTTTTGAAGGATGTCAGGAAGAAACGAATGTGGCAATAACGGAAGAACCGAAGGTGAAGGTAGGGTCTATCAAAGAAACAGAGGTGGCAACAACAGGAGGACTGAAGGTGAAGGCAGTGGAGTTAATAATGTCAATCTCAATATCGAAGCAAAAATTACACGGGGATATCGAATAATAGGGACTTTTATGGAGGCCAGCCGAAATTTCGCACCACCACCAGGAACCCAAGAAAGGAATGCAGGCGATGTCATTGCTAACCACATCAAGATGGTAGAATCCTTTAAGAGAATGAAACCACCAGTATTTGAAGGCCAAGCAGATCCAACAGCAGCCGATGATTGGATTCGTCAGGTGGAGACTGTGTTTGAAGTACTTAAAACACCAGAAGAAAGCAAAGTTACATTGGTGACTATCCTTTTGGAAAAAGACGCAGGAGTGTGGTGGCAATCAGTCAAGCGGGCATGGGTGATGGACCAATTGCATGGGAAGACTTCCTCGAAGAATTCAGGCAACATTACTTCCCTCCGGACGTCCAAGAAGAAAAAGCTATGGAGTTCATCAATTTGAGACAGGGCAGTATGACAGTACGAGAATATGAAACAAAGTTTACACAGTTATCTCGATACGCCCCAAAAATGGTTCAGGATGAAGTTAAGAAGGAAAAGAGGTTTGAGCAAGGATTGAGGACTGGATTGAGATCGAGAATGGTGCCATTGTGCATTCGGAGGTTTGATAAGCTAGTTTGACTAGCAGCAGTAACGGAGATGGATATGAACCAAAACAAGCAGTCACAAGAGAAGAACGGGAATTAGAACGAAGGAAAACAATCTGTTCTAGCCACAGATTTCATGGAGCAAGGCCCGAATCGGAAGTTCCAGAAGCCTAATACCAGTACAGAAGCCATTAAGCCAGTGAAGTGTTTCCTCTGAGGAGAGCGAGGACACGTTAAATCCCAATGCCCAAGGAATAAGGTTCAGGATAGTGAATGAACATGTTTTAATTGTAGAAAGGTTGGGCAAGTCAGGCCAAAATGCCCACAACTACAAAAGAACAATAGTGGTCCAGGACAGAAGACTAATGATCAAGGGAAGAAACCCTTCCGTCAGGGACGTGTTTTCGGACTGACTGAGAAAGAAGATGTGAGTCATCGTGGGTACTAAAGGATGTAATGTAGTTTGCTTTACTACTAAAATGAGGTGTTTTGGTTGTGACCAGAAGTATGAAGGTTTCCGTATGTACTCCGTATGTACTTGGATTATTAAATTAAATATGATGTTGTGTTTTGAAATGGGTATATTAAATATTTTCTGGGTATTTGATCCTCTCCACTGGTATAGTTCCGAGGATGGAACGATTCTAAGGGGGGAGTGATGTAATACCCATAGTATTTATGGTTAATAACATTTGTTTTTCTTTTATTTATAATAAAAATATACATATACATTGTTATACATATATATATATATATATATATGCATTGACATTGTTATTTTTTTCATACACCACACTATTATTTTTATGTTTGTATGGTTATTTTTTAAGAGCCTAATATGTTTTCCTTTTTTAAAAAAGGGCCTAACAATTCTTTCTTAAGGCCCAACCCAACATGGTTATCCATGGTTAAGTGTAAATAAATGAAGTTTGAGGGGTTAAGTGTAAAAGGTGAGGACACCTAAGCATTCTACACCTTTCCACACCCTACTATCTCTCTCTCTCTCCTTCTCTTTTTGCAGCCGACAGCAACAGCAGTAGCATCTTTCTTTTCATCTCTCTTTCTCTATATATTTACTACTACTTCTATTTCTACTACTACTTACTACCACTTCTACCACTACCTGCTATTACTACTACTCATACTACCTAATACTACTACTTGTATTGCTGTCTTCCACTACTTCTATTGCTGGTTATTACTGTTTCCATTGCTGTTTACTACTGTTGCTCTTGTTGTTTGCTACTACTGCTACTACTGCAGACTACCACTACTCCAATTACTACTACTACTACTTACTACTATTACTACTACTTTACTACTTCTTCAACAACTACTACTACCTACCACTTCTTCAACTACCACTATATATTACTACTATTACTACTTACTGCTACTGCTAATACTACAACTCCTACTACTCCTCCTAATACTACTATACCACTATACTACTACTATTGGATTGGAGCAAGAAGAAGCAAGGATGAGAAGGTGATTGAAGACTTTTTCACCAAATCAAAGTAGGTATTCTCCTTTACCTTTTGATTACTTTTTGTGACTTTTTATATAGAAGTTATGCTTGATAATGTTGTGGATTGAAAGTACTTGTTAGAATTAGTTATTCTTGTTATTATAATATTGGTTAAAAAGTATTAGAAACTCTAGTTTATGTAAAGTAAAACATAGCAAGAAAATAATAAATAATCTACATAGAAGAATAGTAGATGATGTATGCTTACTCCCAATCATGTTGTATTCCTTAAGAAATTAACTAATTGTTTATTTATGTATAAATAGTTATGTGAGGAAAAAGTTGTAGTTTAATTAGAGAGGCACTTGTAGAAAATTATATAGGTAAAGTAGTAAAAATTGTATAAGGAAATTGCATGTATTATTAATTGTAAGAAATTACATGTATAATTCATTATAGAAAGTGTTGTGTAGAATTGCTACTAATTGTAGAAAGTGTTATGTAGAATTACTACAAATTGTAGAAGCTACATAATAGTCACGAATGAGAATGGTAGTGTATATGTACATTATATAGAATAACATGAACATTGTTGTATATTAGTAGAAAAGATTACACTTCGAATGCTTAAATTGATGTGATTGCATGAAACTACACACTTGTAGTAATATACTTAGTGATTGTAGTTGCATGCTTAGCTAATTAGAAACTCATGATAAAGTAAAGTAGATTGTAGTACAGTAAAGAACTATTGTTGGTATAGAAGAGATTGTAGGAATGAATACGGTGACTGATGGAATACCGTATGCATGTGTATGCGGGTATGCATACTTGAATATTTACATATGGTAGTGTGGTGCACATTAAGTGCGCTAGTTTAGTGCACGTGTGGGTCAACTCTTAGCATGATTTGAAAGCTAAGTTGAACCCAAACTAAATCAAGATAAGACTATAGTGATATTTTATTGTGATATTTTATTGTAAATGTGAACAATGAGACCTTGAGTACTGATAATTTCACCTAAAAACCATGTGGTGATTAATAAAGGAATTAAGCGGATGAGATTTGACCTAAGTTGAGTAAAGGTGTTAGCCCTAAGTAGTGTGACTCATGATTGGTAAGGACAGACACTAATTGGGTGTGTTCTACTCACCTATCAAGGGGACACGTGCGGCGTCATCTCGTCTGGGACACGTGCAGTGGCATCTCGACTGTTAATTTCTGAGATTTAGTGATAAGAACGGGATGTAAACGTAATTCACAAGTCCTATCAGAATTTAGGAGATGGACTCTTAAGTTTCCGTCTATGTTCTGGTTTATCAATACGAACAAGGAGCAAGAGTGTAACTCTAAGTCTCTGGGCAGAGTAGGGGTGACCCTATCGATTCGCCTTATGTTCATGATAACTTCGGTAGGGGCAGGAGTGGAGAAGGACCATGATTCCGACAGAGCTGATGATCACCGGCCTGACCGAGAGTGGAGAGGGAGCACGATCCTGTCGGAGTGGAGAAGGACCATGATCTGAACGAACAGGGTGATCACTGCCATTCAGAGTGGAGAAGGACCATGATTCGATTGCAGGAGCGGAAATGGACCGCATGTGCTGTAGACTCTACCAGTCACTAGGTGAATGTTAGAAATATGAAGGAGTACAAGAGTAGGATGCATGACGAGGGATTGAACCCTATCATCTGGAGAATACAAACTCGATTTGGGGAGTATGTAGTATGGAATGCATACATTTTCAAATCAAGTTTGCATTAGATTAAGAGCATGGTGTGCATATGAGTTGTGCGTTAGAATCTAGATCATGACATACAACGACACTTGTGGTTTGACTTTCACATTTTCCTTCTGCATCAAATATCGATTGTTGAGGATTTTAGAGATTGTGGTTTTCATCCGCGTTGCGTCAGTTGTATTCAACTGACGTGCCCACAGTTTGCTAATGTAGGACCGCTGATCGTGGAGCAGGGGACTCGAGCTGCAGAAAGCATTCGAGTGTAGGATATAGTCTCCTTGTGCAATGTAAGTTTCTAATTTTCTGTCATTTTTTTCTGTGTTGTGTATTCATTGAAGTAAAGATTCTGGGTAAGTGTCACGAGCTCCCAGTGTGTGGAACTCGGGGCGCTACAATTATTTTGCAAGGTGTTACAGGAGATTAAAGTCCCTGATGGCTGTTCATCTAACATAGCACGGTGCGTCAACTCTAAGGAGAAGAAGCTTCAGGGTCCAAAGTCACATGACTACCACATATTGATGTAATATCTCCTTCCCGTGGCTCTAAGGTTTTCGATGTGTGAGCAAGTCACTGCCGTCATCAAGGATCTTTGTAGTATTTATAAAGGACTTTGTTCAAGAGTTCTACGTATTGAAGATCTTGACCAATTGGAGCAACGTGCTGCAGTGGTACTTTGTCAAATGGAGAGGATATTTCCTCCATCGTTTTTCACTATAATGATTCACTTGATAATCCACCTGGCCAGTGAAGCTGGACTCGGGGGACCCTTATATTATCGGTGGATGTATCCCATTGAGAGGTAATATTCATGCCTCATTGAACATCTGGTTTCTCTACTTTATGTGATGTATTTATTTATTTTTTATGACCAAAATATTTAACTATATAGGTACCTTTATCGTCTTAAGGGATATGTTAAAAATAGAGTATATCCAGAAGGCTCGATAGCTGAAGGCTATCTATCGGAAGAGTGCTCTAATTTTTGTTCAAGATATCTTCTAGGTGTAGAGACAAGTCTGAATAGGCCAAGGAGAAACCCGGACATGTCAAACCTTGGCGGGGCTAAGTATCTCTTTCAGACTGCTGGCACTACTATTGGTAAAGTTGACGCATTTGAGTTAGATAACTTAACATGGGAACAAGCACACCGATATGTACTAGATCACCATGCAGCAATTGAGCCATTTCGAGCGTAAATCAATTTTGTAGTTGTTTATATTGCATTAAAATCGAGACATAATTTTAACTAACTACCATTTCGATTATTTTATTATTTCTAGTGAATTTATCCGTGAGATTAAAAGAACTGCTAGACCGAGAAGACTGAGACCACGTGATCAAAGTAAGATAATGAATGAAAATTTTCATACTTGGTTTCAATCTCATGTAAGTGAAATTCCAACTTATTAGCAAATATTTTATATCTATATTCGTCACTGTACTTATACGATTAACCGTCACATATGTAGGTCTCTAAATTGCATGATGAGGATCTATCATCTGAAATAAAGATTCTGGCGAAAGGTCCCCATAAAATGGTTAGAAGATTCAGGGGATATATACAATGGCTTCAGATTTCATACTAAAGATCGTGAACGTTATTTGAAGTCCCAGAAATAGTAAAATTGTAGTCACGTTAAAGACTAGAAGTTATGCTACTAGGGAATACGCGAATCCTATAGATGTAGATGTTGACTATTATGGGGTGCTCACGGATATCATGGAGTTGGATTATTACGGTCAATTCTGGGTAGTCTTACTTCGCCAGGAATGGGCTGATTTGGATAAGAATTATCCCAATAACAAGGATAAATTAGGTTTTACAATTGTAAACTTCTCAAATTTGATTCACACAGGTATACACATTAGTCATGAGTCATTTGTGTTTCCATCCCAAGTCCTTCAAGTGTTCTATGTTGAAGATCCAGTTTGCCCCAAAACTCACATTGCACTTATTATGCAACCAAGAGATGTATTTCAGTTGGGCAAGGCTGCAGATGATGAGAATGATGATCCCATGAACAACTATATTGCTAATGAGTTTCCAATATTAGATGTAAACATAACAGATGACAACAGTAGTTCTAATTGGCTCCGTACGGATGGAGAGCCAGGAGATGTCTTGGATGATATTGTATTATAATAAACATTCTCTGTTCTGTTCTTAGATTCAAAGATGTAGTTATTTACATGTGTATTTGGTTTTGCTTTTTCTTTTTTGTTACAATCTTTATGAACAAGTATATGTGACTACATCTATCATAGAAAATTTTGAACTCCTTTATAGGACTCATTTTGTCAATTCCCTTATGTTAAGCATCAACACATATGTTCTTTCTTCTATTGATGATTGGCATGCAGGTTAACTCTGTTGGTGAAAAAATAAATGGGAAAAATTATATAATTAATATGGTTGTACGTATGCTACTAAAAGGAGGAGTAGTACACTTCACAGTTTTAATCTTGTTTAGCATGGATTGTAAGTATGAAAACCCACAATTAGAATTATGTCAGCTTCCCTTAATAATTGCTTTAGAATTTGTTGTCCTCTACATTCTTGAATAACCATGTATAGCATATAAATGACCTAAACCCTGACACTAAAGAGATTATAACTATATGGAAGAAACATCTTACTACACTTGGCATGGATGTGGATACACAACTTATGCAGTGTTAATCTAGAGACAACATCTTTGAAGTATTTGTGGACATATTTGTGCATCATCAGCTATCTTTTCCTTAATTTTTCCATAAGAAAGGGCTAGTGTTTTCCTTCCAAAATGAATTCAATTCCTGCAGCAATCATTTTTATTTTGACAATTTTGGAGTACCGCTCCTTGTCCAGTAAGTGAAACTTGGTTGTTTGGGAAGCTATTTCAAATTATAGATGTTGTAGGCAACCCTATTATTATGAGAACAGTCTCTATATATATGATGGTGATGACAAGGTTGTTGGTGTATCTATGGTACATTGCACTGTGTAGGGATAATAGTTTTCTTACAGTTGGATGCTGGATGTTTGGTCTAAGATTTTTACTAGGCTGTTATGACTGTGTCAACCATTGGTTTATATCACCTCTAGCTCTGTTTTACTTTTAATTATTGACCTTTTTGTTAATTATATTAATATGATGTTTTTTGTTGTTAGTGAAAAATGCTGAGACGAACTACAAAAAGGGCTCCCTCGCCAACTCCAAGCACGGGAGATGTGCAGGGACAGTCTCCAGAAGAGACTGACACTCAGTTTGAGATCGGTGAGGGGAGTGCGCCGGCAATAAAAAAAATAGGAGACCGACAAGGATGGGCGACGTCTAGAAGCGTTCGCCGGACGATAAAATTGTGGTGACAGTAAACCATGCAAACCAACCTGTGGGCAAGGAAGCATCTACATTTGCTAATTTCATAGGGGCAATTGCAAGAAATGGTCAAATACTTTCATTGTCTTACGACAGATGGTCAAAAATTCCGGCGACGTTTAAGACAATTGCCATCAATACAATCAAGGTATTTCCTTTTCCTTTATTTTATGCGAGTCTCGTGAACTTGTTTCACTACTGTATAGAAATTAAAATGACCTATTTTCTGATGTAAAATCAGTTTGAAGATCACACAACTGTATATCATGGCAACTGGAAAGTTTGAAACTGTATATCATGGCAACTGGAAAGTTTGTATATCATGGCAAATTAGTTTGAAAATCAGTATCATTGTCACGCCCCGCTTCCCAAAAATATGGAATACGAGCGCGTGACGAAGCCCAGCGAATGATTTTAACATCATCCATAAGTTGTAGGATCGACTCAGCATTATAACAAGAATATAACAAGATTTATATATAACCAAGCATGCATGAATAATTTATTAAACAACAGAAAATAATTGAAACAATAATAATATTCAAATAATTTTCAAGTCTGGAACAAAAAGGAAAAACTCGGGAACATCAGCCCGTTACAAGTTCTAAGTAACAAGAATTTAAATAACTCAAGAAAAACAAGTGATCTAAGCAAGTCCTTTCTCCACTTGAAGACTAAAATCTCTGCTCACCAATTCCAGCAGGTAGCACGTCTCCAAAGTCTGCTTAATAAATATAAATAGGGAAAAGTAGAGAAAACAAGAGAAAATGCCCTTAGTGCAAGTTAGGGCCACAAATAGTAAAAACGAATACAAGGTGGAACAAGATTTGGAATCAAGAATATAATAGGGTTGCAACAAGTAGTGGGAATTCAAGAAAACTAGCTAACAAGAAGGACAACTCAAAAGATCAGGTTGGGTAACAAATACTAATAGTAGGTCAAGTGACTAGTGAACCTGTAGGGGTATCTAACATCAAGTGACAAGTCTCAAGTCTAGTATCAAGTAATAAGTGTCAAGTCTAGTGTCAAGTATCAAGTGTCAAGTCTAGAGTCAAATATTATATTCAAGTGACAAGTATCAAGTAACAAGTTGTCAAGTATCAAGTAACATGTATCAAATTCAAGTTTCATGTTTCAAGTTTCATGTATCATATAATCAAGTATCAAGTTCAAGTTTCATGTTCAAGTCTTGTGGTTATTACTATCTAGGTAGCACTTCATACATCCATATTTTTACTACAAAGTTGCTACAGTCAATATGATTTCGTTTAGGCCTAGTAATGGAGTCTATAGGGTGGCGTACTCAGGTATCAAGTATCAAGCAAGCATGGTTCATGAATTGGAAAATAAATAACAAGTTCACGAAATAAGTTCGCGAATCCACTAACAAGTTCAAGAACCGCACAATGGGTTCATGAATCAAACAAGTTCATGAGCCAAGTAACTGACTCCATGAATCGATCAAGATACAACAAGTTCATGAACCAAGTATTTAGGAAACACGGGCCCCCTTCCGAGTACACTTACATATATTGTCCACTACTATAGTCTTTCCCTTAAACCCCGGCTTGTTACTTTTATTAATTTTTATCAAGCAAGCATGCAAGTATGTGAAAAAAGTCCAGAAATCATAATCATGGACATGGAACAAGTTTGAGATATTTATATAACATATTCGAGGGTCAACATGAATAAAAATAACACGAACAACGAAAATCTCAAATCTGGACAGCACGACGTTGCTGTACCAAATTACGATTCCCGTTGCTACGAGATAGCAAGAGTGGATCCGTCAGAAGATCTAGAAACTAGACTCCTGCCCGGTTCCAATGCATATAATTAAGGTACATGAAAGTTGTGGTAACATGTGTCAAAATAGCGAACTACACAGCTAATGTGTTCAGGCAGAATTTGTGAATCTAAGTTTAAACATGTGAAGCAGGGTTGAAATATTACAATTAAATTCTGAGAAAAATTGGGGATGTCCTATAGAGTGTCCAGCAACAGCATATAAATTTTCAAGTCAAATACTTACTGTTAACATAGTTAAATTAATTTGCAAACTAAAGAAGTGCAGCAGTTTTGTGAATCTGCGATTACCGACACAGCTGCAGTAAAACTGTAATATCTCCTAAAACGTAACTCGGAATTCAAAAATTTCAGAGGCTATCGACATTTAGACATCTAGAGCTACATTTACTGTTCAGGGCTCAGGTTCAGATTCTAATTTTAAAGAGATCAAAACAGCAAGTAAAGTTCAGGATAGCAACAAATGTGAATGTCTAGCATGTTTAGGTTGCGTGATAATTGGTTGTTAGGCGCCTAGATTAATGTGTGATATATACACGGGATAATGGTTATCAAAACAGCAACATTTATTTCTCAACTCAATTGGGTGCAAGATCATCACATACAAGATACCACACACATCTACAAATCTAGAGTTTCTTAATTTCATGTGTTCATGTGACTAGGAGATAAATTGAGTCCAAGTAGTTGTAATATAACAATGGAATTGTTGTGACTCTTAAGATTATGGAATTGATGAGGATTAATATTTGATCAACAACGACGGGTCAAGGAAGAGTCACAACTACTAACTATTTGCAGTATTTTCAAATTAAACACTTGTACTAGAACAAAAATTTGTACAAGATGAATACTTGCCTTGATTGGATGAGGGCGATTAGATCCGATAATTGAGGAAAATGGGATCGAAAAACCCCGGGCAAAATCTCCCAAAAGCACGTACGAAGCACGTGGGAGAAATCAGCAGTAAGTGAGAAGGACTCCACACCAGATCCCGCCCAAACAGCAAACGGCGAGTCGGATTCCCTGCACCCAGAACACGGAACAGCGGAATCAACCAATCAAGACGTGACCTCGCACCGGATCTGGCCGAACAAGGAACAGCGGATTCGGAATCGCTGTGGCCGAACACGAAACAACATTTTTGACCACGCGTTGTTCGTCTTCTTCCTCATGACAGCGGCGAGCGGGAGAGAGAGCGGAGGGACCTGTGACGGCGGTTGGCTGACGATGACGTGGTCGGGGTTCGACTAGGGTGCAGTCGATGACGGCGACGACGGCGATGGGGGTGGCGTGCGTTGCTCTGTTTGTGGGTTCGAAACAGGGGAGGAGGAAAAGGGAATGGGTCGGTGGTGTGTGGCGATGCGACGGAGGATGAGAGGAGGAGGCAATGGGGTAGGCGAATGGCGAAGACGACGAGCGGCGTAATGGCGGAGTGTTGAGTTCGGGGCACGATGGTAATGGAGTGGGTTCGGGAGTTGGGTTCGGCGAGAAGACGATGGTGGATGATGGTGGATGGGTGGTCGGAGGGCGATGATGATCGGAGTGGGAAGGCGATGTGAGGGTGGAGCGGCGAGGTGAATGCGGATCGGGTTTGGGCGAGACGGGGAACGGGAGAATCGAAAGGTAGGGGATGAAGTGGGGTTAAGCGGCTACAGGGAGTAGGGTTTACACAGTAATCTAGGGTTAGGGTTAGGGTTAGGGGTTTAAATAGTTAGGGTTTCGGGTTTTTGGGTATTAGGGTATCCGGTTTGAGAGGGATCCAACTAGAGATTTAGTCAAAAATCAATAAAATGGGAAAAAAGAGATAGATAGAATGAATAGCCCATTTCTACATGAAGAACGACACAAAAAGAGTAGAACGAACAATACAATTGAATTAGATATTGACACCAAAAATTGAGTTGAAACCAAAGAATATTTTTATTCGAACTGGAACAAAAATATAGGACCTCAAGTTGAATACAAGAATACCAGAAATGAAAATACAGTAGGAAAAATACAGATACGGAAAATAGGAGTTACAATCATATAGGGGATAGTATCTGACATTATAATATTAGAGATGTTTTCAAGCAAAATAGTTATGGTAGCCACATAGACCATATCCTTAACATATTTCTACTTATGTTTATGTCAGTTTTACCATTAACTCAACATGATAGCTCATTCATTGTAAACATAAGCTGGACTAGTCTTGCGTTAGCCATTGTTTTGTAGTGCTGAAGTCCTTAGTTCTTTCTTTCTCATACATTACCAAAGAACTGACGTAACTATAACTAATTGCAGTGTTCCTCTTTAGGAGCTGATATCATCTAAAGAAAGAATTACACTTGAGTATGAGAGGAGGACCATTACCTAAAAAGTAGAAAAAGAAAAAGAAATTTAATAGAGATACGGTTATGTCCTATTTCTCTTGAGAAACATTTGCATGTCACTCCATATATTTGCAACTCTCACATGAATTTTAAAAAGAATAAATAAAAACATATGTTGTAGATAGTTGGGAACACTTTTTTCTGTAAGTAAACAAATCATAGAAAGTTCACTTACTGCTTCTAATAATACTGTCAAACCATCTTCTGCCAGCAAAAATATATGTTACTTGTTCAAATTGTGTGGAACTTATGTTACTTGTTAAAATTAACATCTATATGTTTTGCCTATATTACTTGTTCCTAATCCTATATATTTGCTAATCAATTATATCATACAGCAAAAATTTCAATTCCCCAACAATCTTGATAAGAAATGGTTGAATAAGTCTATGGAAAAGAAGTGGAGAGACTGGAAATGTGAACTGAAAGCGGCATTTTTCGATGAAAATAAGTCCGCAACCGAGAATGCAAGGGTTGTCCTCCCTAATGTTAATCCTTCCGATTGGCACTACCTTGTTCATTTTTGGAGTTCTCTAGAGGGAAAGGTATTCAAACTATATATATTTCTCTCTCTGTGCCTGTTATCTTCATTCATAATTCTTTATTTTATCATATAGAATGCCAGGAAGAACAATTCTGCAGTAAACTCATATATAGTCCTTTGAGTTGAGATTTTACTATTTGAATCGCAACCAATCAATCTAGTAAGTAGTACATACTTGAAGTAGAAACATTAATTGCTATCCATTGCAACCAAGAACCATCCCTTTTCTAAAAGGTTGCATCCATTCTCGTTCTTGGCAAAGTTGGCCAGTAATTTCAAGCTATATATATATATATATAAGGAAATGAATTTGGTTCATAACGACGACAACTACTATGTTGATCATCTGACATGAAGAAATCTCACAGATGCCATTCTTTATCTCAGGGATAGTACCTTGAGCATGATTTCATATTACTTTTAGAGATTTTGGTGATATATATACTCACGAGTATAGAAGGTTTTTTTTTTGTTGTTGTTGCTAGAATGAGAGGTTTCAGGAATTTGAGGAATGTCTGCTTCAACTTGGGTTCATAAATTACCAGATATATGCGGTTATGTACAAATCTTTTTCTTTTTTTTCCCCTAGCTCTTAACTGCTTCAGTCTCTCTTTCAGTGAAGATTCATACATTATATTCTATAATATACATTTCAAACATGCTTCAGTCTCTCTAAAAAAAAATTCATTTTTCTGAGATCACTAATTATGCAGTGAACAAAATTAGTTGTGAGCCGATACATGGTACATACTCACTCTAGGCATTCTAATTCACTTAGCTAGCAATCTCGATTGGAATCTGATATTGTAACATATGTTCAAAAGGATCCAATTAAGTTAGTTATGTAGACAACAGAAATATGTTTTACCATGCAATCATTCTCAGGCTTGGCTAAAAAAAATTGTAATGCTTCTCACTTGTCAGGATCTGGAATTTTCTGTTTCTTTTGAACAACTCAAGAAATTTGTATTATCAATTTCATATACTGAATTCTATCAAGAATAAAAGCCAAACTAATTTCGTTGAATTTTCCTTTCTATCAGAATATAGCAGTTTCAAAGAAAGGATATCCATCTGTTCAGTGCAAGCATTTTTTTCTTGGTGTATTAATAATGATGCTAGATTGTTTCAGAGTTACTGACTGAATTGTGTTAGTCATTTGAAACTCCATATTTACTAACAAGTAAAATATAATCGACTCATAAATTAAACATGGTGGCATTATATATATACTATCCTTTTTTTTTTACTTTGGGTGTATGGATCAATATTGGAGAAAGGTGCAGTAAGTGGTGAAGGTTTTGAATTTGACAAGAAGTTGAAGAACTGAAAACATGGCATAGATTGAGGCCCAGGCCTAAGGTTTCAATCAAGGGCTTTATGATAGATGTTAATTTAAGAGAGACGTAGTACGAAAACAGCAATGTAGAAAAATAATACAATAACAATTATTGCATTTGATTATTTAAACTAATTTTGATTGAGTTGTAATTATCTGAAATGTGCAGAAAAGGTCTGAAATTGGTTCGGCAAGTCGGGAAAAACAGGATGTATTGCACAATGCTGGAACTAGTAGCTTCGCTATAGTTCGTGAGAGATTGGTATGTGTTAAGTATTTTTTTTTTCACTAATGAATATACAACGATTATAAAGTTTCTTATAGCTGTGATTTATTAATATAAAGGTTAAGGAACACGGTGCAGACAAGTTCGGCGATCTAGATTTTTTTGACGCTACCCACAAGAAATCAGATGGCCAATTTGTTTCCACAACAGTTGCGATGATATCGGTAATTTTTCTTCATGATGTATGCGTTCTTTGATTTGTTAAGTCGCTTAGAAGTAAATAACTTATATAATTTTATGCCAATTTGTATTTTAACAGAGTACTGCCAGAGTCAAGTATGCTGAACTGTCTTCCACAATGGCCTCCGACTCTACCACATCTGACTTTGACGCATTATCACTTCAGCGTCATTCTTTGATCGAAACAAGAGGCCCAGAGCGCCCTGGCCGTGTGCGTGGAATGGGTTTAGGCCCAACGCCCACTCAAGTCTTCGAGGCTCGTGCGTCTAGTGCTGAGGATCCGAGAGATGAGGAGATACGCTCTCTAAGGTCAGGGTTGTCACAACTTCAAGAGGTAGTTGCAGCTTTGGTGAGGCAACAAAATCCCGAACCAGCCATTCCAACACAGGTTAGAAATTGTAACTTAGAATATACAAGTTTAGATGCGCTAACTTTTCATGCCTTTCCATAACACATCGATATCTCCTTAACAACCAGAAAACTGGGACATAACACATCGATGTCGGTATTCTGATGCTTGACTTACAACCTACCAATGCAAGAAAAAAATGACCAATGCTATGATATAATTGTGAGACTTGATCTTTGGAGTTCTCAAACAAAGTCATTAGCTTTAATGGTAATGCAAATTTTCCTGATGCTATCACATGTGGTGGTTGCCAACTTAGTAGGACCTGATGAATCATCACTTGAGAATCATGCATATTCTCAAGTCTTAAATTGAGCTTCGTATTTCAATAGTGAAGGGGGCTCAAGTAGTAATTTTTCCACTTGAAGTTATTCCTCAATGTAGTAAGCAGGAAAAATAGGGTATGATGAGAATAAACATTAAAAATTAGGGATAATATTTGTTAAATTTTGTTTGGTTTGGTGGGACCATAGAAGAAAATCTGTCATGTAGGTGGATAGTTTTTTTTGAGGGAAAAGGTGGAATAAGGCCACCCTGTTTCATTAATAAGAATTTAACGAAACAAACCCAGAGTAGTGGGCCCAAATACAAACTACACACTTAAGATTGAGATTGATTTTTGTTATAGTTTTATGGTTTGCTGGACCATAAATGGAAATCTTCTTTATTATCTGCAATATAGAATTGATCACAATCGCAAATATTCAAGGACACATTCAATTTTCTCATCCTTTGTCCATTATTAACAAGAATATTAAATCTTCTTTCTTTTCAGACACTCGTTCTCTGCATGAATATCAAAAGCTCAAACGTTGTCCCTCTTTCTTCAACTTGCCATGTTTAAACCTTTACAAATTGTTGAAGCTGAAAATAGTTGGTGTATTACACCCTCTTACGGTCAAAAGTTAGGTCCTCCTGGATTAGTTATGGCTTCACACACTACATAGCCTATACTAAATGGTTTTGCTTCATGCAGCATTGCACTTTTTGTATAGCTTATGCTTTTTATTGCTAGTTATTGCTATAACTGCTATCTTTACTATAGCTTGCTCGATTATTCTCATCAAAATGAATCTGTGAACATAACTGCTTATCAACCATGCTTGTCCTGAAAGTTTAACTTGTTCCTATGAAACTATGAACCGAACTTGTTAATTTTTAAGTATCGTATACAATTAATTTTTAAGTTTCATATACAATTAATTTTTTTCTTATGTAGTGTTCTTTCTGTAGTGTTCTTTCTATGATTTCTTTCTATGATGTTTCTGTAGTGTTTTTTCTTTGTTCTTTCTATCTGCACAAAGAATGATATAAAGCTGATTATAGTTGAGCATACACAACAATTTTTTAAAATCCTACCATAAGCATGTCATACATTTAGTGTTCTTTCATTTGGATGTGGTTGCTTTATTAGACTTAGCTAGTTGCTCTTTATCCCTGCAAATTATTTCCTAATTTTTTTTACAATGTGACTTACACAGTTTCAGAATAGAGTTTCAACTAATTCAAGTCGGGCAAATCTAGAGAACCAAAGCGAGTATGATGGAAGCAGCGACTTAAGGAGGCGTACCGATTAAGAAAATCTACTAATTGCAAGTCTTTTTTTGTGGTGAAATCATTTTGTATGATCAAACTTGTTAGAACTTTTTTGATGTAAACAGGGTATATGTAACTTGATACTTGTGTGAGTGAAAAATTGGATTATGAATTTTACAGAATTTTAAACTTCTTAAGTTGTGTATGTTAATCAGTAGAAAATATAATGAATTTTGTCAGTTAAATTGTTTATTGTTTTATTGTGCATTACTGGAAATTTGTACAATTTTGTTTCTGTTGTAAAAATATATATATATACAGATTTTCAATTGAAAAATCCGCATATATTTTTTTTATGAAAAATACCCCGGCGTTTTACAAAACGCCGGTGTACATTCCTAAAAAAATAATTATTTCAAATTGTAAAAAAGAATTATATTATTTAAAATATATATACCTTGGCATTTTGGGAAACGCCGGGGTAGGCTAAAATTCGATTTTTTTAAAAAATAAAAATTAATATACACCGACGCTTTTACAAGTGCCAGTCTTTGTGAACCGAATACCGGCGTTCCTATAAACGCAGGGGAATCCTGCCCATGATTGCCCGGCACGCACAGCAACGACATTTGGTGCGGCGTTGTTCGACACGCCGGTAGGGTATGCACCGGCGTTTACAAACGCAGGTGGAGCTAGAAAAAAATGCCAGTGAAGCTCTCGACGGTTGTAGTGAGGATGAGGCCGGTCCGTCTTCTTCTCCGGCCAATCAAATGAGCCCGTCTCCTCCAAATCAACATCGACCTTCTTCTCCATCTAGTCAGCCGGGTCCATCTTCTTCCTCATATGTTCCTCCAGTGGTTCCCGGTCCAATCGACCCAAAGCTGTTGACTTTACAAGGTCAGCATCGCTCTAAAGACGTTTGGGAAGGAAATTCTTCGCAGTGTAGTTTTAGGGGGCACGGCACGTTAGAGATGTATCCCCGTATACATGAGATATTATAGCAATGTAGGTTGTACGACATAGAGTTGATGAGCTCCATTAAGGCGACCCGACCCTTATTAACAGCCCTTCTTGAGAGATGGCGTCTTGAGACGCATAGTTTTCACTTGCCGGTTGGCAAGACGACAGTGGCACTGAAAGATGTTGTAATAATGGGTCTGCCAATTGATGAACAGGTCGTAACTGACACAATGGACTTTGAACCAAGTTCATTATCCATGAGTATCTCGGTGTAGAGGTGGATCAATCAGCCCTTGTAGGCAAATCGTTGAAACTGAAATGGTTGAAGGACACATTCTCCGGTACGTTGACTAATGCCTCCACGGAGTTGCAAGTACATTGTTACTGTCAGGCCTACATAATGGCACTATTCGGAGGTGTGATGTTCCCAAATTCCTCCGAAGATTTCATTCCGTTAATGTACCTATCACTAATCGCCGATCTTGGTAGAGTTGGGGAGTACAATTAGGGAAGTGCTGCGTTGCCACATTATATAAAGCCTTGTGCAATTTCTCTCTCGGTGCCAAGCAGATGAACGGACCAATGTTGATGCTACAGGTCTAGAGTTGGGAATGACTACACATTGGCCGACTCGTTGTCACAGAGCAATAACCAAAGTGGGCGAATCTTCCCGAGAACGAGAACATAAGACCACCGCAAGGTGTGTATTGGACGGGTTCGTTGACGTGGAAGACTAGCCCTAATAGATGCCTCTCATATTACCTTGGATGAGCTTGACCACTTGGCAGACGATTATGTTAAGTGGCAACCATATACCGAGGCACGTTTAGCGAGACTGCCTCCAGTTTGTACCTCGGCTTCTCAACTGTGGTTGACAAAAGCACCGTTTATCCACTTTGGTACAATTGAGGCCTATTTTCCAGATAAGAGTACTTCGTTAGTTTGGATTGCGTCAGAATATTCTGGTCCATCAACTGTACAATGCCGATCTACATAGTGTCACCGGTATGGGTCGGCAAGTAGCTCACGATTGGGCAGCTTCCTTGCACGTACACGTGGATATTTAGAACCATCGTCTTGATCACATAATTGTGAATATTGCACCGTTCGATGCGTCTTCCCATGTCCCTTACATGACGTGGTATAGGAGAATGACTCGCCTTTACATTTTTCCAACAAGCCAACTTCCAGCCGGGATCCAAGTACCGACACGTAGACATGTTGCCGATCCAGCAGACACCTACTCCGTTAATCTACCAATGTTTCAACCGAAGACACCATTTCTTCGGAGTGTTGTAAGTTTTATGTCCATATTTACATTGAATTTATTATTACGTCTATTTATTGAATTTATTATTTATTGAATTTATTATTATGCTTCTTTCGTTTTTGTGTAGATGGCCCAAACATGGATTCAAGCGAAAAAATGCACGAAAGATTGAAAAGTAATGTAGCCAAACCGTTGAAGGTATTCGCGCATCGTGTCGAGTACAAGCAGATCTCGTCGGCGAAGGCAACAGAATATATGCGATATTGTCTGGTCCCGTGCACCGAACAGGTCGTCGGAAGACAATGGTTACAAAATCTCGTCCACGTCCAATAATACACAAAAAAAGACATCGAAGAAGAAGGGAGTCGTCTCCACCGGTTGATGAAGTTCAACAAGAGGAAGAAGAAGAACTTGACGAAGATAATATTCCCTTCTCCGGCTTAACTCAGGCAAGCCCGAAGCATCCAAAATGTGCAAGGAAACGTCCAAATCTAATCACTCCTTCGTAGGTAAATTTTCTTTTCTGTTTTTTATTTTTGTAAATTTGAAACAAATCGTGGTAGTTTATGTTATGTATTTGTTGTCTTTGTTTGGAGAAGGGTGGCTTAGTAGGCTGTGTTTGAGACATGTTTATAATGTTTGTATTGTTTGAGACATGTGGAGAAGGGTGACGATGTTTGTAATGTTTCTGGATTATGACTGAAGTTGGTAAAGTTTGTAATGTTTGAGACATGTGGAGGAGGCTGTGTTTATGGCTTAGTAGGCTGTGTTCATCTGGATTATGGCTTAGTAGGCTGTTTTTAGACATGTTTGTAATGTTTGTATTGTTTGAGACATGTGGAGAAGGGTGACGAAGTTTGTAATGTTTCTGGATTATGGCTGAAGTATTGTTTGAGATATGTTGTTTGGGAATGATATACAGAGTGTGTTATGGTTTGAGATATGATTTTTGGCTGAAGGATTATGGCTGAAGTATTGTTTGAGATATGTATTCAGGTATCAGCTTTAGATTTTTATTAGTCTATTTGTGAAGATAGGTACACACGTTAACTCAGTTAACGACCTTGGTAAAAAGAGGCACGTTAACTGAGTTAACGTGTGTGAATATCTCAAATTTCCAGAATGTTTCAACTTTCTGGAAATTTTACATCCACCATACATTCATTCAAAATAACAAATACCATACATTCATTCAGTAACTTCAAAATATTGAACAATACAAACTTCCAACCAAAATATTAAAGATCTAAAAATATTCAACAAAATACAATATTTCAATCTTTCAATGATGGCTTTGAGTAGATTGACTTGAGTTTTCGACATCTGCGTCTATTGTGACCCCTCAAACCGCATTTTGAACACGTCATTCCGGAAGCCCTACTAGACTCATATCTTACATCCATATCATTACGAACTCTCGTACTCTTCGGACGACCTTTTCGAGAATGTCAAAGGCTCGGATCAACTACAAGTTGTTTCCAGTATTAACAGGCCAATATGCAGGATCTAGTGTAGGATGAAAATTGGGGTCCCATTGTTGTGCTAACGAAATAGTTGAATAGAATGTATCAACATACGGCTTGTAATCAATAGCGCAATATGCGCAAGTAGCTAGAACATGAGAACATGATATATGATATAGCTGAAATTTTTGGCAAGTACATGTTTTAGTGCCCAAGTTAACGGTGTGAAAGTTACCACCCTTTTGATTCACACCTACTCTTCATATACCTGTTTTGACTACAAAACTCCGGGTTGATGGCTAAACAATATCACTTCATGCATGTTGGCTCTTTCACGCCGAATATCTATCAAATTATGTACTCTTTGTGCAAAAATTTTACCTTCACTAATGAGCTTGTTGGCTAACTGACACTGTATAGCAAAGTACGAATTAAGATGGTAAAAGATCATGTCCACAATAGCAGTTACTAGTAAACTACGCACACCTTTCAATACCGAGTTGAAAACTTCTGATAGGTTGGTAGTCATTATGCCGTATCGCCATCCTCCATATTCAGAAAGTGCCAATTTGTCAACTAATTTCTCTTTCAACCAATTTGCTGCTTCCACATTAACTGTTTTCAATTCCGCGAGTTTGCTTTGAAATTTTTTGGGTTGATTTTGACATGCAATAATTTTAACTTCGTCCTCATTGCTTTGCTACCAAATTTGGTAAAGAAATTTGTAGCCAAATGACGCATACAATAGCAATCATATGCATTTGGTTTGTTCCACGCTTCGTTCTGCGAGTCCATGGTGGCCAAAATACTGGCGTGGCAATCAGAGATAACACATAAACCAAACCGATCAGTGACATAAAAACAAATGCAGCTCATAAACCTTGTCCATGTATAAACACTCTCTCCGTCAACTATTGTGAAGGCAAATGAAAACAGACAATCATTCGCAACTAATGCTACGGCTATTAACAAACAACCCTTATATTTTTCATACAAGTGTGTCTCATCAACACTTATAACAGGTCTGCATGACTTGAACTCTTCAATTGATGCACCAAATGCCCAAAACACTCCCCTGGATGTTTCTTCGCCATGACCAGAATCATACTTATCCCAATGGACAATAGTTCCTGGATTTGCTGCTTGTATTGCTGATAGAAGTAAAGGCAACTTAGTATACGCGCCTTCAAATGATCTGTACAGCTTCTCAATAGATTTTTGTTTTGCAATGCAAGTCTTCCTATAAGATATCTGATAATTCAGTTTAAGTTTGACTATCTCAATAATGGCCCGCGGTGTAATTCCTATATGAGCCTTCACAACATTCATAATCAAATTGCATACAAGTTTAGCGTCAACTTTGCATTGGTCTTGATTCAATGCGAGATTCACACATGTATGCGGCCCTACTAGTTTTTTAACCACAAAATTTGTCCGGCTCTTCGGAACAATTGCACGTAATCTCCACGGACAACCACCCTCACTTGCAACCGGTGGGATTTGCACCATCTCCTCAAGTGAACATTTTCTCGAAGCCAATTTACATTTTAGAACAAAGATGGTAGGTGAAGATTTCATTGTGATAAATTCCCGATGTTTGTTGATGGAGTATAACTTTACCACATGTTGAATCGATTCTTTACTTTGAAACTCTTGTCCAATGTAGAACTAATCTACGGTGGATGAACTGGATGACTCTTGTGGACCATGATTTACTCTCGCACTTTGTGCCATTTCCTCGGTAACATGATCATTGACATTATTGAAGCCATCAGTAAGGTTTACATCGACATCGTTACTCTCATTTATATTAATATTTACATATTCATCTTTTTCTTCCTCGTCTTCATTTTGTAATCCCTCTTCAAGTTCATCGTCTGTTTCTTCGTCTTCTTCTTCATCATCGACTAAATCATTATTAACAGTAGCGTTTTCAAATATCCCGAAAATATTGGTATTCGGAAAGTAATCATTAACCAAACTTGGTTGACATGGCAATTCAAATTCAGTAGGATCCGGGCTTGTAGTATTTGTAAAAGTGTCTTCTTGTAAGGACGGTGGGATTGCATGGGATGTTTGAACTGGATTCGAAATGATCTTATGGATCGGCCCTTCATGTGCGGAGCTTGAACCAGGGTTAGCATGTGGTTGGGCATTAATATTTTCAGGTTGCTGAATATATAGCTCTAATGCAGACCAACTAAAATTCGGTTCAAGTGTTCTACTAATCATGGACTTCAGAGAGTTGTCATTTCCTACGGGCACAATCATAAAATATTGACCATCACCTTTTCCCGCTGCATAACGTGCTAAAATTTTAATCTTCCATCTTCTCTATTCCAATTAGTAACCTCATGAACCTTCTCTACAAGTTCTTCCATTGTGATTGTACGGGGTACCCAAATTATTTCAGGATCAACAGCACTATAACAACAACCTATTTTTGGGCACGGATAATTTCACCACCAAAATAAAGCCAAATAGGAATATCGTAATCCATACCTATACATATTTATTAAAAAATAAACATTATCTACTAAACAAAATATATTCGATAAAATGATATACAAATCATACCTTGAAATGTATGATCACAAAAGATGAGGAATTTCAAGCTTCGAGAAGACGGCGTAGTGAATGGGTTGATAACAAATCTGCTATGTAAATTTCCAAACAAAGAAAAGCCCAAACATGGATTTAGGGTTTTAAATGTAGGAGGAGATATGAATGTGAGAGGAGAAGAAGATGATGAATGTGAGAGAAAAAGAAGAAGATCCTTTAAGATTTTGTAGAGTATTTTTAAGTAAGATCTACGATTGGGATGCTAGGGTTTTGGAGTTGGGTTCCGAAATTGGGGGAGAAAGAGAAGAGAGAGAGACACTATAAATACAATGATGTACCAATCAGCGATTGAGATTTAATATGATCCCAATCGATACACGCTAACCCGGTTAGCACGTCTGGTATAAAGAGGCACGCTAACAGGGTTAGCGTGTTTATACTTGAGGTTTTTTGCTTACACCCCTATTGTCCACACCTATCATGCTAACCTCGTTAGCACGAGTGGTTTAAAGATGCACACTAACAGAGTTAGCGTGTATATAATTGGTGGATTTTTTCGCACACCCCCATTTAAGGAAAAGTTGTATCCCCTAAAACATGCTAACTCAGATAGCGCGAAGAAAATTACTAGGCGTGCTAACTCAGTTAGCGACAGAGATTTTTTAGCATTAAATTTTCAAACGGAGACAATTTTGTACATACTTACAAAAAGTGGGATAGTTTGGTAAAAAATTCCCTTTTGGGAGTTATTATTATCGACTAAAATAATGGATATTGGGGGGGGGGGGGGGGGGGGCGCGGGGGGGAGGAGGGGATAACCTAAGACTATAGTTTTCTTGGTGAGGAGGGGTAAGGTTACTTTATCATCTGCTAAAATTTTACTCAACTCCTTTATGTGATGTGATGAAATGCGATACAATTTTTATTATATTTGGGAGAGTTGGGGATTGTCATGTGTAGGTATTCAACCATCTAATTTTAATCATTTATTTTAAGTAGGAGTTATATAAACTATTTATTTGCTCAATTGTTGTTAGTTATCATAATATTCTCAAAGTTCAAATTTATTTACGACATAATTATTTACGAAAGTATCACTCATCTCTAATCTTTAATATCTCTAATATTATAATGGGAGAAAGCCTTAGTGTCATTTGTCATTTTGTCATTCTACCAACATGTGCAACGCATGTACATAACTAATATAAAGGAGGTTTCTGGTTCAAATCCTCCTTACGTCAGAGTTTTTACTTTTACTTTTTGAAATTATTAAAACATGCATCGCACATGCAAATTACTAGTATAAAATAAAGTTTGTGTCACTAGGGTAATCTGTATGTGATAGTAAAGGGAAGTCATAGGTTCGAGACAAGATTACGGCATATTATTTACTATATAAAAAAAAATGAATTAGAATGTGCATCGTACTAGTTAATTGAATTGAGTTTATTTTTTTAAGAAAACAGAAGAGGTACCAATAAATCATTAGCAAACGGTCAGCAAAGTTACGTTCTAAAGTACCTTCTTGTTATTGCTCAATCCAATAGATCAGATCTTTTAAGTAGGCAGATGAACCTTTGGATGGAGACGAATATGATTTAAGATGCACATCCCTTAGGGAGTGTTTGGTTGGAGGGGAATGGAGGGCAGGGGAGGGCAGGGGAGGGGTTTTTTAAAACTTTTCATGTTTGGTTCATTTTTTAGGGGGGGGGGGGGTGCAACACCCCTCCTGAGCCAATTTTGGCTCCCCTCCAATATTGGGGAGATTTGGAGGGAAGAAAAATTATATCTAATTTTTTAATGTGAATGGACTAAATTGTCCTTTTAGTTAGTTCTCTTTGATATTTTCTCCACCCCTTACTTAATTACCCACATCTCTCACCCTGTTGTGTTTGCTTGCCTGCACGTGCATAGTTTCCGCAATGTTCTTGCAATAGTCGACTACACCTCGAACTGGTACACCAGATAGCATTTGTCATTTAACAGTGTGTACTCAGTTACCTGAAAATATATGTGAAAGCAACTTCAGTTTCAACCAACTAACAACTAATATGGAAGTCCATTCAAGAGAAGAGAAAATAAAGCAAAAGCAAAATAAAATAAAATAAACTACAATCATTCCACACACTCACCTCTGCAGTTGCCGTCGCACCAAGGCAGGAGTTTTCTTTGGTATGTACACCTTATAGCTCACCTAGAAAACAAAAGATACACATATTTCAAACAAGAGTTAGGGAAAGAAAATTAATGATAACGAAATGAACTGCTATAAAATCATATTCTGATGCTTTAACATGCATTTGGTCTTCAATAGAACTAGTATGCTCAGATTCTGATGCTTTAAAAAAGCTTTTCAAACACTGATCGGATTCAACTTATAAAATATTATTCAATTTGACTTGCAACTTATTTGCATTCATTGTTTAAAGAAAACTCACTTGCACCAAACAATTTGAAATGCAATTAGGGAATGCAATTGTGAAGGCTATAAAAGTAATTTTATCATAAAATCCATTTCCTTCCCTTGTTAACCAAACAAAAAGATAATTATTTTTCCTCCCCTTCCCTCCATTAAAATTCCTTCCCTCCGCTCACCTCCTCTGAACCAAACAGAGTCTTCCACAATTTCTTGGCACTTGGAGTAGTAGAATGGAGCATTGATATGCATCCTCTCCAATGTCTCCATCAAAAGTGAGGAAAAGGTGTGCGTACATATCAGGGATTTAAATATATATATATATATATATATATATATAAAAGCGAAAAAGTCAATTGTAGGATTTTTTTTTTCAGACCACAACAAAACATGCCTTACCAGCCTACGCATGTTCATGATCGTTATTATTCCTTCAATCCTTTTCACGAACCCCACCATGATGGAAGGAAAGACGCTACCATATAAATTTTACTGATTCCTGGCAAAAAGATTTTTGGAAAAAGAAAGAAAAAATGGAATGAGTTCAACAGTTGTGTATCAGAATTCAGAAAGATTCAGATTCGTTAAGGTACTAGTATTCGGAAAAAAATAAATTTATATGCCAATTTTTGAAACTATTTATACTTATAGAACAGTTGCTAAAATATTTGTTCTCATGGACTCAACAACTAAACTTGCCGTTCCCAACGGCGAGTTTAGTTGTTTCATTCTTGCCGTTGGAACACGGCGTGTTTAGTGCTAACTTTTTATTCAAAATTTTCAAAGAAGACTCGCCGTTCTCAACGGCGAGGACATTTATACTAGACACGTTGTTGGGAACAGCGAGTTTAGTTCAAAATTTTCAATGAAGACTCGTTGTTCCCCATGACAATGACATTTACACTAGACTCGCTGTTGGGAATGACGAGTTTAGTTCAAAAAAAAAATTATGGAGTTTTTTTCAAAATTCACTAAGTCCTACAGAATGTTTCTGTAAAAATTCCTACATATTCGCCGTTGCCAACATCGAGTTTTGTATAAATGTCCTCGCCGTTGGGAACAGCGAGTCTTCTTTGAAAATTTTGAACTAAACTCGTTGTTCCCAACAGTGAGTCTAGTATAAATGTCCTCGTCATTGGGAACGGTGAGTCTTCATTGAAAATGTCCTCGTCATTGGGAACGGTGAGTCTTCATTCAAAAAAAAATAGTACTAAACTCGCCGTTAAGGCGAGTTCAGTTGTTGAGTCCATGAACGCAAATACTTCGGCAATTGTCTTCTTTCTGCAAATAGTTTCGAAAAGTGTTTTATAAAAAAAAAAAAACTCCTACTATCCCATATGAAAATAAAGCATTTAAGAAAAGGGTTTTTCCCATATGGGTCACTAACAGATATTTTTATTCCACATTCCTCACTTACAAATATTTAATTTCATATAAGTCCTTTTAAGTGAGTTATATGAAATTAAATTTTGGCAACAAAAGTGGTTATTTGGGATTGATTTCATATTGTAAGTGAGTTATATGGAATTAGGTATTTGTCAGTGAGGTATATGGAATTGAAACATTTGTTAGTGACCCATGTGAGAAAAACCCTTAAAAACATTAAAAAAAAGAATATGCAACCATATCCAACCAAGACAGAGAATCTTTAAATTGTAATCATATTGAAGGTCAATCTTGTAAACTTGGTCCGACAAAATCTGAGCTTAAATTTCTAAAAAAATTATAGACAAAAAGGACATATCAAACAAAGAGAGGTACTGTTGGAGGGGCGGCGGCTAGTGTTCGTCGCCCCCTCCCCCGTCGACGTCCCTCCCGCCAATACAACCCCCCCCCCCCCCCTCTTCAACCGACGATTCACCTCCTCATTCCCTCGATCGCCGTCGAAAACTGAGGCGCTTGCGAGCTAGCGGAGTCACCACCATTGCTACCACTTCGCCATGATGCGACGTCTTATGCGTCACCCCTTCGACCACTACAAATTTTCCGCCGAATTGAAGTTTGACGGCAGGCGGTGCGTTAAATCTCAAGGGGGCCTACGAATACTTTGCCGCTGCCGACTGCTAGCCGCCCCTCCACCCATCACAAATCCCCTGCCGTTTGTTGCGATGGCGGGCGGTGCGCCAGATTGCAAGGGGGCCAGCGAAACCGTCGCCACCATCACCACTTGAGCTTCGGGACCACTCGGCTTCGGGATCACCACTTCCACTTCAACTCACAACCACCACGACGGTGCCACCTCCTCCCCTCTTCTTCGATCCTGTCATCGGCAACGCCATCACCCTTCGTGGCGCGAGAAGAAGATTGTTGCTGTTTGGTTTGGGTTTATGGGTGAGAGTGTGAGTTTCTGTGAGAGAGATTGGTGTTGTGTTCGAGTGATGTGTGCGTGTATGTAGGAGGTGTATGTGGGAGGTGAGGAGGACTATGATGGGTTCGCAATTTTTTTAACTGTTTGTAGTTTGTTTCTGGCCCATGTACTCTAGGTTTGTTTTATTGATTTCTACTTAATGAAATGGGTAGCTATATTCCAGATTTCCCTTATAAAAAAAATAAAGAGAAACTCCTAAAAAACCCCATAACCTTATATCTAAGAAAAAGAGGGGGTAGCGGCTAGTGTTCGCCACCCCCTCCCCGCCGCCACCTCTCCCGCTAATCCAAGCACCGTCGTCGCCTAGCCCTAGCCGACCCCCATCCACAGTGACGGCGACAGCTTCTCCCATCGTCTCCTCCCACCGATCCAAGCACCGTCATCGCCTAGCACTCGCCGATGCCTATCAGCTGTTTCCACGACGACTTCTCCCGCCGTCGCCTCCCGCCGAAGAGCACCACCGTCGCATCTCCCTTCCAAAGCCTCCATCCTCATCGACTGCGACGGCTCCTCTCGACGTCGCCACACGCCAAAGCCCCACCGCCGTAGTTGTTGTTGCTACTAGGATTTCAGAGTCTCGTGCTCGCCGTCGCTTCCTGAATTCGAAGCCGCCCGTCGTCGCCTCTTTCAATGATGGCTGCACCACCGACGATTTGGACTACAACTGCAATGGGTGGCGGCATCATTCCAGTCCCTTAAAACGATACCCACAGCCTTCATGGCAGCACCGCCACTACGCCCTCATTACTGAACCTGACGTCGACAATGTCACCGCCCGTTGTGGCGAGAGGACAAGATGATGCTTCATTTTGTTGCAATTTGTTTAGATTCTTTGTGTGTGAGAGAGAGTATGAGAGTGAGAGAGTGAAGATGTTGCTCCTCACTACTCTTTATTGGTGTATGTTTTGTGTGTGAGAGATCACTTGAGAGAGCAAAAGCGTGCAAGAGGTGAAGGTATCCTCTCCACAGCTCTCTCTTTGACTCTAGTTTTGGCTGTGGGTGAGCGTGATGTTGTTTGCATGAATGTGGGAGGAAAGAAGGATAATGTTGGGTTTGGCAGATGACAATATTACGACCGACTCGCTTCAGTTTGGTATGCGTCTGCCGTAGATGTGGGCGCAAAGCTTAATTGACGTACAAACAATTATGATGGGCCGAGCACTGTACTTGGGCCCAAAATGGGGGCCATTACAGTTGTAAAAGAGTTGCATCAGCTGGACCTCTTCGATAGTGTGGAAAACTATCGGTTTGTCGGCCAACCCTCCAGGAATTATTGGAGGGATTACTTGGTGTTTGTACGGGTCATGTAACTTCATATTTTATTTTCTGCACGGAGTTTGTACTTTGACCCAGTACTCTGCATTTATTTTGTTAATGTCTAATTAATGGATCATGGTGTCCATATTCCACCTTTTCTTAAATATCAATAAATAAATAAATAAATAGAGAGAGAGAGAGAGAGAAAAGAAAGTTTTTTATATTATTATATCTTAATGGAGATGAGAAATAATAAGTATCTATAGTCTAGCAGATGACCCCTTAGATTTCCTCAAGATTTGTACACCCTTGGATAGTTTCTTCATGTACTGACTGATCTTCTCCAAACCTTTCAAATTGCCCTTCATTCTAACTATAACTTCTCTAAACCTTTCAAATTCCGTTTTGAAAAATTCTGGCTTCAAGACCAGGCTTTCGTGAATCTCATTTTTGATTGCCTCTCCTTTGTTACGGGGTCCCACGGCCTTGGTCGGATCCTGCTTAAGCTTCACGCTATCAAGTACGGATGTAAGATATGGCGCAAGGAAAGATTTGCTTACGCTAATGATCTTAAGCAAATCGACCTTTCCACTATCGAATCCATTGATAGGCTTGAAGAGAGTGGTACGATCTCTGACTCCCTCCGTAACGAAAGGAATTCCTGCAAACGGGAATTCACTTCTATTCTTCAGAATGAACACATTAAATGGGCTTAGCGGGCAAAGGTCCGCTGGCTCAAGGAGGGTGATGGTAACACAGCCTTCTTCCACAATTTTGCGTCGCATCATCAACGATGTAATCGCATTGCTTCCATTGTTCATGATGGTACTGAGATTTCTTCCAACTCAGACCTTCATGCGACCTTTCTCCACTTTTATAAGAATATTATTGGGTCGTCGTAGCCCCGATCCGTCCATCTCAACTGGAACCAACTTTATGGTCTAGAGTCGCATGATCTTTCCAGTCTGGAGACCTCCTTCTCTCAAGAGGAGATTAAATCAGCGTTTTTCGCTCTGAAAAGCAATTCTGCACCTGAACCAGATGGTTTTCCATCTTTCTTCTTCCAAAATTTTTGGAATGTCCTTAAGGATGACATCTTTGAGATGTTCGCTGATATCCATCTTGATTCCTTTTCCTTCGATCGTATAAATTACGCTCACATAGTCCTTATCCCCAAAATGGTTGGAGCGAATTCGGTCGCCAAGTTCCGTCCGATTAGCCTACTCAATACTATGTTCAAGATCATTATGAAAGTGTAATCTAACCGCCTGACCCAAGTCATTTCCCCTCTTATTGATCTCGCTCAGACGGGTTTCATCAAAGATCGTTTCATCCTCGATAGTGTGGCTTCGGCGCAAGAAGTTATTTCTAACTGTCATAAAAATAACTCTGAGGGCATTATGCTCAAATTAGATTTTGAGAAGGCCTATGATCAAGTTAGTTGGGATTTTCTTTTTGATGTTCTTCTGCACCTGGGTTTCGGCCCTAAGTGGATTGCCTGGATTAAGTCCAACTTTTTTGCTGGCACCTCGTCAATCCTTATTAACGGTACAGAAGGCAATAAATTCAAATGTAGATACAATCTCCATCAAGGTGACCCCATCTCCTCCCTCTTATTTACTCTTGTTGCGGATGTTTTCAGTAAGCTGCTTAAAAATTCCTGGGAGGCCAACGTCATTGAAGGACTTGGCGGTTCCAATAGTTTCCATGGGGTTCTAAACCTTCAATATGCCGACGACACTATCATCTTCGCCAAACCTAACGGGTTTTCATTACGAAACCTTAAACTCATGCTTTATATTTTTGAAAGTGCTTCAGGTCTCTCTATTAATTTCCACAAATCATCCGTTCTTTGGCTTGGCGGGTCTATCAACCGTCAAGTGGAGATTGCCCAATTCTTTAATTGTTCTGTAGCTTCGTTCCCGGTCACGTACCTTGGCATTCCTTTGAGATGGGGCAAACTGCATAAATCTGACTGGCAACCAATGATTGATAAAGTTGAGTCCAGACTTAATGTATGGACGGGTAAGAATCTATCCCGTGGGGGTAGACTGACTCTGGTTAACGCGGTCCTCTCTTCCATTCCCTTATACATGATGTCCTTTTTCTATGTCCCCTCCTGGGTTATCAAGAGGATAGATCAAATCAGAAGAATTTTCTTTTGGTCGGGCTCGGATGCCTATAGAGCTGGCACTCATCTCTGTAGTTGGAAGTTGGTTTGCACTTCCAAGGCTGCGGGAGGGCTGGGTGTCCTTAACCTTAGAAACCAAAATTTAGCTTTATTAGCTAAATGGTTATGGAGAATCCTGAAAGAGGATCAATTACCCTGGGCCTGCCTGATTTCTAATACCTATTTTCGACGTCACAAGGTTTGGGACCTTGGTCCCTCTCTCTCTCCCAGAGTGTCCTCCTTCTGGAAGGACGTTTGGAGGGTAGTCGAACCGTTTCGCTGTAGCATACTTCATGTTTGTGCTGATGGCTCCAAAACTAAATTTTGGACGGACCTTTAGATTGGCAATCTGAAGTTGGCATCAGCATACCCGGCCCTCTTTCAGATTGTTCTTAATCCTAACGTCTCTGTGTCAGAGTATCTGATGCTCAACAACTTATCCAGGGCCTGGAACATTACTTTCTCTTGTATTCTTCCTCCTTCTCTTCAGTCAGATTACTTACACCTTATTTCCCTCTTAAATAGTTACGCTTGGCATCCCAAAGAAGACTTCCTTTGGCGATGGAACAGCTCCGGTTCCTTCTCGGTTAAATCTTTTTATAATTTTCTCAACCATGGCGGAGTCAACTCTCCATTCGCGAAACGCATTTGGAGTTGTTGTGCACCGTTGAAGGTCAAAATCCTGGCGTGACTCGCTATTAACAATAGACTCCTTACTGTTGAGATCCTCAATAAGAGGTACTTAGCTATTGGTCAATTATGTGCGTTGTCCAGCCATAGTCACGAAGATATTAATCACCTGTTTCTTCACTGTGCTTATACTAGACCTTTATGGTTGATTTGTATTAAGGCATGGCAGGTGCCCTCTCTCCCGATCTCCTTCTTAGATATCTGGAGCATTCACGTTGTCAATAAAAAGTATCGCAAATCATGGTTTCTTTCAACCATGGTCATTGTTTGGGTGATTTGGATGGAGAGAAATAATCGAATTTTTAATCATAACCCTAAACCTATTGACACTATTATTGATGATTTTTTATTTCTCGTCAAGCATTGGCCTTCGTTCTTAACTCATGTTAAGCTTCAGAACTTGTTACTTCATCGATTAGATGAGGCTGCTCTCTTATTACGTACTCATTTCTCTATTATTTCTCAAACTGCTGGGGTCACTCCCTAATTTTAGTCTTATTCTGATTATCTTTGTAGGGCGGATCCTGAGGCGTCTTGGTTATCTCCGTTCTTTTTGGTTTGTAAGGCTGCTATTGTCGTGGGTTACTCCCCTGGGCCTATGCCTGCTGTTGCCGGCTGGGTTACGGCTTACGGTCGATCTGGCATGTTCAGCTTTTTGCTCACTCTGTTGTTCTCTTGTATATGATCTTTTAGCCCTTCTGTTCTTTTGCTATGCTTTAACTGGTGATGTTATTGTTTTGGGCGCTGGATGCGTTTGATCCGCCTGTTTGTAGTGCTGCTCTTAGTTCACTGATCCATTAGTAGCTTTTTGCTCGTTCTGTTGTACTTAATGCGTATGTTCTTTTATCCCTGGTGTGCCAAGGCTTGGCTATATCTGGTGGATTTTTTGGTTTTTTTTGAGTTATCGTCTGACTACGATCGGCCGTTGTATTAAGTGTGTATTTACTTGTTTTTGTCACGCTTATATTTTTAGGCTTTATCGCCAGATCCAGCGATGTTCTTTTGCTTTTGGCTTTGTTTGTACTCTGGTCGCAGTGGAGCCAGGCTGTCGGTCGTTAAGGCTTGGGTTTACCTGCCCATTGCTGCTTGCTTAGGCTATTCTCCTAATGGTTTTTTTTTATTTTGGCAACCTACCAGGGTGGGGATATTAGTAGCTGTCTCTTTTCCTATTTGTTCGCGTTTGATTGCATTGTTCGGACCTCTATGGTGTTTTATGCTCTGTTTCTGGGCATATCCGCTGGGCTAGATGGTTTTGAGTTGATGGCTAGTGTGCCTTTTTAGCTGAGCCTATCTTTTACTGTGTTTAATTGAGCTAAATTGACACTTGTTCGTAACTGATCTGCGATCTTTATTGACCGTATTGTCCGGTTACATATCTTGTGCGTTCTTGTTCTTCTCATGATGATCTGACGATCTTCTTTTTAGATAAGGATTTGTTCTGCGCCTGGCTTCGATGAGGTAAGCGTTGCTTGTCCTCATGTGAGCTTGCCGGACGGATTCGGACGGTCGCTTGGCCTGATTGCATTACCTGATCGCTGCTTGGCGGGAGTTCTTTGGTGTCGGTCTTTGGAATCTGTTTGCTTTTCGTGGGAGTGTGATAGGGTGGATTGTGTTTTTCGCGACGTGTTTGCTGCCAGGTCGTCGCTTTCCTGTTTCAGGATATCCGTCGGCCGATGTCTATTTCGCTTGATGTCCTGAGCCCGGCATCCCGAGCTGCCTTGATGTGTTCTTGGTCATTTCTGCTTTGTTTCGATTTGGAACATTATTTGTTTTTTATTCTTGTAATCATCGATCGATGGTTGTGTTCGTGCTATTTTTTGGCTTTCTTTACGCCTTGTAAAATTGTTGTAGGTTGTTTATTTGCACTTTTTCTTAATATATAATATTGGGCTGGAGTCTCTGTGTTATGAAAAAAAAAAATGTACTGACTGATGTTATGCACAAAAGAAAACAAATATTGTGGGCCAAAATTATATACTGACCAGCATACAAGCCTCAAGATATTAAAAAAAAACCATTATTTCTCTGGAACTATCACTATAAAATAAAACTCACTTGCTATAACCCACATTCAACCTCTAATTAAAAGTACAAAATAATTGTATACACAAAGCATGGGCATATGAAGATAACCAACCAAGAGAACCTGCCCAACTATTCCCATCTCTCTGGTGTTCATATGCAAAAATTTGTAGCAAAAATGGATCATTTGGCATTAAAAATCGAATTTATCATAGAATATTCAAATTTAAATCTCTCATTGTCGTTGGAAAATGTTGAAATGCTTCAGTTGAGGTAACAAAGAGTATTTCATTTTCTAGATATGACCATTTTTCTCATTATGCCGGAAAAGAGAAAGACGCAGAAAAACACGGTACCATGAATTAAAACTTATACACAAACGTGCCACATCGAATTAATTATTCTTGCATATTTCCACAGTATACAGGAAGCTGAATCAACGATTGAAATGAATTACTGTAGGAAAATTACTGAACAGCCGGTGAAGTCTTCTAGTTCCACAAGCTCTTACAATTTGCAAGAACGGAGGCATGCAATTGCATTAACCTACCTTTCACTTGATTCTAGCTGAAGGTCGATTCCTAATTGAGATAAATCATGCTTAAGAGAATCTGCATTCTTGAAATGTAAACCTACCATCCCCACATCTTTAGCTGCCTCAATATTCACAGTCCTGAAAATGGTTAAAAAGTACGGAAAAATATTATAAGCAGAAGCCTCCCCAATTCGAAGAAAGTTCTGCTTTGATATGCACAATGTCAAAGAAATGCCACTTCCTCCATAGTAGAGCTACTAGAGAGCCTTTTTATTTAATTTTCTCTTGGTTTTCAATGCCTCTATCATCATTGTAATTCTGTCGCTTAAATTTTTTGTTGTTTTAATCATTATAATTTTGGTTTTCGATTACTATAGATTAGTTGACATGAACAATCCGCAAAAAACTTCGAAAAGAAAAACATGCAGTTATGAATTTTTCATATTAACTGACTAATTAAGGATTAAAATGAAAAAATATGTTACTTACGAAACAATGACGATATTTAATTCACTTTTTACTATAGTGTGAAATGAAATATTAAAGTTAAATGGTGCAAAGATGCACATAATTTCGAGAATAATAGACAATTAGTCACTACTATTTTAGTATAAGACATTTAATGATGTCCACAATCAGTAGTATATGCTTGAGAAGGCTAGAAAAACATGTCTATTAAAACAACAACAACAACAACAAAGCCTTTTCCCAACTAGTTGGGGTCGGCTACATGAATCCTGATTAGCTATTCTGCTCGGTTTAGCGCAATATCTTCTGTAAGGTCACGAGCTATTATTTCTTTTCTCACCGTTTCCACCCAAGTTTATGCTTTCCCCTACCCCTAACTCTACCCTCAATACGTATCAAATCACTCTTTCTAACGGGAGCACTACTAGGTCTATGTGTGAAAACATGTGTATTGCCGTGATAAAAATGGATTCGACCTCACGCAGACCTTCTCTAGTTATAATAATAAAGAAGTCATAAATGATCTTTAGGATGTGGAGTAAAATTTTAGTTTATTTTGGTTGTTGGGGGATGAGAAGTAGGAGCACTTGCCATACGTGGAAAAACATACCCGGGGTTGGGGATGTCTTCTACTCAATGCAGAACTATGAATGAGCGTCAGACACACTTATGGATGATTGCTTGGTGCAGTGAGACTATGTCAAAAGGCCCTCTTTATCAATCTGTTTCTAGAATCCTCTGCTGAGATTCTAGTAAGGGATTATCGAGGCAGAGTAATTGGCAAGTGGACTTTAAGCAGGACGTCTCCCTCGGACCTACTTTTGTTTAGGGGCAGACGTAAGGATTAATTACTTCCCAGGGTACCCAAGTCTCCACGGTGGATGGTGAGCATTTCCAGAAGAGAGAACTCTGGCTAGTTCTGCAGCTTCATGTACAGGGTTTTAAACGATGGGGGCTCCCTAGTTACGGAAGTGCCGTTATCTGGAAGACTCCGATGCCAAACAAAGTTGGAGCCTTCGAGCCTTTCTTTGGAGATGCTAAACGATGACATCCATTGTAGGATTCAAGTATGCATACCTCTAGATTCCATATGCCCTAGATGTGCTTTGGCGGTTTAATCAAAGGAGCATATTCTCATGTACTGTCAGGGCCGGTCTTGAGATCGGAAAGAGAAAAAACTTGGCATTCTTTACATATTCTAATACTAATTTTACTTTATTTTGGTTTATTTTTTGTTTCGACGGGGCCTTCCTGATTTGTAGGCCTTTGCACCTTTGCGACTGCACAGTTCGCACGGGATCAGGGCCGGCCCTGTGTCCTGTGATTGATTCAAGCAAATTTGGGAGATTTTCTCTAGGCGGTTTGGATTGCTTGAGGTTCTTGATTATGTGGGGTTGTCATTGTTGGAAGAGAAGGGAGGCAGGTGAAGCAGAGTTCAACGAGAGGATAGGGTTGCGTGAGATATTTTAGTGTAGCGCCCCGAGTTCCATACACTGGAAGCTCGTGACACTTACCCAGAATCTTTACTTCAATGAGTGCACAACACAGAAATCACAGGAAATTAGAAACTTACATTACACAAGAAAACTATATCCTCCACTTGGATGCTTTCCGCAGCTCGAGTCCCCTGCTCTACGATCAGCAATCCTGCAATTAGCAAACTGTGGGCACGTCAGTTGAATTCAACTGACGCAATACGGATGAAACCCGCAATCTCCAAAATTCTCAATAATCAATATTTGATGCAGGAGAAAAAAACGTGAAAGTCATACAAACATAAACATCGGTGTATGTCATGACCTAGATACTAATGCACAACTCATATGCACACCATGCTCTTAATCTAATGCAACTTGATTTGAAAACGTATGCATCCCACACTACATACTCCCCAAATCGAGTTCGTTTTCTCTAGATGATAAGGTTCAATCCCTCACCATGAATCATACTCTTGTACTCTTTCCTGTTTCTGATATTCATCTAGTAACTTGTAGAATCTGCAGTACATGCGGTCCATTCCCGCTCCTGCAGTCGGATCGTGGTCCTTCTCCACTCCGAACGGCAGTGATCACTCTGTTCGTTCAGATCATGGTCTTTCTCCACTCCGACAGGATCGTGATCCCTCTCCATTCCTGGTCAAGCCAGTGATCATCAGCTCTGCCGGAATCATGGTCCTTCTCCACTCCTGTCCCTACCAAAGTTATCATGAACATAAGGCGAATCAATAGGGTCATTCCTACTCCGCCAAGAGACTTAGAGTTACACTCTTGCACCTTGTTCGTATTGATAACCCAGAACATAGACGGAAACTTAAGAGTTCATCTCCTAAGTTCCGACAGGACTTGTGACTTACGTTTGCATCCTGTTCTTATCACTAAATCCCAGAAATTAACAGTCGAGATCACGCCGCACGTGTCCCAGACGAGACAACGCAGCACGTGTCCCCTTAACAGGTGAGTACACGCCCAACTAGTGCCTGTTCTTACCAATCATGAGTCACACTACTTAGGACTAACGTCTTTACAAATTTATACAACTTAGGTCAAATTCTCATTCGCTTAATTCCTTCATTAATCACCACTTACTTTCTAGGTGAAATTATTAGTACTCAGGATCTCATTGCTCCTAACATAAGCTATGTTTACTAACCATAAACAATTGGTTAGCAATTAGGTTACTACGAGGTCAAGTCTACATTTCGAACTTCTTAACTTCTCACTAACAAGGTGTTTTAGCATTTTACTTTACTTATTTACTACCATACTAAACTATTTAGCTTACTAACTTGCTAATAATGCTAATATTGTTAACATGATTACACTTGCTAACAATGATCACTATTTACACAAGAAACCCTTATATAGTTCTCAACTACACATTGTAGCTTGCTAACACATATTAGGCTTACTAACGTTACAACTAAGCTTACTAACATTATAACTAAGCCTACTAACTCATTAGTTGCTTACTATTACAATTTTAGTAGCTTACTATCAATGTAAAATTCAGTAATCAAGATACTAACTTGCTAATCATAAAGACTTTAAGCATTCAAACATGAAAACTTAATTAGACAATTCACTACACAACATCACAAAATCACCACTTATGTTTAATAGTTAACAACACAATCCTCATGCTCAAGACAAGGTTTGTATTCATAATCTTGCATAAAAGATTCATCCTTCACACTTTTACTACCATTCTTAACACAGATTGAATCTTTATTTGTTCACTAGTATATTTATGCATATAAAATTCACATAATCACTTCATCTCATTATACATATATAAATAATTAGTTAATTTTCCTAAAGAGTAAAACATGGATTGTGAGTAAGCATGCATCATCTACTATTCTTCTATCTTGCTAAGCTTAACTTCATATGAACTAAAGTATTCAATGTTTTCAATTAACATCTTATCAATCATAGCTTCTAACGAGCATATTTTCTAACAAGCATAACTTCAATAAAGCATAACTTCAATACTTCACACAAGCATATCTTTTTATGTCAAAAGTCATATAAAAATAAACAAGAGGTAAAGGAAAATACCCACATTTATACTTAGTGAAAAAGTCTTCAATTGCCTTCTCCTCCTTGCTTCCTTTGATTCTTCCTTGACTTCTTGCTCCAATAATAGTAGTATAATAGTAGCAGTAGTAAAGTAGTATAGTAGTAGTAGTAGTAGTAGTAGGTAGTAGTAGTAGTAGTAGGAGTAAACAGCAGCAGCAGTAGTAGTAAATAGCAGTAGCGGTAGTAGTAGTAGGTAGTAAGAGTAGTAGTAGTAAACATATATATAGAACAAAGGGGTGGAAGGGGCTGCCGGCTGTAAAGAGAGAAAAAGAGAGAGGTAGTGGAGTGTGGAAAGGTGTAGAAATGCTTAGGTGTCCTCACCTTTTTACACTTAACCCCTCAAGCTTTATTTATTTACACTTAACCTATAAATAACCATGTTGGATTGGACCTTAAGAAAAGAAAATGTTGGGCTTTAAAGAAAATATATAGATGAAAACAAACATAGTAAGAATAGTGGATGATAAAAATAAAATAACCATATCAACATAATTGTTACTTATTTTAGGGGTATTACATTTAGTCACTTCGACCCCGTGGAAACTTAAATACATTTTGTTTGTTTAACTTGAATAATACTCTCTCATGTACCATGCACAAGATTTTGCCGTTGATCTCATCTTGGGTAGGTCATGATCTCATCTTGGATAGGTCACGATAGCACTAAGAAGAGCTTGAACTTCTAGGAGGAGCACACTAGTGACTGTGGTCAGCGGTTTGGAGATTATGGTGGTATGAAACAACCACTAATGACAGCTTTAAGAGTATTTCATCTCCTGCTAGTAGAGGAGACAAGCACCCTACTACTTTTTTTTGGGGTTATTTGTTGATCTTTTGCTGTCTTTTGATGTTGTTAGGGTTTGGGACAGGATCCCCACTACATGGGTGGTTATGCTACTTTCTTTTTGTTTTCCTTTTGAGGTTGTCGTTTCATTATTTTCTTATCAATGAAGCATGTGGCCGTCACTTTTCGACTAAAAAGAAATTAAAAAGAGAACAACTAAAAAACTTCAAGGGTGTAAATAAACCTGTCATCTATGAAGATACAGCTTGCTGGTTCAACTTCAAGACTACGCAAAACTTCCATAAAAGAATCTGGAGCAGGCTTCCTTTTCCCTGGATAAACACATAATTGAGCATATATTGCAGGATTAAAATAAAAATAAAAACTGTTTTTTAATATATATTATACATTAATTAAAGCACCATATGATCTCATGTTCAGAAGCAGTATAATGCAGAGAAGAGTTACCAATTTTACATGAACAAAATGTCCATGACAAATACTTTGAGAGCTCTAGTTTCTCTTCAATCAGCATGTACCTAGTAGAAGTCACTAACATTTTAGACAACTAGTGAATAAGATGCTAAACAAGTCGTACATGAAAAGAACTCTTCATCTGACCAGATTGGATAGTTTGTAAAAGCGTGCACTTCATAATTGTTTTGTTTCAGACCGTGAAGCAGTTCCTCCATGCCGTCTAAGTAGGAGTAGCCGCTAATCATGCACTCCTTGAGACCTACAAAAATAAATAAATAAAATTATTAGTATTAAGGGGAAATGAAACATAGTACTGATGCTGTAGTAGAATGTAATCTTATTATCATTCTCTTCATCTTTTCTTTTTGATATCATATCAGAGCTATTAGTATTCCCAAAATTTCACTAGTATCTTGGAATTGTCCGTCATTATTAAAATATTACTGGCTTGTCAGTGTCAGTAGTTAGCACTATTATATAGCACAATATACTGTCCTTAAATCATTACGATATCATGCAACTCATATGAATAAGACTTCAGGATTGACTTTTCTATTCTGGGGGCAAAGAAGTCATTTGATAGAAGGATAATAGACTAAGAGTTACGGAAAGAAGAAAATTAGGTTGAACCTCAAAGAGGATAAATAGATTAAGTTGGAAAATCATCTATAAAGAGAAACACCCAATTGCATAACTCATAAATGAAGAAAATTGTCACTGTAACCGATTCTTACAGACTTGTAGTCAAAAAACAAAGTCTTATATGGAGTAACTCTCACCTTCCAAATCAAAAGGTCTTCCATCCTTGAAGAACTTTGCAGCTAGCTCAATCTGAAATGGGAGAGAAAGAGCTACTTAGGCAACCACCAAAAAGCTAAGCTGATATAAAAATGAGAGCAACACGGTAAATAAGTTGCAGAACTCTGCTGTATAAAAATAGCAGCAAAGTTGAAACTATCGAGCAGCTGATGATGAGTACCAGTGGATAATGTCAAGGAAATTTTTTGGGTAAGACTACAGGTTAATATGGACAAGTTATTCAAGAGTATCATCCTGATAAAGTTGGTACCACTAGTGGAGGCAAAACTAAAAGGTTGTTTTCCATATATTAGAGCACATATTTTAAAATCCCATCAACTTCATCACAGGAAGATCGCCATTCAGAGAAAATAAAGGGGGAAAGATTTTTTTTTTTAAAAGGAGGGGGGGGGGGGGGGGGGGGGGGGGGGGGGGGAATACAAAGGCGAGATCATGTTCTTAAACTTAACAATCAGGCCATCTCTTTTTGGACAAACCAAAACTAAGCTAGATTTGGTTTTCATAATCTTGTTTTGAAACATTTTTTTATCAGCAATAATCAAGGTTATGAATATCTATATCATAATAAATTATGTTAAACTAGTGGAACATACTGCAGTAAGCTCACCAAACCTCTAAAAAACCAAACTGTTGCATCAACATTCCATTATAGAAGTTTTTTTAAAAGAAACAAATTTATTCTAAACACAATCAACTATTTTAGAATTGCTTGATAAATTAAATAGGCAAAGTGGTCAGTTCCACATTCCTTTGGTGCATGCATATGGTTGATAATCATCTATGAAGCACAGCCACTCAGTATGGAAGCTGTGCCTTGCCTAACAAGTATTGGACACTTGCTATCCTAATGTAGTTTTTCAAAATTATCCCCGTGCCATGTGTGTTATTCTGTCGCATTGTGTCACTGTTGGCGAGTCTGTGGTTCTTACATTATAATCCATAAGGACAGGAAATTCATGAAAACAAACCCAACTTGAATCGCTGACTGTACAAGTTCCCTATACATATTGTACAAAACAGAAAAACCTGTCAATGAAAAACCTACAGACAGTTATGTGGACCCAACATCTTAAATCAACTATCAGATCCTTTCCCTGGCTGCACATTGATACCCATATTTCGTTATATCTTTTAAAATCAGATAGCCTAGCCATCTCATATATAATAATTATTAACTTGGTAAATAAAACCATTGACTTTATATGCCACTATTGCAACCATTTTCTAATATCTAAATTTAAGTCAGTGCAATGCTCCATTGAAAACGCAAATGTCGTTTTCACGCGTGAACACTACCTAGGCCGCTGTTCCCGGTTATAAACATAACGATTTACGTTGTTCCCAACATCGGCCTAGGTGGTTTGCAATGGAGCATTGCCCTTCAAGTAATATTCATATGAACGAACCAAACATACATAAATTAATTAAATGGGTAATACATCAAGATTATATTGAAGACTGAGACTCACTCGCAAGTAATAAAACTTGCACAAGAAAAATATTTCGATATATATACACACACACACACACACACACACACACACACACACACACACACACACACACTCTAAAAGTAAAGAGATGGTAGATTTTTTTAGTTTTTTACTGTTCATACATGACCTGAAACAATAGCATGAAAAGTTTTTCTTCAGGACATTTTGAATTCTTTGAATGACTATTGATGCCTACTGTTTATCAGCAAATACTCTCCACTGATCATGTATTATATATTATTTCAGAAAAAATGACCATCTACACATCGATAATAAATGCCTAAATTCACATGCTAGGACTGCAGAAAAATAAATAACCTCAATCCGAATCGGTTATACTAATGTAGATCTTCTATATAATGGGATGTGATTTTAAACTAAACTTTCTAACTCCATAACAAATATGATCTCGTTAATTTGATGAAGGAGGTGGTTCTCAGGGGTTGAGTGAAGGAGAAGGATTCATGTAGCCGACCCAAAAATTTTGGAATAAAGGCGTTGTTGTAGTTTTTGTTGTTGAAGAGAACTGGACATTGCATTATGTATGCAGAGTTGGTTAAAAGAAAAGGTTGCAGATAAGGAATCAAAATCTTCTTTCTAGTAAGAAGATAGCCATAAATGGACATAGAATCTGTAACACAATTAATATTTCTCTGCTTACCTCATTAACCAGTCCCTTCTCAAATTCAACCCATGCAGTAGGGTGTTTGCTCTCCAAAAGCTCTTTCATGGACATTCTGAAAATTGATATCTTTTAGTAAGTCGAGACTGAAAGACATCATTGAATGGAATGCAGAGAAGATAACCAAAGTATCTCTATAATTACAACTCACAAGAGGTGGATATTTTATTTTGTGATTTATTCTATCTGGTGAGGTTTATACTAGCACATTGCGCATAGAAGAGTAAGCTTAGAATTCAATCTTTTTTGCCTTTGGCTTCTTGTGTAGCTCTTACCCTCTCTTCCTTCAAGTGGGTTACTAGAACCTATAGAATTGCGCCTACCAATAAAAGCCACATCTTTGTGCCACCAATTTCATCTTCATAGCCTTTTTTCTCTTGTTGAACACAATGAGGCATCAATAATTTCCTCCAATCACTAACACACCAATTACAACATCAGATTATCTGCCGACAAATAATCGGTAACTCCATCATTTTGTTTCATTTTATAATGACAACAGGGTCTTTATCCCAAACAACTTGGGTTGCCTACATGATTCCTTTTCTCTATTAGGCTTCCTCAAATGTCATCTACTACGTCCAAAGTAGAAACTAACATATTCTGATTAATTTTCTTGGCAAAATCTGTTTTAGATCTACCCCTCGCCCATCATTCTGTCTTGCTTTATCAGGTATATCTCTTTCTACTTGACACTGTCATGGGTCTTTGCTGCACATGCAAAAACCACATCAAATGGTTTCCATTCAAATTAACTCTAATTTATGCTAATTTATTGTTTTATTCTCATTTAATATTTCACTTCCTAGAACTCATGCACCTCAATATCCTCATTGCAGCTACGTTCAAAATTGGGGATGTTGTCTCTCAAATGCAGAACATTCTCCAAAAAGGAACAGCGAGCTGTATAGCTATCACATAAAAATTTCATGGGTAGTTTACTATCACGCAGTATTTTATAGAAGTTCACAACTTCAATCATCCAGCTTTATTTGTATAGGAAACATCCTTCTCAACCTCATTTCGTAGTGAATGAGTGATCCTAGATTATGCGATTGGGTTTAGAAAAGGATACAACCTCAATTCCTAGTTAATTTTATTTGTTTTATTCACATTTTATATTTTAGTTGTTGCAGTTATGTTCATTTTTGGGAGATGTTGTCTCTTAAATGCAGAGCATTGTCCTATAAAGAGCAGCTAGCTGTATAGCTACCATATAAAATTTTCACGGGTATTTTACAATCCTGCAGTATCTTATTGAAGTTCACAACTTCAATCATCCAGCTTTATTTGTATAGGAAACATCCTTCTCGACCACATTTCGTGGTGAACGAGTGATCCCAGATTATGCGAATGGGTTTAGAGAAGGATACAAGTGTCAGTTATAATGTTGACGAATGGGTTTAGAGAAGGATACAAGTGTCAGTTATAATGTTGACGAAATGATGTAAATGTATGATCAAAAAAATGTTGTCAGAACAATTAGTGGAGAGACAGATTCGTGTAACACATACATATAATAGTTATAGTGCTATTATGAACATTTAATTATATATAACATGTATGCACAAGCTTGAAAAGTATGGGAAGAAAACATCTAATGATTTGGTTGATGTGAACTTAACCCTAAGTAGAGAATTTTCAAGAATATTAAAAGATCAAGTTTACCAACAGGTAATGCAGATTAAGTTAGAAATTAAACTATTAATTGGTTTGATTAGGGATGGCAAACCGGTCGGGTTGCCCCGCGACCCGCCCACGGCCCGCTTGCTCGAACCCGGCCCGCAATTGTGTGGTTCGGGTCCGGGTCGGACCCGCGGTTCTAAGCGGGTCGACCCAGGTCGCCAATATTACGAACTCAACCTGCTCGACCCAGACCGCTCGACCCGTTAAAATCGTCCAACCCGCCCGCCAAACTGCGGGTCGACCCGCGGGTTTCGAACGTTAGACCCGAACAGGTCCAACGGGCGACCCGCGCGGGTCGAACGGCAACAAACAGACTCAACGGCTCTGTTTTTAGCCTTTTTTTAAAAAAAAAAATTATCCCCTATAAATACCCCTTAATTCAATCTACAAATTTCACACCTAATTCTCTTACTCTCTCTACTACTACTACTACTACTCAATTCAATCTCTATACAATCAAATTTTTTTAACAAAGAAGTGCAAAATTCCGATCGTATCGAATTCAACTCTCAACTCGTCAACTACAACTCCTCCAACAAAGAAGCTCTATTTTTCTCTCTTTCAACGACTACCGGACGGACCAAACTTCTACTTCTACTTTTATTTTCTCTCTCATTCCTATATATACCGATTATCCGTGAAGTACGGTATTAAAATTTCACAACCCTCCTATTGTCGATTTTTTTTGTAGTTATAATTTTTTGTATCATATTTGTTTGTTGGTTTTTTGCTTCTCTCTCAACCCTTATATAGTTTTTTAGATTTTATTTTTAAACATATACCTCCAACATTGTTTTTTATTATTTCACATACACTAATAAAACACTAGAATTCGTTTTTTTTTATCACATACACTATTTACTATTATCATGTCTAGATAACGAGGTAGCGGCCTTAGCCAAAGTGGACAAGATTCTACTGGTACTTTACGTCGGCCTCCAATAGTCCCACAAATTGAACCTGAATTTACACATAATCTTATGGTAGGAACTCACAATATCCCTACATACGAAATAGAAGAAGAATTGCATGATGTTGACACACAAACACAACAAAACGAACCCACTAGTAGTAGAAAAACTAGGGAAGAGACAAGTAATTGGCACAGATTTTATGACTATATCCCCGATGAGAATAATCCGGATGTAGGGCATAAGATTTGTAAACATTGTGGAAGGAGTTACAAATGGAAGAAGGGTGAGGAAACGGGTACAATTAAACGACACATTTTAAATGTACACAAAGATTTAGTACAATACCGACAAGGCCAACAAAAAATCAACCCTAGGACCGGCCAAATAGATAGCCAACTCTATGATCCCGAACTTGTTCGTCGGGAAATAGCCCGATTAGTTATTAAAGATAAGCTACCTTTTTCCTATTTCGAGAGTAGAAATGTTGAGTCTTTCAACCAAAATGCACTAAATCCACATTTTAGAAGAATTTCTAGAAACACACTAAAATCCGATTGTTTTAAACTTTACAACGAAATGAGAGACGTTTTAATTGCAGTCTTGTATTCTTTAACTTGTAGAGTATCGTTAACTTCCGATTGTTGAAAAGGTTGTAACGATATTCTGATAATGGACTTAACTTGTCATTGAATAGATAGTGATTGGATGATTCAAAAGAGAATCATCTCACTTGCGGCTTTGCTATATCCGCATAGTGGACTAGTTATTGCAACACGTATTTTAGGAGTTTGTGATTTATATTATATTCGTGATAAAAGAATTACTAATAATTTTGATAATGCATCTAACAAAAATGCTTCGATTAGTACATTAGAAACACAATTAGTTCCTCCATGTAAGGAAATTTTTCATGTTAGATGTGCATGTCATATTTTAAATTTATGTGTACATGATACATTGAAAGTAGCCGATCCATATATAACTGCAATTAGAAATTGTGTACATTTTATTGATTTAAGTAGTCCTATGCTTCAAGAATTTAAAGCATGGTGTAAAGCTAGGGGAATGCAATTTAGAAAATTTCCTAAAGATGTTAAAAACCGATGGAACTCTACTTTCAATTTACTAAATGTTGTTACTCAATACAAAGATATTATAAACGATTTTTGTCTTGCAAAAAACATGAATTTTTTTTTCAAATGACTCCTAAATCATGATATTTTGTCGAATCTTTATTACGATTGTTGGAATCTTTTAAAACTGCAACTTTGAAGTTTTCTACATCTTATGATTTTACTTCTAGTAATATTTTTATTTTAATCATTACTATGATGCAAACTTTTTAAGAAATGATTTCGGACGAATACATTGGCCATATTGTTCTTCCCGCTTATAAATTTCTTTTAAACTATTTTAATCCCCCTCCTATGTTGTATTGTATTGCTACTGTTATGGATCCTCGTATCAAATTAGCGGGTACGAAGAGTTTGATAGAAATGTATTTTACTTTACTTGGAGATGAATCCGAAATTGATTGCGACACATTTTTAGCTACTTTGAATCGACATTGAATAACTTGTATGATTATTAAGATAGAACTTTTGCATCTAGTAGTACAACTAGTAATAATTACTTCTTCTTCTACTTCTAGAGGTAAGGGTAAGAGTATATTAGAAGATGCCACTTTTAATTTATTTACTCGTATTCAATCAAAAAACCTAGGACTACTGCACCTAATGAATTAAATTGGTATAATCAACAAGATAGTGAGAGTTCTACTAGTAAGATTGAAGTGCTACAATGGTGGAATGAACATGAAAATCTTTTGCCTATTCTTTCACATATGGCTAGAGATCTACTAACTTCTCATGTCTCCACAGTTGCTTCCAAAAGTGCTTTTTCTTCAAGTGGCAAAGTTCTAACAGATTACAGGAATCGCTTGAAGCCGAATTCATTGGAGATACTCGTGTGCACTGAAGATTGGATGAAGGCTTAAGACAGGACTCAAGGAAAAACGGCATCTACATCAACAAGTGGAAGCAACTCCCCTGAAGTCCAACAACAAGATTAGGGAATTTATGGCGATGAGATCCTAGGTGAAGGTTAGGTAGAGGAGTGCATGAGAGTAGTCCAATGCCCTCTCTTCAATCTAACTCTAGGCTATCTCGAACTCTAGATTGTCCTCTTAAACATGTAATTGAAGGAATTTGAATATTTTGTTAACAGTATTTGTATGTAAAAAGTCGTAAAAATTTCATAGAAGTTCAAATGAATAAATATATACAAGTTTGTTTAATTCTTAATCTCTTATACTTGTTGTACAATTTTTATTTATTTATTTTTTTAGGTTAAAAGAGGGGGGGGATTGTATTTGTAATTTGTATGTAAAAAACTTGTAAAAAATTCACAGTAGTTGAAATGAATAATCATTGATATATGCATTTTTTCAATTTTATACATGTCAAACGTGTTGCAAAATTTTTTTAAGTGAAAAAAAGTTGTAAAAAAAAGGAAAAAAAGGAAAATCAAACGGGGCAACCTGCGACCCGGCCCGACCCGAAACGGGTTCGGCCCGAATGGGTTCGCAGGTTGACCGGGTCGACATTTCCGACTTCCAACCCGGCCCGGTTGCCACCTTGACCCGACCCGAACCCGCCCACATAATACTTCAACCCGGGCGGGTCCGACCCAACCCGGCCCGGTCGCCCCGAATGCCAACTCTAGGTTTAATGGATTTTCAAGATATGAGATAAGTTTAACAAGCCCAATGAAAAGTTCGCGCATAATAATCAACAATTATACTTAAGTGTGATTAGCAAGTAAGATATTCAATAACGATTTGTACTCTAATGAGCAAGTAGAAGCACACACTCAATATTTGTGGACGACAGAAAATTTAGATAATAATCTATAGACAATAAAGCAGTATCACAAATAATTGAGAAGTGGAAAGAGATTACCGGGAATTCGAAGAACGTGTAGAGACGGAGAGAAGGTTCCTGACATGGCACTGCCGGTGACGGAACCAACGGTTGGTCAAGATGCAGTGACAACTCAGTGAAGGGGGGAAACTAGACGGCTGGTGGCGGCGGCGCAGTGGTGTCGACAGCAAGGGAGGCGACGGCGTTGATTGGTGGAAGTGGCAGCGAGGGATTAGAGGGTTAGGGTTTGAATTTGAGTTGGATTTGGGAATTAGGATTTTGGGTTGAGTTGATTTGGGGATTTGGGTTCGTCGGAAGATGAGGATCAGCGATAAGGGACGTCGGGATGGTGGAGGAGGTAGGGAGGCATCGGGTATGGAAGAGAAAGGGCATTGGGTGTTGTGGGGCTTCAGGACGAAAGGCCAAGAGGAAGGGAAGGGTCTTCGGGGTTTCGAAGGTGGTGCAGCGCTGGCTGTAGGGGGTTTCGACGACGACGAGGAAGTCGATAGGGCTGCAGATGGTGGTGGGTCGGAGTGGCGACAGAGAGGACGAAGTTTGGGGGTGTTGGCTCAACGGAGAGGAAGAAGAAAGAAAGAAGAGAAGGGGGGAAAGATGGTGGTTGTGTATAAGAAGTTAGGGTTTGGGATTTGTATAGTAGTTTTAGAGTTTATCACAAACCCTAAAATTTATCTCAATGTCTCACACAAAAAGATGAATGAAGAGCAAAACTCAATCACAATAACTTTTTTAATCAAGAAAGCATGCATTATCATTATTCTCAAGGCCTATATAGACTCAAAACAAATCTCAATACAAATCTTCAAAATATTCTAATACATAAAATAAAGGGTGCAAATCGTAAAACTACTACATATGGCTATAACTGCCAAAAACAAATGAGTGTTGAATTAAAATACTAAGCTAATGGAACAGCAATCCTAGATGATGTCTGCTCTTATAGAAGCGCCCGAATCGTCTCGAACCGATGTCCTTATCATTCTCTCCGGGTGGGAGAAAGCTTGACCTAGTCAAGTCAAAACCAGTCCTCCTGTCGTGGTGCTCCAAAAGGTCTGGATCCAAGGACTAGAGCTCTTCACGATCAATCCAAGTATCCTCCGACTCTAGCTTGTTTTTCTATCTTACCAAATATCTATGAATACCACCATCTCTAGTAGAGATTATCTAATCATCTAAAATATTATTCAATTTTTCTGTCGGTGGGTAATTAGTATCAGGTAGAGAGGAAAATGTGAAAGTCTCACCAGTGGGCTGCATAGTAGGCTAATCTATAAAAGAATTTCTAGGGTTAAATTCTGAGCCTTCATAAGATACTAATCCTCAATATTGAAAGTCTTACTCATGCCAAATTTTCAGAAAACGTCAATGACATAGGCATTATCATTGATTTTATGCAAAATTTTAAATGGGTCTGCAGCACGTGCATTCAATTTCTTAACGGATCCAGCTAGAAACCGTTCTGGACGAACCTGAACCATTACTCCGTCACCTACATCAAAAGTTTTAAATTTTCTTCTAGTATCTGCTCTTAACTTATAGTTAAAATTATTCTCATTAATTTTCGTAGAATTTTTTCTATGCAAGTCATGAATATGGGATGCAAATGTAGATGCAGACTCTGAGACTATGATGTTCTAACATAGGGACAAGACCTATGGATTGGCTAGGACGATAACCATGTACAACTTCATGTAGACTCATGCCGGTAATTCTATTCTTAGATGTGTTGTAGACAAATTCAACAACAGTCAATTTCAAGTCTCAAGTTCCCAAGTTCTCTCCCACAAGAGTACACAAGAGATTGCTAAGACTCTGATTGACAACCTCAGTCTGTTCATCAGTCTGTGGGTGGAAGGCTGAAGAGAACTTCAATTTCGTGCCCATTGTGTCATAAGGTCTCCAAAAGTAACTCGTAAATTTCACATCCCTATCAGACACAATGGTTTTTGCAATCCATGTAGTTTTACAATATTATCGAAAAAGATCTAAGCTACACGAGATGCATCGAAGTTTTCGAACATGGGAGGAAGTGAGTCATTTTAGTAAAATGGTTCACGACGACAAGAATGGAATCGTGTTTCTTTTATGTTTTCGGTAAGCCTAATACGAAATCCATGTTGACATCTTCCCAAGGGCGACTGGAAACAGGTAATGGAGTATACAAACCTATGTTCTGCTTTTTTTGTTTGGCGAGTTGACAAGTATGACACCTGTAACAAGTCTCGCAACGTCTTTCTTTAGTTTAGGACAGTAAAACTTTTGTTCCACATCATCAATGGTCTTGTTATGCCCAAAGTGTCCAACAAGGCTACTAGCGTGCAATTCCCAAAAAAGATACTCTCGTAATGATGTACTAAGAATGCACAGTTTGGAGCGATAGAAGAGATAATCATCTTTCAAGAAATAATTATCTATCACTCGAGTGATGTCATCCTTCAAAGAGATGTAGATCTCGTGAAAATCTAAGCAGGAGGTAACACACCTTTTAATCTCTCAAAATCAATAATTTCGGTGTGCAGTGTAGATAAGATCATGTGACAACAACTTCGCGCATCCGCGGCCTTATTATCAATCTTTTTGTATGCCGAATGGTATACGAATATTCTTGTAGGAACTCTACCCATCGAGCATGTCTCAGATTCAACTTTTGTTGAGAGTTAAGGAATCTTAAGGCCTCATGGTCTGAAAAAATGACGAATTCTTGCAACAGGAGGTGATGTCGCCAATAGCAGAGTGACTGAATTACCGTATAAAATTCCTTGTCATAAGTGGAGTATTTTTGTTTTGCATCATTTAGCTTTTCGCTAAAATAGGCAACAGGATGACTCTCTTGATTGAGGACTCCACCTATACCAATACCAGAAGCATCGCACGTTACTTCGAAGACTTTAGTAAAATCAGGCAACCTCGTGACGGATGTCTGAGTCATTCTTTTCTTAATCTCTTCGAAGACTTTCGTGGCTAGTTTTGACCAGACAAACTCACCTTTCTTCAAACAGTCGATTATCGGAGCTATGATTGTGCTAAATTCTTGTACAAACCAATAATAGAATGTGGCAAGACCATGAAAGCTCTGCACATCACGAATGTTGCAGGGCTCATGCCACTCAGTAATAGCTCGTATCTTTTCTGGGTCAACGAATAGTCCTCTGACAGAGACAACAAATCCCAGAAAGATAGTCTGATTAGAGAGGAAGGTACATTTGGTAGGATTAGCATAAAGTTGTTTTTTCCTCAAAACACTGTAGACTTGTCTCAAATGGTCAAGATGTTGCCCAACGGATCGACTGTAAATGAGAATATCATCAAATTACACCACAAGGAACTTGCCCATAAAGGAACAGAGTACTTGCGTCATGATTCTCATAAACATGCTCGGGGTATTCGTCATTCCAAACGGCATGACCATCCATTCGTACATGTCATCCTTCGTCCTGAAGGCGATCTTCCATTCATCACCAAGACGAACACGTATTTGGTGGTAGTCAATTTTAAGATCAATCTTGGAAAAGATTGTGGCTCCAGACATCATGTCCAACATGTCATCCAAATGAGGAATGAAAAAACGGTACTTCACCATGATCTTGTTTATGCACGGCTGTCCACACACATACGCCAGTTTCTATCTTTCTTTGACGTCAACAGAACGGGAACGCGCAATGACTTAACCTTTCTCTGATGAAGACCTCTGCCAATAACTCATCAGCTTGCCTTTTCAACTCAGCATGTTCTATCGGATTCATCTGATAGTGTGGCAAGTTAGGAACTCGCTCCCGAAACTAGATCAATAGTATGTTGGATGTCACGCAGCGAATACAACTAGTGGAGAAGTCCCGGTGGTTTTGTGTGACAAACGTATATCTTTGATGTTGAAGGAAAAAATTTATAGGACGGCTGTTAGACCATCAATAATGTATGGAGCAGAGTGTTGGAAAACAAAGAAATAATATGTCCAAAAAATGAGTGCAGCAGAGATGAGGATGCTAAAATGGATGTGTGGTAAAACCAGTAAAGATGGAAATAGAAACGAGCATATACGAGACATGCTAAAGGTAGCTCCTATAAGTTAAGAGAGAATCGCCTCAGCTGGTTTAGACATGTCATGCGTAGACCTAGTAATGTCCCCATTAAAAAGAGTGTGATTTGATAAGTATTGATGGTAGAGTTAGGGGTAGAGAAATACCTTAACTTACTTAGGTGGAAACGGTAAGAAAATATATAAAAGTTTCTGACCTTAGAGAAGATATTGTGCTAAACCAAACAGAATGGAAACCAATAATTCATGCAGCCGATCCCAACTAGTTGGGAAAAAGACTTTGTTGTTGTTGTTGTTGTTGTTGTATGCTACGCACATTCATTGTACAGACTAGCTCCATGCACATACAACCATAGCTCTCTAATTATAATTTTATAATAGTAAAGATTAAATTTGAAAGTGTTATTGTAGCATATTGGTAAAGCCTTCTATCAATGGACAAGATCTGGGGTTCAAATCCCCCTTGCATCAGGTTACCGCCTATTAGGAAAATAAAAACATTACATACATGGTTGGAAAAAAAAATGTAACCGATGGGTATATGGTAATATAGATTGGCGAGGGATCAAAGAAGGACAATGTGCCAACACCCAGCATTTAAGCATCTCAGATAATTGGAGATTAAAATTATGTACTCACATGGGATGCCAAGCATTATATTGTCTGAGATGATTGGAGGGAGAAAAAAAAGTAATTATATATATCACGTGGGCATATGATATCAATAGATTGGTATGCACCCATAGATTCATAGAAGGACAACCTACAATGACATAACTTTTGGGACCGGCTGAGTAGTTATTAGGTGCTCTATTTATTTGGGATCATGAACTTGTATACAGCATTCTTTACGAGCATCAACAATCATTTGCTATTTTTGCCATTTTCTCATTTTATGAGATGAGCGTCTGCAGTCTTTTGCTATTTTGCCATATTTTGTCAAAAACGCTACAGTCGCTTCTCATATTTGAGAAACGAAATTGATAATTCTCAATTTATAGAGAATAGAACATGCGTCCCTAATTTTTTTTTTTAATGGGATCAAATGAAACATGTTGTTTCGTCTAACTTTTTTTTATTTAAATTATCAGACTGTTAGGGATTTAACCGAAATCCCCCCTTAAGATCTTGTTGAGTTATTCGATGCAATCAACACAAACCACTAAGCACATATGAAATCATACCAAACACACCAAAGCACACACAAATTTATTCCGGTTGGGGCTTTCGCCTTAATCCGGGGGAGAAGAAACCCCAGATATTATTCAACTAGAGAAGATACAAGAATATTACAATTCTCACCACGACCCTCTCTCAAGCCTCACCAGCAAGTACTAGTTGTTTACAATTAGAGAATCACTCAATCTCTCCTTCAATGAAGTACTCTCTCTCTTGACTCTCAATGGAGGCCAATAACAATAATATATAGAGATCTAGATAAAACCTAGTTTGATATCTTGTTACAATAGCCGTTAGATGTTACTGAAGAGATAACCCTATGATAAGAGCCGTACGATCTGACTTGAAGAGCAAGTTGGGCTTCTCATGAATCACCAAGACCCAACCCAAAAAATCCATCAACACCGCGTTCGATCGACCGCACCACAAGATCGGTCGACCGTCCCCCTCTCGGAAACTTCTGCAGAGTAGGGCGGTCGACCGCACCCCAAGTACGGTCGATCGCAACTCCTGCTGCTATTGCTGCTGACCGTTTCCCTTGTTTCCACTCCGTCTTCGATCGTCTCATCGTCTTCTTATCCAACATAGTTAGCAAGACATAAACCCAACAATACCGTCTGAACAAAAAAAAAACATAAATCATCAAACGGGACATGTTGTCCCGTTTGAAGCCAATTTTCGCTTGGACGGGACAACATGTCCCATCCATCCCAAATGGTGTCATTAGCCCATTAATTATAGGTTAATCTTTAGGTTAGTGTATTAATTTGGTAGGTTAGTATATATTATAATATTTAATTTATTTAATTAACTTATTTTTATATCTAATCATTACTTAATTAACTGTCAAAAAACACAAAAAAAACAAACAACAACAACAACGGACGAAACAAGATGTTCCGTTTTTCTCAAATTATAGCAAATGACGACCGCAAATATGCTATTTTGCCATTTTTTCAAATATAAGAAACACCATTGTGGATGGATGCTCTAATAGACTAATAGTCATCTTTTGGGGACCTCGTCTGAAACAACTCTGTTTAAATCAGCCCAAAAGTTCATACGACTCGAAATAATCTACAAAGCACTGTCTTGCTTCATCCATCTCAACCCCAACTTGCATAACATTATTTACCTAAACCCCAACATCCAACCAACCCTTAAAATGTAGTAGAAATTTCTGAAACTCCAACAACAACAAGCATCACCACAATAAACCCTTCAACCGATCTAGCCTATTCTTTCCACAGTCTCATCTATAAATAGTGCAACAAAACTAATAGATCATATACTTCACTTGGAAAACCAACATCAATCAGTATAAAAATTTAAACCCACATCCATTAAAACCCCAATTACACACCCAGAAAAGCAACAAAACATTGATCAATTTGCAAAATAACAAAAGGGCATCAAGAAAAAGAAGAGAAAAACAAACCCACTTGAAGAAAGCAGGGATGTCCTGATAGAAAGGATCGCGGACTAGCGTGTCCATCACATCAAACAGCAAAATGGGTAGCTTTCTCTTCCTCTTCTCCGCACCCGAGGCTGAGATTGAGACAGCTGGCGGTGAGGTTGAGGATGGCGAAGAGGAGGTGGTAGTGGTGTTGATTGACATTGATTTTATTAGTTGCAGTTTGAGATTGGGAATTGGAGGGAGAAAGGAGGTGAGAGTGGGACGAAGGTGAATGGCCATAGGTGAAGAGTAGGATAATTGGCGAGGGGACTTTTATATGTAGGGAGTGGAGTCTGATGTTAGCACGTGTTTTTAAAAAAAAAAAATTATATCCATGGTGACTGATTATTATACACAATGGATGATGATGTAGTGGAGTTTGGAAGATTGATACCGTATATTTTTATTGATTCGTTTAACCGACTCCCAGAAAATTTGAAATTTAAAAGATCCAAAATTTCTTATAAAATTTATATCTCTAATGTCTAATTATAATATACTAGATGTAGCCTTAATAATAATAAAAAAATTAATTAATTAGTATGCATGTTTCATGCAGTTCTATATTTTACAATGAAGTTCACACAGCCACGATCACGACTCTCCAGATATATAATATAGTATGATGCACGTGCGATGCACGTGAAGGAGAAAGAAAAAGGACAAAAAAAAACCTACCAATACGTGCGCTGCACGTGTTTGCACACATACAAAAAATAATAAAATATTGTTTATATGTTTGGAACCCCATCTCTCCCATTATAATAGTTAGGGATAATTTAGCAAATGCCCCCATTCAAAATGTGGAAACTAGCATATACCCCCACTATTTTAAAAAACTAAGAAATACCCCCAGTTTGGACAGAACAGTTAAAATCTCCGTTAAGTGAACTCACGTGCATCACGCGTGATATGTAAAATGACCTAAATACCCACAATAAAATGATTTTATCAAATGCCCTCAACCAGAATGTGGAAACTAGCATATACCCCCACTATTTTAAAAAAATATGATATTTGGGATATTTTAACAAATACCCCCATTCAAAATGCAGAAACTAGCATATACCCGCACTATTTCAGTGTTAGGTGTTGTAAAAAATGTGAGTGTTATGTGTTGTTAGGCAGTCTGAACAACTTTCTTCCTGTACTGATGATAACAATGCAACGGAAAGAGGTTCTACATCAGATTTTGACCCAAAAAAAATACAAAAACCATCATTTGTTACAACAGATTATTGTGCATCGACATTAGCTTGTGTACCATCATTTATTACAACATATTGTGTGGTCAGTTTCACTCTATAATGTGCATCATCATTTCCATCATCTTCATTCACAATAAGTTTAACATGTGTATTACCCATGGTCACAAATTAGTCGTTTATAAATAATTCAACAAGATTTAATATTCGGAAATCAACAAAAATTCGCTAAATTCTGAAAAAATCTGTAAAAGTTTGGGAAGAAATAAATACAAAATTTAAAGCATCTACACAGTTAGTCCTCATCACCTAAGTAAAAATATATATAAATCCATAAATATTTCTTTTATAATTCGCTAAATTCGCCAACTATTCGCGAATTATTCGTTTAATTCGTGATTTTCGTGAATAATTTGCGAACTGCAGGAATTAAATGCAAACCTGCAAATAATTCACGAATTTGTTCGGCAAATTATTTTTCGTGAATAATTTGTGAATTTAACAAATTATTCACAAACTTTGTTAATATGATATTACCTACTGTCACACTAGGGTGTGCATCATCTTCAACAATAGCCAAGTTGAGATGTGAAAACAAAGCATTGATGTTTTTTTGTCAAATAACAAACACGTATGACGATCAGATCTCGGAGTCAATTATAGTTTTTGGCGGTCAACATCGACGAATAGCGAAGGTTTGATCTTGACTGTTTTTATTTTAAAAATTCACATATTTGTTTGCTCCCACATAGAAATTAGCAGCAACAACGTATTATATAGCATTCAAAACCCTAAAACTGTTTCGTCGAAACTGACAATATTTCTTAGGTTTTTTTAAAATAGTGGGAGATATGCTAGTTTTTGCATTTTAAATGAGGGCATTTGCTAAAATATCCAAAATATCTCTTTTTTATATAGTGGGGTTATATGATAGTTTCCACATTCTGAATGAGGGCATTTGCTAAAATATATTTTATCGTGAGTATTTAGGTCATTTTACATATCACGTATGACGCACGTGAGTTCACTTAACGGAGATTTTAACGGTTCCGTCAAAATTGGGGGTATTTCTTAGTTTTTTAAAATAGTGGGGGTATATGCTAGTTTCTATATTTTGATGGGGGCATTTGCTAAATTATCCCATATTTATTATAGACTAGTATTATACACGTGCACACGTGCACATGGAAAAAATTGAAAAAATTGAAGGGATAATGAAAAAGGTAAAAAGAAAATAATTTCCAAACTGATCCACTTTCGTAAATATTTACCAAACTGATCCACTGCCGAAAATATTTACCAAAGTTAGTCCATTGAAGGGATAATGAAAAGGGTAGAAAGAAACTAATTTCCAAAATGATCCACTTTCGGAAATATTTACCAAACTGGTCCACTGCCGAAAATATTTACCAAAGTTAGTCCACAACCCAACACGTGCGCTGCACGGGTTGGTAGAAGGACAAATTACACTAACCCCTTCTCCCATTATAGTAGTAGAGATATACTAGTAATTTACACATGTAATGCACGTCTTTATATATATATCTATATAATAAAACACAAAGAAAGCTATTAAGTGGTTCACATTCAATCTCCCCCAAAATCAATGGCTAAGATCTTACCTCCCAAAACATATTTTCCCGCCCAAAAATTCAAACCCCACAAATTCAAAACTACTCACACACTCTCTCTTTTCCAAATACCCCCACGCTCTCTCTCTCTCACTATCTCCATCTCTGTCCCCCCCTCTCTCTCTCTCCCTCATCGATCCGGTCTCCCTCTCTCTCTTTTCTTCGACCCACCGAACCCATTTTCACCGTCTCTCTCTCTTCTTTGACCCACCGAACCCACAGAACCCATCCAACCACCGAATCCCTCACACGCCCTGAGTTGATCGAACCCACCTTCCCCGTTCACCGATTTCAACTCACCGTCACCGGACCCAGCCAACCACTGAACCCCTCACCGTCTCTACATCTCAGGTAGATAATTTGAGTGCTTTTTGTTTACAAATCTATCATCTCTTTCAGTCTTCAATTTAATGTTTTTCAATTTTTTGACCAGTGGCAATCCTCTTTGGACCGTCCATCTTCATCTCCGCCATCGTCGCTCGATGAAGAACCCAAATCGATTCCCTGAAGGTGTGAGATCTTTACTGTGGTTTGCTATAAAGTTAATGGCTTTGTTGGTTTTGGAGTTGGGTTTGTGTTTACAGTATTCTCAGGTAGATAATTTGAGTGCTTTTTGTTTACAAATCTATCATCTCTTTCACTCTTCAATTTAATGTTTTTCAATTTTTTGACCAGTGGCAATCCTCTTTGGACCGTCCATCTTCATCTCCGCCATCGTCGCTCGATGAAGAACCCAAATCGATTCCCTGAAGGTGTGAGACCTTTACTGTGGTTTGCTATAAAGTTAATGGCTTTGTTGGTTTTGGAGTTGGGTTTGTGTTTACTGTATTTTGCCGCAGAACAAGCTGCACAGTTTGGCGGGGCAGCATTCGGATTTGATGGAGACCCTCCCTCCCGAATTAGGAAGCGCGTCGAGTTTCTCAACGTGATTCAGGTATGGTGATAAAGTTTTGGGCTTTAATTCAGCCTTTTCTGTTCGCCATTTGAGCTAATTGAGGTTTCTTTGATGCATAGTTGAAGGGCATTTAGCTTTGTCATGTTTGTTAATTAAAAGTAATTAGGTTTATTATCTGAATAATGTGGTCGAAATCTATAGGTTGATCACTAACATTTATGTTGATTTTGGAAAGTTTGAGGAAAACCCATTTATTACTATTGGATACTCGGGCGAAGATTAGTAGAGATTTGAGTCTCATTGTCAGTCTATTAACTTCTATATCATGGTAGATTTTGGAGTTGGTTTACTTCAAATAGATGTTTTGTCAATAAGATATAAGTTGTTACAAGGATATGGAGATGGTGATGATTCAATGTATCTGACAATATTTGAGATTAGTTGAGTCATTAGTAGTTTAGTAACTCTTGCTATGGTGGATTGCAAAGCTGATTTGATTCATATCTATATAGGAAAAGAAAAAAAATAAACCTCAGTGGCTTTTTAGACAGTTTGACTTTCCAATTTAGTTTAGTAGAGGCTTTTTAGACAGGCTTGCATGATTCCCAACTCCACCACATTAAAAGAAAAAAAATGGAAAGGAAAATTGAAGATCAAAAGAAACAGAACATACCCTAACTAACTATTTGACTTTCCAATTATGATGGGGGTTTGCACCTCTAAGGACTCGCTTTCGATCCAAATAAAACTCAGTGGTGCATAGTACAACAAAACTAATCTTTAACTGCATGTTTATAAATTGAATAACTAGACAAAGGCAAGTAATTAAAGTTTAGCATCCCAAATAGCCCAGCTAAATTGATTGGTGCAGTTAGCATCTAATCGTAAAATCGGTCTGTCATCTAACCTTCGACTTGATTTCATATAAACATACCATTGTAGGCTTATTTGACTGCAAGTTTATTTGACTTGATTTCATATAAACATCCCAAATAGCCCAGCTAAATTGACAGCAAGTTTAAAATTAAAAAAGGAAAACTACTTGCTTCTTATTAAAGCAAATTTATAATATGTAGACGCAAAGATAGCTTACATGTCAACTTTATTAAATGTCGTGAGCATAGCAAATGTGTTCTCAGAGTCCTTCAAGTGAGTAGCAATGCTTCTCCTAAGTCATGGCATAGGAACCTAAATCCACAGTTCAAAAGTTTCTCCTAACAATAGTTCAAAATCAAAACACAACCAACAAGCACTCAATGGCCTGCCAATATTCTAAACCCTATCGCCTCATTCATTATCCTTCAGTAGTAAATATTTAGTAGATGTTCATGTACACTTTAAATTCATTTTTGACTCATGGATGAAACCAAGAGTAAACAGATTGCAGTCAGTCATAATGATGAGTAAACAGATTGATCCTATAACTTCTTTCTGATGCCTTCGATTTCTCCGTACCAGTTACCAATAGGACCCTCCCATTATTCTTCACTTTTTATACTTTTTCTGAACTATGTTGGCATTTTCAATTGTGCATGCCTTCGTCAATAACTGAATGGTTCTATGTTATGCCCTCTTTTGAACTCTTCTTTTCTCAGGTGAAACTCTCAGGTTCAATCAGTAGTCAGTACCTTACTGCATTGCTCATGGCAGCTCCCTTAGCTCGCGGAGATGTGGAGATTGAGATCGTGGATAAACTAATTTTTGTCCCATATGTTGAAATGACTCTGAAACTGATGGAACGCTTTGGAGTCAGTGCAGAACATTCAAGTGACTGGGATCGTTTCTTCAATAAGGGTGGTCAAAAATACAAGTGAGTAAAAAAAAAATCCGGTTTCACCAATTATTGACATAAGTAACTATCTTTTATTCACACCGAGATCGAATTTGTGGTAGGTCACCTGGAAAAGCTTACGTAGAAGGAGATGCATCAAGTGCCAGTTATTTTCTAGCAGGTGCTGCTGTAACTGGGGGCACATTGACAGTTGAAGGTTGCGGCACAAGCAGTTTACAGGTATACTTATCTTTCACTCTTGAATCCTTCATCTCAAAAGTTCTATCCTATATGGACTTTGTATGTTTTGGTTCTCAGTATATATCTGATCCTTCGAGAAAATACAGGGTGATGTGAGATTTGCGGAAGTACTCGAGAAAATGGGAGCAAAGGTTACATGGACTGAGAACAGTGTCACAGTAACAGGTCCACCACGAAATTCTTCTAACAAACAATTGCGAGGCATTGATGTGAACATGAACAAAATGCCTGATGTTGCCATGACCCTTGCTGTTGTTGCCCTATATGCTGATGGCCCAACTGCCATTAGAGATGGTAAACCTTATTCATCTTTTGGGTTAACCAGTCTGATGTATTATCAATTTGATGGAAGTTCTGATTCTCTATCGCTTTACTTTCAGTTGCTTCTTGGAGAGTGAAGGAGACCGAACGTATGATTGCCATTTGTACAGAATTAAGAAAGGTTGGTATTTTTACAGCCATATATCTAGGTTATATTTGGTATACTAGGTATGCCCGTGGCACGTGCCTACGAAGATTTTGGTTTTTATGTTGTATGTTGCTGAATCAGTTTTCGCAAAGCTGCTAGGCATGTACCAGATCAAGGTATGGTTTATTTTTGTAGTTGCATAGAAACAAATGTAGCATAATGCTTTTGCACATTATTTTTGGGTGTAAATTCAAATGCATTAAAACACTATATTTGTTATTGTGCTGTAATGCTTCTTGCCGTGCTTGAGTCTATAATTTCTGTTAATGAATACTTATTCAATTCCAAGTTCATGTACGTTGTTTATGATTTTCTTCACCTTAGTCTATAATTTCTGTTAATGAATACTTAGTCTATAATTTCTGTTCTTGGAATACTTATTCTATTCCAAGAAGCACTGCCAACTGTTCATGATACAAGCAAGTCGAAATAAAAATACAACAAAAAATTTAAAACAAATCGAATATACAACACCACTACCACCATTCATACAAAATAACACCACCACCACCTCCATACAGTATCAGGAGAACGGTTATCTGAAGATAGTATATATTAAAGCCTGAGTCTTATGAAGATTACAAATCAGCCGATGCTAAATGTTCAGGTGATGGATTGCCAGGTCCCAAGAGAAATAGGGTTTCATCTGAAGGTTCACAAGCTGTACGTACAGAAGGTGGCACTGATGATGGGAAGATGAGCGAGACAGGTGATTTCTGCTAGACCTGAAGATCAGAGTACATACAGTAAAGAGCTTAATGAAAATGCTTTCCTTAAGCCATAGTCAGAGTTCTGAGCTTTCTGGTGCTGCTCAATCTGAAGCATCTGAAGAGGTATCAATTGGACATTGTCATCATTTTACGATTGAAACTCATAATCTATTAAACTATGGTGATAGATTTTGCAGGATAAAAGAACACCTAATTTTGTTGAGAAGACATTTGCAGTATGCATTGATAGAAAAACTATAAAGTTTGTAGTACTTTAGAACTTCTTACTGATCTCTGGGTTGACCTGGTTAGCTACATTTAATCTTCTCAGTCCTTTTTACCAGTTTCACCTCCATATCTTAAAGTACTGCTTCTAACTAACCATTTTGGATAAAGACTTGGTCAAATTAGCACCAACAATCGTTATACCGGTCGTTATTCCGGTTTTGAAACATAGTTGGCTGCTCAAATTAGCACCAACAAGTTGTTATCTTAATGACATCTTGGGATCCAGTTTTTTTCAACTAGATGGATATGAACTAACTTATAATTCTTTTCCAATTTGGCACTAATTAAGCTTCTCTTGCATGTATAATTTTCATAAGAAAGAAATTTGTGGATTGCTGAACAATTGTAGGTTTGCTGAGATGCCGAAGGAGGAAAAGAACAAGATATCTCACCGTTCAAAGGCACTTGCATTGGTAAAATCACACTTTGCATCTGCGGGCAATGAATTCCAGACTGATGGTGAACCTTAAAGTTAAAGCTTAGATCATTTGAGTGTAATAAGCTCTGTAAAATTGCCTGGATTGCCTTAAAGTTCTGTAATAAGCTCTGTAATAAGCTCTGTAAAATTGCTTGGATTGCCTGGATTGCCTGGAATGTAATAAGCTCTGTAAAATTGCTTAGATCATTTGAGTGTTAAAGCTTAGATCATTTCAGTTAAACCTTAAAGTTCCTATATGTTCTCTCCTGTAAAATTGCCTGGATTGCTTTAAGTATTGCTTCTCATTATTCAGACTGCAACAACCATTTGCACCCGCTATCTTTCTAATGATTTATTCTTCTTCTCTAATTAACATAAGGTCTCATATCTTGGTCCAAAAAACTAACAACAAAATGTTTTATTCTTCTTCTCTATTTAACATAAGGTCTCTTCTCTATTTATAGTTGTGGTTATATATGCACTAGGTATGCCCGTGGGTACGTGCCTACGGCATGTATTTGGAACTGCATGCAGGATGTTTATTTTTCTATCAAATCCATATGTATACATACTAGGTATGCCTCACAGACTAGGATTTGATAGAAAAATAAACATCCTGCAATTTATATGCAGTTCCAAATACGTGCCGTAGGCATGTGCCCACGGGCATACCTTCCAACCAATTTATATTCAGATCATATAGTGTTTTGCATCATTGCCTACACCAACACACCAAAGGAGAGAATCAACCACCAAAAGTCTTAAATGAGAATCAACAATATAATTTCAAAGGAGGCCTCTATATAGTAGATGATTGTATTAGAAAGGTGGTTGTATTTGTTTACAATCAGTTTTTTTTTCCTGTCATGGTGCATATTTTTAATTAATGTTCTCACATTTCTTTAAAAAAATCTAGCTTTTTGAAGAATTGGATAAGTCAATATTTAGATATTTAAGGGCAATAAAGATAAATTCCTAAAAAACGAAAACAGTTTAACGAATAATTGTTAAAGATGTATAAAGAGGTATAGTGAATGACTTTTGATCATCCAACCAAAGATGTATAATGCATAAATTTATATGTAGTTCATCCAACCAAATAACTCCAAATAAATTTATATGCAGTTCCGAATACGTGCCGTAGGCACGTGCCACGGGCATACCTAGTATAAAATAAAACACAATGAAAGCTATCAAGTTGCTCATCTTCAATCTTCCAAAAAATCAAACGCTTAGATCCAACCTCACAAAACATTTTTCCTCCTAAAATTTCAAATCCCAAAACCAAAATTTCTCCCCCAAAACTAAAAAAACTCATTACTTTATTACTCTCTCTCTCTCTCCTCTCTTCACTTTTCATATTTCTCTTTTTTTTTTTTTTTTCTCTCTCTCTCTCCCCTCCCTCCCTCTCTCTCCCATTCTTTCTTTATTTACTTAAAATTTAATAGATTTTAATAATTCAGGTTTGTAAAATTTTTAGAATTTTTATGCTTTTTTTATTGCACATGTTATATTGAATATAGCAAATATCTTTTCAACAGTTAAATTTTATCATTTTCCACTCTTAAAGTTCTAAGAAGTTGGATTTTACATCTCCATTTATAATTATTTTTCAACATATACTAATAGAAATATGGACTTTTATTTACAACATATTATCGTCATACTATTCAAACTTGAGCCACATAATTATTGTTTTACTGTTTACAGGGCTTTTAGTGTGTTGTATCATTCCAAAAACGTGTCGTAGGCACGTGCCCACGGGCAAATCTCTCTCTCTCTCTCTCTCTCTCTCTCTCTCTCTCTCTCTCTCTCTCTCTCTCTCTCTCTCTCTCTATATATATATATATATATATATATATATATATATATATATACAGGAGTGATCCAATGAGATACATTTTAAAATGAGATAATAAGATACATCAATTAAAACCATTAGATATGAGAGAATTGAAATGAGTGGCTCTCATTTATTTGGATTAATTAATTGAGAACCTGATCTTTTTCTACGTAGATGTTAAAAAAAACTAGAAAAAAAAATCAAATCAAATTTGAATTACTAGACTAATGATTCTACCCATTCCCTAACCCTAACAAACGTCTCTTACACGTTCAAGTTGTTTTGGCATGTTGGTAAGTGACGACTATTATCGTTCTTGATCTCCATATGATTAAGTGATTAACTATATCATGAAGAAAAAAAAGGATAAAGATCAAATTAATGATGACAAACAAGGGTTCGCTTGCACCAACCTTTTATTTTCTTACAGGTGGAACACAAATTTTTTCCCAAAAATGACCCTCTTTCTGAAAGTTTTTCCCAAACTTTCCTACTTTTTTTTATTCCCTAAACGCCCCACTTGCTTTTTCATGAAAAAGCGAGTCTGGGATAAATCCCCTCGCTTTTCCAAAAAACGAGTCTTAGGTTACAGATTTTCAACTTCTCAAGACTCGCTTTCTGAAAAAGCGAGGGGATTTATCCCACACTCGCTTTTTCAAAAAGCGAGTGTCGTTTGGGTCTTAAACCCCACCCCCTCGCAAACAGATCTCACTTTCTCCCATTTCCTTTTCCCCTTTGGTCACGAAGCCCTAACCCAACCTCTTCCCCCTCTGATCCAAGCGATTGACCCATCAAATTTCGTCGATTCACTACGAAATACTTCACTATCTCATCTCCGTTCAATTGGCCACTTCGTTATTGGGGACTGCCGCAATTTTGGGGGTGGATTGCCGTGTTGTTGTTCAAATTTGGGGGTGAGCGTTTTGGTGGATGTGTAGTGATTCGCATCTTGCCTAAAGATTGTGGTATATTTCTCAAACTCTATATTTTATAATGTTGTATATATATTTAGAATTATTTAGTTAGAAATTGCTTGATATTATTGGAGGTACAATATGGATAGTGCTGATATTGTGGAAAAATCGGGTTAAAATGTGAGGGTAATTTGGGTGTCAAATTTGGATAGTGTCTTTGGAGGTGGAGGTGTATTAGTTTTAAAAAGTGGATAATTGTAGAATTTATCGGTAAAATTTGGATATAGTTAATAATGATTGTATGTTCGTATGTGTTCTATATTTATTGGTTATATATTTTGATACTGTTAATAACGATTGCTTTTAGTTGTAGAATACTCTATTTTTTTAAAAATGGCACGAACGATGGGAAATATGGAGGTAGGATCTAGTAGTAGACCTATTCGTGGCGATAGACCACGTACATCTTTCGGCCCACCTCCTCGCGGTGGACGTGGTGGTCGTCGTGGTGGTACCACACGTACTAATGTAAGCTTATAATTTTCTATATTCGATTTGTTTCATTATCATACAATTAAATGTTATATTTCTTTGTTGATGTAAATGTTGTTGTTGTTTTATAGGTCCCAAGTAACCCAAATGTGGCAGGTACTTCTTCTCTGGCCCCTTCTTCATCGTACATTCCCCTTGGAGGTCCAGGTCCCCTCGACCCCACACTTCTTACTCTTCAGTCGCAGCATCGTTCGAAAGATGTGTGGGAAGGCGATTCGAAGGAATGTACATTCCGTGGGGGTCATCCACTACCTATGCACCCACGGATTCACCAGATCTTAAGGGATTATGGACTGTATGGTATTGCACTGATGAGCTCCATCAAGTGCGATCAGCCTCTTCTTACAGCACTGCTTGAGAGATGGCGCCCAGAAACACACAGCTTCCACCTTACAGTTGGGGAGATGACAGTGTCGTTGCAGGACGTTTCAGTACTCACCGGCTTTCCAGTAGATGGGCAGGTAGTGACAGGCTCAATGGACTTCGACCCGATATATTTAGTGGAATAATATCTCGGTGTCGAAGTGGAGGCCGGAGCAGTGAATGGAAAACAAATTCAGTTGAAGTGGTTAAAGGATAGATTCAAGAACCGATTGAGAGATGATTCCACTGATGAGGAGGTCCATTGCTACTGCAGGGCCTACATTCTGACACTGTTTGAAGGGGTGTTGTTCCCAAATTCCAGCGGACACTCTATTTTCTTGATGTACCTCCCACTGATTGCAGATCTAGGGCGAGTCAGTCAGTACAGTTGGGATAGTGCCGCCTTAGCATCCCTCTACAGGAGTTTGTGCTTGTGCAGTCTCGGTTTCGTGCAGATGAATGAACCGATGATATTGCTTCAAGTGTGGAGTTGGGAGCAGATTCACGTGGGTCGTCCTGTAGTGCGGAAGCAATCACCCTATTGGATCCATCTTCCCGAGGACCAGCACATGTTACCTCCTCTTGGTTCATTCCAAGCTCCATTTTGCAAATCCATAGCAGACATTATACCAGCATGACGATCCGAGATAACACACAACTCAGTGCAATCGGTAACATAATACCGAATGCAACTCATGAACCATGTCCACGTATTTATACTCTCTCCATTAACCAATGCAAATGCAAAAGGAAATAAGCAATCATTCGCATCTGCGGAAACAGCAATTAGCAAACAACCCTTGTATTTACCGTACAAGTGAGTTCCGTCGACACTAATAACTGGTCTGCAAGACTGGAAACCTTCAATCGAAGGACCAAATGCCCAAAATACTCCCTTGAATGTTTCCTCGCTAGGACTAGACTCATATTTATCTCAGTGAACAACGGTTCCTGTATTTGCTGCTTGAATTGCTGTAAGTAGAAAAGGCAACTTCGTGTATGCTTCTTCGAAGGTACCATACCTCTCAATCGCCTTTTGTTTTGCTATCCAAGCTTTCTTATATGAAATCTGATAATTATATTGTAATTTCACTATTGCCCGCGGTGTTAAACAGGTATCCTTCTTCACTACACCCACAATCAAATTACAAACAAGGTTGGAATCAATTTTACGGTGGTCCTGATTCAACGTGGAATTCGTACAAGTGTGAGGCCCAACTATCTTCTTCATCACAAAATTCGTCCCGGCTTTTGGAACAATTGCTCGTAATCTCCAAGGGCAGTCACCATCACTTACTCCTGGGGGACCTTGCACGATCTCCATAATGGTACGTTTTCTAGGTGCCACTTTGCATTTAATAGTGTACAGTGACGGTGTAGATTTCAAGGTGACGAATTCACGATGTTTTTTGATAGAATACAACTTCACAGTGTGTTGAATCGACTCTTTACTTACAAACTCCTGTCCAATGTACAATTCGTCTACATTGGATGAACCAGACGACTCTTGTGAAACATGGTGTACTCTAGCACCTTGTGTCATCTCCTCGGTAACATGAGCATCAACATTGGCATAGCTATCAGTAGCTCTGACTTCATTAGAACTGTTGTTCATAGGATTTACATTTGCTACATCAGCATCTTCATCTCCATCATTTTCTACACTATCATCAACTTCATCGTCTATTTCTTCCTCTTCTTCATCATCGTCTAATAAGCTATTGTTAATGACTGTATTTTGAAAGAGTTCAAATACACTATCATTTGAGTCAGGAACCGGACTAGGTTGGTGTTGCAACTCAACATATGTAGAATCCGGGTTTGTTGTATTTGTGAATGTGTTTTCTTGTGAGGACAGTGGATTTGGTTGTGAAGATTGAGCGGGGTTATACCTCATCTGCTGTGTAGGTACCACCCTTACGAAGCTTGAACTAGGAATATCATGTGGCTGAGCATTCAAAATTTGAATTTGTTGAATATATAACTCTAATGCTGACCAAGAACAATTGGGATCAAATGTCCTAGCAATCTTTGACTTCATAGCATTATCAGTAGATATGGACACTGTCATAAAATACTGACCATCTCCTCTACCTGCTGCGTATCGAGCTAAAATTTTCTTATGTCATTGATTCCTATCCTAATTAGTAACTTTATAAATTTTCTCAACTACTTCTGCAAATGTAATATACAAGGTACCCAAACTATTTCTGAATCCAACACACTATAACAACAACCAATCTTTGGATCACGAATAATTTCACCACCAAAGTATAACCAAATAGGAATCTCCGAATCCATACCTACGTTAATTTATACCAAAATATGAGTTATTATCTACCCATAAACAAAACCTATGGAAATTAACAAAATAATAGAGCAATAAACATCATACCTTCACAAGATTATTTGAAAAGAAATTTGCCGTAGATATTTGGATCAAATAGTTGAAGTTGCTTTCCTCTTCAAGTATATCAAAAATCCAAAATTTTGATGTCTCGGAAGATCGGTTTAAGGTTTTCAAAGCAATTTTATGGGTTAATCCACAAATTTTGGTGGTACTTTGACGAATCTGAGATGAGAGATGGGTTAGGGTTTCGGGGTTAGAAGAGGAGAAGGAAGATAGAGAAGTAAAGAGAATATGAGATCTGATATCGGGTGTGGGGGTCATTAATCCCCAAATCGACACTCGCTTTTTCAAAAAGCGAGTTTAGGATAAATCCCCTTGCTTTTTGAGAAAACGAGTGTTGCTGGACAAAAAAGTCCAGACTCGCTTTTTGAAAAAGCGAGTGTGGGATAAATCCCCTCGCTTTTTCAGAAAGCGAGTCTTGAGAGGTTGAAAATCTGCAACATCTCAAGACTCGCTTTTTGAAAAAGCGAGGGGATTTATCCCAGACTCGCTTTTTCAAAAAACGAGCGGGGTGTTTAGGGAATTAAAAAAAAAGTAGGGCAGTTTGGGAAAAACTTTCAAAAAGAGGATCATTTTGGGAAAAAATTCGGTGGAACACTAGGCAAAGGTCTGAACAGAGCATTCGCTACATTCATAGCAAGATTAGTAGGACTGGGAGCTCATTATATGGCGGCGCTCGCGGGTAACAAAGGCGAGCCTCTCTCTCTCTCTCTCTCTCTCTCTCTCTCTCTCTCTCTCTCTCTCTCTCTCTCTATATATATATATATATATATATATATATATATATATATATATATTAAAGGAATATGAGCAACTTGCTCATTTAGTAAATGAGCAATTAATTATATGGCATGCATGTGATACATTGGACAACTAACCCTTTTAAGGATTTTCCAATCACATGTATGCCACATCATTAATTGCTTATTTACTAAATAAGCAAGTTGCTCATACCCCTTTTTCCCATATATATATATATATATATATATATATATATATATATATACACATATATTATTATTATTATTATTATTATTATTATTATTATTATTATTATTATTATTATTATTATTATTTAGGTTAAAAGTGGAATAACGTCACTCTGTTTCATTAATAAGAAATTAATAAAACAACCCGGTGTACCGGAGGAAATACAAAAGTACAGTGCAGAAAATAAAACATAACCCCCCAACAAAACCTTAGAGGGTGGGTCTAACCATCCATACAAAGTACAACCAAAAGTACAGTAAATCAAAATAAAATACAGAGTAGAGGTAGCTGCATATGAATATGAAGGGCGCCTACCCCTCAATCCAGTGTCAGTCTAAACTCAACCTCCTCATTGTCAAATTCCTCCACCTGGAAGACTCTGGTAATCCTCCCTCTTACTCCTGTGGCAGCAGTTGTGGTCCAAAAAGAAATCAGATGCATGATATGAGTAAGGTTACCAGAAATACTATTACAAGAAGCACGAAAATAGAAATTATTTCTGTCTAGCCATAACACCAAAGTAGTCGCCGCAATGGATATATACCAAGCATCCTTCATTTCGTGGCGTACCGAGGCAAATTTGGGTCCAATCCACAGATCCTCGTACTCGCTGGGGTAGTCACCTGTCCCTAAGGCCCGTAATACCTCTACCATAGTTGCCTTACTCCTTTGGCAGTGAATTGAAAGGTGATTGAGATTCTCCGTATGCATGTTACTGAATCCGCAGTTGGTCGCTATCAAGGGTTTGTCTTTTGGTAATGTTCTTTCTGGTGAGGATTGCATTATTGAGCACTAGCCAGAGAAAGACCTTAACTTTAAGGGATGTTTTGGCCTTCCATAACACTTGTGCCTAGCTGGGTCTGCATTCTCGATAGTGAATTCGATGATACAGAGACCTAACAGTGAAAGCTCCCTTAGTATCTAGTCCCCAGCACATCTGATCTGGGCCTTGAGCACACATCGCTCCGGACCGTGCAATATGTGTTTGCAGTTCATGCAGTTGCTGATGTAACCCTGGGTTAAGAGTTCCTCTAAAAGACGGTCTCTAATTGCCCCTCTTCCACGTCTCAGCCACAGATATATTCGGACGAGTCATTTTTTCATACAAATCTGAAAACGTCTAAGGCGAGCCTATATTACTCGGGCTCTTCATCTTTTTACTAGGTCAGCTCCATATGCGGTACACATTTTGAAATATAGAGAGAGAGAAAAAAAAATTAAGTTAAAAATCCGAATACCTAAGACATTATTATATAACTTCTTCCATTTTCTGTTGAGTACCAATACATGAATCGAATTAACAACATGATGTGTTTGTCCACAAATTAATTTACACTTCATCATTAGTATACACAACATGCCAAAACAACTTAAAAAGCCAGATATGACTAATATATGTGATTATCTTGCAGCTTCAGCCAGGACCGGTCCTGAGATTTATAAGGCCTTGTACGGAAAGAAAAAAAATGGGCCTTCTTTAAATATTATAATACTAATTTTACTTTATTTTGATTTTGATATATATATATATATATATATATATATAAAATAAGAATTCAGTTGAAAGATACGAGTATGGTACATTCTATATCTTAAAAATTTATATGAATTTATGAAAAATATCTTTCAAATTTTATATCATTGGAGGCTCCAATACCTGAGACGACTTAATCGATATGTTGAATTATTCGTCTCATCAATTAAGACGAAATAATATAAATGTGGTTAAAGATCTTCATATTCTTGCAACACAGGAAATACATGATTAAAAAAAGCTTTACTTATCAAGTCAATCTCAATAATTAACGAAAGCAACAACATAGAAATCATTACAAAACTTTTTCTAAAAGTAAATATACATATAATCTCAACAATTAATGAAAGAAACATAGAAATCATTAAAAACTTTATATAATATATATAATGAAAAAAATCGTTGATAGCAAGGTTCGAACTTGCACCCATTAGACCATTAAATTTAAAGTCTATTCCCTTAACCACTTGAACAAATTGACTTTTGTGCTAAAATTGGAATAAAATATGTATTAATTATATATGATGTCCAACGGACATCCTCATTAATGGGCCATGTGCGTCCGTGGGCCCTGTGTGACCGCACATGTTGCATAGGCCCATGGTCGGCCCTGGCTTCAGCAGCTACCTTTTCTCGATTTATACCGGAAATCAAAGCCAGATATGGCTATGGTGTAACGGTATTCATATTGACATTAATTAATATAAAAGTTTAATATTAATTGAATCGATGGGCAACGTGTGGGAGACGTTTGTTAGGATTAGGGATTGGGTAGAATCATTGGTCCATTTCTACAAATTTGAATTGATTTTTTTTTCTTCTGGTTTTTTGTAACAGATATGTAGAAGAAAAAAAACCAGGTTCTCAATTAATTAATCCAAATAAGTAAGAGCCACTCATTTTAATTCTCTCATATCTAATGATCATAATTGATGTATCTCATTATCTCATTGGATTTTTAACATGCATGTTCCTAACAAATATGTGAATATCACATATACTCCTCACAAATGTGTATTTTCACATTTACCCCTAACAATGTGTATCCAACCCCTTAGTTATCCCTAAAGTTAAAACTACTTTAAATACATAAAAATTTATATACAGCTATGTTTAATAGATTTTATGTAAAATAACTGAAATACCCATCCTCTACTGGTTAAGCTTATTCTTCTTACTTTTTATAAACTGAATCGCTTATAAAACCAATTGAAACACATCAATCTTTTTTAATTTTTCTTCAATTTTCATAATAAATTGACAAATTTATAGTACAACTGTCACGCCCCGCTTCCCGGAATACGGGAACACAGGCACGTAACTGAGGCCCAGCGAATGATATAAGTATGCAAACTCATATCATCCATAAGCTGTACCAGTCTTAACTCAACAATATAAGAAAAATTAATCACAACCACGCAGGAAACATGATCACATAAACGAGAATTAAATTCAATAACCAAATCTGGAATATAAGAACTTACCAAATATCTCGAGGAACTCCTGCTCCAATCCTAGAAGAACTGCTCACCAATGCCTTCTGAAAATTCTCTTTGTTCACCTGTACTTGTTCATCTAAAAAGAAAGAATAATTTGTCCTTAGAGCAAGTCGTGGACATGCAAGTGGAGAAATAGTGAAACAATGAAAATGGTGGCATAGCAATGAATTCAAATAAACGATGCAGTCGATGGTGTTGAACAGTGTAAATGAGATAACAGTATAATATGCATTAAATACGGTTTACCAAAATAACGATAAACAATACCAATAATGACAATAATAATGAGAACACTGTTCATTAAGATAACAATATGCAATGATAATGCGATGAGAGCCTTAGGTCTATTATTCATTCTTTTATCCTAGCTAATGCACGTACTACTGCATCCCATACTACAGATTCCATGCATACAATCAATTTCGTTTAGACCAAGGTGGTAGATTCTATAGATGATGTACCCGGGAACATTATTCAATAATGACCGATGATCGAATCAATCGAGATACTGAAGTCAGTAATCTGCAATTAACAGATGACCGATATGACCAATAGACCGATAGACCGATAGACCGATAATTAGGGAAACACGGGCCCCTCTTCCGAGTACAGTCACTATGTCATCAACTACCCTAATCAACCCTTAACCCCGGCTTGCTTTACTTTCTTTACTCAATTATCATACAATAATGCAATTAATAAGGGACGCTAGAGAAGGTATCAAAACAATCTTAAGATCATGCAATATACTATATACAATTAGATACACTAAATATAACATTATAAACACAATTGTACATTATAAAATATAGGATCCCAATTCTGGACAGCAGTAGGTTGCTGTACCAAAATCAGCATTCCCGTTGCTACAGGGCAGCAAATGTGGATCCGTCAGGTGGTCTAGAAACTAGACTCCCGCCCGGTTCCAACGCATACTTAAAGTCTATATTCCGACGACAGTAGCTAAGTGAAATTCGGTGTTCTCTATAGGTTTTAGTTTCTGGCTGGGTGTAGATGTTGTCTAATTTTAATTATAAAGGCAGTAAATAAATATTATAAAAATCAGTAAAAATACTTTTTAACACCCTAAACATGTTATTTTCAAATCTGGAATTTATCTTAGCCATATATGATTAATAGTTCACTTAATTCATTAGCCTAAGTTGTCATGTACGTGAATCTGGAATTACAGCGCAGCTGTGGTAAAAGGTTCATAACTGGAGCAGTATAACTCCAAATTCGAAAGTTTTGGTGTCTATCGACATCTAGACAGATAGGGCTACGATTTACTTTCAGGGAGTTTCTGATTTTAATGAAGTGTTCTAGGTCTAAACAGCACGTTAAGGTTCAGATTAGCGTAATTTTCTGAATAGTCTATATGTTCATTTTAAGTAAAATGGTAAAAAATAAGATTCAATAATAGTAAATTGGGGTTTAATTAATCTTAATCGCAGCGAATCAACCTTAGGTGAACATGGTATTAATATAGGTGATGTCTAACATTCTAATAATTACAATTCAACAATTTAGCAATAACAATCACATTAACAGTCAACTAATTTTCTACAACCTACTATAGCTAATTGCCATTTAATGCCATGATATGAAATGTGTCTATAATTCCCTATTTTTATAATCAATTACTATAACTATATGGTGTATGAATATCTCTATACTTTAGAGGCAAAAAGATGGCACGATGTCGAGACTACCACTTGGATTCGCTCGTGTAAATCCGTGGCATCTCGACGATTGATACAACAATATTTTACGATTTTTTAATTAAGATCCACTTGCAGAATTTCAACAATAATTATCGAAGATGATACAAAAAAAAATATTCGATAGAAGTGACTTGCCTTTAGGACGACGTTAGATTCGATATATTGAGAATAACGGGATCGAAATCCCGGCGACACGGCGACGAGCAAACGACCACAACAATCACGATCGGGCACGGATCTCGATGATGATCAAGATGAAGATGAAGATCCGGCGAATCCAACGGTCGAGATCGGAAATAAAACATATGAGAATTAGAAGGGAACCAAAATATATCATGCTTGACAATTGATGAATAAGAACAAAAGTAGATCAAATGTTTACTCACCAAGCAAAGGACGAACGAGACGATCCAAAAGCCGAGATCAAGTTGATCAACCAATCAACGGCCGAGATCGAAGATCAAGATCAAGATCAAGATGATAATCACAATCGCGATGATCAAAAGAGATCCGATGATCAAGATTAAGATCTAGATGATGATGATGAGATCCGACGGCCAAGATCGAGGGATCAGGATCATGGGCAATCGACGGCTCTGGATTGATCGGATGGTGATGATCTCGATGATCAAATCCACGGCCAGGATTCAATACAACCTTCTTCACAACACCACAATTCACAACCAACACAGGGTGTGCACTTGCACGGAGGAAGAGAAGACCGCGGACAACGGCCGCACACGAGTTGTTGTTGCTGCTGTCGTTGGGAAGCGCACAAGGAAGAGGCGGACGGGAGTGGCGGCCAGGAGTGGCTGCCGGCAATGGGATCTATGTGACTACAGTTGCGATGGAGCTGACGGGCTGGCGAGCGGTGATAGCTGACTGGCTGCGTCGCTAATGTTGCGGCGTGGAGGAGGACGGAGGAGGGTGGTCGCGACTCTGGTGGGTGCTAACTGGCGCTGGTGCTGTCGTCGCGGAGTTGCTGCGGTGTGGGCTGGCGTCGCGACGCGCCGAGATGGACGGGATAGAGATGGGCTCGCATGGGGGTTGCGAGGGTGGTTGGCATCGGCTGCGGTGTTGAGGGCTTGCGAACGGGCGGGTGCACACAGTGGAGGAGAAGAGGCTTCGGGATGAGAACAGGAGAAGAAGAAGAAAATGTGGGCGGCTAGGGTAATTAGCAGTAGTAGGGGTAGGGTTAAGTTTAGAGTAGGTTTTATATAATAGGGTATTGGGTTGATAGGGTCTAGATGAATTTGGACCCAATAAGATATGGGTATTGGTTTTGGGTATTAGAGTAGAAAATCCAATAGGGAAATAACTAAATAGAATAGACTTAGTGAAACATACTTATATATACATATATATATATATATCAAATTATGGACAATCAAAACTAATAGTAATAAAAATAATAATAACAATATCAACAAAAATAATAAGACTAGTAACTATAATAATAATAAAATTGAATTTTCAATAAACAACCAAAGATAACAATAATAAAATAAAACTAAGAATCATATTAGTAACAACCCAAAAATAATAATAATAATAATAGCAATGACAATAATACTAATAGTAACGATAAAAATAATATGAATACAATAATAAGAATTGAGTTCAGTAGATTCATTAAAATCCAAATCGAAATAGCACAATAGAATTGGACTAAAAATATAAATAGTCGATCATTTGAAAAAGGGAAATGAGGTCGAAGTATTCCACTATTCGAAAATAAATATAATTGTTCAAGAAAATATTCTAAATGTAAAGTTCAAGTCAAATTTAACAAATACTAAATTTATAAATTTTAAATACACAAAAACACATAGAAAATACGTATTTACGAAAACAGGGGTTACAACAACTTTATTATTTCATCTTTTTCATCATGTTTTCTAACCAAATTCGCTACTAATCTTATAAGTTTCAAATACATGTAGTTTGAGACAACTTTTAGGGGTAAATAAGAAATAAGCTCATATTGTTATGGGTATATATGAAAATACACATTTTTGAAGGAAATATATGATATTAGCATATTTGTTAGGGGTATACACGTTAAAAACCCTATCTCATTTTAAGATGTATTTCATTTGATCAACTTGCTTATTTAGAAAATAAGCAATTGATGATGTGGCATACATGTGATTGAAAAATTCTTAAAATGGTTAGTTGTCCGATGTATCACATGCATGCCACATAATCAATTGCTCATCTGCTAAATGAGCAAGTTGCTCACATCCCTTTTACCCATATATATATATATATATATATATATATATATATATATATATATATATATATATATATATATATATATATATAATAAAACACAAAGAAAGCTATCGAATGACTCTCATTCAATAGGGTTGAAATCAATGGTCCAGATCTAACATCATAAAACATATTTTTCCGCCCAAAAGTTTTCCCCCAAACTCAAATTTAAATCCCCCCCAAAACAACTCTTTTATTTATTTAATTATGTATTTATTTATTTATTTATTTATTTATTTATTTATTTATTTATTTATTTATTTATTTATTTATTTATTTATTTCTCCCTCTCTCTCTCATTCTCTCTCTATTTACTCAGAAATTTATATTTTCAGATTTCAGGTTTGTAATTTTCATATTTTTATGCATTTTTTTATTGCTCATGTTACATTGAAAATAGCAAATATCTCATCAACAATTAAATTTCATCATTTTCCACACTCAAAGTTCTAAGATGTTGGATTTTACCCCCCCATTTATAATTATTTTTCAACATATACTAATGGAAACATGAACTTTTATTTACAACTAATTATTGTTTTACTATTCAAACTTGAGCTACATAATTATTGTTTTACTGTTTACAGGGCTTTCATATGCTGTATCGTTCCGAAGACGTGTCGTAGGCACGTGCCCACGGGCAAATCTAGTATATGTAATAAATTACAAAGAAAGCTATCAAGTGGCTCACAATCAATCCCCCCAAAATCAAGGGCCCTTATCGAACCTTACAAAACACATTTTTCCTCCAAAATTTCAAACCCAAAAATCAAAATTTTCCCCATAAAAAACTCATTACTTTATTACTATCTATCTCTTCTCTCTTTACTTTTTCATATTTCTCTCTCTCTCTCTCTCTCTCTCTCTCTCTCTCTCTATCTCTCTATCCCATTTTTCTTTATTTACTTATAAATTTAGATTTTATGATTTCGGTTTAGTAAATTTTCAAAATTTTTAATAGCAAATATCTCTTCAACAATTAAATTTCATTATTTTACACACTTAAAGTTCTAAGAAGTTAGATTTTATACCCCAATTTATAATTATTTTTCAACATATACTAATGGAAACATAGACTTTTATTTATAACTAATTATTGTCATACTATTCAAACTTGAGCTACATAATTATTGTTTTACTGTTTACATGGCTTTTCGTGTTTTGTATCGTTCCGAAGACGTATCGTAGGCACGTGCCCACGAGCAAATCTAGTATATAAATAATTTTGATGTTATTTGGCATCGAACCAAAGATCTCATTTATATTAGTTATGCATGTGCATTGCACATATTTGTTGGATTATAATGCACGTATTTGTTTCGTTACAAATGAAGTTTGTTTAAAGACAAACTCTCCCATTACAATAATATATATATATATATGGGAAAAAGGGGTATGAGCAACTTGCTCATTTAGTAAATACAATTGATGATGTGGCATGAATGTGATTGGAAAATCCTGAAAAGGGTTAGTTGTCCAATGTATCACATGCATGCCACATAATCACTTGCTCATTTACTAAATAAGCAAGTTGCTCATATCCCTTTTTCCCATATATATATATATACACACACACACACACACTAGTATAATGTACGTGCAATGCACGTTTAAAAAAGTAAAGCCATCAAATTAAATGAATATATATCGAATAAGAAAAAAATTTGTTTATATTTGAATGTTTTGATTTGAATTACACGTGCGGTGCACATTTATATTTGATGGATATAGTTTGAACGTGTATGTACGTGTTTATACAGTTACAAAGTTATGGTTTGTTTGTTACAAACCCCAACTCTCCCATTAAAATAGTATATATATATATATATATATATATATATATATATATATATATATATATATATATATATACACACACACACTAGTTGAAATTTCTCGTGCACCAAGTACACGAGGCTTGGTGAACGTGCTAGTTGTATATTTTAACAATATTTTATGTTGTTGAGAAAATCAAATATAAGAAATCTTATGAAGAACTCAAATGAATATATATCACTATATATATTAATTATGAACACAAAATACTTAAATTTTTAATATTAAATACTCCAAAATAACATGTAAATAATTGTCTGATATAAACATCAAAGATATAAAAAAGATATATTAAAAAAAAAACAAATTAGTAAATCATAAACTCATCTCATCGTATTTTTCATAAGATCAATCATCGTTTTCGACTTTAACTTTATTGAACTTACTAGGTTTGCCCGTTGACACGTGTCTACGGCACGTCTTCGAACCGGTGCACATTATTTGATCATATAAAATAGTTTTGGAGGTCCAGCAAATTAATTGAAGTAGCAAACACAGAGCAAAAAACATATTATATGATTTTTTTAAAACTATTTTTAAAGCTTTTAAATTTTTAATTTTTCTAGTTTTAAAATTTTTTATTTTTTAAAAATTTTAAAAAAATTTATTTTCTTAATTTTTTGAATAGAAAAGGGAGGGAGAGAGAGAGAGGAAATTTTTTTAAAAATAAATATAGGAGTTGTTTTGGGTGGGGGATTTGAATTTGAGTTTTGGAGGGAACTTTTGGGGGGAAAATATGTTTTGTGAGGTTAGATATGAACTTTTGATTTTTGAGGGGATTGAAGGAGAACCACTTGATAGCTTTCTTTCTGTTTTATTATATAGATAACTACCCGTAACTTCTTGTTCATTCTTTTTTATTTTGCATCCGGTCAATGTTTTTGTAATTGTTCATCTGATAATTTGATCAAAAATATATACTCATCTCCAATACATTTCTTGGACATTCTATTAAATTCGACATATAGAATTAAGTAATTATGTCTTGGTTATTTTTAACGTTATTGGAATAACATAACTGTTATGTTATGACCCAAATTGTTTTTGGGCCCATTGGACTTTGTATCTTCATATATGTAAGAAGATTAGAATCAAAGAAATAATCAACATTTTTGCCATTCTCTCTCTCAATAGCCGGCTGCCTTCTTCTTCCCTTTTCTCTTCCTCTTCTCAAAACCCTAACAATTCAAACCCTAACAAATTGGTATCAGAGCCAACACCAAAACTCCTCGTCCCGATCCCTTCTCCCGATCCCTTCCGCCACCCCGGCCACCACAACCCTGCCGAATGATCCCAGCCACAACCCTACCGAACGATCCCAGCCACAACCAGCCATCGAATCAAATGGGGATTTGAAAAAGGCGAGTCTCAGTCCAGATCTTCGTCGTCGCGAGCACCGGAGGAGGGAGGATATCAAGAAGGAAGGTTTGATTCTTGTGATTTGAGTAATTAATTTTTTGGGAGAAAAATTTTGGTGTTTTGTTGAATTAGGTTCAAGAAATTTGAATGGATATGTCGGGAAAATATGATATTGAGAAGTATGATGGGAAGACGAGTTTTGCATTATGGCAAGTGCGTATGGCAGCGATTTTGTCGAGCCAAGGCGTTAAGGATGCCATTTTTGGTCGAGAAAAATTGATTGATGCGGTGGCGGATAAGAAATAGAGAGAGATGGATGATAAAGCGCTCTTTATTATTCAATTGTGTTTGAGCGATTCGACATTGCAAGAGGTCCTATCGGAGAAGACCGTTAAGGCTTTGTGGGAGAAATTGGAGAACATCTACATGAAGAAGTCCCTCACCAATCGACTGCGGTTGAAATTGCGCCTCTACACTCTTCGCATGGTTGAAGGTACATCAATTTTCGATCATATTACGAAGTTTGCATCTATTTTGAATGACTTAAGTAAGATTGATGTTAAGGTGGAGGATGAGGACCAAGCCCTTTTGTTATTATGCTCATTACCCGTATCAAACAAGGCTTTTAGAGACATGTTGATTTATAGTAGAGATAAAAATTCTCTAGAGGATGTTAAGAGCAATTTGCAAGCCAAGTTGCACATTGATAGTGAAATGACCAATAATGAGAAAGGGAGCCAAGGTGTTGGTTTAGTTGTTGATCGAGATAGGTCATGGGACCGAAACTCGAAAGATACAAGGACCCGTTCGAAGTCTAGGCACAAGAATTTGACGTGCAACTATTGTAAGAAGAAGGGACACATTAAGGCCGATTGTTTCAAGCTCAAAAATAAACAAAAGGCGGATAGTAAAGGTTCTTCTTCGGAGGAGGCCAATGTGGCCGAATGTGACACGGTTGATACTCTTTGTGTGATAGATACTAATGTTGATGATATACATTGTTGGGTGATGGATACAGGTGCTTCGCAACACATGACTTCGAATAGAGATTGGTTTGAGACTTATGAGCCTACGGATGGTAAGGTTCTCATGAGGAACAACAATATGTGTAAGGTTGCCAGAATTGGTTCGGTGACAATTAAGTTCCATGATGGAAAGGTCCGAAGGTTGACGGGTGTGAGGCATATACCCGATTTGTCTAAGAATTTGATTTCTTTGGGGTCTCTTGAAGAAAAGGGGTGTAAGTTCCAAAGTGAAGGTGGAGTCCTTAGAGTCTCTAAAGGGGCTCTCACAATCATGAAGGTGAAGAGAATTGGAACTCTTTATTTCCTACAAGGTTCCACGGTCACGGGCTCGGCCGCCATTGCACGTTCGGGTACTATGTCGGATGAGGATGCTACTAGGCTCTGGCATATGAGCGAGCGAGGAATGACCATTTTGAGCAAGAGAGGCTTGTTGTGTGGCCAATGCACGAGCAACTTGGAGTTTTGTGAGCATTGTGTATTTGGCAAGCATAAGAGGTTGAGCTTCTCCATGGCCATTCATTCGACCAAGGGAACACTTGACTACATTCATTCGGATCTTTGGGGTGAGCCTTCCAAAGGTAATGGTTCTCGTTACATGCTTACTTTCATTGATGATTTTTCAAGGAAGGTTTGAGTTTATTTCTTGAAAGAAAAAAGTGATGTGTTTCGCACCTTCAAAGAATGGAAGTCACTTTTGGAGAACCAAACGAGAAGGAAAGTTAAGAGGTTGAGAACCGATAACGGTTTGGAGTTTTGCAACCGTGAGTTTGATAATTTTTGCAAGGCCGAAGGGATCGTTCGGCACAAAATGGTGGTCAACACTCCACAACAAAATGGTGTTGCAGAAAGGATGAATAGGACACTACTTGAAAGTTCTAGAAGTATGCTTTCAAATACGGGTTTGGGTAAGGAGTTTTGGGCGGAAGCCATTAACACATCTTGCTATTTGATAAATCGATCTCCTACCACTTCAATTGAGTTGAAGACACCCGAAGATGTGTGGTCGGGTAAGACGGCCGATTATTCGAATTTGAGGGTGTTTGGTTGTCCCACTTATGCACATGTGAATGAAGGAAAGTTGGAGCCTAGATCGAAGAAGTGTATTTTTGTTGGGTATCCTACAAATGTGAAGGGATATAAGTTGTGGTGTCCCGAATCATCCAAGTTCCTTATTTCAAGAGATGTTATTTTCAATGAGTCGGCCATGTTGAAGGCAAATGATGTTGCACCCGAGCCGACTATTAAGGAGAATGAGACGATTGAGAAGAAGGTGGAGTTTGAGGTGCCGGTCCAAGAAGGTGATGATTTGATCTCACATGATGATGTCAATTTGGAGGAAGCCCAAGAAGAGGCACAACCATATGCATTGGCAAGGGACCGAGCTAGAAGAGAAACAAGACCACCTACAAGGTATGGATACTCCGACTTTGCTTATTGTTTGGCAATTGCAGAGGATGTGGAGTATTGTGAGCCATTTCTTCTAAAGATGCGGCCAATTGGGTTACCGCTATGAATGAAGAGTTACAATCTTTGCAACAAAATGAGACTTGGTCTCTTGTGAAGCCTTCGAGTGGTAAGAGGATTGTGGGTTGCAAGTGGGTGTTTAAGAGGAAGATTGATGGCTCAAATCCCGCGGATTTTTGATACAAGGCAAGGCTAGTGGCTAAAGGGTATAATCAAGTCCAAGGTGTGGACTTCAATGATGTGTTCTCTCCTGTAGTTAAGCACACCTCCATTCGAGTTTTGCTCTCTTTGGTGGTAATGAAGGATTTGGAATTGGAATAAATGGATGTGAAAACTGTCTTCTTGCATGCTGATTTGAAGGAGCAAATTTACATGAGCCAACTGGAGGGTTTTGAGGTTGCGGGAAAGGAGGACCGTGTGTGTCTTTTGAAGAAATCCCTTTATGGCCTTAAGCAATCACCGCGGCAATGGTATAAGAAGTTCGACTCATTCATGGTGAGTATTAATTTCCATCGTTCCAATTATGATAGTTGTATTTATTTCAAGAAGTTAGATGGTGGGGATTTCATTTACTTGTTGCTCTATGTGGATGACATGTTGATTGCATCCTCAAACTTGAAAGAAGTTAGGAGGTTGAAAGAGCAACTAAGTTCGGCATTTGAGATGAAAGATTTGGGGGCCGCCAAAAGGATTCTCGGAATGGAGATCACAAGGGATAGGTTCAACAGAAAGTTATTTCTTTCACAAAAGAGTTTTGCCGAGAAAGTGCTACGCCATTTTGGTATGGAGAAAGCGAAAGTTGTTTCAACACCTCTTGCGGCTCATTTCAAGCTTTCGGCCGCTTTAAGCCCAAAATCCGATGATGAGAAGAAATATATGGAAAAGGTTCTATATTCGAGTGCGGTCGGGAGTTTTATGTACTTGATGGTGTGTACTTGACCCGACATTGCTCAAGCTGTTAGTGTGGTAAGTAGATATCTCTCTTGTCCGGAGAAAGGGCATTGGGAAGCGGTGAAGTGGATCTTCCGCTATTTGAGAAGTACTATTGATGCTTGTTTGGAGTTTGGTAATGGCAAGAAACTGACGGGTTTTGTGGATGCAGATTTTGCGGGTGATTTGGACAAGAGGCGTTCCTTGACGGGTTATGTTTTTACCCTTGGAGATTGTGCAATTAGTTGGAAGTCTACACTTCAAGCCACCGTTGCACTCTCAAGTACTGAGGCCGAATATATGGCAATTACTGAGGCTATTAAGGAGGCTATTTGGCTCAAGGCGTTTGTTGGTGAGATGTCTTCACTCGAGGGTCCTATTACGGTGTTTTGTGACAACCAAAGCGCGATTTATTTGACCAAGGACCGCATGTACCATGAGAAGACGAAGCACATTGACATTCGATACCATTTTGTTCGAGATGTGATCTCGGAAGGCAAGGTTGCCGTGAAGAAGATTGGTACCGAATCGAATCCGGCCGATATGCTCACAAAGCCTCTTCCAATTGCAAAGTTCAAGTTTTGTTCAAGTTTGATGTCGGTTTGTTTCTAGTTAGTTTGAGCTAGTTTTGTTTCTAGCATGTTGCTAGTATATCTTTATGTTTACCTTTGTTTAGGTTATGTTTGCTTCATGCATTTGTTTTATGTTTTAGTTTGTTTTAGATGCAATTTGGTTCAAGGTGGAGATTGTTATGTTATGACCCAAATTGCTTTTGGGCCCATTGGGCTTTGTATCTTCATATATGTAAGAAGATTAGAATCAAAGAAATAATCAACATTTTTGCCATTCTCTCTCTCAATAGCCGGCTGCCTTCTTCTTCCCTTTTCTCTTCCTCTTCTCAAAACCCTAACAATTCAAACCCTAACAATAACCTTATTCTTAATATGTTAAAGAACTTTTGTAGAACAACCAATGATACATCTTGCTTCCTTATCTTTTATTGTGATTTTAAATACATATCTGAAACAATTTATTCTTAATTAATAATTTTTTATATATATTTATTGAAGATGGAAAAAGGAAAATCTAATAATATGGTGTTTTCAGGATTATGCTCATTGCGTGCTGGAGAAATTCGAGCCGACCCGATTTATTCATGTCCCTCAAGTAAGAACATCATGGCCAATGCTTTCACCTCACTATCTTTGTCACTGAGGTTCCAATTAGGTCTGAATCAACAATCTGTTATACTTTCGAAACTAATCGAACCACTCAACAAGTCCAAGGAACCCTGGCTGCAAGAACTGAGGGACAAATTTGACCGGATGCTCGAGTCTAATATACCTAAGGGCTTTGTCTCTACCTTAGGGTTTTCTGCACTATGATATAATTCTATTCTTCCCCTTTCATCTAAAGACATAGCATTGTAAAATCACAATATTAAAAAAAAATCTCATTGCAAATAACTTTGAACCACATAAATTTAATCTTCATGTGTTTCCACCTCACAAGTCACAACATTTTTAAACTTGTCATCATATATAATTTACAGAATCATAAATAGAGTTTTGCTTGCAAGTAAACAACTGAACAATCAAAAGAAAACTACTTTTGATTCCCCTCTAATGCAAAGACAAGCATTTGTAAATGAAAACATGATAAACTCTTTCAAATTGGTCTACTATGCTTAATATGGAAGATAATAGATAATCTTCCGAATGGATTTATGATATTAGCACCTTAAATCCATTGATTCAGTGAAAAATGCATGAAATTCACACTGCATGAAATTCTCTAGTCCTTATGTAGCCACATTCAAAGCTCGAGTTTCCTACAAATCCATACTTCTATATAAGTATGATATAAAATTAAAATTTCCTTTCTAATCAAAAATTACTTTCCAAAGTCAACAAAAAAATTGGACAAAACTGCTTCATTATGATACTTTCATTGAACCTGTATACATATATTTTCTTGTAGATATATCTCTCGGATCCTACATCTTTAAGAGTTAAAAGTACCATGAAGATTAATAACTTGTATATATCCTTGTGGAGGGACACAGAATATAATCATAAAATATTGAGCTTTAAGTTTAGAAACTTTAAGATTGTTAACAAACAATTCATAGTATTTATTAAACTATTTCATTTATATAGATGTTTTTACATTGCAAATGTGAGGAATGCTATATAGATGAATTTGGCTAGCTTATATAAATTACGATGTAGATGAAATCAGATCCTTGATATATATCATCATACTCTGAACTCTTTAATATTGAACATCAATAGCAATTGTAGAGATGCTTCTTACAAAATAGGATATAAAATAGAAGTAACCATAAGTTTCTAAAGCTTAAAAACAATAGTGAAGATTTCATATTTAGAATTTGAGAAGAAAGGAAAGAAAATTTGATAATCCATCCCTGACATTATATATGATAATATAATTGGGTTGAAGGGTATAGTTTCAGTTAAGGTAAAGACACTCTAAAGTTTTCAACACAAAATAAAGTTAAGAGTAACAACATCATTTTCTGTTCAACCTGTTTTCACTGTTTTAATTATTCTTCACAATTCATTATGAAAACACAGGTCATGGATGAGTAAATTGCAATAACAATTCGTGATCCAAACATGAAGTAATAATATGCTATAGATACCTCCAAGTTCTTACACATGTACTCATTTCTTTATTTTCTTGACTGTATTACCAATAATTATCAACAAATAAAAAAAAATAAGAAAATAAAAAATTCAAGCTTTCGATTCTAGGAGATGTTTTTGTTGTAATGAACTCTTGAGATGTTATTTTGTAATGAAGTCTTTCATAGTGGTTACGAGATCAGTTTCCTCCCTCTTCTTCCTTCTTTATTTCTTTAAAAAAATAGTGACAGCAATCTCAAAAAAATCTGTCATGGAGCTCCTACAATGCATCCAACCAGTTAACAGTGCAAAATACGTGGAAAGCCTCTTATTTTTGCTCCCAATTGAAACCACATCCCCCAATGAGTAGTTGTTGCTACCTGATCTACCCTTAACAGTCTTAAGGAGTAGGGGTGGCATTCGGGCCGGGCCGGGCCCAAACTGCATGGGCTTTGCCTGGTCCCGAGCCAACCCGGGTCAGGCCAAGCCCCAAGGGTGGGGGCCAGGCCGGGCCGGTTCGGTTCGCGGGCCGAGCCGGTTTTTTAATGTAATTTTTTTTATTTTAACAAAGATGAAAGATCAAGTATCAAATTGTAATTTCATAACAATTGCAAAAAACTAATAAATAAAAGAAATTAAACCAAATTTAAATTGATTTAATAAATTACAAATTGCTAAATAAAATGAAGTTCATGAACAAAATTTCATACAAATTAGAACAAATTACAAAACAAGGGAATTATTTGAATTTAGAGATCGAGATGATCTCTATTTAGATTGAAGAGAAGACATTGTACTATTATCGTGCACTTCCACTTAACCTAAATATAGAATCTCATCTCCCTAAATTTTCCAATTATTTACAATATATTGTACATAATTTTAATGTAAATCGACTAAATCTAATTGTTCATTCATCGCTACTTGTTGAGCCAGCTTGTGCTTCAAGTAAATCTTGGGTCCTCTATTCCGCTTTCATCCAATCTTCGGCGCATACTAGCATCTTCAAATTTTTGGCTGTCAATCGATTCCTGTTCGGGTTCATTATCCTGTCATTAAGAGAAAAAAATACTTTTCGATGCAACGGTTGACACCGGTGTTGTTAGCAAATTTCTAACCATATGAGAAAGAATATTAAAAATAATTTCATTGCACTTTCAAAACTGTAACACATCTACTACATCTTCAATTGAGCTTTGTGCATTATACCAATTCAAATCATTTGGTGAATTGGTTCTTGGTTTTTTTGATTTAATAAGGTTTAAAACACTACTAGTTGCATGACTCTTTCCTTTTGCTAATATGGAGGAAGAAGAAGAAGAATCAACATTTTGTGTTTGTGTTCGTGTAGTGTTAGATGAATAAAGTCAATCATAAGTCATATAACCTAATCAAAATATGCTCAAATTGACGAGTAAAAACAACATGATCAAAATTTTGTATTGCATCGTATGAGGCATAAGTGTAAAAAATTTCAATTAAATTTTTTGTGCTGTCTAATTTAATCATGTGATTTATTACGCTAGATACACAATATAACATAGGAAGTGGATGAAAATATTTTAAAATTTTAATATATGCCGCATTAACCATATCCCAATAAAAGGGTCATTTTGCAAACCTTTAATTGTTGTCATCATAGTGACAATTTCAAGTAAAATACCACTAGATGTAGATATATATGTTTTTGAAAACTGCAAGTAGCATCGTTAAAAGGTTCTAAAAGTTTATATAAACTATCGGCAAAAAACCAAAAATTATCATCTAACATACAATTTTGCATATATACCCATTGTAACACAAAAATCTCTAAGATTAAAACGATAATGAAGAACAACACATAATAAATTAAATGTAGAATTCCAACGATGTCTAACATCTTTAGGAAGATGTTTATATACAATTTCCCTAAGTTTACACCAATCATGAAAAGTTTGATATATTGGACCACTCAATATAATATAATGAACACAATCTCTCATTGTATCAAGTTTATCGTTTCCATATTTTAGTGCATCTTGTACATAAAAATTTAAAATATGATAAGCACACCTAACATGAAAATTTTCGAGTTCTATAGGATCTAATGTAATTTTCAAACTGTCAATTGTCTTAGTATTATTAGACGCGTTATGTAACCCCCGTTCCCGTTTATACGGATTTGTATTTTTTTTCTTTTCTTGTATTCTGTATTAAAAATTTTTACATATAAATTTTCTACTCTTTCGAAGCCTAATTTCACATTCTTTTTATCCCTATTTATTCTAATTTGTGAAGCCCAAATATAAAGCCCAAGTTTACAATCCAAACCCATATCTATTGGATCCCAACCCGTTAACCCATTATCCTACCCTACCCAAATTTAACCACCCGCATACAAATCCCCTCACATTCCCCCACTCTTCACCTCTTGTAACTCCATAACCCCCACCACCTCATAACTGCCCCCACTTTCTCACCCCCATTACTTTACTAATATTATATTATTATATAATTACCCCCTTCCGTTCTCTCTCTCTCCCACTCTCTCTCCCCGTCTCTCTCTTTCTGTTTCCCAAAACAAAAACAGAGGACCCCCCCTCCCCGCCATCCTCTTCGCCTCGTCGAACTCAGCACCCCGTTACTCTGCCCTTCGACGCCCCTCGTCGTTGTCATCCAAGCCCGAACACCTCGTCGTTATTGCCTCCCCTATTTTTGGTGCGAAACAGAGTCGCGACGAGCCATCGTCGCTCTCACTGTTGCGTCGTTTCCTGACCGCAGCGACATCCCCTGCTGTCGCGTTGCGTGGTGCCGCAATCGTCGCCGTAGCATCGTTGCCGAGTCCCGCCATTCCCTCCCTCTCCCTCTCTCTATCTCTCTCTCTCTCTCTCTCTCTCTGTCTCTCTCTCTCTCTCTCTGTCGAGAGGTTGAAGACGATGTGTGGTTGGCCTATTTTGCTGTTTGGTATTTTGGCTCTTGGGATCCGATATTCGGTATTTGGTGTTCTGCCTTGGATCCGATTTGGAGAAGGGCTTTGATTGGTCCGTTTGGTGTTTGGTGTTCTGACTTGCTAGATCTAGACTTGGGTGTTTGCTGTTTTGGCCGATCTGGTGTGCTGCCCTTGCTGCGGTTGCTGTTTGGGTCTTTTGCTGGTTGGTGTCTCGCCCGTATTTTGCTTCGCTGTCCGAAATTCTGATCCCGTTATTCTTGTATTTGGTATCATCTTCGTCGGTTATCAAGCAAGTATCCTCTTGTACAAATCGTTTGTTCTCGTACAAGCTTCCTCTGAAAAATACCGCAAGTATATTCTTTGACTCTAATTCGTATTCTTCAGTCGAATTGAAATCTGTTAATATACATAATCCATCGATCCCATATTCGCATATGATCGTGAATACTTTGTTGCCACATGCATTACATGAACACAATTGATACACACATATGTACTCTTAGCATTATACATGATTATGTGCATGATGGTTTTACTCGTGATAGTAGTTTAAATATAATATCTTGTTATTGTTGATTAAAATTAATAAAAGTAATAAGTCGAGATATAAGGATAAAAATCTAGTAGTGGGCAATATAGAAGAGCGTACTCGGACGGGAGCTCGTGGTTTCCCGATGCAAGTTGCAAGTTACAGGTTGCAAGTTGCAAATTTCAAGTTTACATGTTTCACGCTACAAGTTTACACTCTACATGTTTCACGTTACAAGTTTGCACGCATCTCGATACAAGTTACAAGTTTACATGTTTTCCCGAGTACGTGATGTATAGAATCTACCACTAAATCTAAATGCAAACTTGTTTGAATATAGCAACCATGTAGTAAAAGAATGGATGCATGAAGTACTACATAGATAGTAATAATACAAGACTTGAACATGATCACTTGATACTTGATACTTGCTACCCGTTACTTGTACCTGTTCACTTGACACTTGCTACTTGTTTACATGATACTTGATACTTGATCCTTGACACTTGTTACCTGTACTTAATACTTGTTTACATGCCACTTGTTTCATGATGTCTTATTCATGATCCTGTATACATGTTGTATTTCTCCTATTACATGATTCTTGATTCCTTGCTCCTTTTCCTGCTTCTTGTTTCGTTTTTATACTTGTCCCGTTAGCTTGTACTACTTGCGGCCCGTGACTTGCATTAACGAGTATCTTCTTATTTCTTTTTTTGTAATAATGTACTTGCAGGCCCAGATGGAGAGTTACCCGAAGGTATTGCAGATCAAGTGTTATAGTCTTGTTAATTATCATGTTATCTTTAGTTCATATTTTATTCATGCTACTCTTTATTGTATTCCGGGCATGTTCGACATGTAACTACTTTGTATTTTCCAGCTGTTGGTTATGTTATGGACTATGTCATGTACTTTTGTTATCCTATTGTGATTTTACATGCCTACGTGATTTTGTTGTTATCTTGTTGTTGAGTTACCTGTACAACTTATGAATGGTGTATTTGCATCATTCGCTGGACCTCAGTCATGGACTCGTATTCCAGTATTTTGGGAAGCGGGGCGTGACACGTTATCAAAACCAATCGCAAACACTTTATCATAAATATCAAAATTATTACATGCTTCCATAATGTGTGTGGCTATAATTTCATCCTTATGTGGGTACCTAACAAATCCAAATGAAATTATCCTTTTTTGAAGTACCCAATCCGAATCTATCCAATGACATGTTACACACATTATTGGAACGCCGTTTACTCCTACCCACCCATATGATGTCAAAGAAACTCTAGTGTTTAGTGATGCTAGTGTTGCTATCAAAAAATTCTTAGTCTCATTGTAAACTAATTTACAATCACCTTTAACTGCATTCCTAGCAATCTTTTTATAATGGGGGTTTAAGGAGGTTTGTGCAAAAGTCTCTACATACATACTTTCACCAAATGAATATGGTAATTCACCCCTAATTATTAACTTAGTCATTTCCCTACAAACGATATCGTGATCGTAACTATGACTATCTACTTGACCGGTTCTATGATGTATTTTTTGTTGTGTGAGATTGTTTTTCAAAAATTCGGGTTGACGTTTGTTTAAGTTACGTTGAAGTGCACCCGCACCCGGTCCTATTTTAAACTTATATGGTGTTTGACACTTCTTACATATTTTTAATCCTACACTTTTATCATTTTGTGAAGGGTAAAATTGAAATAATTGTGTACTTCGGAAGTAGTCCCTCTTGTTTTACGGGTTAGAGAAGGATCTTGTTCCGATGGTTGTGGTTCTACATGATCTTCTATATATATATATGAGAAATGGTCCATTGACAACGGGTTTGTTTTCACTGGTCGGAAAATAGTGATCTGGACCGTTGGATCGCTTTTGATCGTGACCAGCGGCTCAGATCGCCTCTGCCCATCACCCGTTATCACTTAAGTGGCTTAGGGTTTTTTTGGGAATTTCGTCCCAAATAACTCTTAGCCTGATTCACTCTAAAAAAATGAATTAACCTAGGCCGTTGTTGGGAACAACGGCCTAGGTTATAAAAATTGAGAACATAGACTGTTGTTTGGCCTTGTTCTCAATTTTTATAACCTAGGCCGTTGTTGGAAACAACGGCCTAGGCTATAAAATATTTAAACAATGGCCTAGGTTATAAAAATTGAGAACAAGGCCGTTGTTCTGCTGTTCCAAACAGCGGCCTTGTTCTCAATTTTTATGACCTAGACCGTTGTTCCCAGCAACAGCCTAGGTTAATTCATTTTTTTAGAATCCGTGAGGCGAAGAGTTATTTGGGACGAAAAATCCCAAAATAACCCTCTGTCACTTAAGTGAGATGGGTGATAGGAGGCTCAGATATGAGCCGTTGATCACGATCAAGAGCGATCCAACGGCTCAGATCGCTGTTTTCCAACTCGTGAAAACTAGACCCGTTTTCAATGGAGCATCTATCTCTCTCTCTCTCTCTCTCTCTCTCTCTCTCTCTCTCTCTCTCTCTCTATATATATATATATATATATATATATATATATATATATATATATTAAATAATAAAACGTAATCTGGCCTCGAACCTAGACTTCCCTTTACTCACCATATACTCTTTACAAATTATCCCTACTGCAACAAATTTTTATTTTATACGAGTGACACTTTTATAAATAATTATGTTGTAAATAAATTTAAACTTTGATAGTATTATGGTAGCTAACAACAATTGAATAAATGAATGGTTAATATAACTCCCATTTAAAAATGAATGATTGAGATTAGATGGTTGAATGTCTACAAATGACAACCCCAACTCTCTCATTAATATATATATATATATATATATATTAAATACTATAATGACAGAGCTGAAGTTGTGTAATTTGTAGACAATAAACCATATAATCTCAACCATTTATTTTTAAATAGGAGTTATATTAACCATTCAATTTTTTTATAAAATTTATATCCATGGTGACTGATTATTATACAAAATGGATGATGATGATCTTGTCGAGTTTGGATGATTGATACCGTATATTTTTATGGATTCGTTTACTAACTACCAGAAAATTTGAAATTTAAAAGATAAAAAATTTCTTATAAAATTTATATCTCTAATCTCTAATTATATATATACTAGTAATTTACACACGCGATGTGCGTCTTTATATATATATATATATATATATATATATATATATATATATATATATAAACCATCTATTTTCAACCACTTATTTTTAAGTGGAAGTTATATTAACCATCCATTCAGTCAAATGTTGTCAGTTGCCATAATACCCTCAAAGTTCAAATTTATTTACGACGTAATTATTTACAAAAGTGTCACTCATATAAAATATAAGTTGGTGTTGCTAGGTGTAATTGCAAAGAGTTTGGTAAGAAATTGAGATGGGTAAAAGGAGTTTTCAAGGTCGAGACCAGACAACTTCATAGTCTTTACTTTAAAAGTGAAAAAAATCTTAAGGCGTGCATCACACGTGCAGATTACTAAAAATAATCTATAATCTCTAATATTATAATAGGAGAGTTGGGGTTGTGTAATTTGAAGATAAACTGTAATTTATAGACAATCAACCATATAATCTCAACCACTAATTTTTAAGTTGAAGTTATATCAACCATCCATTTAGTCAAATGTTCTCAATTACCATAATACCCTCAAAGTTCAAATTTATTTACGACATAATTATTTGCAAAAGTGTCACTCATATAAAATAAAAGTTGACTAGGGGTAATTGTATAGTGTATGATAAGGATTTGAGATGAGTAAAAGAAGTTCTCAGGTTCGATATTAGACAACGTCATAATCTTTACTTTAAACTTTTTAAAATAAATCTTAGGACATGTATTGCACGTGCAGATTGCTAATAATATATGATGCTGAAATTTTACCTGCAATCATCTGAATGTGATTAAAATAAATGAATAAATAAAAATAGGAGTGATCTTGATCTTAGGTATATATATAAGAAGGGTGTATCACATTATATATATATATATATATATATATATATATATATATATATATATATATATATATATATATATATATATAGGGAAAAAGGGGTATGAGCAATTTGCTCAACTAACCCTTTTAAGGCTTTTCCAATCACATATATGCTACATCATCAATTGCTTATTTACTAAATGAGCAAGTTGCTCATACCCCCTTTTCCCATATATATATATATATATATATATATATATATATATATATATATATATATATATATATATATATATATATATATATGGGATATGCTCAGTTGAAAACGGGTTTGTTTTCACGGGTTTGGAAAACAGCGATCTGAGCCATCGGATCGATCATGATCGTGATCAGCGGCTCAGATCTGCCTCCCCATAACCCGTTTCAATAGTTGAGCGGAGGGTTATTTTGGGAATTTCGTCCCAAATAACTCTTCGCTGAACAGATTCTAAAAAAAATAATATAACCTAGGCCGTTGTTGGGAACAACGGCCTAGGTTATAAAAAATTGAATCATAGGCCGTTGTTTGGAACAACGGCCTTGTTTTCAATATTTATAACCTAGGCCGTTGTTTGGAACAAAGGCCTAGGTTATAAAATTTCTATAAATTTTTATAGAAATTTTATAACCTAGGCCTTTGTTCCAAACAACGGCCTAGGTTATAAATATTGAAAACAAGGCCGTTGTTCCAAACAACGGCCTATGATTCAATTTTTTATAACCTAGGCCGTTGTTCCCAACAACGGCCTAGGTTATATCATTTTTATCAAAACGAATCAGGCGAAGAGTTATTTGGGACGAAATTCCCAAAATAACCCTCCGCCACTTAAGTCATATAGGGTGATGGGCGGGATCGATCTAAGCCGCCGATCGCAATCATGATTGATCCGATGGCTCAGATTCGTGTTTTCCAACCCGTGAAAACAAACCCGTTTTCAACTGAGCATATCCCTATATATATATATATATATATATATATATATATGGCCCTTCCGTTGTGCACTACCCTCCATGTGCACTCCATGTCAAATTTTTATATGGAGTGCACATGGATGATCCGAACCGTTCGCATTGATCTACACGCCTAAATTAGTCTAAATATGTAAAATTAAGCTATTTGGAATTCATTTGCCCATCCGTTGAAGTATTACAAAATTGTAGGGCTAAATATCGTTTGTTTTTATACTGACTTGATGGATGGGCAAATGAACTCCAAATGACTTGATTTTGTTTATTTAGACTAATTTAGACGTGTAAATCAATGTGAACGGTTCAGCTCATCCATGTGCACTCCGTATAAAAAGTTCACACGGAGTGCACAACGGAAGGGCCCTCCAACTTGCAACGCACACAAAAACACTCAAGAACACTAAAAAACACTTAAAAACACTCAAAGAGAAAGGAGTACAAAGTTTTCAATATTTTACACATTAATGAGAGGGCCTTATTTATAGTTACATAAAGGCAGTGGCTTTCAGGTTCTTCTAAATGGAATTCTTTGCTGGCAGAGGATAAGAATAAATCTCTTAGTGGAGTTGTGTGCTGGTTTCAATTATTGTGTAGTGGGTAGGTGAAACGTCTCTTCTTGAGGTGCTTGTGGGGTCTACCATTAGAGGGCCCTTTTGTTGTGCATTACCCTCCGTGTGAACTTTTTACACGGAGTGCACATGGATGATTCGAACCGTTCACATTGATCTACACGTCTAAATTAGTCTAATATATAAAATCAAGTCATTTGGAATTCATTTGCCCATCCATCGAGTCAGTATAAAAACAAATATTCCGTCCTACAATTTTGTAACACTTCAATGGATGGGCAAATGAATTACAAATGACTTAATTTTACATATTTTGACTAATTTAGACGTGTAGATCAATGTGAATGGTTCGGATCATCCATGTGCACTCTGTGTAAAAAGTTCACATGGAGTGCACACGGAGGGTAGTGCACAACGGAATGGCCCTCTCTCTATATATATACTAGATTTGCCCGTTGGCACGTGCCTACGGCACGTCTTCTGAACGATACAGCATATGAAATGCCTTGTAAACAGTAAATCAACAATTATATAGCTCAAGTTTGAATGGTATGACAATAATTACTTGTAAATAAAAGTCCATGTTTTCATTAGTATTGTAACCCCTGTTTTTCATTTTGTATATTTTTAACTGTATTTTTTGTTTTGATGTATTTTTTTTCTCTTGTATTTTTCTGAAACCGTATATTGGAGTTGTTTTCAATTTATACTCGTCTTATTTCATTTTGAGCTCCTTGTGCTTGATTGATTGTCTCTTTTGGTTCCGTTCTTCATTATTTTGATCTTTCCTTCATTTTGGTCTTGTCTTTTTATTTTATCTTTTTATTTTATCCTTTCTTTATTATTTTGTTTGTGGCGTTTGTTGTGGTGGTGATTTTGGTTGTCCTATAAATTCCCCATCCTACTTTGCATTCCTATTTCTATTTGATCCAATATCCAAAACCCATTTGTAAACCTACTACTACTCCTAATACCCATTAACCCACTAACCCACATCCTAAACCCTATATAAAAACCCTCCCCCTCACAAACCCCAAACCCTAACCCTATTATTACTCTCTCTAAATCCCGGCCCCCCTACCTCGCTTTCCCTCTCCTTGCTTGCTCCCGGCCTGCACACCCGCACACCACCCTTCTCCCTCCGGCCTCTTCCACCCAGGCCGACACCACCTACAGCCTGGCCACCACATCAGGCCGACCCCCTTCCCCCTCCGGCATACTCCATCCCGACAGCCTACATCCGAGCCACCATCATCCCTTGGCCATCCGATCCTTCACCACACCACCACGACAACTCTCTTGCACCATATATAACCCCTCTACTCTCTTCATGGTGTTCTCTTGTGGCCGCACGCCACTTCGATCGCCTATAGCTTTTGGAAGTTCGCTCGTGTGGAGATTCTTGCTCGTATTGCTTGGATTCGTGGATTAGCAAATTTTCGTTCGTGGGTTTTGCTCATATTCTTGTTTGCATCGTTCTTCATCCCCAATAAGGTAAGTAACTTGTACTCCAATTCATTTGTTTGATACAAGTCAAAAAGTTCACCATAGTGTAGTTGGGTCTAGAGACGACTCTTGTTTGTGTTTTCCTTGATGGATTTTGTCTCTATTGTGAAAACTTGACCATATTTGCCGCACGACACAATATGGACATGATTTAACTTAGGATTTACCCGTTCTTGATTTTTGATCGTGTATGTGAGACTTTTGTGTGAATTCGTGTTTTGGTTGAGACCCATGTGAAATTCTTGGTGTGGACATGTTAGATACCCTAATTCATGATTTTTGGACACTTGGTAGACTCGATTTCATGTTTGGATGTGTTTGGATCAATTTTCTTGAATCTATGTTGATTTCGTTTTTAAGGGAAAAATCTGTATTTTGTCGCTGTTCTGTTTTGTTTGTTGTTTTGGACTGTGTTAAAGTCAGTATCTTGATTTCGGTATAAAACATGAGTTTTATATAATTTTGTCTACTTTCCAACCCCTCTAACCTTGCTTGATTTTGATTTCGTATGACTAAGTTATGACTGTTTTAGTACAGAGGTGTTAATCTTTTCCAGATTTTGTTTTTCGGTAATTTTGATAACAAACTATTTTAAAGAACTATGCTACACATATTATTTTGATCCAAAACTTTGGCCAATATTTCTTTATCAAGTTAGGGATTACCCAGAATTTTGGTGAATTTTATTGATAAGTTTTATGGGATGTTCCATGCTCGTTTATGAAAACTATACTAGCTGTATTTTGCTCGTTGTTTTGTAAAGAACCTTATTTTCACTATGATTCCTTTTACTGTATGCAAAATGTTTGTGAAATGTAAAAGTTAGTATATTTTATCTATTTTCATATCCCTTTGGCGGAATTGGGTTTCGTTTCACTGGTTGCGAGATATCTTAATTTTTGTACAGCAGTGTTGGAAATTCCAGATTTGCCAAACCATGTTTTCTTAATGCTTTCTTATTTTTGATGAATGATCTAAGTTTACTGGAAAATTATGAAACTTTATATTTTGATACTGGATATATAGGGAAATACCCCAGATTTTTCGTGAATTTATTTAATGTGTTTTCATGTTATTTCCTATTCTTGAATCCATTTTCCTGATTTCTGGCTAAACCTATTTTCTGTATTCAAACCAGTTTTGAGCTATGTTTTTGTGAATTAGTATATGAATTATTTATATTCTCTGGATTCGTGTGGAAGTCTATTTTCCAGATCCTTCGAGGGATCCAGATTTGCTTGTTTATAATACTGGAAATCACTGTTTTACTACAGTAGGGTCTTACTGTCCTGAACTTGAGATTTGACATTTTTTATTTTTTTATGAGATGTCTTGCACACGTACATGTTTATCTTGCAACTTGCACTTGTCACATGATCATGCCATGTTATTTTTGATATATTTTTCACATATACATGCTTGTTTGATTTTAATAATAAAATGACCAAGTCGGGGTTAAAAGAAAGATCTAGTTGTGGATAGTGCAGAAATGTGTACTTGGAAGAACCTAGTGGTCATTGGAGCTTGTTTACATGTGGAGCTTGACACGATATACATGATACGTACACACATGACTCTGGAGCTTGTTTGGGTTTTGGAGCTTGTTTACATGATACATGATTACATGATACTTGGAGCTTGTACCTGAGTACACTGCCCTGTATGGTCCCCTACAAAATCTAAAGCGAAACTGTTTGTTGTAGCAACCATGTAGTAAAAACCGGGATGCATGAAGTGCTACCTAGATAGTAATAACTACGAGACTTAAACTTAACACTTAAACATGATACATGCCACTTGACACTTAACTACATGATACATGATATTTGATACTTGATACATGTTACATGACTTCTTGATTCTTGATACTGGTTACTTGATGCATGATTACATGACACTTGACACCTGATGCATGTTTACATGATACTTGATTACTTGACACTTGATTCATGCTATTTATACTTATTCAACTTACCATGCTAGTTGTTTATTTTGACATCAGACTTATACCATGTTGCTAGTTAGTTTTCTCCATATACTTGTATCCTACATTATAAGTGGCCCGTAACTTGCAATTGACGGGTACTTATTTTGCTTCTTCCTTCTCCTGCAAATTTACTAATTACAGATCAGGATGGACGACTGCCAGATGGTATTGGCGAGATGATGTACTAGTGCTGGATTTCATGCTTTATTTATTATTATTATTATTGTTGCTTGAACTTGAATAAGATGTACTTGATTACTTGGATATTATCTTGTATTTGGGCGATGTGACCCAGAATATTTAACTTGTTCAGAATTTGATTATTTAAGATTATTATATTTGGTTTCAAGTAATTTCTGTTGGTATTGCTGGAGTCGTTAGACTCTATCCGTTTCCATCAAAAAAAAGTAATTTCTGTTGGTATCTTGTTTCAATTATGCATGCCTGATTGTATCTTTTGCTTCCGACTCTGAATTATCTTGTGAAATATTGTAAAGATTCTTGAACAGCTTATGGATGATGAAAATCATTCGCTGGGCTTTTGTTGCGTATCCGTATTTCGTATTTTTTTGGGGAGCGGGGCGTGACAAGTATATGTTGAAAAAAATTATAAATTGGGGTATAAAAGTCTATGTTTCCATAAGAGTGTGTGTGTGTGTGTGTGTGTGTGTGTGTGTGTGTGTGTGTGTGTATAGAGAGAGAGGGAGAGGGAGAGAGAGAGAGAGAATTAAATAAATAAAGGAGTTTTTTTTTGGGGATTTGAATTTGAGTTTTGGGGGGGAAATGTATTTTGTGAGGTTAGATCTAGGCCTTTGATTTTAGGGAAATTGAATGAGAGCCACTTGATGACTTTCTTTGTGTTTTATTATATAGATGTGTTTGTGTGTGTGTTTGTGTGTGTGTGTGTCCCCATGTGATACACTCTTCATAATATAATTACTAAAATTGGGAGATTTAATATGCACCGATGCACATTCTTTCTCTTAAGTTGAGAGATTTGAATATGAAGATTTAAGCTACACAGACAATGCACGTAAAATGGTTTGTCTACAAATTAAACAATCCAAACTCTTATATTATAGATTTTTTTAATGTAAGATGGTTAGTAAATAGTATTTTTTAAAATGTTATATTTATTTATCAAAGAATGTAATCATGGTCATGATCATTATCAAAAATTTATGTTTATTTATCAAGAAATTTATGATCGAATTGATTATAATCATAATCATGATCATGATTAGATGGCTACGCGGCGAGTTTGCAAGCGATCATGTGCTAATTATTTGCACATAATCGCCATTCTCTCTCTCTCTCTCTCTCTCTTTCTATATATATATATATATATATATATATATATATATATATATATGGGAAAAAGGGGTATGAGCAACTTGCTCATTTAGTAAATAAGCAATTGATGATGTGACATACATGTGATTGAAATTTTTTTAAAATGGTTAGTTGTCCAATGTATCACATGCATGCCACATAATTAATTGCTCATTTACTAAATGAGCAAGTTGCTCATATCCCTTTTACCCTACACACACACACACACACACACACACACTAGTATAATGTACGTGAGATGCACGTCTGAAAAAAGTAAAGTCATCAAATTAAATTAATATATATAGAATAAGAAAAAAAAATTTATATTTGAATGTTTTGATTTAGGCTACACGTGCGGTGCACGTTTATATTGGTTGGATATAGTTTGGACGTGTATATACGTGTTTATATAGTTACAAAGTTATGATTTGTTTGTTACAAACCCCAACTCTCCCATTAACAAATAAATCCCAACTCTCCCATTAAAATAGTGTGTGTATATATATATATATAGATATATATATATATATATATCCTTCCGTTGTGCACTAGCCTCCATGTGCATTCGGCCTCTGGACCTTCATATCGACGATCCGAGTCGTTTACATTGATCTACATGTCTAAATTAGTCTAAATATGTAAAATTAAGTAATTTGAAATTCATTTGCCATCCATTAAATTGTTACAAAATTGTATGACCGAATGTCTTTTTTTTTTCTTTTTAAATGACATGATGGGTGGACAAATAAATTTTAAATGACTTAATTTTTTATATTTAGACTAACTTAGACGTGTAGATGAATATAAACAGATCGTCGATATGAATACCCGAAGGCCAAGTACACATAGAGTGCATACTTATGCTAGTGCACAGAGGAAGTAGTTGATAAAAAAAAGAATTTTTTTACCAAACTATCCCACTTTTTGTAAGTATGTACGAAACTGTCTGTAAACTCGCAAAATTGGAAATTACAATTTTGCCCTTGTGTGTTATGCACGTGTATTTTGTAACGTGTTTTCATTTTGTATTTTGGATTCCGACTATTCATGCATTTCCCATATTGATTTGAGTCAACTAAAATATAATATTTCAATCTCTGTATTTTTACATGTTTTTACGTGTTTTCAATGCACGTATCAATTACATATTTTTCACCGCTATGGGTGATATTTTCTGGGTTTCAATTATTTATTTTATGTATTCAAATTTGTTTTATAAAACAGAAATTTATTTTCTCTATTTTTGATCAAAATAATTTTGTACGTGTAATGCACGTGTTTTCCACGTACTTAGTGATTACGTCGTGAAATTTATGAAATTAGTAAATATGTTTTCTTAAGTTGTTTTCAATTATATTTTAATAAATTTTCAATTCAATAAAAATCAATTTTCGTATTTCGGCGTTTTACGTGCGACACACGTGTTTTGCGTATTTGAACATATCCGTTTTCAAAATAAATTTTGGAGTGTGTGTATTTATTTTTGCATAATACATTTTAGATTTTAAAGTAAACTATTTTTACCTACCTATATATATATATATATATATATATATATATATATATATATATATATATATATATAGGGTAATGCTCCATTGAAAACGGATTTGTTTTCACGGGTTGGAAAACACCAATCTGAGCCGTTGGATCACTTTTGATCGTGATCAGCTGCTCAGATCACCTCTGCCCATCACCTAATATCACTGAAGTGGCGGAGGATTATTTTGGAAATTTCGTCCCAAATAACTCTTCGCCTGATTCGCTCTGAAAAAATGAATATAACCTAGGAAAAAATTGAATTATAGGCCGTTGTTTGGAACAACGGCCTTGTTCTAAATTTTTATAACAACGGCCTAGGCTGTAAAATTTAATAGGCCTAGGTTATAAAAATTTAGAACAAGGCCGTTCTTCCAAACAACGACCTATAATTCAATTTTTTATAACCTAGGTCGTTGTTCCCAACAACGGCCTAGGTTAAATCAATTTTTTTAGAATCTGTTCAGCGAAGAGTTATTTGGGACGAAATTCTCAAAATAACCCTCCGCTGATCAATTGAAACGGGTTATGGGGAGCTCGATCTGAGCCGCTGATCACGATCATGAGCGATCAATTGAAACGGGTTATGGGGAGCTCGATCTGAGCCGCTGATCACGATCATGAGCGATCCAACAGCTCAGATTGGTGTTTTCCAACCCGTGAAAACTAGACCCGTTTTCAATGGAGCATTTCCTATATATATATATATATATATATATATATATATATATATATATATATATATATATATATATATATATGATATTTATGCATGATGTCATATATTTGAAAATGAATTGTGTTGAATTATGGATGGAGGGGCCTACGTGAAACACAGCAGCAATGCTGCTTGTGTTTGGGTGCTGACGTCACTGCTGGGAGGGCCCACCTGCACATTTGAAGAAGTCTGTGTATGTGCTCTTGATGACGTGGGCTCTGAGGCCCACGTGGGAGATGGGTGAGACCGGTTTTTGTATGTGATGAGAGTATATGGCTGGTTCTGTATATGAAAGGTTGAGAGTTAGAGAATTAGAGAGGTGGAGAGGTGAAGAGTTGGGGGGTTTAGGAGTTAAGAAAATGAAGGGTTGAAAAATTAAGTGGAGTAACTTATTAGGTGAATAATTTTTGCACTTTGATCCCTAAACTTGTCCTATAAATACCCAAGTGTTCTTTTCTCTTTTCACACCAAAAAGTAAACAAAAAGAAGAGAAAGAAAAAGAAAGAGAGAAAGAGTGTTCTTGTGCTTGAAGGAGTTCTTGCTAGAAGAAGAAGGTCTTGCTAGGAGCTAGGAGTGAGTTCCATCTTTCTCATTCTCAAATCTTTCATTAGAGGTGAGTGGTTTCTTTTCTTTCTAGTTGTAGAATATGCATGCTAAAAACTATAAATGAGTAGTATAAGTTATTGTTGATGTGAAAATTGTAGATAAAATCCATGTTAGAGTAGTATGCCATGAATGAGAACAATTTTGTTGTAATTAAATATATATTTGCTACCATGCTAATTAAAAATAAGAATTCTTTTATACTATGAATCATGTTAGTATGCTTGCATTTTTTTTACATGTTGAGTATATGAAAATTGTTGAAGAAAGTTATATTCAAATCATGCTTTGATGACTAAGAAAGAAGAAAGAAAATAAATTTAGTTAGTGCTATGAAATGTGTTGACATATGTATATTTGCCATGTCCTAATTGAAAATATAAACTATTGGATGAAAGAAATATTTTTGTGAGATTCTCATGTTTGAGAAACATGCTAGTATTGTTATAAGATTTTAATTTTGTATAAGTAGGAATAAAAAACTAGTTTTCATGAACACTATTTTGTAAATTCAAGTTTTAGGAAAAACACAAGCCTATGTGTAAAATGAGAAGATGAATTGTTTATAGAAATGGAAATATTGTTTTAAAGAACTTAAAATTGTTGTTTATTGTTTTAAAAATTCAATCTCATTCAAGGGAAAGTTGATTTCAAAAGCCTAAAAAGATTGGATCTTTGGATAAACGAGTTTGTGTGAAAAAGAACCACTTTATGAACAATTTAAACAAAAGTATATTAGTACCATTCCTAAATAGAAAATACACTTGGACTTACTAGTTAGCTAGTGCAACACAAGGCACTGTTGTGAGAGATCTTGGGTTCAAAACTTGATAGTCACATCTATTTTTAATTCTTTTAAATTATTTCCGAAACCGAAAGTCGGTATATGACCAATTCGGCATAAGATCTTAACGCCAGAGTCCATTGGACTTAGTGGCTAGCGGGTTGGGCCTATGGGCGGTCACTGTAGCTCGTATGCGGTCCTGGGTTCGAAACCCCTTAGCTGCACTTTGATTTTTTGAGTTCTTTTTGACATTTTCAATGGTTTTAAATGGGAATAAAATTTGGAGAAAAATAATAGAATTTCTATAAAATGAAATAGAGATTATTAAAAAGAGTTGCAAAATTTCTCAAGTGTATTGAGATACAATTGAGATAGAAAGATGAATAATGTGAACTTAAAAATCTATCATTTAAGAATAGATTTTTCTTTTATTAAGAAGAGTAAAGTATTAATTTATGAAGTGATTTTCTTGAAGAGAATTATACTCTTATTTGTTCGAAGAATGTTTTGAAGTGAATTGAGACATTATAAGAGCTTGAATTTTGTTGATAAAATTTCATGTGATGAAGTTGTGTTCCTGAAAGAAATTACTTGCTTATAAAGATTATGAATGAATAACTAGATCATGAATAGTGTCAAGACTAAGATATGATTACTTGTGGATAAGTGTTAACACAAGATATTGATCTTTGTGAATAAGTTGAAAATGAAAATATCTAAGTTTAAGACATGTTTATTGAAGGGTATGTGTACCCATGGTTTCTTGTACATGAAAAAGTTTGCGATTTAGAGTTAATGAGACCTCGGGTACCGGCACTATTGAATTGAAAAGAGTTGAGATATATTTTGAGATATGGCCATGGAGCTATCTCGTATTTTGTTGATTAAGTTCAGTAAGAGGTAAAACTAATTCTAAACTTGAAAATTTATTCATGTCTTGAACTTAATAATTAGGCACATAAGTGAAGATATAGTAAACCTGGGCAAACGTAAGTGGGTTGCCTCTATAAAGTCAGCGGTGGACTCCGTGGCTATAGACCCAGTCGGCGGTGGACTCCGTGACTGTGGTTGCTCCGTGGGATACGGGCTTTTATTTTTAAATCCGGGATTATGAGGACGGGTCAGCGGTGGATTCCGGGATCTTGAGTAATTGGGCGGATAGTTTGCCATGCTCCAATGTATATACGTATACCGGAGCTAGAAGGCCACTTGCAGGATGGTTTGCACGATGAGGGATCTGTTATAACAGTCGACGGTGGACTCCGTGGCTGGGATCCATATTCGTGGAATGATCTAAACCTTATTTTATTACTGGGTAGTTTCATGGCGAGGGATTGAACCCTTAAATGTGGAGTACGTAGGTGCCTGCCTTCGAACCTATGTAGTAAGGGATGCATAGAATTCGAACAAGTATGCATTAGTGTCATCCTGGTATAAAATGTGTGCATTAGGCATTTAGGCATGGCATACACTTACATGTTTAGCGTAGTCACAATTTAACACTTTATTGTTCATTCAATTTTTATGGTTGTTAAAGTAATGAGATCGTTATATGTACGACATAGAGAGGATGACCGAGTATAATATTTTTTTGTCAGTTGTAAGTGACTGACGTACCCACAGCTTAATATGCAGGTAATGGATTTTTTATGAAGAAGTAAAGATGTTATGATGCAGTTGATGACTTACATTGTTAAAGTTGTACAAGTTGTATTTTATTTCATTATTGTATTTCTTTTATTCTTCCGCAGTGTAAACAAAATGTAAGAACTCTGATGTTGTTGAAAAAGTTTTAATTTCCTTGTAAAATTGTACGAAGTGAAGTAAAGATCCTGTGAAATCTCGAATTCGGTCTTATTTGGAATTCGGGGTGTTACACTGTCCCTGTTTGAAAATTTAATACCAAAATATTCCTATCGCTAACGGGGTTAACGAGTCTAGTAGTCTCCCTAGCGTTAACCCCGTTAGCGTGGGTTAGGGGATAACACTTTTTCCCTTGAGTAAGAATTTGCAAAAAAACTCATTCAATATAGACTCGTTAACTCCGTTAGTGGTAGTATTTTAACCACCCGCGTTAACGGGGTTAATGTTTGTAGTTGGGACAACTGAAAATAACCTAGTATAGGGATGCTAACCTCGTTAGCGTGCCTATTTATACCAGGTGTGCTGACCGGGTTAGCGTGTCGTTTGAGTGAGTTTTAAATAAGACACGCTGATAGATAACATCATTATACTTTTAGTGTCTCTCTCTCTCCTCTTTCTCCCCCAATTTTGGAACCCAACTCCAAAACCCTAGCATCCCAATTGTAGATCTTAGTCCAAAATTACTCTACAAAATCATAAAGGGATATTCTTCTTCTTCTCTCACATTCATCTTCTTCTTCTCTGACATTCATATATCCCCCCACTTTGAAAACCCTAAATCCATGTTTGGGGTATTGTTAGTTTGGGGATTTACATAGCGGATTTTTTTTATCAAGTGGCTCTCCTTCACTACCCCGTCTTCTTCAAGCTCGAAATTCCTCATCTTTTCTGATCATCCATTTGAAGGTATGATTTTTATATCATTTTATCGAATACATTTTGTATAGTAGATTTTGAAATTTTTTTTTATAAAAAATATGTATAGGCATGGATTATGATCTTCGTATTTGGCTTTATTTTGGTGGTGAGATTATCCGTGACCCAAAAATAGGTTGTTCTTATAGTGCCATTGATCCCAAAATAATTTAGGTACCTCGTACAATCACAATGGAAGAACTTGTAGAGAAGATTTATGAGGTCACTAATTGGGATAGAGAACGATAGAAGATAAAAATTTTAGCCCGTTATGCAGCGAAAAAATGTGATGATCAATATTTTATGACTGTGCCCGTAGAAAATGACAACTCTCTGAAGTCCATGATTGGTAGAACACTTGATCCGAATTTTAGTTGGTTTGCACTAGAGCTATATATTCAGCAAACAAACTTGTACCTGCTGCGAGCCTTCGACATTCTCGGAAAGGTCGGCCGAAGAGTACGTAATGATATGGATGTACGAGATGAGTCTAGCAGGGCTTCGGGAATGACGTGTTCAAAACGTGGTTTTGAGGGGTCACAATAAACGCCGATGTCGGAACATCTCAAGTCAGCCTACTCAAAGCCAACATTGAGCTGTTTTGGAGTTTTGTTAGTTGAATTTTTTTTGATTATGTAATATTTAAGTTGAAAGTTTGTATGGAATCATGAATTTGAAGTTGTTGTCAACTTTGTATGATATATGTTATTTTGAAAGTTAACGACTACGCGAATGCCTTCAACGGTTCGACTACGTTACTTTTCAATACTTTCGCGTATTCTTTTGCTTGAATCCATGTTTGGGCCATCTACACAAAAACGAAATGAACGTGACAATAAATTGAATAATTAAACGTAGTTATAAATTCAATGTAAATATGAACAAGAAACTTACAACACTCCGAAGCAATGGTGCCTTCGGTTGAAACATTGGTAGATTAACAGAGTACGTGTTTGCTGGATCGGCGGCATGTATACGTGTCAGTACTTCGACCCCGGCTGGAAATTGACTTGTTGGGGAAATGTAGAGGCGGGTCATTCTCCTATACCACGTCATGTAAGTGAAATGGGTCGACGCTTCGAATGGTGGAATATTCGCATTTACATGATCGAGAAGATGATTCCAAATATCCACGTGTACGTGTAATGAAGCTGCCCAATCGTGAGCTGCTTGTCGACCCATATCGGTGACACTGTGTAGATCGGCATTGTACGGTTGATGGACCGGTATATTCTGACGCAGCCTAAATTGACGAAGTACTTTATCTGGAAAATAGGCCTCAACTGTACCAAAGTGAATAAGCGGTGCTTTTGTCAACCACAGTTGAGGAGTCGACGTACAAATTGGAGGTAATCTCGCTATACGTTCCTCGGTATACGGTTGCCACTTAACACAATCATCTTGCAAGTGATCAAGCTCATCCCGGTAATACGATAGGCACCTATTTGGGCTCGCCTTCCACGTCAACGAACCCGTCCAATACACACCTTTAGGTGGCCTCATGTTCACGTCCTCGGGAAGGTTCGACCACTTTGGTGACTGCTTCGCCACAACGGGACGGTCGATGTGCAGTTGTTCCCAACTCCACACCTGGAGATCAACATTGGTCTATTCATTTGCTTGGCACCAAGAGAGCAATTGCACAATGCGCGATACAAGGTGGCCAATGCAGCACTCCCCCAACTATACCCCCCAACTGCACCTAGATCGGCTATTAGTGGTAGGTACATTAACGGAACGGATTTTCCGGAGGAGTTTGGGAACATTACACCTCCGAACAGTGTCATGATGTACGCCCGACAGTAACAATGTACCTGCAACTTCGTGGAGGCATTACTCATCGTACCGGAGAATTTTTCCTTCAACCATTTCAGCCTCAATGATTTGCCTACAAGGGCTGATCGATCCACCTCTACACCGAGATACTCGTGGATAATGAACTCTGGCTAAAAGTCCATTGTACGAGTTACGGCCTCTCCATCAATTGGCAGACCCGTTATTACGGCAATATCTTGTAGTGTCACTGTCGTCTCGCCAACCGGGAAGTGAAAACTATGCGTCTCGGGGTGCCATCTCTCGAGAAGAGCTGTTATTAAGGGTCAGTCCGCCTTAATGGAGCTCATCAACCCTATGCCGTATAGGTCACATTGCTGTAATATCTCATGTATAAGGGGGTGCATCTCCAACGTGCCGTGCCCCCTAAAATTACACTCCGACGAGTTTCCTTCCCAAATGGCTTTAGATCGATGCTGGCTTTGTAGAGTCAGAAGCTTTGAGTCGATCGGACCAGGAACTACCGGAGGAACATATGAGGAAGAAGATGGTCCCGACTGACTAGATGGAGAGGAAGGGCCAGGTTGATTTGGAGGAGGAGGAGACGGGCCTATTTGAGTTGCCAGAGAAGAAGAAGTATCGGCCTCAACCTATACCATAAAAAGTTGAAATTCAACATTTATATTTATAATTTTCTTGATGTTAAAATAAAACGTACGAAATTAATGTCAAATCATCTTACAGTGGTACGTCTATGTCCACCACGGTGCGTTTTTTTGGGAGGTTGCCCGTGACATGTTCGTGGACCTTCCCGGGTAGTTTGAGGTCTACTACTAGTCCCTTCTTCGGGATTACCCATTGTCCGTGCCATATCCTATATCAAATTGAATTCTACATGTTAGATAATATATGTTAACAAATTTAACTTAAATTCGCTATAAATTACTTATACAAAGTCCCCTCCTTCTACACTCATATTACTCAAAATTTAACTTAACAATGTCTAGTTTCCAACATTGAAATATCAAACATTATTACTCAAAATGTAAAAATGTCTAATTTCAAAAAATTTATTTTGAATATAGTACAACTTCTAGACCCAAATCAAACCCTAGACCCAAAATCACACCATTGCAGATCAAACCCCAGACCCAAAATCACACCATTGCAAATCACAGCATTTCGAATAGAGTACAACTTCCAGTAATTAATTTCTAATTTCCAACATTGCAAATCAAACCCTAGACCCAAAATTACAAAAATTATATAGCATAAATAACAAACACTACAAAAGAAACTGGCTTTCCCGGCGCTTTTTGACGTCTTTACCGGCGTTTATTTACGCCGGTGAAACTTTCACCGGCGTTTATAATAGCGCCGGTCCAAATGCCGCCGAAGCGGGCGTCGCGGAAACGAAGGGGTCTACACCGGCGGTTTTGATGGCCGCCGGTAAATGTGACAACTACACCGGCGGCCATAAAACGCCGGTGTATGTCGGTCTCTGAGTGCCGTTCTTTGCACCCTATATACATTCACCGGCGGTCGTAAACCGCCGGTATTTATTCATTCACCGGCATTTATGAAAACGCCGGTGTAGAACGAAAGTATACCGGCGGTCAAGGAGCGCCGGTGTATGTGCGTTTATGAGTGCCTGGTTTTCCCTACTTACAAGCACCGGCGTGACCAAAAAACGCCGGTGTAGTTATATACGTCGGCGTTTATAAAACGCTAGTGTACGTCTGTGCCGTTACAGCTGACAACATTCACCGGCGTGCGTGGGAACGCCGGTGTATCACACACTCCAACAATTAGATTAGATAGACCGGCATTTTTTAAAACGCCGATCTGGCTATGCCCGTTTATTTTCGATACTCCGCTTTTCCGTTCGATTTCAATTCACAGTTTCATTTACAAAACTTGTAAACTAATTCTCACAACTGATTCAATCAATTTCGTTGCATATTACTGCGCAAATCACAACCAAACACAAGAATAATTAAAGATAATCAAGTTTCACACGTGTCATATCAACGTCCAAATTCATTGATTAATTAACAGTGTCATAATTAACAAATTAATATAGCGACTAACATCCCAAATATCCAAACAAACCAGTTTGACAAATATCCAAAATATCCCAAATTAAAAGTCTGACATAACTCTCATAAAAAAAAACCAGTCTGACATAACAACAGCAAGGAGGAGGACATAAGAACAACAACCATACAGCAAGGAGGACATAAGAACAGCAAGGAGGACCGCAGATTCATACCCCTCGAGTAGCTTCAGCTCTGATCATCAGAATTTCCTTCATCTGGACGACCGCTCTGTGAAAAAAAAAACAATAGTTTAATTGAACAGTAGACCACAATACAGAATATACATATTTTTTGAACTTGCAAAAAGAACTACCTGTATCTTAAATTATAAGATCAAAGTGCTAACTGCAAATGGAATTGTTAATGATATATACAGAGGTAAAATAATTACATTGCAATGCTAAAAATCTAGTACTTAATTTTGTTTTTAAATATATCTAAAATAACAAAACAAATAAAAATTTAGTATCTAACTTGAAACCTTCATATTCTCCTCTGATTGGGAATATCCACTATCTAAAACAGTAAAACAAATGAAAATTTAGTATCTAAGCATGTCCTTCATGGATTGTTCAGACAATCCATGAAACTGTCATCGTGGACGGAAACCAAATATAAGAAAAATAAGAAAAATAAGATAGGGCTCATATCAAGTGTATTTTTAGGAAACTGTCATCGTGGAAGGAAACCAAATATAGAAGCCAGAAATGGAAACATAAAGAAGAAAGGTAGAGACTTTGGATACACTAGGCTAACATAGCGGCATTTTCCTCATCTCTCTCTCATCCCTTGTTTCCCTTCAGCACACGAACACAAAGAGACATCAGCAACAACAGCAAGAGCGACAAGAACAACAACAATAATAAATTATTATGAACAAGATGTCTCTATATGGGTTTCCAGATCTCCACTCGAGCCCACTCTTTCTAATCACAGCCCAATTAAGAACATAGACAACATCCACTAAACAATCCAATCATAGCCCAATCAAAATTTACCATCCTGGATCTTAATGCAATAAGCTTCATTAACAGTGAAAGAAAATGAGGATGCTAGCAGCATACTTAGTTTGGAAGTGAACCCATTTTTTGTTAAAAAAATCATGCCAAAGATGGCAATCAGCTTCATTAATAGTATCTGAAAATGAAAATTTCCATTATCTGAGCTTATATGTTGCTCTACTAATTCACTGTGCCCAACTAAATCTAAAACCCAATTGTTGTGCGTATCCGGAGGATTTTGGCATACGTACCTATAGCATCCTCAGTTCACAGTGAACCCGTTTTGGTCAAAAAAACATGCCAAGATCACAATCAGATGCATGAAAATAAGCTTCACTAACAACAAAAGAAGAAACTGGGGATGCTAGCAGCATACTTAGTTTGGAAGTGAACCCATTTTGTGTTAAAAAACCATGCCAAAGATTGCAATCAGGTTACTTTAACAGTATCTGAAAATGAAAAATTTTCCATTATCTGAGCTTATATGTTGCTCTACTACTTCTTTAGCCCAACTATATCTAAAACCCAATTGTTGTGCATATCCGGCCGGAGGATTTTGGCATACGTACCTATACCATCCTCAGTTCACAGTGAACCCATTTTGGTCAAAAAAACAAACATGCCAAGAAGACAATCAGGTGCATGAAATCAGCTTCACTAACAGTGAAAGAAAATGGGACCAAAAAACATGCCAAGAAGACCATCAGGTGCATGAAATCAGCTTCACTAACAGTGAAAGAAAATGGGGATGCTAGCAGCATACTTAGTTTGGAAGTGAACCCATTTTGTGTTAAAAAACCATGCCAAAGATTGCAATCAGGTTACTTTAACAGTATCTGAAAATGAAAAATTTTCCATTATCTGAGCTTATATGTTGCTCTACTACTTCTTTAGCCCAACTATATCTAAAACCCAATTGTTGTGCATATCCGGCCGGAGGAGGTTGGCATACGTACCTAGAGCATCCTCAGTTCACAGTGAACCCATTTTGGTCAAAAAAAACAAACATGCCAAGAAGACAATCAGGTGCATGAAATCAGCTTCACTAACAGTGAAAGAAAATGGGACCCAAAAACATGCCAAGAAGACCATCAGGTGCATGAAATCAGCTTCACTAACAGTGAAAGAAAATGGGGATGCTAGCAGCATACTTAGTTTGGAAGTGAACCCATTTTGTGTTAAAAAACCATACCAAAGATTGCAATCAGGTTACTTTAACAGTATCTGAAAATGAAAAATTTTCCATTATCTGAGCTTATATGTTGCTCTACTACTTCTTTAGCCCAACTATATCTAAAACCCAATTGTTGTGCATATCCGGCCGAAGGATTTTGGCATACGTACCTATACCATCCTCAGTTCACAGTGAACCCATTTTGGTCAAAAAAACAAACATGCCAAGAAGACAATCAGGTGCATGAAATTAGCTTCACTAACAGTGAAAGAAAATGGGACCCAAAAACATGCCAAGAAGACCATCAGGTGCATGAAATCAGCTTCACTAACAGTGAAAGAAAATGGGGATGCTAGCAGCATACTTAGTTTGGAAGTGAACCCATTTTGTGTTAAAAAACCATGCCAAAGATTGCAATCAGGTTACTTTAACAGTATCTGAAAATGAAAAATTTTCCATTATCTGAGCGTATATGTTGCTCTACTACTTCTTTAGCCCAACCACTTATGTCTAAAACCCAAATGTTGTGCATATCCGGCCGGAGGAGGTTGGCATACAGCTATAGCATCCTCAGTTCACAGTGAACCCATTTTGGTCAAAAAAAACAAACATGCCAAGAAGACAATCAGGTTCATGAAATCATCTTCACTAACAGTGAAAGAAAATGGGACCCAAAAACATGCCAAGAAGACCATCAGGTGCATGAAATCAGCTTCACTAACATGTGAAAGAAAATGGGGATGCTAGCAGCATACTTAGTTTGGAATTAGTTTGGAAGTGAACCCATTTTGTGTTAAAAAACCATGCCAAAGATTGCAATCAGGTTACTTTAACAGTATCTGAAAATGAAAAATTTTCCATTATCTGAGCTTATATGTTGCTCTACTACTTCTTTAGCCCAACTATATCTAAAACCCAATTGTTGTGCATATCCGGCCGGAGGATTTTAGCATACGTACCTATATACCATCCTCAGTTCACAGTGAACCCATTTTGGTCAAAAAAACATGCCAAGATGACAATCAGATGCATGAAAATAAGCTTCACTAACAATAAATGAAGATGAGACATCAGCAACAACAGCAACAACAGCAAGAGGGAACCAAATATAGAACAATTAGGTTTTGAATGGAGATTGTAGTCATAGATCAATTCTTCATTGAAGAAAAATACGAATAGGGCTCATAGCAAGTGTAGTTTTAAGGAATTGTCATCGTGGAAGGAAACCAAATATAGAAGCCAGAAAGAGGAATGGTAGAGAATGAGGATACACCAGGCTAACATAGCGGCATTTTCCTCATCTCTCTCTCATCCCTTCTTTCCCTTCAGCACACGAACACATAGAGACATCAGCAACAACAGCAAGAGCGACAAGAACAACAATAATAATAAATTATTATGAACAAGATGTCTCTATATGGGTTTCCAGATCTCCACTCCAACTCGTCTCTTTCTAATCACAGCCCAATTAAAAACAATTGTTCACAGTCACTGTTAAAGAAACATATATGCTCAGATTATGGAAATTTTCATTTTCAGATATTGTTAAAGAAGCTGATTTCATGCATCTGATTACTATCTTTGGCATGATTTTTTAGCCAAAATGGGTTCACTTCCAAACTACGTATGCTGCTAGCATACCAAAATCCTCCAAATCAGTACAACAACACGGCTGAACAAACCTTGTTTGTAGGTCATACAATGTCATCTATACCATGTTATGTGCCAAAGTGGGGTTGGTCATACAATGCAAGGCCGACACGTATTAGTTGTTTGTGAGTATGCAATAGGGTGCAGCTATGAATAGGGCTCATATCAAGTGTAGTATTACGGACTGTCATCGTGGAAGGAAACCAATTTAATATAGAAGCCATATATGGAGCCAGAAAGATGGATGGTAGAGAATGAGGATACACCAGGCTAACATAGCGGCATTTTCCTCTACTCTCTCTCATCCCTTCATTCTCTTCAACACACGCACACAAAGTGACATCAGCAACAAGAGCAAGAGGGGGTTGGTCCAATAATAAGTGTATATTATAATAAACGAGATGTCTCTATTTGGGTTTCCAGATCTCCACTCCAGCCCTTTCTTTCTAATCACAGCCCACTTAAGAAACATAGACGAAATGCTTATAGACGACAGCCACAATGCAGACTCACAAACACTAGTACGTGTCTTTCATGCATTCAAGACCATAATCTCTTTAAAAATACCAATTTAAAGACTTACCGATGTTTTTTGACAGTGGGCGGCATGCTACCCTCACTCTCATATGTTTGACTGCCACTATTATTTAGTGGCTGCTCATTCTCATGCCTCTCGTTGCCATCATTTATATTTACCCTCTTTCCACGCCTCAGCATGTTGTACCTGTCAAGGATTCGAAAACTTCCTTAGAGATGCAAATTTAATTAATAACATGTTTATAATAACTATCATAAAATTTGTACTTTAGTAGGATTAACAAACCAACATAATTGTAAAAAAATTAAAAAGATAAGATTTGTAACAGATTAAATTACAACGATAGTTTGGTTCAAATGACACTAAGCATAGTTTAATGTAAATAATACCAAGCAGTAGAAAATAGAAAGATAATTAAACTAGTGTATTAAATTCACAATGAACATATTCGAAATTACAGACATAATATTACAACAAGATTTAAGACATAAAAGTACAGACATATAATAAACCCAATTGAAAATCATGTAAACTACAATACGACATCTTCCAGTACATCGCCCTCTTCTCCATCCTTGCGGAGCCAAGTCCCGCAAATTCCAACATCGGTTGTGTTTACATCAAACACAGGAAACTCAGAAGTAATGTAACTGTTCATGTCTTCACCGTCTTCATCGTCTGAAGTATCGCCCAGTTGGAATACATCTCTTGGTTGCATAGGGAGAGCCACATACGATTTTGGCAGGGTTGGATCTTCAATGTAGAACACTTGTTGCACTTGGGATGGAAACACAAATGGCTCATGGCTAATGTGTGTACCGATGTGAATCAATTTTGAGAAGTTTACAACTGTGAAGCCAAGCTTGTCCTTGTTGTTAGCAAAATTCCTATCAAACTCAACCCAATCTCCACGAAATAAGACAACACGGAAATGGCCAAAATAATTCAACTCAATGATATCCTTGAGCACTCCATAGTAGTCGAGATCTCCATCTACAGGCCTCGTGTCCGATTTGGAAGCATAACTTCTAGTCTTAGACGTCACTACCATTCCACTATTTTGAGACTTCAAATTACATTCACGATCCTTAGTACGAAATCTAAAACCATTGAATATGTATCCTCCGTATCTTTTGACCATCTGATAGGGACCTTTGGCAAGTACTTGTATTTCAGATGACGCACCTTCAGGACCCAAAGAATGTACCTATTAATTTTGCGCAAATCGTATCAGCACCATAGAAAATGTAGATATAATAAAGATTAACTTGCATAACTGTAATTCACCTACATGAGATTCAAACCACTTATGAAATTTTTCATTCATCAACTTGTTTTGTTCACGTGGTGGTAGTCTTCTTGGTCTAGCCCTTCGTTTGATGTCCCTGACAAATTTGCTAAAAAACAAGCAATTGAAATTAGGAATAACAAAAGTATCAAAAATATCGAACTCCGCGGTTTTCACTGTATTCGATTTAAATTCAAAAGCAACTTACTTTCGAAATGGTTCCACTGATGCATGATGGTCTAGCACGTATCGATGTGCCTGTTCCCACGCTAAGCTATCGAGCTCAAATGCATCAACTTTACCAAAAGTAGTGCCAGCAGTATCAAAAAGATATTGAGCACCATCAAGGTTGGAAATGTCTGGATTTCTACGTGGTCTACTGGAAGATGTCTCCACACCAGGCAAATACCTGGAAAAAAAATGTGAGCACTCCTCTGATAGATATCCCTGGGCTATTGACCCTTCAGGATATGCTCTATTTTTCACATAACCCTTTAGCCGGTATAGGTACCTGAACATGTACAATTAATAAATTAGAGCGGATTAGGGGATTAAAAGAAATGAGCTTTTGAAAATTCAATTTCGTAAGATGAATGAATTATTTTACCTCTCAATGGGGTACATCCACCAATAGTGAACAGGACCGCCGATTCTGGCTTCACCAGCAAGGTGGATTATCAAGTGAATCATTATAGTGAAGAACGATGGAGGAAATATCATCTCCATTTTACTAAGTGTCAATGCCGCCTGCTGCTCCAATTGGTCCAGATCTTCAACACGAAGCATTCTTGAGCAAATACCTTTATATATGCTACAAAGATCTTTCAGGACAGTAGTGACTTGCTCACACATTGAAGACCTTAGGGCCACAGGAAGGAGATCCTGCATTAGGATGTGGTAGTCGTGTGACTTTAGACCCTGAAGCCTCTTCTCTTTAAAGTTGACACATCTTGCCATGTTAGAAGAATAGCCATCAGGGACTTTAAGTTCAAGTAGTACTTTGCAAAACAATTCCAACTCCGATTTTGATATTGAATAGATTGCAGGAGGTAGGAGTACTTTCCCGTTCGGCAATTCTTCTGGGTGCAACTCATGTCGGATGCCTATTGACTTCAAATCAAGTCGGCTCTTGAGATTGTCCTTTGTCTTCCGATCATCTCCCATAACTGTTCCTATACAATTCTCACCAATATTTTTTCCGATATGCATCACATCTAAATTATGTCGCAGTAAGTTGAATTCTCAATACGGCAACTTGAAGAAAATACTCTTCTTCTTCCATGCACCTAAACTCGTCATTTTTTGATCCTCATCTTCGCCATATAGATCGGTCTCCTCACCTTGCTCCGGCCTTGCCCTTTTCTTGCCCTTTGTCCTGACTTCTGATTCTTTTCTATATTTGAATTGATGACCATCTACCCGCCTCAAAATATCTGAACCAGAAGAAGACCCAGGAGCATGTTCCCACTCGTCGGTACCATCAAATGTCGCTGCCTCTGCTCGAAATATATGTGTGTCAGGCAACCATCTCCTATGACTCATATAGCAAAACTTTCTGCCATTGTACAACCACCTTGAACTAGTTTGGTCAGCACAACATGGACATGCATAACGTCCTTTAGTACTATATCCAGATAAATTTGCATATGCTGGAAAATCATTGATTATCCAAGACAACATGGCACGAAGAGAAAATGTTTCTTTAGCCACAGCATCATAGGTTGGAACACCCACTCACAACTTCTGATGTTCATCTATTAACAGTTGTAGGTACACATCTATATCATTTCCAGGACCTTCCGGTCCAGGAACTATCATGGACAAAATAAATGAGGACTGCTTCATGCATTTCCAAGGCGGGAAGCCATATGGTATCAACACAACCGGCCATATGCTGTATGTACTACTCATTTGCCTGAAAGGGTTGAAACCATCACTAGCTAGTCCAAGTCTCACATTTCGAGGATCTTCCGCAAAATCAGGATATCTTTCATCAAATTTTTTCTAAGATTGAGAATCAGCAGGATGTCTAAGAATCCCATCATTAGTGCGACCTTCAGCATGCCATTTCATATCAGAAGAAGTTTTCGTAGACATAACAACCTTTGTAGCCTAGGAATCAAAGAAAAGTAACGCAGTATTTTGGCAGGCTTCTTTTTCCTACTTCGCTTAGTAGATCCACTGGCTCCCTCGTCTTGATTTGGTCTTTCTTTCCATTTCGAAGAACCACACACTTCGCAATTCTCCAGACTTTCCTTACCACTCGTGAAAAGCATACAGTCATTTGGACATGCTGCTATCTTCTCATATCCTAGATCGAAAGAACTTAGGAATTTTTTGATTTTATAGGCTGAGTTTGGAATACAGATTTCAGGAAATGCTTCATTCAACAATTCAAGTAGCATAGTGAAGGACTTAGCAGACCACCCGTTTAAACATTTAATCTGAAATAGTCTGACAATGAATGAGAACTTAGAAAATTTGGTGCAATCGCGGTACAACGGAATATTAGCATCTTCAAGTAACTTAGCGAAGGATTCTTGCTGCTTATTATTTTCAGGGGTGGGGCCAGACATTTCCTCGTCCACCCCACCACCAATCTGGCTTGTTTCTGTTGACTCATTGTGAACTTTGGTTGTTGGGTTATTGGTGTGGAAAGGAACATTATGAATCCCCATGGCATCTTGTAACAAAGCATGCATCTCATCGGAAACGCTTAAGTCTTCGTTCACTAAGGGTTCAGCTCCATTTTCTAATACAACCGGATGAACAGGAGCTGACGTATGATCCTCTCCATGACAAAACCACCTTGTGTACCCTTGAAGAAAACCGTTGACGGCCAAGTGTGTATGTACTACGTCACATGTCCTCAGCATACAATTTGTACACCGGAGGCATGGACAAAGGATTAGGTTGGGATCATGGGAATGTCGTTTGGCAAAGATAATAAAATCTTTAATACCATCACGGTACTCCTTGGATAATCATGGTTTACTAATCCAACTTCTATCCATTATATCAATAGCACACAATCTGAAATTAAAATTTGATATATTAAATAGTAATAACAGTAAAAGGCATTTTGTATATTAAATTTCACCTATTTGAAAACTATCCCTAGCTGCAAATAAATAAACGATATAATCTTTAACTGTAAAATAAAGAAATTGTGGTTCCAAAAAATGTACAAAAAAAAAACTACATCTTAACACAATCTACTCTATTCACATAACCCTAAACTACCTTTTGTGGAAATTATCACAACCACCTTAATGGTATTTTATCGCACACCCTGTGTTCGAGCATAAAAAAAAATCGACTATAGTCTCCCCTGTATTTGGCTTTCCGTTCAAGGAGATGATGATGGTAAAGGGTATTTTGCTGATGAAGAGGAATCGGCCGAATAATGAGCGCGTCGTGCTGTAACTACGGTAACAAGAAGATCTGATGACTCATGAACTATTCTGTTCATGACTACTAATAATCACTTATCTCATAATAATAATAATAATAATAATAATAATAATAATAATAATAATAATAATAATAATACTAAACAAAAGAAACTATTATGGCTACTAATAAGTTTTTCTAAAATAATTCTTCATCCCAACTAAATCATTGATGCTTGTAGCGCCAAAAGAAACCTGCACGAGGTTTGTTCAGCACAAATCTTGTACAGATTTGGAGGATTTTGGTAAAAAAAACATGCCAAGATGCCAATCAGATGCATGAAATCAGCTTCATTAACAGTAAAAGAAAAATGATAATGTCCAGTATGTAAGCATATATTTTTCAGAGTGAACCAATTGTTGTACATATCCGGAGGATTTTGGCATACAGCTATAGCATCCTCAGTTCACAGTGAACCCATTTTGGTCAAAAAAATGCCAAAATGACAATCAGATGCATGGGATAAGCTTCATTAACAGTAAAAGAAAATGAGGATGCTAGCAGCATACTTAGTTTGGAAGTGAACCCATTTTGTTAAAAAATCATGCCTAAGATGGCAATCAGCTTCTCTAACAGTATCTGAAAATGAAAATTTCCATTATCTGAGCATATATGTTGCTCTACTACTTCTTTAGCCCAACTAAATCTAAAACCCAATTGTTGTGCGTATCCGGAGGATTTTGGCATACGTACCTATAGCATCCTCAGTTCACAGTAAACCCGTTTTGGTCAAAAAAACATGCCAAGATCACAATCAGATGCATGAAAATAAGCTTCACTAACAACAAAAGAAGAAACTGGGAATGCTAGCAGCATACTTAGTTTGGAAGTGTACCCATTTTTGGGGGAAAAAACATGCCTAAGATGGCAATCAGGTTACTTTAACAGTATCTGAAAATGAAAATTTCCATTATCTGAGCTTATATGTTGCTCTACTACTTCTTTAGCCCAAATAAACCTAAAACCCAATTGTTGTGCATACCCGGAGGATTTTGGCATACGTACCTATAGCATCCTCAGTTCACAGTGAACCCGTTTTGGTCAAAAAAACATGCCAAGATGACAATCAGATGCATGAAAATAAGCTTCACTAATAGTAAAAGAAATTGGGGATGCTAGCAGCATACTTAGTTTGGAAGTGTACCCATTTTTGGGGGAAAAAACATGCCTAAGATGGCAATCAGGTTACTTTAACAGTATCTGAAAATGAAAATTTTCATTATCTGAGCTTATATGTTGCTCTACTACTTCTTTAGCCCAACTAAATCTAAAATCCAATTATTGTGCATATCCGGCCGGAGGATTTTGGCATACGTACCTATAGCATACTCAGTTCACAGTGAACCCATTTTGGGTAAAAAAACATGCATGCCAAGAAGACAATCAGATGCATGAAATCAGCTTCATTAACAGTGAAAGAAAATGGACATGCTAGCAGCATACTAAGTTTGGAAGTGAACCCATTTTGTGTTAAAAAACCATGCCAAAGATTGCAATCAGGTTACTTTAACAGTATCTGAAAATGAAAATTTCCATTATCTGAGCTTATATGTTGCTCTACTACTTCTTTAGCCCAACTATATCTAAAACCCAATTGTTGTGCATATCCGGCCGGGGGATTTTGGCATACGTACCTATACCATCCTCAGTTCACAGTGAACCCATTTTGGGTAAAAAAACAAACATGCCAAGAAGACAATCAGATGCATGAAATCAGCTTCATTAACAGTGAAAGAAAATGGGTATGCTAGCAGCATACTTAGTTTGGAAGTGAACCCATTTTTTGTTAAAAAATCATGCCAACGAGGGCAAATAGGTAACTTTAACAGTATCTGAAAATGAAAATTTCCATTATCTGAGCTTATATGTTGCTCTACTAATTCACTGTGCCCAACTAAATCTAAAATCCAATTATTGTGCATATCCGGCCGGAGGATTTTGGCATACGTACCTAGAGCATCCTCAGTTCACAGTGAACCCATTTTGGGTAAAAAAACAAACATGCCATGAAGACAATCAGATGCATGAAATCAGCTTCATTAACAGTAAAAGAAGATGAAAGTTTCCAGTATCTAAGCATATATTATTCTATTAATTCTTCATCTCAACTAAACCATTCATGTTAAGGAAATCAAGATGAATAATCTGAAAAAAGCTGCTTTTTTTGAAAAATAAGGGAAATCAAGAGATCATACCGAAGAGAGAGAGAGAGAGAGGGGGGCGACGAGGGCGAGGGCGTAGGAGAGAGAAAGAGCGGGGCGATCGCCGATTCACCTCCAAATAGAGAGAGGGAAGAGGGAAATCGAAAATGACGAAGGGAAGAAGGGACGATTTCGAAAGGTCGAAGGCCGTCGAAGAGGACGAAGCGGCGGAGGCAAACGCGCGGGAAGTAAAGCGAGGAAGGAGGGAAACGAAGCGCCCCTTTCTTTTTTTTGGGGGGGGGGGGGGGGTTTGGGAAAATGGCGAGCGAAAGATTAGGGTTCGCGCGTTTTATCGCAGCTTATTCACCGGCGTTTCAATTAGACACGCCGGTGAATGTGTCCGTATATTCGCCGGCGTTTATTATAAAAACGCCGGTGAATAATACACTTCACCGGCGTTTTTAAGTAAAACGCCGGTGAATACGAACATACACCGGCGTTTTAAAACGACCGCCGGTGTATAACCATCCCATCTGGCGCCCAATTCCTATTCGCTCCCTACCCCGGCGCTACTAGTAAAACGCCGGGGAACTTTCGCCGGTAAAACCAGTATCTTTTGTAGTGAAAGACTTACAAACGATTGTAAGGTGGAAGTAAGAAGCCGACGACAAGCACCACGATCCTTTCCTTTCGACAATTTGGGGGAAACCCTTTATGGGTTAAATAGGCGATTTTTTGGGGAAATTGTATTGTAACCCCTATTTCCCCAAATACTTATTTTCTGAATATTTTCCATATTTTGATTATTTATGAATTCGTTTTTATTTTAAACTCGATTTGGGCCTTTTATTAAAATCTTTTCAAACCGAAAATTGTATTTCCTTTGAATAGTAGTATATTCTAACTTTAATGTTTATTTTCTAAGTGATCAGTTATTTGTATCTTATTTTATTACTTTGGATTTTAATAAACTTGTTTATCTTAAATCTCATTTTGATATGTATATCAAAATTATTATTGTTGTTATTAATATTATTATCTTGGTTGTTGATTTAAAAATCTATTTCTATTGATTTTGGTATTTGTAGTGATTTCAAATAATTTTCATATTGTAGTACAATATATATATTGATATATAATCCTACATTTTATTGGTTATTTTATTTTCCTATTGTATTTTTAAACCAAATTACCCATTTGACTAAATCCTATTCCTATTGGTTTTTATAAACCCATTTAACCTAACTATACCCGTTATACACACCCTAAGACCCCAAACCCGATTACCCCATACCAACCTGTTCACACCTAACCCTAAAACCCTATATCTATCTACCCACTCTATATATAATACCCATTACTGTTCATCTTCCAAAAGAACTCAGCTGCCTCTTTCCCTTACCCATCTCAGAAACCCTAACTTCACCTTCCATGCTCTCCCGACATTTTGAACCCATCCTCTCTTCTTGTATGCCTCCCTCGCGCCGCTCGTTTCCCCTGTCAGCCGCGACAGCAACGACTCTACCACTCTCCTGCTCTCTCTCTCGCATCGTTTATGTAATGCCCCGCCCCAATACTCAGACAAATTATAAATACTATGTAGTACAACTGCCCACCACAGGCTGCCTCTCAAAAGGTGGTTAACCGAATTGGTGACTCTTGATCATTGGCTAATAGTATTTATATTCAAATTATCATATCAAACCTCCCATGTGGGACTAAATTTCTCAATCTCAATCTCAAATCCCGTGCATACCAGTCGACTGATCTACCCACCAGTCGACTGTTCGCCGAGATCTGGGGTATTACACTTTACACTCTATCACGACAGCACGACACCGCAACTTAGGCCAGCCCCCCTGCCTCTCGTCGACAGCCACCTGCGAACGACACCGCCTCTCCTCACCTGTAGCCACCTGCGGTGCCGCTTGTCCCGCCTCCGACGCAGTGCCGCCCACCACCCCGGCGTTCCTCCCGAATGCCAGACACTACAGTGCACCCCATTTCCCCCTGCCGTCCACCGCCGCCGTGTCCCCTGGCCTCCGCCTGCCCATCGCGCCGTCGCATGCTGTCGTCTCGCCATCCAGTGGTTTGGGTTGTTTTGATCAAGTGGGTTTTGATCTTGTTGATTCTGGACGGTCCGATGTGCTGTCTTGATCGCCGTTTGGTGTTCGGAGGAAGGGGATCATCTGTTGCTGTTTGCTGTTTTATGTGAGGAGAACCCAAATATGGTGTTTGCTATTTGTGGGTAGAAGATTGGTGTTTGGTGGTTTGTGAAGGGGGATTTGGTTTTTGGTGTATGCTGTTTGTGTGAAGGAGTTGTGGGTTGCTATTTTGTTTGGAGTGATTGCTGTTTTGTATTGCTGTGTTTTGCCGTTTGCACGTGGCTCGCACGTGTTTTGGATCGCTGTCGGGATTCTTATCCCGTTATTCTCTTTATGTTCAGAACCGTCTCTTAATAGGCAAACGTCTCTTGAACTCATTTTTATTGTTTCTAGTTCAAGAAAACACTCCTTGAAATCTGGTAAGTAATAATCAATTTGAATATCACATTTAATTGAACTCTGTAGTTTCCTTATTGTATAATGCTATTGATTCATAGTTGTCTTATCGTGCTATTGTTATTGAAATAAAACTTGAACCGTAAATATATTTTATTATGGAACTTCCAAATATACTGCCTTGTCAATTGCCGAGCTTGTACTGAGGTTTCGACCCGGTTCCTAACACAATAACTTAAAATCTTACACATAGAAATCATAGTACACTTACTCCATATATTGTTATGTTTTGCATATAAACCCTTGTTTTCCATATGTCATGAATTGTATCACGTATATTCATGTGTTGTATAGTCTTGATATCATCTTGAAATTGTACTAGTGCTATTGGTCTCATCGATCGTACTTGTTGCATGAGTATTGATACCATCATCCACACTGATCATAGACATGTTCATAAATGACTGTTAATGAAATGTTAATCAAGCTGGGGTTAATAGTTGACCAGGGTAGTTGATGACATAGTGACTGTACTCGGAAGAGGGGCCCGTGTTTTCCTATTTATCGGTCTATCGGTCTATCGATTTATTGGTCTATTGGTCATATCGGTCATCGTTTAATTGTAGATTATTGACTACAGTATCTCAATTGAATCGGTCATCGGTCATTATTGAATATTGTTCCCGAGTACATGATCTATTGAATCTACTACCTTGGTCTAAACGAAATTGATTGTATGCATGGAACCTGTAGTATGGGATGCAGTAGTACGTACATTTGTTAGGATTAAAATGAATAATAGACTTATAGGCATAAATGAACATTGAACATTGACACTAATACTGAATATTAGTTATTAAACTTTGATTCCTGATTTCTGAATTTAGTTTTCATCAACTTTTGATTTTGTTACCGTTTATCATTTATTGACTCCGATATCGTTCCAATTTCTGTTTTATTATATAGTTCTTTATTTCATATTTTACTGCTTCCTATTACTTGTCGCCCGAAGCTTGCTCTAACGGGTTCTTTTCCTCCTTCTTTTGAGTTATGTCATTCAGGTGCAGTGATGGGTAACCGAAAGGAACTCGTTGAACTGTTGCCGCATTGCATATTCGCGAACTATCTGGTAAGTTATTGTATTCCAGATTTGGTTATTAAATTTTATTCTCATTTATGTTATTATATGTATCTGTGTGGTTGTGATTATTTCCTTGTTGTTGAGTTAAGACTGGTACAGCTTATGGATGATGTTAAAATCATTCGGTTGGCCAATGTTACATACTCGTATTCCGTATTTTTGGGAAGCGGGGCGTGACATGTATACTCAGATGAGTGTTTTGGGAGTGAAGAAGATATTCAATCGAAAATTTGGAGTGATTGGGATGCTTAAAGGGCGGAATCGAAGACTAGGGTTTGGGGGTTTGGGTTAAAATCACTGGATTTAGTTTTTCAGAGATAGGAAAAGTAAGATGAGAGTGAGATAGCGAGCTTTAATTAATAAAAGCCCAAACGACATGCGTTAACCAGGTTAACGCGCTTAGTATAAAGAGGCATGTTAACTGAGTTAACGTGTGCGAGTATTTCAAACTTCCAGAAAGTTTCAACTTTCTGGTAAATTTGAAATCTCAACAGTCGTTAACTCAGTTAACAGCCTTGGTAAAAAGTGGCACGTTAACTGAGTTAACGTGTGTGAGTATTTCAAATTTCTAGCACATTACTTGGGGTCTTTTGCCTACATCCCTATTGTCCACCTATCACGCTAACCCCGTTAGCGCGCGTGGCTTAAACAGGCACGCTAACAGAGTTAGCGTGTCTATAATTTGGTATTTTTTTTTGCAAACACCCTGCTTAGGGGAAAAGTGTTATCCCCTAACACACGCTAACTGAGAAAATGCGAAGAAAAGTACTAGGCGCATTAACTCAGTTAGCGACAGGGAGTTTTTGGTATTAAATTTTCAAACATGGACACTTTCGTACATACTTAGAAAAAGGGGGATAATTTGGTAAAAAATTCTAAAAAAAAGATACATTAAAAGTGCCAATAGTGAGGCTGCACAATGAAAGCTCAAGGAACTTCTTTAGATTTATTGAGCACTTGGATCATATTTTATAAACTCCACAAACAGTGTATTATTGTAAACAAGGTTATTCTACAAAATTATGATCATAATTCATAATCACAAAGAAAAGTACAAGGGATGTAGATACGTTGTAAAGTTTACAAAAAGAAGGGAAAAAACAAAGTTATTAACTCTAAACTGAAACAAATTAAGATTTCTTTAGAGTAACAACAAAATTAAATATTTATCTAAAAAGTTCGGCCTTTTCCCTTCTCTACTCAAGACTGATAACAGCTAAGCTTATGGATTAATCATGCTTATTTCTTACTCAAATGACGGACAATTTGCCGAGGCCAAGCATTTGAACTTTAAAGGTCTGAGATTCCTAGCAATTTTTGTTGTTGTAAAGATCAGTGATTATACACATCTCCTTACGTGTGAATCCAGCCTGTGTGATTTATTTGTTCAAGTCCCACTACCACTACATATACAGTTGTACAAGTTCCATATTTGCGTTTCACTAAAAGCGGTAATTATATTCACAAAGAATTAATTCTTCTTTTTACTCCACATGCTAATCAATTTGCATACCGAAAATTTCAAAAAATAACCAAACAAAAGAACTGCATAGAATAGAATTTAGAGTATTCTGTTAGCCTTGAACAACATCGTTTGAAGAGCATACTCCAAGCATTTTTCTAAGCTTCACAAATGCAGCTTGCTTGAGAGGTTTAGTCATTATATCCGCCACTTGATTCTCACTTTTGCAGAACACCAAATCAATTATACCATCATTGCAAAGATTACGCAAAAAATGATATCTGACATCAATATGCTTCCTCCTTCCATGCAAAACTGGATTTTTTTGAAATTTTGATTGTTGACATATTATCACAATAGATTGTTGTTGGTCCTTGTTGTTGACTTTGAAGAGTTTCAAGCAATCCTCTTAGCCAAATAGCTTGACATGAGGATGAAGCAGCTGCAACAAATTCAGCTTCTGTAGTTGACAAGGTCACAATTTGTTGTTTCTTTGATGACCATGATAGAACTCCAGAACTCATCATAAAAGCAAACCCAGATGTGCTTTTTCTATCATCAATATCTCCAGCATAGTCACTATCAGAAAAACCAAATAGATTTCCTTTTGTTCCCTTTTTATAAAAAATACCAAAGTCAGATGTACCTTTCAAGTAACGAAAGATTCTTTTTGCTGCTAAGAGATGGTTCTCTGTTGGACTCTCCATATAGCGGCTGATCAAACTAACATTGAGAGCTAAATTGTCCTCGAATGTTTGATTTCTTTCGCAGCTCGATATAAGAAACAAAATAAATTAAAACAGAGTTACCGCCCTATGGGAAGTCGCACGGAGCGCACTGCCCGAAGAGTGTTGGAATTAATTTTTGCAGTTTTTCGGATCGAATTCCGGCAGACTCTGGCCACCGGCGGCGCCGGAAAATGAGTGGATTGCGATCCTCTCGACGAGTACTATTCCGTAGTATACTCACTTGCCAAAAACGAATTCCATATGAATGAGAAATTTTGATCCAAAGTTGGGTACTTGAAATGTACTAACTTGGCAACTTGGAGAAAATAGATAGTCCCATATCGGAAATTGGAAATGATTTTGTCTAGTATATATACTAGAAAACTGGACTAAAGGGCGTGGCCCGGGGGTTACCACTAACGTGTAGTGGAGAGAGGACTTAGCCAAAATGACAAACACACGCGCGCGCCCGGCCCGGCCCCGGCCCCGGCCCCGGCTTCGACTTCGGGTTCGGGTTCGGCTCGGCTTGGTCTGGTCTGGTCTGGCTTAAATCTGAAGAGTCTCCAGACAGAATTTTTGGTCTGGTCTGGTCTGGTTCGGCTCGGCTCGGCTCGGCTCGGTTCGGTTCGGTTCGGCTCCGCTCGGCTTGGTCGGGTCTGGTCTTCTTCTCCTCTGTGTCTGTGTCAAGTCAACTGAGAGTACACCACAGACAACAGTTCGTTGTCTCTAAAGCAAGGGTGCTGCATTCTTCAGAGAAGGTATAGTTGTATCCTGAGAAGCAATTCGCCTGTAACCGTCACACTACGGGACAAATTCTGCTTTAAGGACAGAGATTATCAAATCTCGACTTTGTGCAAGTTCTTTACTTACTGTTCTTTCCTGTATTTGATTTCTTCACAATTTCTGTTGGAATTTTCTATTATTTTATATTCAGGTTCTAACAAAGAGTTGATTCGCGGTCTTATGTGCAGACTTTTCACAGATGCTCCTAGTGGTAAAACCCACGGAATCACCGGCGTCTCATTGTCGCACACAACGTCGAGAGATCGACCCGAACTTTATTCTTGCCCAGAACGGAAGTGGAAAAACTAAGACCGGAAGCAGACAGAGACAGAGAAGGTGCGAACGGAAGAAAGAGATTTGAGGAGCAAATATTTTTTCCATCTTAGTAAAGGGATGAGAAGATGGAAATATATAGGTAAAAAATCTATGAACGTGTGGAGAGAAAGTGGGAGGATTTTCGGATCAGAATAACTAATCCAACATTTTAGGAGGAAATAGTCAAAAGAAAAAAATAAATAGCAAAAGAAGTTTTGGGCCTCAACCCAAACCCAAAGAGCAAATCAGATCGGCATTCGTGTCCGCAGGTGCGGGCGCGCACACCCGTGCCCACTACGCGCGCCGAACCGAACCGGGCCGGGCGGCGGCGGCGGCGCGCGCGTGTGGCCCACGGGTTATCTCCACACCACACAAGTCTACAATGGAGTAAAGAATGGATTGTATTATAGCCACTCACATGGCAAACATTCCCACCGATGTAGGACTAAAAGGAAGGAAGGGAATCTTGGTTTTGACCAAAAACAACCAACAATCCCCCCCCCCCCAAACCAAGATCCAAAGACAGTGATAACAAAAGAATAATGATGAAGAAGTTCTGGGCAAGAGTATACTATGCATAAATGAGATGGACTACAGCCTTGAATCTCACGTAGTGACTATTGTCTTTGTCTGAAGAAGTGCTTGATGGACTATGCCTTGAATCAGACTTCTTGAATCAGATTCAGAAAATAGCACACATAGTACGCTAGAGGTTCTTGGGTCTATCGGGTGGCGCTTTTGAATGGCCATGCGCACTTTTTCCATATTCATGAGAGTTGTCTGGGATCACTCTGTCCCATAGTCGCGGCCTTCACGACCTCTTATATAGGTAAGTCCTCAAAGGGTTGGTGATCGGAGTCAACCCTACATAATAATGCTTGGACCTATTAAGAGTTTAGAACTCATCCTAACTAGATCACACCGGAACACTGTCACCATAGGGATGGGATATCATTGTACAACCTCGTACAGCCACCTGGGCATTAATTTATGAGAATTTAATCTCTGAGTTAGTGTTCCATAATAGTCACCGAAGTCCAGCTTGTTTCTACCCATTGAACCGGTTTCTTAGGATCTCCAGTCAGACTCAGTTGGGTTGCCACTGCTGGTGACTTACTTATGGGCTTAACCCCATCCTCCTCGATGATTCTAGGATCAATGTCCTAGACAGACCCTTTGTCAAGTGGTCTGCAAGGTTCTTTTCTGACTTTATATAGTCAAGAACCACATCTTTGCTTAATAGGCTCTTGATTGACTTGAAGCGCAGCTGCAGGTGCCTGTTCATCTTAGCATTCACAGAATCATGCTTTAGTAGTTCTATAACAGATTTATTATCACAGTTTATGGAAATAGCAGGAACAGGAATATTAGTAACAGGTATATGCATAATCAAATTTCTTAGCCATTCAGCTTCTATACTAGTGTCCAAAGCTATCATTTCAGAGTCCATAGTACTTCTAGCTATAATAGTTTGTTTACATGAACCCCAGGAGATCGCAGCTCCTCCTAGGGTAAAGACATATCCAGTTGTGGATTTCACATCAAGTGAGTCAGTTACCCAGTTTGCATCTAAGTAACCTTCTATGATATCAGGGTGTCTAGAATAATGAAGTTTGTAATCTATAGTACTCTTAAGATATCTAAATACTCTTTCTTTTGCTGACCAATGTGATCAGTTTGGGTTACTAGTATATCTACTAAGTCTCCCAACAGCAACTGCAATATCAGGTCTAGTTCTATTTGTTATATACATAAGAGAACCTATCATTTGAGAGTATTTATGTTGTTCTACAGGTAAACCTTCATTCTTCTTGAGAATAATACTATGAGTACGAGTAGGTGTCTTATCAAAGAACTCAAATTTTCTTAACAATTTCTCAATAGAATGTACTAAGGAGAGAGTATAACCCTCCTTGGATTTGGATACTTGCATTCCTAGAATCAGGTTGGCTTCACCTAGATCTTTCATATCAACATGCTAGATAACGTTATATAGATTAATTGAATGTCTTTGTCTAAATCAATAATGTTATCCATGCTAGATTTAAAACTGTCATCGTTATCATTTGCCAAATAAGTATGTAGCTTATATATTTAAATGAGTATATTATTTAAATATATATATAAGCTACATCTGGATTATTCGCACGTGAAATTTCCATGACATGACGTTATCCATATTTGTGTTGACTATTTTTGAACAAAACAAAGGTTTATTCTGATGTTTGTTATTGGATGCCACATCCTAATCATGGACTAGGGATTATTGTGACTTATAAAACTATAGCTATGGGTAATATTATTTGTATTTTGATAGTATATGCATGATATAGGTTGTCCATATTTCATACTGAGTACATGATACACATATATTAGTATATACGGATATATGTACTATCATCATTCATTTATCTCTTCAATCCATTTGTTAGCATGGATTGACGAGATATAATGTGTATACAAATCTTCTTATAGGACATTACTTATACATGGTAATTAAGTTATCCTAAATCAACCCATATCATAGTAACTAAATTTGTATAGGTTATAGTAGTATAACACATTATATAGTAATATAGAAAAGTAACGATTGTTTGCTTAAAGGATAACTTAATTATTGGATAAAGCACAACTATGATGTGTTTATACTAAGTGAAATTAGTATAAATATGAAAAGATTTATACTTTGATGTATTCACTTAGTATAAATATGAAAATAACATTGTTATTACTAATACATCATACATAGTGTTAGATATCAGTACTATTACCTAATATAACATATTTGGTATGATATACAAAATATTCGTTGATATTTTGTATATCAACGAATACCTCAGCTTCAGGTGCCTTGTATATGTTATCATGTAATATGTGCGTGATAGTTGCAAAAATATATATGTACCCTGATGGTCTGGATACTAAGTCGTATTACCCATATATGGTGGGTATTTTGGTACATAGTCGATATCGAGTCTTGCTAGGTTAATAATCACTTGTGAAAGTTACTAAATCAACAGTAACAATCATACTAAGAAAAATTCTGGCTCACTACTTGATATGGCTAAAAATAGGATTAAATCAGGGCCGTTCAAATCGGACACGAATCTTAAAGCTCAGGGATAAAACGATAATTTCACCTACTAACGGGTCTGAAGTGGGAATTGGGTCTTTATTCAAAGCCCAATAACCCATGAACGGATCTGTCTTACTGGGTGCGGGTTTCAACCCGCAACGAACCCAGTCCAGCCGGATAGAATTAGGGTCTCTGATTAATACTAATCAACGGCCATGATTCACATATATCCTTTCAATGGGAATTAGGGATTACATTCCTAATCTGATCACAGGAATTACATTCCTAATCTGATCCCAACGTCGACTATAAATACCCCCCATCCACCACTATTAAGAGGTAATGAATACTTTTCCAGTTTAAAGTTCTTGCTTAATCATTCAGATTACTGACAAGAGCGTCGGAGGGTGCGTCGCCGGGATCCATCCCTGTGTCTCGCACTTTTTGCAGGATCGCAGTAGCGGCAAGAGACCAAGTCAACAAGTCGGTGAAGGTCAACAGGTCAACAGGTCAACAGGTTTGCCTTGTTCGTTTTCTCAAGAATCCATAAATTTTATCTGTTTACCCCCACACCAGATTTAGCAGTAACAGATTGGCACCGTCTGTGGGAAACAAAAAAGCAACCTGGCCTAACTTCATCAACGATACTAGTTTCAAGCCATGCATCCAAAACAGAAGGGGAAGGCAGCGGTTTCCAATCGAAGAACCACTTCTCTTCCTCCTCTCCCTCCTCCAGTTCAAGGTGCTCCTACTCAACAGGCCCCTCAAGGGTCTCGGGGGGCTGCCCAGGGGGGCTCCGTCAGAGTCGTCCGAAGCAACATCCTCCTCACGACCAAGTCACGGGTCCCAATCCTTCAGTTGAATCCCTGGCTTCTCAAAGCTCTCCCGAGCGGGATCTTCATCAAGTAATTGACGACCGCCAAAAGGGGGTCGACCTTAGAACTCGCCTGAATGGATGGCGGGACCTTGGTCGAGTCCATCAACCCGAGAACTTAGGAGCTTCAAGAATCCGAACCCCCCGACGACCGAGGACTAGAAGATCCCCTCCCCCGAGGAGGCAAAGAGAGTCCCCTCAGCATCGTCGGTGGAGAACTCATTCTCCAGTAAGCCGAGCCACACATAGGGACCGCCAAGCTGAAGAGGCACCAGTCACAAGGGCAGATCTTCAAGACTTCCAAGCGACAGTCTTAAGGGCCCTCAATATCGCCCCAAAGAACAACCAGAGGCCACCTACTCATGAGCCAGCTAGGAGCCACCGCCTTCACACTCTCAGTCCTCGTCCTTCTCCAAGCTACCATCGCCACAGCCCCAGTCCATCCTCGTACGAAGATGAGTCCTGGGGCTCGGCAAGATATGATCAAAAAGAAGACTCAGTCTACCACCATCTCCACGAGATGGAGAGGCGCCTCGGCCGAATTGACAAGGAAGAAGAGCAACGGGTGATAAACCTCCGCCCGAGCAGACCTCCATTCTCCCAAACCATCATGGAGGCCCCTATCCCAGAAAACTTCAAGCCACCTCACTTCGAGACGTATACCAGGGAGTCGGACCCCGCAGATCACATAGAGAGTTTTAAAACTCTCATGATGATCCACCATGCTTCAGACGCCCTCCTCTGCAAGATCTTCCCTGCCACGCTGAAGGGGTCTGCGCGAGAATGGTACTCTCGACTCGCCCCGGCCTCCATCTTCTCATTCGATCAATTCGAAGGGCTCTTCCTTACTCATTTCGTGAGTAGCCGCCGAGCTGAGAAAACAAGTGTATCTCTGGTGACCCTCAACCAAGAAAAGGGTGAACGCCTAAGGGATTACGTTCGACGCTTCACCGCCGAAGCCCGGTCCATTCCCTCCCTCAACTAGTCAGTAGTCTCTGCCGCATTCGAGCGCAACGTCACTAATGCCAACCTCAGGGCATCCCTTACCAAGAAGCCTCCTCGGGACTTCTCAGAGTTCCTACTTAGGGTGGAGAAGTACATACGGGCGGAAGAGGCTCTCAACCCCCTTGCTCTTGAGGAGACATCTTCCGGGAACAAACGGAAGAACACAAGTGAAGAGGGGTCCCAAAAATCCCAGAAGGACAGTAATGGCCAGCGCCGCTCGACTCCACGTTTTGAGAAGTTCACCCCCCTCATTGCTAATATATCAGAAGTCCTTATGGAGGTGGACAAGGAAGGACTACTCCGCGCTCACCCTATAATGAATACCCCTGGCAAGAAGAGGAACAAAGATAAGTGGTGTCGCTTTCACAGGGACCACGGTCACGACACGGATGATTGTCGGGCTCTGAAGGAAGAGATCGAAGAACTCATACAGCGGGGGCACCTGACCAAGTTCGTCCAAAGAGAGGGGGCCGAGCTTCCCCCCTGAGGAGCAAATAAGCGAACAAAAAAGCCCGCCGAGCCTCAAGACTCGGAATCTCCCAACTCCTCCCAAGAGGTTTTCACCTTATTGTAGAAGTAGGATCATGATTTTCAATAAGGCCGATGCTTGTAACTCGGCCAATAGCATGTAATAATGGCTCACCCTATTGGAGCGGCCACTTAGTTTATTTCAATAAAACTTCACATCTTTTCATTGAAAATTATTGCACTTACTTCTCTATCTCTCCGAGTCACAACTCGCTAAATGGTGAGTTCAGAGTCCAGCTTCTTCTAGATGGCTGCTCCCGCAACTTACTAACCTTTAACAACGAGTTCGAAGTCCAACACTTGGCTCGATTCTGCTTCGGATAACTTTATCTTAAGCGAGTTAGAAGTGGTTCGCCATTCGGAATTGCTCCCACAACCGTTGAATCCCTCTAACGACGAGTTCGGAGTCCAACACTTGGCTCGATTCTGTTTCGGATAACTTGCTCTTAAGCGAGTTAGAAGTGGTTCGTCATTCGGAATTGCTCCCACAACCGTTGATACTCTCTTAAACGACGAGTTCGGAGTCCAACACGTGGCTCGATTCTGCTTCGGATAACTTGCTCTTAAGCGAGTTATAAGTGGTTCGCCATTTAGAATTGCTCCTGATGTGGCCAAAAATAGGGGTTCAATCGAGACCGTCCAAATGGGGCACGAATCCTACAGCTCAGGGGCAAGATGGTAATTTCACATAACAGACAGATCCACCTCAACTGGGCGCGGGTTCCAACCCGCTGCACGCCCGGCCCAGCAAGATACAATCAAGGTCCCTGATTAGATCTAAATCAACGGCCATGATTCACATCTATCTTTTCACTGGGGATTAGGGATTAAATTCCTTAACTGATTACAGGGAATATACCTTATCAGATTACATGCCTTATCTGACTGCGAGGAATATTCCTTATCTAATCACGGGGATTACATTCCTAAAACCAGTCCCTAAGACGCCTATAAATACCCCTCACCCATCTCCATTAAGAGGTAATCAATCTTTCTCTAGTTAAACGCTCTTTCATAATCATTTCTGGTTACTGACTTGAGCGTCGGAGGGTGCGTCGCCGGGATCAACCCCGGTGTCTCGCACTTCCTTGCAGGTGAACGGCGGGAGTCAACGGTCAAGCTCCGGCGGAACAGGTTAGGTGTTTGCTATTCAGGTTTTCTACGAACTCACAAATTCATCTGCTTGCCCCCACACCGAATTTAGCGGCAACAGATTGGCGCCGTCTGTGGGAAACTAACGAATAGCGACCTTTCCTCCTTCCGGTGAGCAGGTTTTCTCCTGCCATGCCGCCTCGCAAAGTCAGATCTAGGGGCTCCAACCGAGCGCCCAACCCTGACCAGCAAGAAGTCCTTCCTGATCCCGCTCAGCAACAAGGGCAACTCCCTCCTACCGTGGAAGAGCCGCTCCAGCGGAACCCTCCACATCCTGATCCGAAGGGGCCTAACCCCCAGAAACAGCCTCTTCACCAAGAGAACATACCCATCCACACTGCCTCCAGTGCCTCCATGGCCTCCCATCATCCCCGAGCCTCTGGTCGCCGCAATACCCCTCCCAAACGCCCGGAAGATGACGACCTTCGTCGCCATCTGGATGAGAAGCGGGCTCGGGGGGAAGCCTCCCGCCAGCGAGAGCAATCCCCCCGACACCGAGAGCGCAGGAGATCCCCCGTCCGAAGAGGGAGAAAGGACTCCCCCGATCACTACCGAAGGAGGCACTCTCCAGCGGGTCGGCAGCAGCCCAGGAACAATGAGGCACCCATCACCCGTGCCGAGTTCCAACAACTCCAAGCAATGGTACAACAGGCCCTCAACCTCCATCAGAACCCCAATGAGCAAAGGGCCCCATCCCCTCCTCCCGTCCGGAGCCCTCGCCGACGATCCCCTTCTCCTCGACCCGCTCCTACTAATTCCAGACGCACCCCGAGTCCTCGACGTTCCCGAAGCTACCATCGCCGCAGCCCTCGCTCCCTCTCATACGAAGACGAGTCCCGTGGCTCGGCAGATCACCGTCGGAGAGATGACACCATGAACCGCCGCCTGAACGAGGTGGAAAAACTCTTGGGACAGATAAACCGAGAAGAAGAACTCAGGGGGAGGACCCTCCGTCCTAGCCGACCCCCGTTCTCCCGGACCATAGTGGATGCTCCTGTTCCCTTCGGTTTCAAACCTCCCCAGTTCGAGAACTACACGGGGGAGACCGATCCAGTTGACCACATCGAAAGCTTTAAGACTTTGATGCTCCTCCATCAAGCTTCCGATGCCCTCCTCTGCAAAACATTCCCTGCAACTCTGAAAGGCCCAGCTCGAGAATGGTACTCTCGTCTTGCCCCGGCGTCGATATTCTCCTTCGAACAGTTCGAAACCCTGTTCATCACCCATTTCGTCAGCAGCCGAAGGGCCGAGAAGACCAGCATCTCCCTATTGCACCTCCGTCAGCAGAAGGGGGAAAAATTGAGGGACTACGTGAAGAGGTTCACAGCCGAGGCCAGAACCATCGCATCCCTCGACCAATCCGTCGCTACCGCGGCGTTCCAATCCAATATCCTAAATTCCAACCTCCGCTCCTCCCTCGCCAAGAAACCGCCACATGACTTTTCTGACCTCCTCCTCCGCACTGAAAAGTACATCCGAGCTGAAGAGGCCGAGGAACCGCCCAACTGGGAAGCAACCGCCTCCGGGTCCAAGAGGAAGGGAACGGAAGAAGAGGGACCCAAAAAGTTTCAGAAGGATAATGCTGGCCAGTGCCGGCCTCCCCCTAGATTTGAAAAGTTTACTCCCCTCACCACAAACATCTCCGCCATTTTCATGGAAGTCGAAAAAGAAGGGGTCCTACCTCCAGCTCCAAAGATGAACACCCCAGCCAAAAGGAGGGATAAAGACAAATGGTGCCGCTATCACCGGGACCATGGGCATGACACCAACGACTGTCGGGCTCTGAGAAACGAGATCGAAGCCCTTATCCAGAGGGGGCAGCTGGCGAAGTTTGTAAGAAAGGATGGAGCCGAACTTCCTCCCCAGCCTCGGGGGGCTAACAAGCGTCCGGAACGGGAAGAGACGCCAGAATTCGAGGAAGAGCGAGTCCTCCGCCTTATCCATGGGGGTCCAATGGGGGGCTCCTCGAACTCTTCTCGGAAAGCTTTTATAAGAGAAGTCAACTCGGTCCGAGCCACCCCTCCCCCCAAAGGCCTCGGAGTGCCCGTCACCTTCTCTGACGAAGACCTCGAGGGCGTCCGCACCCCTCATTGTGACGCACTCGTCATCAACCTTCACATGGCCAATTTCAAAGTCGAAAGGATCTTAGTAGATAACGGTTCCTCCGTAAACATCCTATTCCTCGATGCTTTTAAGGGGCTGAAGCTCTCCCGAGACAGACTCAAGCCCGCCGGGTACACGCTCCATGGGTTCACGGGAGTACCGGTGACGATCGAAGGGGTGATTACCCTCGATGTCACAGCAGGCAAAACTCCTACTACTCGCACGGAGTCAATGGATTTCATGGTCGTAGATGTCCCAGCGGCCTACAACGTCATTTTGGGTCGGCCCGGCCTGGCCGCTCTTGAGGCCGTCCCTTCTGCTTATCATCTCAAAATGAAATTCCCCACTCGGGCTGGAGTGGAAGAAGTTAGGGGCAATCAGGAACAGGCCCGCAAGTGTTACATGACTTCCACACTCGGACCCGTCCTCTCCTTAGAAACACTCGAGATCCCACAAGATGCTGCTCGGCCAACTTCCGAGCCGGTAGATGAGCTGGAGGAGGTACTCTTCTCGGAGCAGGAGCCGACCCGTAAGTTTTATGTCAGCAAGGCCCTTCCGTCCGCCCTACATTCAAATATTGTGAAATGCATCCGAGCCAACCAAGACCTCTTCGCATGGTCAGCGGCAGACATGCCCGGTATCTCCGAGGAACTCTTGGTCCACCGCCTCAGCGTTGATCCGAGGTCCAAACCGGTCCAGCAGAAGAGGCGCAAGTTCGCCCCCGAGCGCCAGCTCGCTATCAAAGAGGAGGTAGACAAATTGCTGAAAGCCCGATTCATACAGGAGGTGAATTATCCGGAGTGGTTGTCAAACGTAGTCATGGTGAAGAAATCCAATGGAACATGGAGAATCTGTATTGATTTCACTGACCTCAACAAGGCCTGCCCTAAAGATCCCTTCCCTCTGCCGAGCATTGACACTCTGATTGACGCAACCTCGGGACATGAGCTCCTCAGCTTCATGGACGCTTTCTCGGGTTACAATCAGATAAGGATGTTCCCCCCGGATATTCCGAAGACGTCTTTTGTAACAGACCAAGGACTCTATTGTTACCGAGTCATGCCGTTCGGCCTGAAGAACGCAGGGGCAACATATCAACGTCTCGTCAACAAGGTATTCCAGGCCCAGATTGGCCGGAACATGGAAGTCTACGTGGATGACATGCTTGTGAAAAGCATCCGAGGCGTTGATCATGAGACCGACCTCCAAGAAGCGTTCGATGTTTTGAGAAAGCACAATATGAGACTCAACCCGAACAAGTGTGCGTTCGGCGTCTCATCAGGCAAGTTCCTCGGCTTTATGGTTAGCCAACGAGGAATAGAGGCGAATCCGGAGAAGATCAGGGCCATACTAGACATGGCCCCGCCTAGAAACGTCAAAGAAGTTCAGAAACTGACTGGTCGTTTAGCCGCCATTGGGCGCTTTTTGTCGAAGTCCGGGGAGAAATGCCTCCCGTTCTTCAAAGCCCTGAGGGGGACTAAGGGGTTCGAGTGGGGGCAGCCACAACAAGATTCCTTCGACCAGCTTAAAGCTTACCTCGTCAATCCGCCCCTTCTCAGCAAACCCATACCGGGCGAACCCCTCTACCTCTACTTGGCAGCCTCGGAACAGACACTAAGTGCGGTCTTAGTCAGGGAAGAAGAAAGAACTCAGAAGCCCATTTACTACGTCAGCAAAGTGCTCCGGGACGCCGAGCTCCGGTACCCGAAAATTGAGAAAATAGCCTACGCCCTGATAATGGATGCAAGAAAGCTTCGGCCATACTTCCAGTCTCATTCGGTGGTCGTTCTTACCGACCAGCCGTTGAAACAGATCCTTCACAAGCCAGAGACTTCCGGCCGCCTCATGAAGTGGTCGATCGAGCTGAGCCAACATGATATTACTTATCAGCCTCGAACCGCCATCAAGGCGCAGGCGCTGGCCGAATTCATAGTGGAAACGACTATCCCCGACCCCGAGCAGACAACGAAGGGCCCGCCTATCTGGTCGGTATATGTCGATGGATCCTCTTGCAACGAGGGGAGCGGGGCTGGAGTCATCCTTGCGGGCCCAGACGACTTTGTCCTTCAATATTCCCTCCGGATAAACTTTAAAGCCTCGAATAACGAAGCCGAATACGAGGCACTCATAGCCGGCCTCGGGATGGCCCGAAACGCAGGGGCGCGACGCCTGCAGATCTTCAGCGACTCTCAGTTGGTCGTCAACCAGGTCCTCGGCGAATATGAAGCCCGCGATGACAGGATGGTAAAGTACTTGGCTAAAGTGAAGAGCCTCATGGCGCTCTTCGAGGAGGCCCACATCCGAAGAATCCCCAGAGAGGAAAATGCCCAGGCCGACGCCCTGTCCAAATTAGCTTCCTCATCCCTGCAAGGCCTCGAACAAACTGTTCTGATAGAAGTCCTCCTCAAGCCAAGCATAGAGGACGAGGCTTTCAACTCCGTCGAAACACTGCCACTCCCCCTCGAAGATAACTGGATGAAGCCCCTCATCGAGTTTTTAAGAGACGGACTCCTCCCAAGGGATCCGAAGGAAGCCCGAAAGATAAGGACCCGAGCCGAGCGTTACATACTGGTCGAAGGCATTCTGTATAAGCGCTCCTTCACCCAGGTGGATGGTCGGCCCTACCTAAGATGCCTCTCCCCCGGACAAGCTGATTACGCCCTACAAGAGCTCCATGAGGGCATCGGCGGAGCCCACTCCGGCTCCAGAGCCTTGGCACGTAAAGTGTTAAACTACGGGTATTACTGGCCCACTCTCCTACGGGATGCCGAATGACACGTTCGGCAATGCACCTCCTGCCAGAAGTATTCCGACATCCGACGCCTTCCACAAGCACCACTCTCCTCCCTATCAAGTCCGATCCCCTTTGCAATGTGGGGGATGGATTTACTTGGGCCATTTCCACCGGCCCCCGGACAATTGAAGTTCCTAGTCGTGGCAGTCGACTATTTCTCGAAATGGGTAGAGGCCGAGCCCTTGGCTACGATTACCGAACATAGAGTCGTTCAATTCTTCTGGAAAAATGTAATCTGCCGGTTCGGTGTTCCCCGGGTCGTAATTATAGATAACGGTACGCAGTTCGCTGGAGCTGCCTTCCGAGCCTTATGTGAAGACCTAGCCATACAGCACCGCTTCTCCTCAGTCTCTCATCCCCAGTCAAATGGCCAAGCCGAGAATGCCAACCGACAGATCCTCTCCGGCATCAAGAAGAGACTCGACAAGTGCTCCAAGGGATTGTGGGTCGATCAGCTGCCCAATGTGCTGTGGAATTACCGAACCACGAAGCGGACCCCGACAGGCGAGAGTCCGTTCAATCTCACCTATGGGTCCGAGGCCCTCATCCCACTAGAAGTTGGAATACCCTCTCCTCGCCTGATAGCCTTCGAAGAAAAACAGAATGCCAGGGAGCTCAGAACGAGCCTAGACTTGATAGACGAAATCCGGGAAAGAGCAGCCATACGGCAGCAAGGTTACCGAAGAAGAATCGAACTCGCCTACAACAAACGGGTCCGCCCAACCGACCTGAAAGAGGGGGATCTGGTCCTCCGAAAGCTGGCCATTTCGTTCCCCGGACAGAAGAGCAAACTGGCCCCAAATTGGGAGGGACCGTACAAAGTATCCAAAGTGATCCGCCCCGGTGCGTACAAGCTAGAAGACCTTGAGGGTAGAGAAATTCCCAGGACTTGGAACGCCGACCATCTTTTGAAATACCAAGAGAAGGCAACCCCGCCTATCTAAGTAACTCGAGATGTCGGGCCACCACTCCTGCTACTAATAATTTTTCCTTTGTTCTTTTTTCATTGTAATAACGGCTAGCAACTTTAGAAGCAGCCGACCATTAGATATTAATAAATAAATAAAGTTTTTTACATTATCGCGTACTTCCGCCTCTAATTCCCTTACCACACAATGGTTCGGAGTCCAGCACTCGGCTCGACTCTTCCTACTCGGCCCGTCTTCAGACGGGCCGGGGGCAGATCGTCGTTCGAAATTGCTCCTGCAGCCGTTGAATGGATCGGAGTCCAACACTTGGCTCGATTTTGCTTCGCAAGTCCGCTCCTAAGCGGACTAGAAGTAGCTCGCCATTCGAAACTGCTCCTGCATCTCTTAAACTAATCACACGATGGTTCGGAGTCCAGCACTCGGCTCAACTCTTCCTACTCGGCCCGTCTTCAGACGGGCCGGGGGCAGATCGCCGTTCGAAATTGCTCCTGCAGCCGTTGAATGGATCGGAGTCCAACACTTGGCTCGATTTTGCTTCGCAAGTCCGCTCCTAAGCGGACTAGAAGTAGCTCGCCATTCGAAACTGCTCCTGCATCTCTTAAACTAATCACACGATGGTTCGGAGTCCAGCACTCGGCTCGACTCTTCCTACTCGGCCCGTCTTCAGACGGGCCGGGGGCAGATCGCCGTTCGAAATTGCTCCTGCAGCCGTTGAATGGATCGGAGTCCAACACTTGGCTCGATTTTGCTTCGCAAGTCCGCTCCTAAGCGGACTAGAAGTAGCTCGCCATTCGAAACTGCTCCTGCATCTCTTAAACTAATCGCACAATGGTTCGGAGTCCAGCACTCGGCTCGACTCTTCCTACTCGGCCCGTCTTCAGACGGGCCGGGGGCAGATCGCCGTCCGAAATTGCTCCTGCAGCCGTTGAATGGATCGGAGTCCAACACTTGGCTCGATTTTGCTTCGCAAGTTCGCTCCTAAGCGGACTACAAGTAGCTCGCCATTCGAAACTGCTCCTTCATCTCTTAAAATAACTTTACGATTGTTGGGAATTCGTCTCGACCATAAATTGTGCCGAACTAACGAGGTACCGACCCTCGTTTTTGGCAAAAAATCATCCCGAAGGCAACTTGCCGTTAGATCCTCTCAAATTGTGTGCCAGAGCGTGATGAGTGGATCCAGTTCTGCCACGTGCCCGCAAAACGACAAGATAACGTTTTCTTGGGACTTGGGCCTGCCTCTGGATTCGTGCCACCATCCAACGGCTATGGACACCCCACGTCGATCGGCGCCAAGAGCCGAGCAACAGAGTCAGAGCAACACAATGTTGGAGAATTCGTCTCGACCATAAATTGTGCCGAACTAACGAGGTACCGACCCTCGTTTTTGGCAAAAAATCATCCCGAAGGCAACTCGCCGTTAGATCCTCTCAAATTGTGTGCCAGAGCGTGATGAGTGGATCCAGTTCTGCCACGTGCCCGCAATACGACAAGGTAACGTTTTCTTGGGACTTGGGCCTGCCTCTGGATTCGTGCCACCATCCAACGGCTATGGACACCCCACGTCGATCGGCGCCAAAAGCCGAGCAACGGAATCAGAGCTGCGACAAAAGACTCGATAAACAGCCAGTAGAGGACACTTCGGATAAATCAACCCCAATTTTATTAATGACTTGGACGAGATTACAAAAAGATTACAACAACGAGTTCAGCGAAAATATCAGAAGGCATGACCCGCTCAATTCCTCCGAGGTAGGGGGACACTCCGGTTCAGCGACACTTTGGGTCGGCGCTTCTTGGCCTCCGAGCTCGTCTCCAGGCCGACGAACCGGGACGCCCCCTCACCGCTGATCCTCACAGTCGCCCCGACCGAAGCACCGCTTGAAGACACCGCCACACCGCTTTGTGCGTCGGCGGCTGACCTACCTATGATAGGAGTCCGGGTCGCCGCTTGATAGAACGTGATCCCTCGCTCAATCTCTTCGCGAGTACACGAGGTGCTCCGGACGTTAGCCCTCACCGGCTGAGGCTTGAGCCGAGCAACCTCCTCCTCCAGTTCGACGATCCGGTCCTTCAGCGCCTCGTCCCTCACGACAATTTTGAATCGAGGAAGCTTCGCCGAACCGGGATATTCGGCGCTGTCGGATATGACACGGCGCAGATGGGTCACCTCGATACTCTTGTCGACTGTCACCCTTTGCAAATGCTCGACCTTCTTCACGAGCTCATCTCGTTCGGCCAAAACCGAAGCCAATTCTTCCTCCTTATCGAATAGCTCGGCCTCGGCTACCCGCGAGTGGTACATTTCGGCCAACAGCTCTCCGTTCTTCTTCTCCACATCGTACAGTGTCCTCCTCGTCAGTTCTATCTCGTTCTCGAGGCGTTCCACAAGAGATAAAGGAGACAGCTCTACTTGCCGCCGAGCCATCGCCGCGACGGGGGCCTATCCTACGACCGAACCAAATACTTAGACAAAATTTCAAAGACAAAACGTTCTTTCATTCATCAATAAGCGGTGGCCAGTCCGCAAAAGGCGTTACAAAGTTCGGAAGAGAAAGCAAAATAAAAACTACAAAAAGTTTAACGAAAGAATCAAGGGTCCACCTGCGTCTCCGCTCCGACCCCGGACGCGTCGACAGACGGCCCCTCGAACTCTCCCTTAGCCGGTTCGTCCTCTCCCCCCCCCGTCTTCGCCTTCGGCCTCGTCCTCATCATCTCCCTCCTCATCGTCTACGGGCGACTCGGGCCACAGTCGATAGCCAACTCGCTCGAAGCCGGGGATGCGAGCCTGAACGTGGTCCAGGGCCGTCTGATAGGATTGCTCCATGTTCTCAGCCATATGTTTCTTCGCCTCAGCCTCGACCTCGGCTTCAACCTCTGCCCTGATCCTCGCGGCCTGCGCTTCCCTCTCCGCCTTCTCGTCGGCCAAGGACTTCACCGCCGCAGCAAGCTCTTCGGCGGCCTTGGCGGCTTTGGCGGACTCCGCTGCAAGGCTCTCCTTTGCTTTCTTCAGGTCGGCAGTGAGGTCGGCCACCCGAACGTCCAGAGCCTCGGCTCGCCTCTGCTTGGCCTCGAGATCCTTGACCGCCCTGACCTTCGCCAGCCTGTCTTTCTCGCTGGCGGACTTCAGCTCCTTCTCCTGCTCGGCGAACGCCTCGATGAGATGGCCGAAGTGAACGGTGGCCTACGAAGACAACGATAAGTACGAAGTACAAACCAAGTAGCAAACTTGAAAAAAACCTGCGAACACTTACCGAAACAAGCCCCCGGGCGACTTCATAAGTGTCGTCGCCGACCCTTCCCGCTTTCAGCGCGGCCTTATCCTTCGGGGTCGCCAAGTGCTTGACGACCTGCATTGACATCTGCGAGTTGCCGAGGAAACCATCATGATTCTTCACCCGCCAGTTCGACACAAACAACTGCTTGTGCTGCTCGGTCAGGATTTCCTCGGCGTCCTTAGTCAACGGGGGGAACTCGAGCGCCAGTGCCGCATTGACATCAAAGACGCCCTCGTTCGCAGACGGGGCGACAGGGGCCGAGGTCCCCTCCACCACCACGACCTCCGAAGGCACCTCGGTGGCCGGGGGAGGCAGAGTAACGTTAGTAGCGACCGCGGGCTGCGCGCCCGAAGACGCACCCTCGGCCGCCCTCTTCCTCTTTTTGGTCCCGGTCAGCTTGGACCTATCGGCCATCATAGCTTTAAAGTCAATCTTCATCGACTCTGCATCAACGAAAAAAGAAAACGAATCAAGACAGACGAATTGAAGACTTAGAAAAAAAAAATGAATGAGATGTCAAGAGCGTACTCGGGTCGATGGGGCTTAGTCCGGACCCGAACAACACCTCTTCGGTCAACTCCCTCCAACTCAGTACCGGAAGGGCCGTGATCCTCCTCGCTACGTCCTCCTCGGCCTTAGATAGTGCGGGATCGCTCCGCGCGAATTTCGGCACCTCCACCTTCCACCGGGACGGAATATGCCGAATCACTTCACCCCTTATGATAAAATACTTCTCCCTCCAACCCTTAAGTGAGTCGGGATTCTCTACAATCTTAACGCCTCTCCTCGGCCCCAAGTAGTACCGGTAATCCGTCTGGTGTTGCCTGTTTATCCGGTACAGGCCCCGGAAAACTGATAAGTCCGGCGCTACCTCGGCTCGGTGGCACTGAAGCAAGAATGCGTTCACATGACGCCAAGTGTTCGGACTGAATTGAGTAGGGGCGAGACAATACCAACCGAGGATCTGGAGTATGAAAGGGTGCAGCGGAAAACGCAGTCCCGCGTTCAAGGAGTCGACGTCAAACATGCACATGTCCGACGACGGCAACTTAGAGTTTGCTCGCATCCCGGGGCCAGCGACCATCAGCTTGTACTCCGACGGGATAGCGAAAGCCTTCCTGATCCGGAGAAGATCCTTCTCAGACAACAACGAAGTGAGCTCGTCGGCTTCGGAGTGAAGGAACGGGCTAGGCTCCTCGACGATCTTCGACTTTCCGAAGATCGCTTTCTCCAGAAGATCGCCCTCGTACTGCCTGACACCCGAATGCCCGGACAGGACCGAAGGATATTGTCCCATCTCGGGGGCTCGCTTCGGGTTCTCCACAATCACCCCCACTATGGGGGGCGAAGTCTCCCCCGTCCTCCTTTTCTTCCCGACCCTCGACTCTTTAACCAACGGTTCGGCCATTTGCTTCCCCTTTCTTCGAGCCTCCGCCATATTCCTCTCCCCGGCGCTATCATCGCCCGAGGACGAGGTACCACTCCCCGAGCTAACCCTTGACATCTCTTGAAAAAGCAAAGGCAAAAGCAAACTAACCTTTGAAGTGACGTTCACGGTCGGAAAATGCTCGCCGGAAATCGCCTGGCCCACGCGACAGCTAACGTCAACACCGTGGAGCAAGAGCGCCGCTAGCAGAAGACTTAGAGAACAAAAGTAAAATCGTGGAGTGAAAAGTGAGAAATGAGCTCAGGGGTGAAGAAATGGTAACTTATAACCCCAAGTGGTAACGGGCCTCCTTGGGAATCCCAAAGGCCCACTAAGAAGCCAAAACGCCCAACGAGAAGAGGGCGACGGTACGAGAGACGGAGGAACTCTTCAAAAACACAAGTCACGACTCGGCCACCGGTCTAACGAGCCGAGCTATCGAACAAAAGGCTCGGTAACCGAGCTACCGAGTTGACCCAAAAACACTCAACTCGTCCCCCGGGAAACGGCGAGGAGGAATGCAAACCGAGGCGACGAGATACCGACCCTCGTTTTTGGCAAAAAATCCTCCCGAGGCAAAGTCGCCGTCGGATCTCTCCGAAATTCGCGTCAGAATTTGATGGACGGTTCAGATTGCGCCACACCCACAAAACGACAAGATAGCGTTTTTTCGTGATCTGAACCCCATCCTCGTGATGCGTGCCAAGATGAACGGCCCAGATCCGTCCACGCAGACCTTCCGAACTGCCTGCCATCGGCTTGGTCGGCCGAGCTACCGAACAGCTCAGCCGAGCAACCGAGGTACCTAACACGGAGTGACGGAACCCTTAAAAACACAAGCAGCGACTCGGGGACCGGTCTAACGAGCCGAGCTATCGAACGAAAGGCTCAGTAACCGAGCTACCGAGTTGACCCAAAAACACTCAACTTGTTCCCCGGGAAACGGCGCGGAGGGATGCGAATCGAGGTACCGACCCTTCAAACCAAGTCGCCGACCCCTCGAGCCGGGACGTTGAGGTACCGACCCTCGTTTTTGGCAAAAAACGCTCCGACCCTTATGAGCCGTTAGATCTTGTAGAAAAGCGCGCTCGTCATGATGGACGACCCAGATCTTGCCACGTCCACAAAACGACAAGATAGCGTTTTATGGGGATCCACGCTGGGGATGGACGGCCTAGATGATGCCACGTACCCCGGATTCTCCGAACCGAGGTACCGACCCTTCAAACCAAGACGCCGACCCCTCGAGCCGCGGCGCTACACCTCCGAGCCGGGACGCTGGGGTACCGACCCTCGTTTTTGACAAAAAAACGTGCCGACCCCTTGAGCCGCGGCGCCACGCATCCGAGACGAGGTGACGGAGTGCCGACCCTCGTTTTTGGGAAAAAATCCTTCCGAGGAACAGGGATCGTCTGATCGTTCCAAAACTCGCGCTCCGCCTTGATCGAAGGCCCAGATGACGCCACGCCATAAATAGGTATTAAAAATTGATTTTTATTTATTTAAATCGTTTTACTTATTTAAAAAATTGCGAAAAATCGCTAAAAATTCGGAAAAATTAGCTAAAAATTCCAGGAAATAATTAAAAATTCGGGGGATATTTCTAAGCCACCGAACGAGCAATTATCGCCTAGAATATACGGTTAAAACCCCCGAACAATTAGCCAATACATCGCAAAGTTAAATAAATAATCCGGAAAAATAAATAAAAACTCGATACAGCTTTGGAGCATCGTATGGCATCAAAAAAGGAGGAACTAACCTACCCCCACGCTCCAGGATTCAAAAATCACCCATTCAGACTACGATACAGCCCCACTGACCACTAAGTTAGTCAAACTACTCCTCAAAGACTGATCACCCTCAGCCTTTAGGAGTGGGGGGCTCGTGATGTGGCCAAAAACAGGGGTTCAATCGAGACCGTCCAAATGGGGCACGAATCCTACAGCTCAGGGGCAAGATGGTAATTTCACATAACAGACAGATCCACCTCAACTGGGCGCGGGTTCCAACCCGCTGCACGCCCGGCCCAGCAAGATACAATCAAGGTCCCTGATTAGATCTAAATCAACGGCCATGATTCACATCTATCTTTTCACTGGGGATTAGGGATTAAATTCCTTAACTGATTACAGGGAATATACCTTATCAGATTACATGCCTTATCTGACTGCGAGGAATATTCCTTATCTAATCACGGGGATTACATTCCTAAAACCAGTCCCTAAGACGCCTATAAATACCCCTCACCCATCTCCATTAAGAGGTAATCAATCTTTCTCTAGTTAAACGCTCTTTCATAATCATTTCTGGTTACTGACTTGAGCGTCGGAGGGTGCGTCGCCGGGATCAACCCCGGTGTCTCGCACTTCCTTGCAGGTGAACGGCGGGAGTCAACGGTCAAGCTCCGGCGGAACAGGTTAGGTGTTTGCTATTCAGGTTTTCTACGAACTCACAAATTCATCTGCATGCCCCCACACCGAATTTAGCGGCAACAGCTCCCATAATCGTTGAATCCCCTCTTAAACAACGAGTTCGGAGTCCAACACTTGGCTCGATTCTGCTTTGGATAACTTGCTCTTAAGCGAGTTAGAAGTGGTTCGCTATTCGGAATTGCTCCCACAACCGTTGAATCCTCTCTTAAACGACGAGTTCGGAGTCCAACACTTGGCTCGATTCTGCTTCGGATAACTTGCTCTTAAGCGAGTTAGAAGTAGTTCGCCATTCGGAATTGCTCCCACAACCGTTGAATCCCTCTAACGACGAGTTCGGAGTCCAATACTTGGCTCGATTCCGCTTCAAATAACTTGCTCCTCAGCGAGTTAGAAGTGGTTCGCCATTCGGAACTGCTCCTACAACCGTTGATTCTCTCACTTAAATAGCGAGTTCGGAGCTCACAACTCTCTCCTAGAGTTGCTCCTCAAACTCGTCTTCCAAATGGCTCTCTCCCAGAGCCGAGCTCTTCACTCCGCTCTCCTCCGAAGTGGACCTCTTCTCAACGAGTTCGGAGCACAACTCTCTCCTAGAGTTGCTTGTCTTCCAAATGGCTCTCCTAAAGCCGAGCTCTTCACTCCGCTCGCCTCCAAAGCGGAGATCTTCTCAAACAAGATCGGAGCACAACTCTCTCCTAGAGTTCCTCCTCAAACTTGTCTCTCAAATGGCTTTCCTAAAGCCGAGCTCTTCACTCCGCTCTCCTCCGAAGTGGACCTCTTCTCAACGAGTTTGGGGCACAACTCTCTCCTAGAGTTCCTCCTCACACTCGTCTGCCAAATGGCTCTCTCCCAGAGCCGAGCTCTTCACTCCGCTCACCTCCGAAGCGGACCTCTTCTCAACGAGTTCGGAGCACAACTCCCTCCTAGAGTTGCTCCTCAAACTCACCTTCCAGGTGGCTCTCCTAAAGCCGAGCTCTTCACTCCGCTCTCCTCCGAAGTGGACCTCTTCTCAATGAGTTCGGAGCACAACTCTCTCCTAGAGTTGCTCGTCTTCCAAATGGCTCTCCTAAAGCCGAGCTCTTCACTCCGCTCGCCTCCAAAGCGGAGATCTTCTCAAACAAGATCGGAGCACAACTCTCTCCTAGAGTTCCTCCTCAAACTTGTCTCTCAAATGGCTCTCCTAAAGCTGAGCTCTTCACTCTGCTCGCCTCCAAAGAGGACCTCTTCTCGACGAGTTCGGAGCTCACAACTCTCCCCTAGAGTTGCTCCTCAAACTCTTCTTCCAGATGGCTCTCTTATAGAGCCGAGCTCTTCACTCCGCTCGCCTCCAAAGCGGACCTCTTCTCAACGAGTTCGGAGCTTACAACTCTCCCCTAGAGTTGCTCTTCAAACTCGTTTTCCAAATGGCTCTCTCCTAGAGCCGAGCTCTTTACTCCGCTCGCCTCCAAAGCGGACCTCTTCTCAACGAGTTCGGAGCTCACAACTCTCCCCTAGAGTTGCTCTTCAAACTCGTCTTCCAAATGGCTCTCTCCTAGAGCCGAGCTCTTCACTCCACTCGCCTCCAAAGCGGGCCTCTTCTAAGCGAGTTCGGAGCTCAAAACTCTCCCATAGAGTTGCTCCTTACACTCTCTTCAAAGAATGGTTCTTCTCCACACCTAGGAGTGGAGCTCCTCTTCAAAAATCTCCAAAACCAAACAGAGCATCACCTCTTCCACATGCCGACCCCCTTCCTTGACAAGCTCCGACCCATCCCCTTCATCAACTCGCCTCGGTTCTCCTCACGCTCGAGCCGTCCGAACTCCGAGCTCCACTACACTGAGCTACTACGGACAGAGGGTGAACTACCGAGTCACCGAGCCGAGTGGACGAGGTACCGACCTCCACATATGGAGAAAAATTCTCTCGACCCCATCTCACCGTCGGATCGTCTCAAAATTCATGCTAGAACATGATGAACGGCTCAGATCTCGCCACGTCTCCACAAAACGACAAGATAACATTTTCTCAAAATTTGAGCCTCTTGTCTCGTGATTCGCGCCACGATCGTGATCAACCATCCAGATGGAGCCACGTTGCTCGGATCTGAAATCCGAACTACCGATCTACCGAACTGCAAAGTGGCAAAAAATGTGCCTCAAAATCCGTGCTCGGATTCGCCGAACAAGCAAGCAGATAAAGTGGAAGAAAGAAAAAGAGGCTAACGGGTCGGGGTCAGATCCGATACCCACGGTCCGATCCATACACTTCTTAGCTCCTTCATTCTTCTCCTTCTTCTTTAGTCTTCCTGCCAAAAGTACCCAACACTTCTGCTCTTCTTCACTGTGCGAAAGAACAAGGCAGAGGAGAGAACCCGAATGCCTCTCCTCCCCTCCTCTTTCTTCTCAGGGCCGAACTTTGCCATGGCCGAGCCACCGAGCCGAGGTGCCGAGGTACCAACCTCCACATATGGAGAAAAATGCTGTCGAGCCAGTTTCACCGTCAGATTGTCTCAAAAAACGCGCTAGAACATGATGAACGGCTCAGATTGCACCACGTCTCCACAAAACGACAAGATAACGTTTTCTCGAAATTTGAGCCTCTTGTCTCGTGATTCGCGCCACGATCGTGATCAACCGTCCAGATTGAGCCACGTAGCTCGGATCTCAAATCTGATCTACTGAACTACCGAGCAGCAAAGTGGTGAAAAATGCTCCTCAAAATCCATTCTCGGATTTGCCGAACAAGAAGCAGAGGAGAGAAGAAGAAGAAAAAAAAAAGAGGCCGGGTTCGGACCCATTAAGGGGACCCAAACCCAAACCCAAACCCAAACCGAACCAACCCCTCCTACTTCACTTCTCCTCTTCTTCTCCACTCTCCCGCCAAAACAAAATCCAATCAAAAAAAAAAAAAACACAGCTGGTCCCTTCTTCTTCGCCAAGCTCGTCTCCCACGCGCATCCATGCGCTCGTCTCCCTTGCGCATCCATGAGCTCGTCTCCTATCGTCAAGCTCACGAAGCTCCGACCACCATCAAGCATCGGTGTCCCCCCTCCATTAGCATGAGCTTCGCCGAGTTTCGAAGCTGAGCTCCTCCGCTCGGTTTTGTCGAACTCCAGTGGCGAGCCCTCCACCATGCCCTCGCCGAGCTCAAACTACGCCGAGGAACCCACTGTCGAGTTCTTCACCACCTCCGAGCTCCCTCCGTCGTCAACACCGAACCCACCTCGAGCTCCTCCTCTTCTAGCTCTCCTCCACCGCTATGGGTTCGCCGATACCAAGCTACGAGCTCCCTTCCATCGCGTCCTCTCCGCTCCGACCTCTCACGGCAGCCGAGCTTGAGCTCCGACGCCCTCTTCGTGGAGCTCCGAAGCATCGAGCTCTTCAATATGCCGACCCACTTCAATATGCCGAAGCTCCATTTCCGTCACCTCCAAGCTCGCCTCCAAGTCATGAGCTCCTCTCCCATGCCAAGCTCACCATCGGAGCTCCCCACGACAGCCGAAGTCTCCTTCGTCGAGCTCCGAAGCGCGAAGCTCCACTACAGTCTCGAGCTCCTCCTTCATCGATCGCCGAGCTCGCCACCACACTGTTATCGCCAAACTCCGATGTCGAAGCTCGAACTCCTTATCTTCTTCGTCAAGCTCCTCCCCTTCGTGAGCTCTTCTCCTCGCCGAGCTCGAACGACGGCCAAGCTGCAACCGTCGAGCACTAACCTCGACTCCAAGCTCTTCACCAACCGAGCTCCCCCCTCCGCGAACTCCCCGCCGAACCACACCTTCGACGAGCTCCCAAATTCGTAGCGACGCTTGAAGGGCAAAAATACAAGGAAGGAGGGAGAAAGGCGAAGGAGAAGAAAGAAGAAAAGGACAGAGCAGAGGAAGGAAAGAAAGAAAGAAAGAAAGAAAGAAAGAAAAAATTCCCACGTGGCATCGCCACGTAGACGTGGCTTCATCTCCAAGCTTCGGCAATTGCCAAGGCGCCGAGCCGAGCGGACGAGGTACCGACCCTGTAATTGGAGAAAATACCCGCCGACCCATACGATCCGTCCGATCGTCTTAAAATTTGCGTCGCGACACGATCGACGCTCAGAAACGCGCCACGTGTCCAGAACGTGATCTACCTTGTGATGCACGCACATCTGATCATGATCGACGCTCAGAAACGTGCCACGTGTCCAGGTAATATTTAATTTATTTATTTATTTGTTTTAATTATTTAAAAAATCCGAAAAAATATTTTAAAAATCGAAAAAAATTAATTAAAATTTCTAAAAATAATTATTAATTCAGAAAAATTATTTTTAAATTCTGAAAAAAATAATTATTAAATTAGAATAATAATTAATATTTTCGATAATTAATTATTTAATTCGAAAAATGAATAAAAAATTCAAAAAAATGAGAAAAAATTCAGAAAAATCTGGAAAAATCACCAAAAATCCAGAAAATTCTGAGAATATTTTTGGGCGTTTTACAAGCCCAGAATAACACAATTACACCCCGAGAAAGATCCAAACTCCCTTAAGAACACTGATAAAATTCCGTACGCCATTAGAACAACAAAACTACTCCTCAAAGACTGTAAAACTCAGTCTCCAGGAGTGGGGGGCTCGTGATATGGCTAAAAATAGGATTAAATCGGGGCCGTTCAAATCGGACACGAATCTTAAAGCTCAGGGGTAAAATGGTAATTTCACCTACTAACGGGTCTGAAGTGGGAACTGGGTCTTTATTCAAAGCCCAATAACCCATAAATGGATCTGTCTTACTGGGTGCGGGTTTCAACCCGCAACGAACCCAGTCCAGCCGGATAGAATTAAAGTCCCTGATTAATACTAATCAACGGCCCTGATTCATATATATCCTTTCACTGGGAATTAGGGATTACATTCCTAATCTGATCACAGGGATTACATTCCTAATCTGATCCCAACGGCGACTATAAATACCCCCCATCCACCACTATTAAGAGGTTATGAATACTTTTTCAGTTTAAAGTTCGTGCTTAATCATTCAGATTACTGACAAGAGCGTCGGAGGGTGCGACGCCGGGATCCATCCCGGTGTCTCGCACTTTTTGTAGGATCACAGCAGCGGCAAGAGACCAAGTCAACAAGTCGGTGAAGGTCAACAGGTCAACATGTTTGCCTTGTTCGTTTTCTCAAGAATCCATAAATTCTATCTGTTTACCCCCACACTAGATTTAGCAGTAACACTACTTATATGAAGAAAATTTCATGTTATCGCGAATAGTTATAATTGTGATAACATGAAAATTCTGGCTCACAACGTGTTGTTATAATTGTCTACTTAGATATAACACATAGTTGAAAAGTAATAAAGTTGACATATTGGATTCGCCAACCCGGTTCAAAAAGCCCATATTATTAATGTTGGCCGGTCACTCGAGTGGAATTATGCCGATTTCAATACATTACTAGAGTGACATATAAGACATTGCATACTTAACAACACGTGCTCATCCCCATTCGTCTTAACATATTTATTTTTCCAATTCAATCACTCTAGAGAGTTTAGCCCAATATGTAAAACTCATATTTGATGAGATAACATTGTCAACCGTAGTTATACATAGGATTTCTGACACTGATCTAACTAAATTACTTATATCCACTAGGTTATAATTAAGTGTTATAGATGTACCATTTCCCAATTGTTGTAATCACTATTATGAACACAGGTCATCTGTCGTCTAACAGATGATCTCTTTTACTCTTATACGTCTAGTGTAAGAGTATAGAATGATATAACGCCTGTAAATTCATTATCATACATGAATACCATATGCAAATTGGAATTTATGTTACAAATCATTATCCTAGAACGACAATCCCAAGATATTGCCCTGACTTGGGATTACAAGAAAATGGATTGACCAAAATTATTCTTCCTTATAAATGGGCTTACGTATACTTTGATCCAAGAACTGTCTATTATGGATGGAAACTCATGTTAGCTATTTTTAAAGCAGTGTACTTACAGTTATTACTGCTAAATATACATCGTATTTCAATAATTCTTACATTCCATACTTGGTGCAATCTGACTGTAGCACATTATCATTTTTATGTAAATTTAAAAAATACCATACATGGATTAGTATAACGTTGTATATATTTATATCCCGGTTATAATTATATACACTATTTATTGTAGCATAACATGTAGGGTGTATAACTCTCAGATATGTTCAAAGTGGTATACAAATGGCGTGTAATTACATGATCATAGTTATAAGCATATTCATAGTAATTGCAAGCTATATAAGTCTTTATGAATGGATTTGTACATTGACATGATCAGGAGAAGTATATACACAATTTTATATACATATTACACAGTGTCTGAAATATTGGTATATCACTAACCATGACTACAATTAGTACTGTCTAAGTATATATTACCCTACATAATGACAACATTTAACTAGTATATCAAACAGGTTGGCATAAACTCAAATTATGATATTGGCAATTATCATAATTATTGAAGAGACTAGAGGTGGTGAAATGCTTGAGTGAATAAACCCACTCAGCTGATCTATATTTATATACACTTAGGGAGTAAATACAATGTGAAATTTACAAGAATATTAATGAAGCTTTAGTTCCTAAGTACATGCATGTGAATTCCTAGATTCATAAATATGTGAATTAATAGGTACATTAATAACTATGATTTATTGGAACAACTTCCCATATAATGTGTATAATTCCAACACTCCCCCTCAAGCTGGAGCATATAAATCAAAAACTCCAAGCTTGGAACAAATATTCTGAATTCTTGGTCCCCTTAGAGATTTTGTAAAGATGTCTGCTAGTTGATCATAAGAACTAACAGATTCAGTGATAACTTCCTTAGAAAGGACTTTCTCCCGAACAAAATGACAATCAATCTCGATATGTTTAGTTCTCTCATGGAATACTGGATTGGAAGCTATATGTAGGGCTGCCTGATTATCACAACATAGCTTCATTTGTTGAGTATCTCCAAACTTTAATTCTTGAAGAAGTTGTTTAATCCAAATGAGCTCATACGTGGTTACAGCCATAGCTCTATATTCAGCCTCTGCACTAGACCTTGCAACAACATTTTGCTTCTTACTCTTCCATGAGACAAGATTTCCTCCAATAGACACACAATATCCTGAAGTGGATCGCCTATCAATGGGTGATCCTGCCCAATCTGCATCACAAAATCCAACTACTTGAGTGCTTCCTTTGTCTTCATAGAGTAGTCCTTATCCTGGGGTCCTTTTGATGTATCTCAGAATTTGAATTACTGCATCCCAATGATCATTATGAGGAGATTGCATGAATTGACTCACCACTCCAACTGCAAAGGAAATATCTGGCCTTGTAATAGTGAGGTAAATAAGCTTCCCAACCAATCTCTGATATCTTTCAGGATCAGAATAAGGCTCCCCCTGATTTGGTAGCAATTTGATTTGGATCCATGGGACTATCAACTGGTCTACAATCTGACATACCAGTTTCTTTAAGTATGTCTAACACATACTTCCCTTGTGAGATGATAATCCCATCTTTTGACTGAGCAACTTCTATTCCAAGAAAATATTTAAGCTTTCCCAAATCCTTAGTCTGAAGATGACTAAATAGATGTTCCTTCAGTTGGGCAATTTTTTCTTGGTCATTTCCTGTGATGACTATATCATCTACATAGACCACCAAGTAAACACATCTATTCGGAGAGGTATGACAATAAAAAACTGAATGGTCTGCTTCACTTCGTTTCATTCCAAAAGCCTGAACAACGGAGCTGAATTTTCCAAACCAAGCTCGTGGGGATTGTTTGAGTCCATAAAGAGATCGTCGCAGTTTGCAAACCAAGCTAGACTCCCCCTGAGCAACAAATCCTGGTGTTTGCTCTATATAAATCTCCTCTTCTAATTCACCATGTAGGAATGCATTTTTAATATCCAATTGATACAGTGGCCAATGACGGATGGCTGCTATGGCAATAAGGAGTCGAACAGAAGTAATTTTAGCCACAGGGGAGAAAGTATCTCCATAATCTAGGCCATAAATCTGGGTATAACCTTTGGCAACCAGGCGAGCTTTGAGGCGATCAATCTTTCCATCAGCCCCAACTTTTATAGCATATACCCATCGACAGCCAACAGGTTTCTTGCCTGGAGGAAGAGGAATCAGCTCCCAAGTACCATTCTGCTCCAAAGCCTGCATTTCATCAATCATGGCTTGTCGCCATCCTGGATGATCAAGTGCTTCACAAAGATTTTTAGGAAGAGAAACAGAAGATAAAGAGGAAACAAAAGAATGGTACGAATGAGTGAGACGATGATAACATAAGAAGTTATAAATAGGATAAGGATTACATGTAGACTGAGTACCTTTCCTTAGAGCAATGGGCAAGTCAAGATTCTCTTCGAGTAGGTCCGCGGTCGGGTTGTCTGCTGGAGTAGGACATGATTCAGCTGGTCTTTCATTACCTTCAAGTTCAACATTAGGAATTCGAGGACGTCGCCGATATACGATGGGTGATCTTTGAGTCTGCTCAGGTGGAGGATTGTCAGGAATATTTACAATTGACTCTGATTCTTGTAAAGAAGGTGATGGACCAATGTAGGGAATAGGAAAGACTTCTTGAAGAGTATTGGACTCAACCATGGAGGGAGCAAAGTATGGCTTTTCATCGAAAAATGTTACATCTGCAGAGATATAATAACGATTGTGAACAGGAGAGTAACATCGGTAACCTTTCTGTAATCTGGAATATCCAAGGAAGACACATTTGATGGCTCGAGCAGCAAGCTTATTAAGACCTGAAGACAAGTTGAACAAAACAGGTGCAACCAAAAATACGTGGATCAACATGAAACAATGGTTCTTTAGGAAACAGAATGGAATGTGGTATTTTATTCTCAATAGAGGAAGAAGGCATCCGATTTATCAAAAAATAGGCTGTTAAAACAGCATCACCCCAGTGTCGGACAGGTACATTGGCATGAAGTAATAATGTCCGAGCAGTCTCAACAAGATGCCAATTCTTCCTTTCGGCAATGCCATTCTGTTGAGGAGTATGAGGACAAGAGGACTGATGGAGAATGCCCTGCGTCGACAAAAAGGAAGAAATAGCAGAAGAAAAGTATTCTTTTGCATTATCACTTCTAATGATCTTAATTATCTTACCAAACTGAGTTTTAATTTCATTAACAAAAGAAGTGAGAATGGACAAAATTTCAGACCATTCTTTCATTAAGAAAACCCAGGTGCATCGAGAAAATTCATCAATGAAAGTAACAAAATATCTATAACCCATAGAAGAAATACGACTAGGACCCCATATATCGGAGTGAATAACTGAAAAAGGGGAATCAACACGACTTTCAACATGCCTAACAAAAGAAGAACGAACATGCTTTCCTAGTTGACATGACTCACAAAATAGGTTCTTTATTTTTTCAAGACTCGGAACCATTATTTTTAGTTTAGATAAATGTGGGTGTCCCAAACGTTCATGAAGGAGCTTTGGTGATGTGGCAGCACTGCAAATCCAAGAAAGGCTAGGCTTGAGGTAGTAAAGACCATGAGATTCATGTCCTATGCCAATCGTTCGACCCGTACCACGTTCCTGTATGACAAAGGAGTTAGCATCAAATGTTACTGAACAATTATGAGAACGAGTAAGTTGTTTGAGAGATATTAAATTGAAAGGACAATCAGGTATGAGCAAAACAGAGTTTAAAGACAAAGAAGAAGTGGGTGATACTTTGCCGATTCCTGTTGCTGCAACTCTAGAACCGTCGGCTAAAGTAATGAAATGAGGAATTTTAGGAGGAGAGATGGATGAAAATAAAGAACTATTACCAGCAATGTGATCAGAAGCACCTGAATCAATTATCCATGGACTTTGATTGTTACCAGATTTTGAAATGCAAGCAGTAGAGTTATGACCACTTATAGCAGATGATGTTTGAGATTCCTTGGCAGCTTTTAGCTGGAGGTACTCTTGATAGTCAGCTTCTGAAAACTTTGTCCCAGATGTTTCAGACTTTGAAATATTCACAGATTTTCCGGGGAATCCGTGAATAGAGTAGCAAGTGTCTTGTGTGTGGCCCATTCTCTTGCAGTAAGAACATTGAGGGCGACCTCCTCTTCCACCTCGTCCTCCTCGGCTTCCATGACCACCTCGTCCCCCTCGATTAGAAACCATGGCAGAAGTTTCAATACTGTCAACTGAACTTCCTCCTGTTTTTGGTGAGGGGACTCGAAGGAGCCGGGTAATAAGATTCTCTAGAGAAGGAACTTCTTGGCCCGTTAAGACTTGGTCACGAATGTGATCAAAATCTGGATGCATCCCACGTAGTACCAACACCATATATAGATTATCAAGTTTCGTCTTCACGTCTTCAAGTTTATCGACTTGCAATGATAATTTTAACTCCTCTACCGCAGATTGGGCTTTCGAAACATAGGCAACCATGTCATGATCAGTTTGTTTAAGAGTGGCCAATTTTTGAGCAGCATCATACAATTGTTGAATGTCATTAGCAAAAACACTTTGTGCCTTCTTCCAGAAAGAATGACAAGTTTTGAAGGCTCTGAAATTTGTCAATATAGTTGGCTCAACAGATTGCCACAAGAGAGCACAAAGCTGATAATCAAGTTTCTTCCACTGCTCGCGTTTGTCTTCTGAAATATTTTCCGAGGATTGCTCCAGATGTTCATGATAACCTTGGCCAAGAAACCAAAGTTCAACAGAGGCTGACCATGCAAGATAATTTTTGTCATTCAATTTTTCCGAAGTGATTGTTGGCATTCAGAGAAAGAGAAGACAGGACCATCAGTTTTCTGAGAGTTTGAAGCCATTTCAACACCTAGGCAGAAGGTGGAGAGGCCGGCGATCAGATCTGGGCAAGCGCGCGGTGGCTAGGGGACGCGGGCTGCCGGCGACGTGCGCTGACTGCAGTCGCTGGTCTGCAGTCGCGGGAGCAGCTGGGCTGGACTGCATTCGCTGGTCTGCAGTCGCGGGAGCAGCTGGGCTGGACTGCAGTCGCTGGTCTGCAGTCGCGGGAGCAGCTAGGCTGGACTGCGATGTGAAGTCGCGAAGAACGGGGGAGGAGCAGACGAATGGGAGAGGCAGAGAGAGGGAGGTTCTGCAGACCAGATGCAGAAACCTATTAAAGAATAAACAAAGTGGCTCTAGATACCATATTGAAGAGACTAGAGGTTGTGAAATGCTTGAGTGAATAAACCCACTCAGCTGATCTATATTTATATACACTTAGGGAGTAAATACAATGTGAAATTTACAAGAATATTAATGAAGCTTTAGTTCCTAAGTACATGCATGTGAATTCCTAGATTCATGAATATGTGAATTACTAGGTACATTAATAACTATGATTTATTGGAACAACTTCCCATATAATGTGTATAATTCCAACAATAATAAAATTCCAATTAGGTAATGTAACGTTTAAAGATAGGACATTGTAATCCACCCTATGTTTATAATAATGTGAAATATACTGATGAACTTTTGCCTAATGGTAACATTATATTAGGTACTACATAATATTTAGTATAACATCGTATATTTAGCTAACATTTATTACTATGCAAACGGCAGTGGATGCAAACTGAGCTATAAAATTAGTAACTGAGCTCCTTCACTAGTGGATACCTTTAGATCATCTTCTTCTCAGATCAAGAATTCAACTGAGAATTAACCAAGAGAGCAAAGATGCAGATAGTTTGTGCATGAGAAACATATACCAAAATTAGAAGAATGATTACTGTGTCTTATCTCAAAATTAGAAGAATGCATTGGAATATAAACTCAAATAATTTGGGACCAAGTCATGTACACTCTTTCATAGATTCACATTCTGATGAACAATAAGTTAAACTTGAAGATATTTATCTGTGTTGTCTTCATCTGTGTTGTCTTCACAGAAAATAAAAGTAGAAGAAGGATAAGAGTCTGAACTAGTTATGGCATTAATTTGTTAGTATGTCTGTCACTATGACTTGTTGAAGAAATTGCACTTGTATTTTAAACACTAAAATATACATATATTTAGCACGGAAATTAATGCAGTCGACTAATGTTCAAGTTAGCCTTATTCACACTATTCATGTTTCACAATTATTAATCCTCATCAGAAACTAGAAATCCTCATCTGAAAGTAACTAAGTTTAACTTATTGTTCATGACCTCGATAAATATTATTTTTTATTTATTTATTTATTTATTTATTTATTTTTACAGATTATTGAGTGTACACTCTATGTTCATATCACCTTATTCATTCACATGACAACACCCCAATTGAATATCAACATGCGATAACTGAAAGTATAAATCAACTCTTAGATTGAGAGCTAAATTGTCCTCGAATGTTTGATTTCTTTCGCAGCTCGATATAAGAAACAAAATAAATTAAAACAGAGTTACCGGCCTATGGGGAAGTCGCGCGGAACGCACTGCCCTAAGAGTTGATCCGCGGTCTTATGTGCAGACTTTTCGCAGATGCTCCTAGTGGTAAAACTCCCGGTATCACCGGTGTCTCGCTGTCGCACACAACGTCGAGAGATCGACCCGAACTTTGTTCTTGCCCAGAACGGAAATGAAAAAACTGAGACCGGAAGCAGACAGAGATAGAGAAGGTGCGAACGGAAGAAAGAGTTTTGAGGAGCAAATATTTTTCCGTCTTAGTAAAGGGATAAGAAGATGGAAATATATAGGTAAAAAATCTGTGAACGTGTGGAGAGAAAGTGGGAGGATTTTCGGATCAGAATAACTAATCCAACATTTTAGGAGGAAATAGTCAAAAGGAAAAAATAAATAGCAAAAAAAGTTTTGGGCCTCAACCCGAACCCGAAGAGCAAATCAGATCGGCATTCGTGTCCGCAGGTGCGGGCGCGCACACCCGTGCCCACTACGCGCGCCGAACCGAACCGAACCGAACCGGGCCGGGCGGCGGGGGCGGCGTGCGCGTGTGGCCCACGAGTTCTCTCCACACCACACAAGTCTACAATGGAGTAAAGGATGGATTGTATTATAGCTACTCACATGGCAAACATTCCCACCAATGTGGGACTAAAAGGAAGGAAGGAAATCTTGGTTTTGACCAAAAACAGCCAACACACCATACATGATGTCAGGCCTTGTTGAAGTTAGATACATCAGACTTCCAACTATCTGCTTGTAAAGAGTAGGATTAATCTTCTCCCCACCATCATCTTTCATCAGCTTTAAGCCACATTCAGTTGAAGTACAAACTGGATTGCAATTCTTCATCCTGAATCTGTCCAAAATCTCAAGAACATATTTTTTCTGTGAAATAAGAACACCAGCAGGAGATTGCATTACTTCAATGCCAAGGAAATAATGCATCAATCCTAAGTCTGTCATATCAAATTCATTTGTCATAGCTTTTTTAAATTCACCAAGCATGACACTATCATTACCAACATAAATAAGGTCATCGACATATAAGCACACTATAAGCATTTTCCTATCTGCTCCAAATTTGATATAGAGTGTGTGCTCATAAGGACATTTAAGAAAACCTTCTTTAACAAAGTAAGCATCTATACGACTATACCAAGCTCTAGGTGCTTGTTTTAGTCCATATAATGTCTTTTTTAGCTTGTATGCCTTGCTCGCACAACCTTCTTTCACATATCCAGGAGGTTGATCAATGTATACTTCTTCCTGCAGCTCACCGTGTAAGAATGCCTACTTCACATCCAATTGATAGATAGGCCACGAATTATGAGCAGCAATAAATAATACCAATCGAATAGTATCAAGCCTTGCAACTGGAGCAAACTCCTCTTTGTAATCAACACCAAACTCTTGCTTGTACCCATTTACTACAAGCCGAGCTTTGTACTTGTCAACTTCTCCATCTTTGTTCAGCTTTGTTTTATAAACCCATTTAACACCAATGGATTTTTGACCTTTTGGAAGGTCAGTAAGCTCCCAAGTGTTGTTCTTTTCAATAGAGGCAATTTCATCATTCATCGCCCTTTGCCATTTTTAATCTTTGATAGCATTTTCAAAAGTTGTAGGATCACAATCTGCAAAAAGAGCAAAGTGAGTAATTGGATCTTCAGAGGGGTCAAATCCGGGTACCTCATAATCTGTCATCCATTTGGGTCTCTTGCGAGCACGGTGAAGACATGATGCAGGTGTTGCTTCAGTAGTTTCACCTACTGCATCAGTAACTTCTGTTGTTGTTGGTAAAGTTTCAACAGCTGTTGGAACCTCATTTGGTGAGTTTTCGTGGACTGAAGCTGTTGGAACTTTTCACGGGGGCTGCTGCCTTTCTTCATCAATTTCTCCATAAAAAAGGACTGTAGTAGGCTGCTGCCTAGTCCAATCCCAAGTGCTTTCTTCATCAAAAATGATGTCCCTGCTAATCACAATTTCTTTGTCTGTGGGTTGAATAGTTTATATACTTTTGATGTTTTACTTACACCAAGAAAGACACACTTTTCCCTCTTATCATCAGGTTTCTTCCTTTTCTCATCCGGGACATGTGCATAAGCAATGCAGCCCAAGATTTTAAAATGATCTACTGCTAGTTTCCTTCCACTCCAAGCCTCCTCTGGTGTCAAATTTTGAACAAATGTAGGGCTTCTGTTCAAGATATGAATGCTCCAATTTACTGCTTCAGGCCAAAAAGATTTTGGAGTTCTCCCTTTTGACAACAAGCTTCTCACCATATTGAGGATGGTTCTGTTTTTCCTCTCTGATACACCATTTTGTTGTGGTGTATAAGCAGCTGTCAGCTCTCTTCGAATGGCATGAGCTTCAAAAAAAGCTTCAAATTCAATTGAGCAATATTCTCCACCTCGATCTGTTCGGAGGGTCTTAATGGTCTTTCCTGTTTCATTTTCTATACTAGCCTTGTAACTTGTAAATGCATGAAAAGCTTCTGATTTTTTTTGCAAAAAATAAACCCAAGTTTTTCGAGTATAATCATCAATGAAGGTAATTAAGTATCTTTTACCTCCATTAGAAGATGGTGTTATCGGGCCACAAATATCAGAATGAATTAGCTCCAAAACACATTTTGCTCGCCATGACTTCCCATGGGGGAATTGAGAACGATGTTGTTTGCCAACAACACATTCTTCACAAACTTGAGAAGGAATACTGATATGATGAAGACCTGTCACCATACTCTTCTGTTGGAGGGTCTTCAATCCACCAAAGCTCAAATGGCCATAACGAAAGTGCCACAACCAAGAAGGATCTTTTGCTTCAGCCACCAAACAAGATTGCACACCTTCAATCTTCAATGGAAACAATCTGTTTGAACTCATTTGCACCACAGCAATAGCTCCTCTAGCAAGATCATAAATCTCACAAACACCCTTCTGAATAGTGATTACATAACCCTTCTCCTGCAATTGACCAGCACTTAACAAATTGCTTTTCAAGTCAGGAACATAAAGGACATTAGAAATTGTTTCTACAAAACCATTCTTGGTTCTTATGTCAATATTACCCTTTCCCATCACCTTTACAGTGGAACAATCACCAAAGCTTACAGTAGATTGAAAGCCTTCATTTAAATAAGAAAAAGAAGACTTACTTCCACACATGTGGTTACTGCAGCCCGTATCCACATACCAAACATCATGCTCAGGTTCCTGATTAGCTTGCACAACCATCAACAAAGTTTCTACCTCTTTCTTTTCGGCAAAATTCGATTGCTCTTCCTTTTCTTTGTTATTAGACAGCCTAGCATAACATTCAGAACTATAATGTCCAAATTTATGACATCTAAAGCACTCTACCTTGGATTTGTGAAATGTTGATCTCGTCTTCTGCCTTTGCCTTGGAATTGATCATCATTGGCTTTGAAATGTCTGCTGCCATCTCTATTGCCTCAATCTCCCCTTCCTCTACCTCTACCTCTACCCCTTCTTCTAAAGTTTGAGAAATGAGTAAAGGTAGAAGCCTTCAAAGCTTTCTATTCCGTAGTTGAACTTCGGTTCATCTTTTGTTCATGGACCAGCAAGGAGCTTTGCAGTTCATCAAGGGAAAGTGCATCTATGTCATTCGATTCTTCAATTGAACAAACGACATATTCCCACTTTGGTGTTACGGAACACAATATCTTCTCCACAATGGTGACATCTTTCATCTTCTCGCCATGAAAGTGAATTTTATTGCTTATCTCCATAATCTTCGCACAGTAGCTGGAGACAGACTCCCCATCCTTCATTTGTAGAGTCTCAAAATCTCTTCTCAAGGCTTGAAGCTGTGCACGCTTCATTCTAGCAGAGCCCTGATACTTATTCTTCATGGAATCCCAAATGTCCTTGGAAGTTTCTTTGCTAAGAATTGTTTCCAAGATGGGACGATCAATCGCTTGGAAGAGATAATTCTTTGCTTTAAGATCCTTTAGCTTCAGCTCATCCGACGTCCGTCTTTGTGCCGCTGTCAACACCTCTCCATTAGCAGGTTCAATAACACCAGTTTCAATGAGGCCCCAATACTCCTTGGACCTCAAGAAATTCTCCATTAACATGCTCCAATGGTCGTAGTGACCAATCGAAGCGAGGTATTGAAGGCTGCATGTAATTGCTCTCCGTCACCATAATCCTTGCTGCTGCAAGTCACCAATCCTGGCTCTGATACCACTGATAAGAGGAAAGATAGTAAGAAGATGAAAACTATATGTTTATTGAACCACAGATATAGCCCTTTTATAGGCTAACAAACAAACAAACAAACAGGTGGCATGCAAGCCACCAAAACTGAACCAAAAAATCAGGACAAAACCTAACAGAACTGACTTAGTAAACTCACTAAGCAGTTCCTAAAATACTGGAACTATATCTGCTACATGCTCTATTATTCCTAATGACTAGGACAAATGAAAGAACATTTCTTTAACACCCCCCCTCTCTCTCCCTGCTTTCTCTCAACCTCTCTCCCAACTCTCATCTTCTCTTTCCCTCTTATTTTGTTTTCCCCCAAATCCTCCATGTGGTGAGCGTGCACGCGAGCTGGAGGTAGATGTTGATGCAGGCGACCCCATCCTCTTGATCACAACAATCCAACCATCCACAAGCTTTGCACGGTAAACTGAACCGAAGCTGCCCGAACCAATCTTACGCTTCTCCGAAAAACCATCAGTGATTGATACCAAGCTTTGGGGGTTGTTTTGGGGGTTGAGTTACTACCTCTCTCCAGATTTTGCTAACCAACCTTTTGTTGGTATTCAAGCTAGAGGAAATGCATTCTGTGGTGTTTTGATGGCTAACTGATATAGCTAAAAATAGGATTAAATCGGGACCATTCACATCGGACACGAATCTTAAAGCTCAGGGGTAAAACGGTAATTTCACCTACAAACGGGTCTGAAATGGGAACTGGGTCTGTCTTCGAGGCCCAATAACCCATGAACGGATCCACCTCAACTGGGTACGGGTCCCAACCCGAAATGAATCCAGTCCATCAGGATAGAATTAGGATTTCTGATTAATACTAATCAACGACCCTGATTCACATTTATCCTTTCACTGGGAATTAGGAATTACATTCCTTATCTGATCACAGGGATTACATTCCTAATCTGATCCCTAAGGCGACTATAAATACCCCCCATCCACCACTATTAAGAGGTAATCAATACTTTTCCAGTTTAAAGTTCTTTCTTAATCATTCAGATTACTGACAAGAGCGTCGGAGGGTGCGTCGCCGGGATCCATCCCAGTGTTTCGCACTTTTTGCAGGTTCGCAGCAGCGGCAAGAGACCAAGTCAACAAGTCGGTGAAGGTCAACAGGTCAAAAGGTTTGCCTTGTTCGTTTTCTCAAGAATCCATAAATTCCATCTGTTTACCCCCACACCAGATTTAGCGGTAATAGATTGCACCGTCTGTGGGAAACGAAAAAGTAACCTGACCTCTCTTCATCAATGATACTAGTTTCAAGCCATGCATCCAAAACAGAAGGGAAAGGCAGCGGTCTCCAACCGAAGAACTACTTCCCTTCCTCCTCTCCCTCCTTCGATTCAAGGTGCTCCTACTCAACAGGCCCCTCAAGGGTCTTGGGGGGCTGCCCAGGGGGGCTCCCGTCAGAGTCATTCGAAGCAACATCCTCCTCATGACCAAGTCACGGGTCCCAATCCTTCAGTTGAATCCCTGGCTTCTCAAAGCCCGCCCGAGCGGGATCTTCGTCAAGTCATTGCCGACCGCCAAAAGGGGGTCGACCTTAGAACTCGCTTGAATGGATGGCGGGCCCTTGGTCGAGTCCATCAACCGGAGAACTCAGGAGGTTCAAGAATCTGAACCCCCCGACGACCGAGGATTAGAAGATCCTCTCCCCCGAGGAGGCAAAGAGAAAACCCTCAGCGTCATCGGCGGAGAACTCATTCTCCAGTAAGCCGAGCCACACATAGGGACCGCCAAGCTGGAGAGGAACCAGTCACAAGAGCAGATCCTCAAGACTTCCAAGCGACAGTCTTACGTGCCCTCAATATCACCCCAAAGAACAACCAGAGGCCACCTACTCATGAGCCAACTAGGAGCCATCGCCTTCACACTCTCAGTCCTCGTCCATCTCCAAGCTATCATCGCCGCAGCCCCAGTCCACCCTCGTACGAAGATGAGTCCCGGGGCTCGGCAAGGTATGATCAAAGAGAAGATTCGGTCTACCGCCATCTCCACGAGATGGAGAGGCGCCTCGGCCGAATTGACAGGGAAGAAGAGCAGCGAGCGATAAACCTCCGCCCGAGCAGACCTCCATTCTCCCGCACCATCATGGAGGCCCCCATCCCAGAGAACTTCAAGTCGCCTCACTTCGAGTCATATACCGGGGAGTCAGACCCCACGGATCACATAGAGAGTTTTAAAACTCTCATGATGATCCACCATGCTTCAGACGCCCTCCTCTGCAAGATCTTCCCTGCCACGCTGAAGGGGTCTGCACGAGAATGGTACTCCCGACTCGCCCCGGCCTCCATCTTCTCATTCGATCAGTTCGAAGGGCTCTTCCTTACTCATTTCGTGAGTAGCCGCTGGACCGAAAAAACAAGTGTATCTCTGGTGACCCTCAACCAAGAAAAGGGTGAACGCCTAAGGGATTACGTTCGACGCTTCACCGCCGAAGCCCGGTCCATTCCCTCCCTCAACCAGTCAATAGCCTCTGTTGCATTCGAGCGCAACGTCACTAATGCCAACCTCATGGCATCCCTTGCCAAGAAGCCTCCTCGGGACTTCTCAGAGCTCCTACTTAGGGTGGAGAAGTGCATACGGGCGGAAGAGGCCCTCGACCCCCTTGATCTTAAGGAGACATCTTCCGGGAACAAACGGAAGAACACAAGTGAAGAGGGGACCCAAAAATTCCAGAAGGACGGTAATGGCCAGCGCTGCCCGACTCCACGTTTCGAGAAGTTCACCCCCCTCATTGCTAATATATCAGAAGTTCTTATGGAGGTGGACAAGGAAGGACTACTCCGCGCTCCCCCTAGAATGAATACCCCTGGCAAGAAGAGGAATAAGGATAGGTGGTGCCACTTTCACAGGGACCACGGCCACGACACGGATGATTGTCGGGCTCTCAAAGAGGAGATCGAAGAACTCATACAGCGGGGGCACCTGACCAGGTTCGTCCAAAAAGAGGGGTCCGAGCTTCCCCCTTGAGGAACCAACAAACGAACAGAAAGGCCCGCCGAGCTTCAAGACTCAGAACCTCCCAGCTCCTCCCAAGAGGTCTTCACCTTATCGTAGAAGTAGGATTTTGATTTTCAATAAGGCCGATGCTTGTAATCCGGCCAATAGCATGTAATAATGGCTCGCCCTATTGAAGTAGCCACTTAGTTTATTTCAATAAAACTTTAAGTTTTTTCATTGGAAATTGTTGCTCTTGCTTCATCTCAATCTTTCCGAGTCACAACTCGCTAAATGGTGAGTTCGGAGTCCAGCTTCTTCTACATGGCTGCTCCCGAAACTTACTAAGCACTAACGATGAGTTCGAAGTCCAACACTTGGCTCGATTCCGCTTCAAATAACTTGCTCTTAAGCGAGTTAGAAGTGGTTCGCCATTCGGAATTGCTCCCACAACCGTTGAACAAACTCTAACGACGAGTTCGGAGTCTAACACTTAGCTCGATTCTACTTCAAATTATTCGCTCATAAGCGGGTAAGAAGTGGTTCGTCATTCGGAATTGCTCCCACAACCATTGAATCCCTCTAACGACGAGTTCGGAGTCCAACACTTGGCTCGATTCCACTTCAAATAACTTGCTCGTAAGCGAGTTAGAAGTGGTTCGCCATTCGGAACTGCTCCCACAACCGTTGATCCTCTCACTTAAACAGTGAGTTCGGGGTACAACTCTCTCCTAGAGTTCCTCCTCACGCTCGTCTCACAAATAGCTCTCTTCCAGAGCTGAGCTCTTCACTCCGCTCGCCTCCAAAGCGGACCCCTTCTCAACAAGTTTGGAGCACAACTCTCTCCTAGAGTTCCTCCTCACACTTGTCTCACAAATAGCTCTCTTCAAGAGTCGAGCTCTTCGTTCCGCTCACCTCCAAGGCGGACCTCCTCTCAACGAGTTCGGAGCTCACAACTCTCTCCTAGAGTTGCTCCCTCAAACTCGTCTTCCAAATGGCTCTCTCCTAGAGTCAAGTTTTTCGCTCCGCTCACCTCCAAGGCGGACCTCCTCTCAACGAGTTCGGAGCTCACAACTCTCTCCTAGAGCTGCTCCTCAAACTTGTCTCCCAAACGGCTCCGACCGCCCCACGTCCCTCGGAACCAAAATCTGAGCGACAGGCGATCCGACCCCAACGACCAAGAAGATAGCTCGAATTCCGAGCAAGTGCCAATCCGAGCTACGAATTGGAGAAAAATGACTTTCCCCTCAAAATTCGTGTAAGATTTCGATCAGACGGCTCAGATCATACCAGCGCCATTACACGACAAGATAGTGTTTTCTTGGGAACAGAGCCCGCATCGAGATCTGTGCCACCATCCAACGGCTAGGATCGCCCCACGTCCCTCGGAACAAAAATTCGAGTGACAGGCGATCCGATCCCCGCAACAAAGAGGATAGCTCGGAATACCGAGCTAATAGTTCAGCCACCGAGCTATACGATCGGCCACCGAGCTACATCGCTCGGATTCCGAGCAAGTGCCAATCCGAGCTAGGAATTGGAGAAAAACGAATTTCCCCTCAAAATTTGCGTATGATTTCGATCAGACGGCCTAGATCGTGCCAGCACCACTACACGACAAGATAGTATTTTCTTGGAAACTGTGCCCTCCTCGAGATCCGTGCTGAGATCCGACGGCTCAGATCGCTCCACGTCGCTTGGTATTCCGAGCCGAGCGACTAGCGATCCGAGCCACTCGTGCCCCTTCTTCGCCCCAAGGGTCTTCCTAGCACATCTTACAAGGGTCTTCCTAGCACAACTTCTCCGCCCCTAGGAGTGGAGCTCCTCTTCCAAAATCCCCAAGACCAAAATACTCCTCAACTTCATGAAGACAAGGATGTTGCGGGGCTATTTTGACCCTGAAGGAGGGTGAATCTTCATCCCACTCCTAAAGAGAAGTTGTAGATCTCCGAATTAGCTTCGAAATGAGGGGTCGCACGCCCCGATCGGACCTCCGTAACACCGGGAAAGTGGATCGCAATACAGCTGTGCCGAATAGCTCGGAAATCCGAGCCGAGCCACTCGCGCGAGGGAAAAACCGAGCCACTATGCTCGGATTCCGAGCAAGTGCCAATCCGACCCTCGAAAGTGAAGAAAAACGACACCGAGCAACTCCAACCGTTGGATCTTTGCGAAAATTGCGCAAAAGGTGATGAACGGCTTAGATCGCGCCACGTCTCCACAAAACGACAAGATAACGTTTTCTCGAAATTTGAGCCTCTTGTCTCGTGATTCGCGCCACGATCGTGATCAACCGTCCAGATCGAGCCACGTAGCTCGGATCTACAATCCAAGCTACTGTCCTACCGAGCTGCAAAATGGCAAAAATTGTCCCTCAAAATCCGTGCTCGGATTCGCCAAGCAAATTAAAAAAAACAAAAAAAAAGGAGAGAAGGGCCGGGTTCGGACCCGTTAGGGTCCCAAACCTGAACCCCTTCCTTTCTCCTTCTTCACCCATTCTAGCGCCAACACCCATCAGAACAAAAAAAAAAGGGAAACTAACTGGTCATCTTCAAGCTCCAATCTCAAAAACCACATAGACGAACTCCTCTTCTCCCCTTCACTGCACCGAAGCTCCTCGCCGAACCCATTCCGAGCTCTCTCTCTCTCTCCGAGCTGTGCCACTGAGCCGCACCACAGTGCCGAGCTTCGCCACCGAAGCTCCTCGCCGAACCCATAGCCGGCCGAGCTCGAAAAACCACCATTACCGTCGAGCTCCAGTACCGACCTTCTTATCCACCACTGTCGACGAACCCAACCGTCGAGCTCCTCTCCTTCGACAACTCGCCAACCGACCACCCTCGACCGAACTTCTTCTCCATCCTTCACCATTTTCGAGCCTCCTCCTAGCCTCCAAGCTCAGCGAATGCCTCGACCAAGACCCCCGCCGAGCTCTCCTCCAGTGTCGAGCTCCGACCTCGACTCCAACTCGCCGACCTACATTGCCGAGTCCCCACCGAGCTGAGCTCCCACTCCCGAGCTCCGAGCTCTGAGCTCCACCATGGCCAACGAGCGAGCTCCGAGCTCTCCACGAGCAAGCTTAGAGAGACGAGCTCCGAGCTCTCCACCAACGAGCTCCACCATGGCCAACGACGCCATCATCGGCCACCCCCTCGCCATACCGAGCTCTTCTCCGTTGAGCTCCACAGTGCCGAGCGCCAACTCTGACTTCACCAAGATCCTCACCCATCTCCTTTCACCCACGCCGAGCTCCTCTCCGACGCGAGCTTCTCTCGCTGTTGAGGTGTGGCCAAAGTCGAAGGGGGCGAGGTGGTGAATTCGAAGATGAAGAAGAAGAAGGAAGGAAGCAGGACGAAGTCGAGAAAGAAGAAGAAGGCCAGAGCGAGAGAAGAAAAAGAAGAAAAAAAAAATTATATGCCACATGGCGATGCCACGTGGCGTCACCTCCGAGGTCGGATGCCGAGCTACGCGAAATGTGCACGAAGTTGCTCGGAATCCGAGCAAGTGCCAATCCGAGCTCAAAATTGGAGAAAAATGTTGCCGAGCTACACGCACCATCCGATCTTTTCAAAAATCGTGTCACGACACGATCGACGCTCAGAAACGCGCCACGTGTCCAAACGTGATCTGCTTTGCGATACGCGCACATCTGATCATGATCGACGCTTAGAAATGCGCCACGTGTCCAAACGTGATCTGCTTTGCGATGCGCGCACATCTGATCATGATCGACGCTCAGGAACGCGCCACGTGTCCAGGTAATATTTAATTTTTTTTATTTAATTGTTTTAATTATTTAAAAAATCCAAAATAATATTTAAAAAATTGAAAAAAAATTAATTAAAAATTCTAAAAATAATTATTAATTCAGAAAAATTATTTTAAAATTCTGGAAAAATAGTTATTAAATTAGAATAATTAATTAATATTTTCGATAATTAATTATTTAATTCGGAAAATGAATAAAAAATTCAAAAAATGAGAAAAAATTCAGAAAAATCTGGAAAAATCACCAAAAATCCAGAAAATTCTGAGGATATTTTTGGGTATTTTACAAGCCCAGAATAACACCGTTACACCCTGAGCAAGATTCCAAACTCCCTTATGAACACCGATAAAATCCCGTACGCCATTAGAATTACTCCTCGAAGACTGTAAAACTCAGTCTCCAAGAGTGGGGGGCTCGTGATATGGCTAAAAATAGGATTAAATCGGGACTGTTCACATCGGACACGAATCTTAAAGCTCAGGGATAAAACGGTAATTTTACCTACAAACGGGTCAGGAATGGGAACTGGGTCTGTCTTAGAGGCCCAATAAACCACGAACAGATCCACCTCAACTGGGTACGGGTCCCAACCCGAAATGAATCCAGTCCATCAGGATAGAATTAGGGTTTCTGATTAATACTAATCAACGGCCCTGATTCACATCTATCCTTTCACTGGGGATTAGGAATTACATTCCTTATCTGATCACAAGGATTACATTCCTAATCTGATCCCTAAGGCGACTATAAATACCCCCCATCTACCTCTATTAAGAGGTAATCAATACTTTTCTAGTTTAAAGTTCTTGCTTAATCATTCAGATTACTGACAAGAGCGTCGAAGGGTGCGTCGCCGGAATCCATCCCGGTGTCTCGCACTTTTTGCAGGTTCGCAGCAGCGGTAAGAAACCAAGTCAACAAGTCGGTGAAGGTCAACAGGTCAACAAGTTTGCCTTGTTCATTTTCTCAAGAATCCATAAATTCCATCTGTTTACCCCAACACCAGATTTAGCGGTAACACTAACTATGCTTTGCTTTGTTGGGGGAGTCAAAAGTTTCATGAGAATCATGTTGTCGACAAGCTGGTTTTGCCTGGAGCTTGCTCTTTTAGCTGCCCTTGTGGGCCCCTTTCGGGGACTGCGTACTTCTGTGACAATGGGGCCTCCGTTTGCCGCACATGCTTACCTTCGGCTGTGCCAAGGGGAGCCAGAGTTTGAAGCGATGCAAAGAGAAGAAGAAGACTGGTTCGGCTGATAGTGATAGGTTCAATTGGGTTTGTTACTGGACTGATTGCCATTACCTTCTTTCTGTTTCTTAAGCTCAAGCATCGAAAAGGTCGGATTCATAGTGCTTCTAGGCATTCAAAGGGTTCAATTCAAGCTTTCGAACAAATTATTAATGGCTGATTAGAACAGTTGTTCAACAAAACGCACAATCCTATGATGGAAGAGTTTCCGATGACTTTCGGAATCCGGCCGTCAGTTGGGGTCTTCTCCGGTGTCGAAGTCGTCATTTGGGGTCGTCGCAGAGCGCAGCGGTGACACCGATCGTCAATTTGGGGTATTCTCTGAGGTCGGAGTGGGATGCGACGGCGAGGGTCGAGAGAGCGCCGCATCTTTGGCGGGGCCTAAGGTGCCGCGCGAGGTGTTGTCCGCCGATCGTGATTGTGGTTGTTCGCGCGGGGTGTTGTTCGCCGGTTGTCATTTGGGGTCGACGCAGAGTGCAACGGTGACACCGGTGGTCATTTGGGGTTTACTCCGGTGTCGGAGAGGGATGCGACAATGAGGGTCGAGAGCATTGTATCTTTGGTGGGGCCAAAGGTGCCGCGTGGGGTGTAGTTCGCCGTTCGTGATTGTGGTTGTCGGACGAGCTGACTAGGCCTAGCGTCATCGGGGATGGCGACGCAGATCGCAGCGGTGCTCGGACTGGTTGCGTCGGGCTGGTGGCATGAGTGCTGCCTAGCGTCGGCGTTGAGCGGCGAGCGTCGAATTACGGGGTAGTCAGGACTGTCGTGGAGGCATGTGGGGGAGGTCGGGGATAGAGTGGGGGGAAGGGGATTTTTGATTTGGGAGTAATGCGGTTGGGGAGAGATTTGAATTTCAAATTGAGTTTTAAAATTTGAGTTGACGCGGTGGAGTCCCTAAGTTCCAAATTTGTCCCTAATATCCAAATTACAACTGACTTATAATTAGCAACAAAATATATCATAGTTGGTGTAGGCGACGATTGTTGGGCAATTTTATAGTTTGGGTTCTACTTTGACCTTGGTTGGTTAAAGTGATGGGTGCCTTTGGTTCTTTCATGTCAGAGGGCTAGCAGGGGTCAGGTGCGACGTCTACCCTCGTTGCGAGATGGCGGTGAGAGTCATCATGGGTGAAGCGAAGGGATGAGAACGAGGACTCAATCTTGACATGGAGTTGTCATATTGGTGGAGTGCATGCGAGGTCTCTAATATGGTGCTTACGCTTGTCGTATGGGTCACTACTGGGGGCGACGGGGAGAGCGTACGATAGTTGGAGAGGATAAACGGTGTACAAGCGAGGGACTGAGTGAGAGAGTGAGTCCAAATTGGCACGAGAAAGTTGTTCTGGTGGGAGTGGCCGATCAGTAGGACTAGATTTCGTTATATTTTTGTTTGTTGGTTGGGGTGTATGAATTCCAGAACCCAGCTTGCTGGGATCTAAACTTCATAAGCCTTATTTTTGGTTGTTTGTTTTGTTAAATTATTTAATGAAACACGGGGGGCAATTGCCAACCTTTTACGGAAAAAAAAAAAAAAAAAAAAAAAAACTGTTGAGAATTTGATTTGCTATGAAACTTATGTTTTCCCCTCTTTAATTATATATTTATAAAGAATGGTTGAATGAAACATCGCCAATTATTGTACGAATTCAAGTCATTTTGATATAGACAGTATTTGTTTTCAATAATTCAATTGTGATTATGGTGTTACACCTAATATCGAAGGCTGGTATATATTTGAGATAGATTTCGTACTGGTATTTCTTCCTCAAACAATTAACTAATTTTTCCAGTAAAAGGTTGCTTTTTTGGTATTCAAACTTAGAGTCTATTTGGTTGTTTTGGCTGAAGCCTTCGGACATTATTCCTTTTATATAAAAAAAAAAAAAAAAACTCAGAGTCTATAACCAACTGCCACAAAAGTTTGTGGTATGAGAGTTTGTAGAGTGGTTGCCTCAACAATCACTTATTCTTGCATTGCATCAACGTATCTCAATTCATTATTATTGATCGTCATTGTTTTAACTCTTTTAAAGTTGAATTTTTGTTTTTGTCTGAATCAAACTAGCTCGTTCAATGTTCAGATTTTATTATTTTGTCCTCTAAATATAGTTTCATACATCACACATGCATAATATAACATGTATATAACCGCCTCTCTTAATGAACATAATTATACCAAGTCAAATGATAATAGCTATTTCGTTCTGCTTGCACTTGTCTCGTGTTACTTAGTTCCTAAACTTGGTCTAAATCATCATTATGTGACCAATCACATTGCCTTGTCTTGATTAATAAGCTCAAAAAAATCGGTCACACAAAAATAACTAGCTAAAATTAAAATAGTTAGACAACATGTTATGCTTTCGTAATTCCAAATGTACAATGACATGACTTATGCACAGAATTCTAACATTTGCTCATGATTGGACAGATAACCGGAGCGCTATGAAACGTCTGCAGATGGAAGAAGAGGAATAGGAGACATAGGTCCCGATTTCCCGGGATTGCAGTTGGAGACAGTAGTTTTGGTATCATGGGATGGTGGCAGTCGCAGAGTTGCTACAGATGGGTGCCCTCGGGCAGTGTATCACTTGTATCTTATCGCTTTCTAGTTTGTTCTCTTGATGTAGTTGTTGTTTTAAACTGGTAGTTGCTTCAATGTCTTTCTTTTGTTGTTCGGTATTCGGTTTAGACTGAGTTTGGTTTGATCTATGTATGTAGTTCTACTTTGTTTATTTAATATTGCATTAATGAAACGATGACGAGGTCATCTTAAAAAAAAAATTTAAAAAAAATAAAAAAATAAAAAATGTTATAGGCCTTTGAGTTTGAGTAATTGGTGGTTGCAAATTCTGGCCTTTGGAACTCACAAGGACCATACTTTTGCGTCCATTCTCAACACCATTTATTTAAACTTTTAGACTCTTTCATTTCCTACAATTTTAATTAGTTTATTATAAATCTCATCCTTTTTTTTTTTTCTTTTTTTTCCTTTTCTTTTTTTGTGTGCACCATCTCCAAAGCTTCCACCTTCACCTTTTCATTTCCGCCCCCCATTTCACCAAATTGTCATCCCCCTTGGTCCGGTCGATCGGACCATTTTTATTTCTTGGAATTTTTCTTTGTTTTCTCTCTCTTTGATTTGAGCTAAAAGCTGGTTCTTTTTTGCTCAATTTTGATGGAATTTTCTTATCTCTCAATTCAAGATAGTTTGGCTCAAATCCTGTCTGGGTTTTGATTTTTATCTCAATTTGATCAATAAAGTTTCCTCCTTTATCAAACTCTAAAAAAAAAAAAAAAAAAAATTCCTCCTTTATGGATTTCTTGATTTGTGTATCTGTAATTTTCCTGTCTGGGTTTCGATTTTTATCTCAATTTGATCAATAAAGTTTCTTCTTTTTGGGTATCTTGATTTGTGTATCTGTAATTTTTCAAATTGAGGTTATATTCATATAAAAAATGGCACAAGAAGGGTGCAATCTTAATAAAGATGAAGCTGAGGTACTCAAACCCTCTTCTCCTCCTCCTCCAAATCCTTCATCTTCATCTCAACCTACTCCTGCTATTACTACATCATCACCATCTTCGTCACCTCCTCCTCCTCTGTTGTTGAGACCCACTCTAGAATTTTCAGCTCAAAGGCCTGAAAAACCTGAGGATTCATCTCAGATTCCCTGTAACAAACATAAGGCTGAGAGATGTTCTCAGTCAGTTGTTAAATTGGGTAACAGGTGCTCGTGTTGCCGGAAAAAGGTGGGGTTAACTGGATTTAGATGCCGTTGTGGCGATCTGTTTTGTGGGCGGCACAGATACTCTGATACCCATGATTGTTCATTTGATTACAAGGCACTGGGGAGGGAAGAGATCTCGAAGGCGAACCCTGTAATCAGAGCTGCTAAGATCATTAAAATTTGAGGTATATGTTTGTGTTTGTATGTGTTTGTTGGTTTAGAATTGGATGTTTTATGTTGTAGTTATGTTTAAGTTTGCCTAGTAGTTTCTTTGTTGGCTTTGTGAGTTATATTTGGATTGGTTGTGTGCAAATTGCTTTATTTGGATGTTGATTGGAAATCTTCAAATTCGAAGAAAATGTCATAATTATTTTTAAGGAGCTTTTAATTTGTTGTTTAGTGGATTTATCACCATTTGATAATAGATGTTTATCACCATTTGTAACGGTAACAGTAACGATTCTAACTACATGGACACCTTCTTTATTGGTTCCTTTTCTCTGTAAGTGTTAGTTCCTTATGTTGTTGAGAGTGAATGATAAGTTAAAATGGGAAAGAAGCTAAAGTGTGGAGATTGGCAAAGGCATGTGAATTGAATGATTCTCCATCTTTTTTTTATGGTTTCTTTTTTCAAACTGTTCAGAGTTTCTTGTTGCATTTCACTGTCATATAGATATCGTGACATAATAGTTGATGATCATACTAGTTTTCCAGTTATGGTGAACCTTCCAATTTGATTTTTGATTGTGTACATCTCATTACATAGTTATACGTTGAAAACTCCAAAAGTCATTGAAGTTCCATACTTGTGCATCCTTTTGTTGCAGCTGAACAGTTTTTAAGAATCTTAACTTTTCTATTATAAGGAAGCGCAGTAGGCTTGTTTCTTTAAATCTACGCAATATATTGACAATTCTATCTTGGAGCCATTCCTTTGTTAGACATGTATCAAGCACCAACACTTTATAGACATTTCTCAAACACTTGTCCAACAATTTTCGCTTGTAAGCTAAATTTATTGTACACTAGATTATTAGCAGGCAATGATCTCTTTTTGTCCATGATGGAAAGCCTCATTTGTTCTCTCACTGCATCATAATTGTCATCATGTGTGAGCCTCATTTATTCTCCCTAAAGACTCAAACCAAATACATTTTTCTTGCATTATATACCTGGGTAGACATTTTCTTTTACTTATTTTTGGATACTTCTTAAACTTCTGTCATACAATTTTTGGGCACATTGTCAACGATTTTCTGTTACTTATCCACATGGTTTACACATCGAACAATGGAGTAAGTTTCAATGTTCTATAAGAAATGTAATTTATTGGCTTAAATATGTTACAATCCAAGAATATAAATTATCTAGTTATTCCATTAAAATTTGAAGATACTGACATATTCCTATAAATGATTGGTTGTTTATTTAAATATGTATGACCATTACATTATGATACTGACTTGTATTTATTATTTAGTTAGTTAGCTAGTTAGTCTGTTATTTAAATTATTTTTTGTTATTTTTGCATTTTCCCCATGTCACAATTAAGGTCATGTCAAAGTATCCAAGCCATGTGGTACACCATGTTCAGTATCATACCCAAACTTCTCAGAATACATATTTCCTGCTGCTGCTGATGCAACTGACTTGTATCCTTTTCTATGAGGCGAATGCCCGAACCCGAACCTCTGACATTTGTTGTTCTTGATGCACCTTGTAGCATCAAGATTACATTTAACTATGATCTCTCGTATAAAGTACAATAGTATTTTCAAAACCTCCACTGCAACTCAATTTCTCAACTATGTCTTGATGATTTTCATCCTCAAAAAAAAAAATATAGTAGTGATATTACGGAAATATTATTATTGTGTAGCTTATATGTTTCTCTTTTTTTTGTTTTTGTTTTTTTTGTTTTCAGTGGCTGAAGGATATCAAACATCAGCTGGATAATATCTTGCACCTTCCTGGAGACCATTATCAATGCGTTTACAATATACAAGTTTTAAAGGTGGCCTTGCGTGCCCGATCTACAACACTTGCAACAATCATCACTTTCAGAATAGGCTATATATGCAAAGTATAACCTCTGATGTGGTCACTCTAATTCTGTGAGAGATTCACTCCCTCCATCTGTGGAATTTAGTTTATGATTGTGGTTGATGAACTGTTGGTGGTCATGCTATTTTATTTTTCTCTTTCCCTTATAGTTTGTTGTTAGATACCATGCCTGCTTGTGTCTTCATTAATCACTGCGAGAATTCTTGGTAGTTTATGTAATGTGCTTGCTCCATCCTACTCATTTGCTTATTTTGCAGTCTTTCCTAGTTTGATTAGCAACTGTTATACTGAGTGGTTAGAGTGTGGTAAATATAAATTTAATCCATCTTTTGGCAGGAATAGTATGCGTAATTCATCCACTTGTCATGTTTAGTATTTTTTTTCGTCTGTCAGTTTTTAGCATTTTTGTAACCTCCTTTGCCTGCCATTCCTTAATGTGCAATGGTATGATATTGTCTTGGTTTTTCTATAATAATAATCACAAGGATTACCTTTCAGTGAAATATTAATAACAGATCCATACTTGCACTCTTGTTGAAGTCGATTCAATCATGACCTGATTACTATCTATTACCAACCACGTGCAATTTAAAGGAAATGATCCCATCTAGACCCTGATGAATTCACCAAAATAGGTGTACAAAAGTCAACCTTAATTTGATTCGAGCTAGTTGCACTTATAACAAACAGTTACAATTATGCTTCATAATTAATGCTTATGTTTCATTCATCACTTTTATTTACACAATTAACTCATATTTACTAGTCATTATATATAATACATACTTATCAATAGCAATAAGGCTGTAGCTTTTGTTAATTTACCCAATTATATTTCATTGTATCCATCCTTTATATAACGTAGTTATCGCTTGTATTCCACAACTAATACTTTAATAGAGAAAAAAACCGTTAACCATTTCAACTACAATGTGGAGTGCATTATGATGATACATACATTAGTGAAGTTTGAGGAATGTTTTGATCCTAGATTACATAATTGCATGTCCTTCCCCATTTTCTCCGCTTTATAGTTGATTTTCCCTTCTGTATATAATACAAGTCAAAAAAGGAAACCTTTTACTGACTCGACCTTCCTTTTAAACCTCATTTGAGTGAATGGCCTCTTTGCATGCTTTCAACAAGGGATTTGAAGCTTGAGATAGTCCCTACAACCCCTAGGAGGACCCCAAGAACTATGAGCACTCCATTGAGAAATACAGCTGGCTTTGTGACACTAGTCCAGCAAATCCTTAGGTAGAAGACACAAGGTATTACTACTGAGATGCAGATGCTCACGAGCGAGCCAGTTAGACTAAGCATGTACTGGAAATATGGGATTGAGAGGGCTAAGGCTAAGATAATCAATAATAGTAGAGATCCTACTGTGCCTCTGATGATCATTCTGGTTCGTGAGGTCATTGATGGAGGCAAGCTGTGCTCGAGCTGAAAGGCAAACGGTGCAAACTCAAGTGCATACTTTGTCATTGGAGTAAGAACAACTGCCCACAATGCGATTTTGGTGACGATGAGGTGGGGGGGCATGCTGAGGGTGATCTGGGAACTCACAGTGGGTCCGAAGTACTTCGCTCCCATGAATGCGAGGGAAGTATAGAGGACTGTGACTAAAGTGAAGCTTGTGATTGAAACCTGTAGTAATAGACAAATGGGTGTGCAATATTTTAGGTTAGAGTTTACTAGAATGCTTTACACTTGAAATTTAAGTATGCTGCCACCAGTCTTAAATTTCAACTTGTGACAACAAAATCAATGGAATCTGTTAACGGACATGGGAAAGTACCTTTGTAAACTTGGAAGGGTCCTTCATGGCCTTGTATATGTTAGGGAAGACAATATGGCCGGCATAACTAAAGATATAGAGTCCAGAAATTCCGGGTATCTTGCGAATCACAAGGACGGGGATGCTTTGAGTACTTCCCAGTCCTCCAAATACCGCAGTCCACAAAATTGTCGTGAAAATAAGGAGTGACATAAGAATACCCCCAAATGAAAGGAAAGATATAGAGGAGAGATCACGCAACCACAAGCTCGGGAGTGCAACCAGCACCGCAATTACCGTCAGTATCTGGTGAGTGGAGAGGTGAAGCCATGGCAGCGAGATATGAGCTCCATTGAACACCAAAGCCAAGTTATCGTTGAGGGAGATGGTATAGGACACCAGGGCAAAAAAGATCTCCAAATAGATGAAGGTGGAAGCTATGATCCTCCCTTTAGCACCAAATGCTTGCTCTCCAATGTCTTGGTAGGTGTTTGAGTTGGTGTCTTCTTCCAGGCATTTTCCTATGATGTGGGAGGTGTATGCACATATGATTCCAAGCCCCACCAAGAGAAACACCGAGGCCCATCCGCCATTCTCTAAAGCATAGGGAGTTGATAGTTGTCCAAGTCCTGAAATTATGTTCGTTTTTGGGTAAGGAGAGATACTTGAAATATATGTTAGATTATTTGTTGTCCACAAAATTCTAATTAAGTTACTTAGCTTATTCATGATAATTGGGTGGTTGGTAAAATTTGGAACACCAATAACAATTTGCAGGTTAATTTTTATTGACCTCTGATACTTTAAAATATTTTCAACCACTGATACATTTCATAATCAAATTTTATGTAAAGGAAGCAGAATATGAGTATTTGTTTTGAGTATAGTCTTGATTACCTATAAGCATTCCCACCATGTTGATAACTGAATGAGCAAAGGAGCTATTAGCCTTTGCACGGTGGCCACTTCCCACACCATCATCCACACACTTGCACTCCTTGTTTGCTTCCAAGCAAACGCTGCAATTTGCTGCAGCCAGTTCAGCAGCCAAACGAGCACCATGCACGGTCTCGCTTGCTACTTGGTTCTGCTGGCCGAGCTCAAAGCATGAACACCATCCATTCAACTTATTGTCCTTTAAAGTAGACATTTTTCTTCAGGTATTAAGTCGGGAGTTGTTGCTTGCTTGATTATTTGATTAGAGAAGGGTGGTCTATTTATAGGTGGGATTCAAAGTGGTAAAGCAAGTGAATTAAAGGGGTGATTAGATTCTAATATAGTTCAGTTGGGAGATTCTTGGGGAGTCTGTTGGCAAAATGCAAATGGTGTTGGCCAAATTGAAGGGGGAGGTACTCATAACTGTCTGTTTTTGGTGTATCCACACTCGAATACTTACTTTCTTTTCGTATGGTGCTACAGTTCTTAATTTCATGCCTTCCTATCGTTGTAGTAATTAGATTAAGACTTGTGCTTTCGTTAGTGGAAGTAACGTGCGATCAAAGATTTGATGGATGGATTCACCGAAGAATCTGAAGTTGGCTGAATCAGACTCGAGCTCAGACTCCTGTATATCTGTTGGGTGTCACCTACGTCTTATTCTGCTGCGAATACTGATCCATGGCATAGGATTCTTTATATTGGAAGAGGGATCGTGAATTAGTTCTTTGTTGGTGCCACAAAGGAGGAGGTCCTGATACAGAATCTAAGGTAAGGGGTTTTGATTATAGTACTGAATTGAGGGCTTATTTTTAGAGTCTGTTCAATTTTTTCTTGAATTTTTCAAGGTAAGCAGGGTAATTGAGTTCACAAGCAGATAATATGCAATGGTCTATGATGTGCATTTTCCATGTATCAGTGTTGTATAAAATAGATTGTTCTGCATGCGTGAGATTTTGGAGTTTGTGACCCCAACCCCAACCCGTTTAGTTTGTATTGTACACAGAAATCACCCAAAATTTGATGCTACTATCAACATCATTAAGAATATAGCCCGAATTTTGATGTACGGCTGGTGGCTGGGAATTTCAACTGAAAACATGTGGTGTTATAGAGTGCTGGGGTGAATGGAGAGCATAACAAGAAATTCTCCATCTCACCTTGTCTGTCTTCATAGTAGCCATTTTAATGGAATATTTCCACTAAGCTCCATGTTGTTTGGATGCCTAACAACATACTAATTAAACATATGGTGCATGCATGAATCAAGAATCTTGCAAAGGCCCTGATTCCTGAGGGCTTATTCTTTTTATTATGTCACAAGTATATTCTTTATCTAAAGTTCATATCAGATACATAATTAAAAATGAGTGTATTGAGTGAGATCGTGAGGATTAAATTACTACTTTATTTCATGAAAACCTTTAATAGATGATTGATATATCAGTAATTTATTTCTTTTCTTCTTGGGAGGCTTTTGGAATATTCTGGAAACTTATTTTCTCTGATGTTTCCGCTGTTCCAGGGGTTGCGGTTTGATAATAAAAAGAACTACATTCCTTCCTATTTCTTCCAGGGTAACGGTTGTCATTGTTGTACTAGTTGTTATCAGAGTTGGCTGTGTTTAGAGCATCCACAGTCGTTTTTCTCATTTGGTATAATATGACAGCTACAGTAATAGCAAATACGATCGTTCACTGCAGTCGTCGTTTGCTATATTTTTTCTATTTTTTAGAGACACGGGTATCATACCCCGTCCGATCGTTTCAAATAAATTAAAAAAAGTTAATTACTTATTAACTATTGAACTATATTAATTAACTAAATTAAATAATATAAAACTAACTAAACCTAATTAATATACTAACTAAACCTATTAATATACTAACTAATCCTAATATACTAACTAAAAGTACTTTCCCAGCATTAAATGCTCCCCTCCCATTATGGACGGGGTATCATACCCCGGACGGGGTATGTGTCCCCGTCCCACACTATTTTTTTTTTTTTTTCCTATCGCTTACATCGTGGCCGTTCGTTTTATTAAAAATAAATAAATAAATAAAACAAATAAAAAAAAAGGGAGAGACGGGGTTTGATACCCCGTCTGACGTTTAAAATAAAAAAAAAAATTAATAAAATAGGAGAGACGATATATGATCGTCCGTCTGATACGATTAAAAAATTATTATATCCTTCGGACGGTATATGATTCCCCGTCTTCTATATTTGAGAATTCTTACTTTCGTTTCTCAAATTTGAGAAACAGATTTGAGAAGAATGAGAAAAATGGCATATATAGCAAACGAGTGCAGCGCACCGTTTGCTATAATATGGGAAAATGGGAGAAATAGAAAACGACTGTGGATGCTCTTATTAGTGGTCTTTCCACTATTTTAGAGAGAGAGAGAGTCCAAACTTGAATAATCTTCTCCACGACATTACTCTGTTGTTGGAAAAATTTTGGGGCGGTGGGAGTAAAAAAGGGACGATAACCGATCATAATGAACAATCAAACAAATGTAGACTACACTAAATACAATAACATATTTAATTTGTTCTGGTTCGGCAAACATAATTAGGGAAAAAAAATAATGGGCATATTATTTAATTAGAGACGACACAATAATTACAATTCTATCTCTCAAGTTTTATTATAAGATATTATGTTAGAGATTAGAGACAATAACAAAGAAATTATGGTTAGGGTTAATATCCTTACTGTTTGAGATATTATACTCTGCTTATCATAATGGAATATCACAGAGCACTACCTCTAGACCAGTATATATGGGATGATACGGGGTTTAGGGTACTGGGTTTCATGTCAGTCAACCCAGTCAAACAATTAGCATACAAAATGTGCAAAACACGTGTTGCCCCATAGAATATTATGCATAGTAATATTCTATTATATTGAGAATATACCTATATATCCAACAATCTCCTCCTATATTCTTAAAATATTCGGCAATGTCATGTTATATCATTGGATCACAAAATAATATACTTCATAGACTAAATCAATTATAACTCGAATAGTTCAAATGAGACTAAACTAAAATAATCAAATAATTCAAAGACCATATCAAAATAGAATAGCTCACAATGACTAAACCAACTAAAAAAACCTGTCATAATTTCAAAATCAACCAAAGCAAATAAACTTCAACAACAGAGAATATGAGTTTTAAGCTCATGAACACCAGAGTCTTAAACTCAACAGAAATTTTACCAAGAAAGTGACAATTTTTTTCTTGAGAGAAATAAACCAAAATCATATTCTTGCAAACTGCTTTATGTTTACTCCTCCATTTTGAGCAAATCATTATTCTTTAATCTATGTTGACAGATTCAACTCCTCCATCTTTGCTAGCTTATTGAAAACAAAAATATCAAGAGACATATTTTTTAGAATTCTAGCGAATTTCATAAAGTATCTAGTTCCACTAAAGAACTTAGTACAATTCAATGATAGCTTAACAAAATGTAACGCAAGCATCACAATCAAGTTTCTTTAACAAAATAAAGAATAAGAACTATTATAGTTTCTACAAGAACTATACTATGTTTCATATTGGAATGATAGAGTATTCAAATCAATTATGGTTAATTTTGAATCATCAAAATTGGGATGAAACATGAATCCATACAAGATATATATCATCAAAATTGGAATGATATAATGACAATTCTAAATATCGGAAACACACCAACAAGTTTTCATGATTTCTTTTAGAATAATGAGATGATTCTAAGTAAATTAGAGAATATATAGCATCATCAAAAATGAATAAAATTATATATTAAGAAAATTTAAATAGGACTTTTCAAATTATCTAAAGTATGCCAACTGCCTAAAATTGATGCTTAAGTTTGAACTTTTCTTTGGCCCCAATTGGATTCTAATTCATCAAAATAACTAGGATGTTAAAACTTTTGGCTCAATAGCTTTTAACTCCATATCGCCCACAGTTTTGATAATTCGATCACTTTCAAGTCTCTTAGTAAGACCATTAGCCATATTTTATCTCAACTGCACTTTATTTATGAGAAAGTTCAACTATATTTCTTTAAGCCTTAATTTACTCCTCTCACTAACTACAGTGCATTGTAGCTTGGTAGTCGACGAATAGAATTAGAGAGTTACTTAAACTTCTTAATGGATGACTAGCAACAAGTTTTTCAATCCACTCCACCTCTTCCCCTGCAGAGGATAACACATAGATGTCTGATTTTATGGATGATATAACAGTGCATGTTTGCCTTTTAATTTCCATAACATTTCTGTTCCTTCTAATGTAAACATATAACCACTAGCTATCGACTTTTACTAAATTCTGAGCATTATAATGCATCAGATCATCCATTCAAGCAAACTCTTGAGTACCTCTCAAGTAACTCATTAGCCTCTTAGGACTCTCCAATGTGTATTAACAGGATCAGTACTGAATCTGCAGATCATACCTACCTCAAAGATTACATCTGTTAGTGCAGATTTTTGTATGTATGAGACTTCCAGTAAGTTTAGAATGATCTAACTGTCTCATAGTTACACCATCATTAGGTGTCAACCTTTGTTATAATCATATGGTGTTTCAAAATACATTTTCAGCCACTATATCCCACTTTTGAAACACATTATTGATTTAATGAGTTTGACTAAGGGTTATCGCTTGCCAACTCAAACTCACTCTTATACCAAATATGGTGTCTACAACACCTAGGTATTTCAGTTGAAATATTTGGATATCACAGTTTTAACTTCATTTGTAATAGAGAGGTCACTTCTAATCAACCAGCATGTCAACAATATACAAATAAATGAAGGCAATTATATTTGACTCACCACATAATTAAATGCATTTATCTGAATTACTTGATTCAAATCTAAGTTCTTTAAAATTCTGTCAAATTATTTGTGCCTCAATTTTAACACTTTTTTTTAAAAAAATATATAAAATCATACGATGATTTTACCAATTTGTAAATCTTGTTCACTAAACATATTAGTGCAAACTTTTCAGTATAAAACTGTTTAGTACAAAACTTTTCAATACAAACCATCAAGTACAAAACGTTTAGTACAAAACTGTTTAAACATCTTTCATGAATAACAAAATTTTAAATAGATTTAAGAGCAAGAAGAATATTTATTGTAGCAATATGACAGACATGTGAGTAGATGTCAAACAAATCTTTCCCACTTGTCTCAGTCAATCCTTTAGCTGCTAAAATTACATTAAAATTGCTAGTGAACATTTTAAAATTAAGTTTCTTATACAAAGCCTCACTTACTTACTATAGTTTTAGCCTATTTCAGCAAATCAACTAAATTAAAGTATTATTGTATAACAATAAATTCATTTCATTATCTACTAAAAACTCTTCTTGGCTCATTAGCCATTAAAGTTTTAAGTATCGTAAGGTTGGTTCTTTATTTCAACCGTGAATCATTTACCGTGTCAGTAAGACTAGATAATCTCATACATTTATCTTTAATGAACACATCCTAAAATAACTCTGCAAGTCTAGATTTTTCTAACACAAATTAGATAGATCCAACATCTATCCACAGAACTACATTCTGCACTTTCTAGGCATACACAAATATTTGTTATAGGTCATTTTTTAGGCCTTCTAGGGTCATGTACTCTTACAAATGTTACGCACCACATGTTTTCACTTTAACAAAATTATTTGTGTTTCTATCCTATAGTCTACAAGGTGTAAATAATTTAGAGTGTAGTAACATATTATGAATATGATAAACAATACAATATCACCCATAATTACACAAAGTCAAACAACAATCAATAATATAGAATTCAACATTTCACCAAGTGTTTGATTCTAACTTTTATCAATACCATTTTGGCTATAGTAAATAGAGTGCACTAGAGATTATGCCAAATGCAAACTTCTCTAAAATTGTTAAAACATATTCACCACATCTATCAAATATGAAACCTTTTGATCTTATCATTTAACTAGATTTCAATTCATTAAAATAACGAGTGCTTCATTCTCCATATATATATGACAAACATTTAATAATCATCTACATAGGTGATTAAATACTTTTGACCAGTTATTATCTCATATAGTCACAAAGCTACTGAGATCACAAATATCTGAATGTATTGACTCAAGAAATTGTGTACTCCTAGAGACCATACTAAATGGTTTTCTAGTGATCATAATATGAGCACAAATTTCACAATTGTCATATTTAATTAGATGTCATTTAGCAGAGTCATGAGTTTTAACAAGAACGAACAATTTAATGTATAGTTCATATGTCCTAGTCTACTATGCTGTGTTCAAGGACTACACAAATTAGAACGACTATTATCAATTGCTTCGTTTGTTTTGTAAAATAATAATAATATGAGTGTTGCCGCTAATTTTGGTGTGGGGGCAAACAGATAGTATTTGTGGATTCTTAGGAAACTTTGAATAGCAAACCTGTTACCTGTTCTGCCGGAGTTCGACCGTTGCTCCTGCCGTGCACCTGCAAAATGTGCGAAACACCGGGGTTGTTCCCGGCGACGCACCCTCCGACGCTCAAGTCAGTAATCAGGGAAGATTATGAAAGAGCGTGAAAACTGGTAAAAGATTGATTATCTCTTAATGGAGATGGATGAGAGGTATTTATAGGCGTCTTAGGGATTGGATTAGGAATGTAATCCCCGTGATCTGATAAGGAATATTCTCCTTATAAACAGATTAGGAATGTAATCCCTAATTTCCAGTGGAGGGATAGGCATGAATCAGGGCCGTTGATTAGGATTTAATCAGAAACCCTAATTCTATCCCTCTGGATCGGGCTTTCTGCTGGTTAAAACCCGCACCCGATTGAGGTGGATCCGTTTGCGGGTTAGCGGGTTTTCGAGGAGGAGAACCAGTACCCGCTTCAGACCCATTGGTAGGAGAAATTACCGTTTTACCCCTGGACATCAAGATTCGTGCTTGATTTGGACGGCTCCGATTAAACCCCATTTTTAGCCATATCACGAGCCCCCCACTCCCGAAGACTGAGCTTGATCAGCCTTTGAGGAGTATTTTTACTGTTTTAATGACTAGTGGAGTTGTATCGGAGCCCAAATGGAAGGCTTTGAATCTTGATGGAGGTAATGAGGTGATTTTTCAAGTGGATTGAACTCTGAGTCGCTCCTGAGCTCTCATGTTCGTATGGTGTTCTCGTGGGAATATCCCTTTAACTTTGCGAGGTGTCAATTCGTCATTCGGGGGTCTTAGAAGATTGTTCTTGGCCATAATCGCTTGTTTGGAGACTAGAAAATGCTTCCCCACCTCTACAATTGCTTTCCAGGAGTTCTTCCTTAATTTCCCGAGTTTTTAATTGTTTTTTCGCGATCTCTTGGTGGATAGTTCGGCCCTTTTACGCTCATTTGTGTGGCCTACGTGCTCGTTTCACACTTTCGACCCCTTCCAGCGGTCGCTGCCCAGGAGGCCGAGGTCTGTAGGTGGTTCGGCAACTCTTTCCGAAGGGGAGAGAGACCTCGACAAGGTTGTGAGTGCTGAGAGGGAGTTCGGCGAAGTCCGATGTCCAATCTTTCCACGTAATAGGGTCGGTACCAAGAGCGCTCGGCAGCTGGTGCCGAACCCCCAATTTTTCCCCGTAACGGGGTCGGTGTCAAGAGCGCTCGGCAGCTGGTGCCGAACTCTAATTTTCCCCCATAACGGGGTCGGTGTCAAGAGCGCTCGGCAGGTGGTCGGCAACTGGTGCCGAACCCCAATTTTTCCCCGTAACAGGGTCGGTGTCAAGAGCGCTCGGCAGCTGGTGCCGAACCCCAATTTTTCCCCATAACGGGGTTGGTGTCAAGAGCGCTCGGCTGCTGGTGCCGAACCCCAATTTTTCTCCGTAACGGGGTCGGTGTCAAGAGCGCTCGGCAGCTGGTGCCGAACTCCAATTTTTTCCCGTAACAGGGTCGGTGTCAAGAGCGCTCGGCAGCTGGTGCCGAACCCCAATTTTCCCCCATAGCGGGGTCGGTATTAAGAGCGCTTGGCAACTGGTGCCGATGTAGCGCCCCGATTTCCAACACTGGGAAACCGTGACACGAGCCAAGACCTTTTCTTCAATTAGTCACAATACACAGAAAAACAGGAGAATTTAAAACTTTTTATTCAATACACAATGTGTTACAAGTCTGAATATTGTACAACTGTAATACCTTACAATAGAGTTACAATATTACCTTTACATTTCCAAGTATTACAACCTTCAACATCTTACATCAGAGTACAAGGAATGAAGAACAACACTCGGTAACTCTCACTTGAGTACTTCTCAACTAATAGATAATCAATACATATACTGCAGCGGAACTAAACATAACACTGATTCCTTGCTTTCCTTGCCTTGAGTCCTCCTGAATTTCGCCTTTGTACTTCGGCGATCCAGTACCTATGGAAGTGGGGACGTCAGTATTCACTGACGCTTAAAGGCTGATCATATAGCAGCAAATCTCCCAAACAATATACAAAATATAGCAATGGTGTTTGTGTAGTTTAAGTGTTCGTGAGTGCTATGACTAGACTCTAATGCGATATTTAAATAGAACTAGGATGCTCCTATTCTAATGTCAGCAAGTCTCCGAAGCAACATGCATCCCATACTACATGCGCCCCATCTCAAGCCGTTTTCTCCATATATAGGGATTTAAACCCGCGTTATGAATTCTAATTGTACACAACCTATTCCTGACAGATACAACGTGACTGATGAGGTTGCAGATGTGGTCAAGTCCCACTAATGCAGTTCGCCAGTGGTGTCCATGTTGCCACTGCTATTCGGCTACCGGACCTCACTCAAAAACCTGACGAACCGTCGGGGATACTGTTAACAGGGGAGCCCCCTGCCGCCCCCTGGTCGGACCATAGTCCATGGCCTGTTCGCCCTCTTGGCATAGGACCTGACGGAGTTCCGGGGGTCCATCCCCCTAGCTCCGCCCACCTTATCATGGCACTTCAGGAATTAACAATCAGGATACGCAACCCATGTCCCCAACTAGTGAGAAGGCATCGTACGTATCCCTTTTGACAGGAAGGTACAACCCAATAACACCACCTATGATCTGCCCTAAGGGGCAAGTAGGTCGTGAGGCGTCCCCTACAACCAACTCCTCTCCTTCCGGCAAGGGTTTATGTAAAATGATCATTGTAAGTCACTATCCTAATGATTTCCCTGACTCGAACAATCCTAGGGATGACAATATTATGAACATAACGTGCTAGGTCTTTAAAGTTGACTTCGCAAGACAACTCTACTAGGCTGCTCAACCTAGACTTACCAGAATCCCTCAGGATCTGGTTCGCGGCTCATCGATCCAAGACTTTGGCCGTGCGAATATACATGCATGCCGCTACCCTAGACTTGGATTTCGTCTATACTCCGGTCCTCGATTAACCTACCCTGGTTAAGATCCGACGGTACACAAGGAGTGACTCCTCCACAGTTCCTTAGGGTGAGAAAACATATGTTTTGATGGTCGATAGCCCTTAGGGTGGTAATCTCACCCTCGACGAGCACAACAAACTGTGTACTAGCTAATAAGCTATACACGAGTAACAACCACATACGAGCCAATAAGCTACGTATGAAACAATAACTACCTACGAACCAGGCGGGCCTCGTAGGAGATGACCACGTACATACCAGCCAAATAAGCCGCGTATGAGACCAACAGCTACGCACGGACCGGTCGAGCCGCGTACGAGACAATCACCTACATACGAGCCAAGTAAGCTACGTATGAGACCCACGGCTACGTGCGGGCCAGTCGGGCCACGTACGAGCATAACCATGTGCAAACAACCATACAGGTAATCAATCTTAAAAGCAACTAAACGTGCTACTAGCAAACTTGATCTCCTATTATTAGAAGCAACAGAAGAGTCTACTAATGTTCTATGGTCGGTATTCTACTTAGGAAGAACCCGAAGGCGACGTAACAGCCTTTATCGAACTAACTATCACTAGTGGTCTTCCCAATCCTCATTACTTCAATCTATAGCGCCTTAAGTATGGCATACAATTGCAAGCATCTTCCTACGACAATCTAATCATATAACACAACCACTCACCATGATACTCCTAAGTATGAATATGATTAAGCTTGTGCTTACATCGAGCTTAAGCATGAAAATCACTACGACCTAGACATGAAGTCCACTATAGTCAAGCATAGGTTATAATTTGAGCGTGAAAGCTTACTACTTATCATGACTAATTACCACAACTCAAACTAGTATGAACAAGCAACATTCCAAGGCATAGTAGGTATTCTAACACTAACCCTACAACATTCTAAGCATGTATTTGAACTTTAGCATGGTATAGAACACAACATAAATTCACTACAACTAACCATGGGTAGTTTCTTTAATCTAAGCATGAATATCATAGTATGGATATCATTAACTTAACATGATCAATAATTAGCATGACACCTACTTACTTAGCATGTATAATGATTAAGCATGATCATCTACTAACATAGCATGAACAAATACTTATCTAAGCATGGGTATCATGAGTATTCATTTAATCTAGCATGGTATACAACTTACTTACAATCTAACTAGCATGGCATACAACTTACTTGCAATTAAACTAGCATGACATACAACTTACTTGCAATTAAACTAGCATGGCATACAACTTTCTTACAATTAAAACTAGCATGGTATACCACTTACTTACAATTAAAACTAGAATGGTATATCACTTACCTACAATTAAGCTAGCATGGTATACAACTTTTCTACTATCATCCAAGCATGAATCTTTATTAAGCATGAATAACTACTAAACACGAATGTCTTACTAAGCATGGGTAACTACTAGCATGAACATTCGACATTCCTAAGTATATATGTATATATACTTCTAACATGGTAAGTAATTTTATCGTGGATCCCACAACATTCTAAGCATAATTAATTTAATCTAAACATGGTAGGAAACTCTTAGAATGAATCCTACAACATTCTAAGCACAATTAAATTAATCTAAACATGGTAGGAAACTCTTAGGATGAATCCTACACATTCTAAGCATAAATAGACTAATCTAAACATGGTAGGAATTTTAGAATTAATCCTACAATATCCTAAGCATAAATAGACTAGTCTAAACATGGTAGGAATTTTAGAATTAATCCTACAACCTTCTAAGCATATTAACATGATAGGTAATCTTAGAAAGAAACCTACAACATGTATGTCATTCCTACATATGATAGGCAATTTTAGAATTAATCCGCCAACATTCTAAACATGAAATAGCATTCCTAAAACATGATAGGTAATTTTAGAAAGCATCCTACAACATGTCTATCACTCCTTAGCATGATAGGAATTTTAGAAAGAATCCTACAACATTCTAAGCATGAAGTAGCATTCCTAAAACATGATAGGTAATTTTAGAGAGCATCCTACAAGATTCTAGCATGAAAACACGATAGTTAAATTTTTAGAAAGCATCCTACCACATTCTAGCATGAACACATGATAGGTAAATTTTTTAGAAAGCATCCTACCACATTCTAGCATGAGAACATGATAGGTAAATTATTAGAAAGCATCCTACCACATTCTAGCATGAAAACATGATAGGTAAATTTTTAGAAAGCATCCTACAACATTCTAAACATCATTAAGCATGCTAGATATTTTTAGAGTTGATCCTACAACATCCTAAGCATCATTAAGCATGCTAGGCATTTTTAGAAGAAATCCTACAACATTCTAAACATGATAGGATATTTTAGAAGAAATCCTACAACATTCTAAGTATAAAACATGATAGGATATTTTTAGAAGAAATCCTACAACATTCTAAACATGATAGGATATTTTTAGAAGAAATCCTACAACATTCTAAGTATAAAACATGATAGGATATTTTTAGAAGAAATCCTACAACATTTTAAGCATATCTAAATCAATCTAATGTAATCTTAGCATGGTATTTACTTCATGAACACAAAATAAGTATCTACAACTATCTACTACTACTACTACTCCATTTTAATCAAAAACATAACGCACAACTATCTACCACTACTACTACTTTATTTTAGTCAAGAACATAACACCCAACTATCTACTACTACTACTACTTCATTTTAATCAAGAACACAACATACAACTATCTACTACTACTACTACTTTATGGACATAAAACATCTACCACTACTTACTATTACTTCTTTAACATACCACTACTACTTTTTTTCAATCAACATACTACTACTACCTTATTTAATCAACATACTATTACTACTTTATTTAATCAACATGCTACTACTTAATTGCCTACTATTCTTTATTATCACTAGTGATAAAAGAAAAGATCCTTTTTATTTATTCTTCAACTAGTGATTAAAAAGAAAAGATCTTTTTTTTTTCATTTTTTTTCTACAACTAGTGATTAATAAAGAAAAGATCTTTTTATTTATTCTACAACTAGTGATTAATAAAGAAAAGATCTTTTTATCTATTCTACAACTAGTGATTAAAAAGAAAGGATCTTTTTATTTTTTTCTACAACTAGTGATTAAAAAGAAAAGATCTTTTTATTTTTTCTACAACTAGTGATTAAAAAGAAAAGATCTTTTTATTTTTTCTACAACTAGTGATTAAAAGAAAAGATCTTTTTATTTTAAGAAAGAAAAACTACAATAAAACATATGCTCATTATTATTTAGTCCAAGTTCAATAAAGGTCCTACAACCAAAATGGTTGTATAAGAGTATTCATATGCTTATGTATACCAAGATCTACAAGTCCTACAACTCCCAATCGGTTGTATGTTCAAGTTCATATGCATTATGCCTTCTTTTTGTCCAGCAACATACATAAACAACAACTTACAATTTTAAAGATGTGATCTTTATATGTTTAGTAGTTACTACTACTACTTTCTTTCTTTTATTTATTACCACATTCACAACAACTACAACACACCATCACAAGAACACCCCAAAAACAAAAGAAAACAAAACAAGAAGATAAGAAGAAGAAGTCAAACAACAAAACAAACAAACAAACAACAAACAAACAACCAAACAAAAATGTGGAGAACCCCCACCTTAGCCTCTTTTTTGGGAGGACTTGCTTGCTAACCTTCTCCTTCCCCTAGCTCTTAGAATCTCCTAGGAAAACCCTACAATAAAACTCTCTTATTAGTATGAGACCATCTCTCTTTCTTTTCCTTTCCTTTCTTTCTTTCTTTTTGTTTTCTAAAATGAGAGAAGGAGGAGAAGGAGGGGGTATTTATAGGAGGGAATAGGAGGGGGTAAGTGCAAAATTGCACTCACATTTGCACAAAAACCCCAAGGAGGGGCAAGGCCGGCCATGCTTCTAGGGGGTAGGGGTGAGGTGGAGGTATGGTGAGGTAGGGTGTTATTGGTGGAGGTGTTATGTGAGGGTTTCTAGAAGGGTTTTTAACTCTTTTCATGCATACAAACCCTATCTTAAACCTCCAAATAAAACCCTAATTATCTTATTAAGTTACCATGACAAGAATGAGTACATTGTCCAAAAGTACATACTACATACTTTGTATAATGTACTAAGTACCATACAATTGTATGTATGTGTACATGTATGTGTATACTAAAATTCCTTATAAAATCCTCATAAAATAGTTTAATTTTAAAAATAATAATAAAATAAATTTTATTATTAATTTGGAGGATCGCGCTATCAATTTGATGCGCTTCGGATGCATACCGACCGATAGATGCGCGTAGACACTGTTTGTGGGCAAACCGGCGAAAAATCACCAAAATAATTTGATTTTGGAATTAAAATGAAATAATAATAAAATAATAATAAAATAGTAATTTATATGAGTTAATATCCGTCTGGGATATTACAGCCGAACCCCAATTTTTCCCTGTAATGGGGTCGGTGTCAAGAGCGCTCGGCAGCTGGTGCCGAACCCCAATTTTTTCCCGTAACGGGGTCGGTGTCAAGAGCGATCGGCAGCTGGTGCCGAACCCCAATTTTTCTCCCGTAATGGGGTCGGTGTCAAGAGCGCTCGGCAGCTGGTGCCAAACACCAATTTTCTCCCGTAACGGGGTCGGTGTCAAGAGCGCTCGGCAGCTGGTGCCGAACCCCAATTTTCTCCCGTAACGGGGTCGGTGTCAAGAGCGCTCGGCAGCTGGTGCCGAACACCAATTTTCTCCTATTACGGGGTCGGTGTCAAGAGCGCTCGGCAGCTGGTGCCGAGGTCCCTGACTTGTCTTTTTCTGGCTCAGCGTTGATGTCTTCTGTGCTCCTGGCTGACGTGGCGGCCATTAAATGCGATGACTTCTGAACTTTTGACAGCTTTGACGGATGAGATGCTCATTTAATGCTGTGACCTCTGAGCTTCTGCCAGATGGGACAGTAATTAATGCGGCGTACGGCTTGGCGTGGTAAACAAGGCTACGATTGATGTCGCTTTTGTCGTTTTGTGTGAATGGACCGGTAGTACAAGCCCATTAACCTCATTTGGTGCGCCTTTCTCTATAAAACCTCACCCCCCCTCTCATTTTTCATTTTTCTTCTCTTTTGCTCAGGCGGTCTTTTGTGCTAAGCGAGTGTTTCCGGTGGTCGACGTTCGTTTTCTGGTGAAGTTTCCGGCAGCTAATTTTTCAAGGTAACTTATCCTCAGTTTACTTCATAAACTATGTCTCTTGCTTCTGTCTCCGAGTCGACCTCTTGGTCCGAGCCCTCCCTTGAAGTTGTCGAAGGTCGTACTCCGACCAAGGGCAAGAAGGTGTTTGGCAAAGATTCGATTGTGAAGGATCCGAAGCGTATGGGGGAGTTCGGAAGACTGCCGGGGCAGCTGACTGGGCTTCACAGAGTTCGGGTGCTTCCGGAGGATCAAGCCGATCGAATTGTTCACGGGAGGGGGAGGTCCTTCGAGGAGAATGCAGCGAGGGAGACGACGGAGGCAGACGAGACGGTGTCGATCCTTCGCGAAGAGGACTTGGAAGTGATCCGGGACTGTTTCCAGATCCCGAAGGAGTACGAGCTCATGTTGCAGGGTCCCAGGGTTAGGACCAACTCGCCGCTGCCAGTGACCATGTGTTGTTGGCTGGTCGACGCCTTCATCGCCGGGGCTCGGCTACCTCTCCATCCGTTCGCTGTTACTGTGGTGAGTTGGTTCGGGGTCAGCCCCATCCAACTCATGCCAAACGCATGGAGAGTGATAAACGGCTTTGTACTACACTGCCAAGCCGCGGGGATCGAGCCGGGGCTGAACGTGCTTCGGACAATCTATCGGCTACACCAAGGGAACAAATCGGAGTACCGATAGTATTTGGCTCTGAGGCATGGTGGTCGGCTCGTCATATGCCCCGACTCCATCAAGCACTGCCGCGAGAAGTTCTTGATAGTGCGGAGTCCGGAGGCCTGGCTGATCCCCTCCGGTTGGATGGAAGGAGTGCCGAAGAGGGCGAGGGCGCTGCCCAAGCTTATCCTGAAGAAGAAGAGGCGGTCCGGATACTTCTCGATCGGCCGAAGTACGATTGGAAGGAGCTGACCGAGGACATTTTATTCAAGGGGGGCTCTGCCACATAGATCCCAGTACGCGGCTCCTTTCATGCTTTGTTTTTTCCATATTTTATTTTGCACGAGTTCTGTTGTTCTGAAGAACTTTGTCTTTAATGCAGAGGCGATGGACTACGATGCGGTGCTAGCTTTGAGGGCAGACCTCGCTAGCAAGGCACCGAAGAAGCGCAAGAGGCTGGCCACCAAGTTGCCGACTCCGAAGACTCCGTGAGTCACTGCTTCGGTCGAGGAGGTGGAGACCCTCGATAGCCCGGTCGTCATCGGTGCCGGTGCCTCGACATCTACCGGGGTCGGCGAGTTTCCTATCGCCGCAGCCCTCGGGATGACGACGATGCCGCTGACAGTGGCGGCCCGAGGAGCTCCTGACCGAGGAGCACAGGAGGATCCACATTCCGGACTGGCAAATTCGGAAGCATGATGGATTCTTCGGCAACTCCTTGGCGAGCATGCAGGCCGTCAAGCATCTGGTGACGCCGAAGGATCGCGCCGCCATGGAGGCCGGGCAAGAAGGTGACGACGTCATCGAGATCGCTCGTTCGGCCGTCTCGGTAAGCATTAAATTTTTGCCGTCGTTGAATTTCTTCAGTTGTAATTTCTTCTAACTCTTTTAGTTCTTCTCTCCTTATTGCAGATCATCATCCACTTCGGACACCTCACCAAGAGATTAGCAGCTCTGGAGAAGGAGCTGAAGCAGGAGTCCGACCAGGCTCAGAAGGAGGCTTCTCGGATGGGGAACGAGCTTGACAAGCTTCGGGTCGAGCAAGAAGGGAAGGCGGCGAGGGTCGAGTACCTCGAGGTTGAGGTGGCGAAGCTGGAGGGCGACCTTCTTCGCCAGAAGGAGGAGGCGACAAACAATTGGCCGAAGCTGAAGTGGCGAAGGCGGCGGCGGTGATGGCGGCAGAGGACGCGACCTTGGTGAAGGCACAGGATTTCCTCGGCCAAAACATGGCCAAGGCTTACGCCGAAGCCATTGCCCGGGTGACGAAGGCTTACCCAAACGTGGACTGCTCGGGGTGGAGGCTGTTCCCGGGCTACGTCGAGGGCTTCGACCCCGAATCAGAGGGGGAAGAAGAAGAAGGGGAGGACGAGGCCGAGACTGAAGTCCAAGTCACTGACGAGGTCCCGCACTCCGTGGTTACCCCGCTGGCGGTGGTGCCCCCTTCGGAGACGTCGAACCCGATCCCCTCTCGTCGCCCCGGAAAAGAGGTCGCGCCTTGACTCCATCACTTATGCTCTCTCCTTTTTTTTCTTTTTTTTTGTTTTTGTAATGCCTAACCGCAGACTGGCCACCGCTTTTTGAAATGAATGAAAAACTTATCTTTTTGGGTTCGACTCTGTGTCTGTGTCTTTTCTCACCAATTGTTGAAATTTCTTAAAGTGTTGGACTTCGGCAAATGTTTGAAATTTTGTTGTTTGTCTCAACTTCTTTTCAGCTCGTGGTGGTAACTCACGACATCGAGCCCACACCCTCGGAAGACAACGCTCGGTCCGAGGCTGGCTTAGGAGCGACGAGGCTGTGCTTGGCGAGGTGCCGGGAGTGGCTCTATGAAGTCGAGCTGGGATTGCGCCGAGCCGAAAGCGAGCGGAACCATCTTCAACTCATCCTAGGTCGGCGAGACATCGAGATCCGGCGTCTGGAGAGCAGGATCGTCGAGATGACCCCCTTAGGTGAGGACGACGATTCGTCGACCGCATATAGCTACGGCCTTCGGATCAAATGCATTCGCCACACCTTGTCCAAAATAACAGCAGAGAGGGACGATTTGCTTTCTGAGATCCGTCACCTGCAAACTGTAGAGGCGGAGCTTCGGACGGAGGGAGAGGGGCTGACGGCCGAGGTGGCCAAACTGACGACCGAACGGGACGAACTGACGGCTGAGGTCGACGCCCTGAAGAGAGCCACGGTGGACAAGAGTATCGAAGTCACACACCTTCGCCGTCTTATTGCGAGTCGGTCCGGAGTTCTGAGCTCCGCGATACCTCCCCGCTTAAAGGTCAGCGTCAAAGATGACTCGTTGCGAGACCGGATCTCAGAGCTGGAGGCGGAGGTGGCTCGCCTCAAGCCGCGTTCGGGGCCGATCAATGTGAGGAGCACTTTGTGTACTCGCGCGGAGAGTGATCGGGGCATCACGTTTTACGAGATGGCGACCCGTCCGCCCCTCGGCCATCCTAGCCCGGGGGATGCACAAAGCTCGGTGGCCATTTCGTCGAGCGGGGCATCCGTCGGTGCGACAACTAGGAGCAGTGCCGAGGACACGTTCCAATTCGCCGGTTTGGGGTCGGACTCCAGAGGCAAACGTCGTCGACCTCGAGTGTCTTTGAAGAGGAGCATCCCTGCGCCACAGAGGCATTGATGATCGTTTTTGAACCCTTTGTATTTTGTCCAAGTGTAGTAGGTCGGCATTGCAATTTTTGTTCTTTAAGGCTTTGTAACCTTGTTGTACGGAAGAGTCGTTTTGTACTGCATCCCAATTATTAATAATATTTCTTTCTCGAACTTGCATGTTCTTTGTAGCTCTGTGTAATCGTTTTGTGTGTGACTATGATCATCGTGCCGAGGTCTCAGCGCCGGCCTTTTTCTTGTTCGGGGATCGGCGACGTGAGCGTTCGGCCAGTGGTGCCGAGCTGCGCTTCGGTCGCCTAATCTTGCAAACTTGCGAGACGAGCCGAACCTCTCTTAACAGTGAACTCACGGGGCACGTTCGAGCCAAGTGTTGGACTCCGAACCATCGTTAGAGTAGTTCAACGGTTGTGGGAGCAATTCCGAATGACGAACTACTTCTAGTTCGCTTAGAAGCGAACTTGCGAAGTAGAATCGAGCCAAGTGTTGGACTCCGAACCATCATTAGATTAGTTCAACGGTTGTGGGAGCAATTTTGAATGGCGAACTACTTCTAGTTCGCTTAGGAGCGAACTTGCGAAGTAGAATCGAGCCAAGTGTTGGACTTCGAACCATCGTTAGATTAGTTCAACGGTTGTGGGAGCAATTCTGAATGGCGAACTACTTTAGTTTTAGGAGCGAACTTGCGAAGTATAATCGAGCCAAGTGTTGGACTCCGAACCATCGTTAGATTAGTTCAACGGTTGTGGGAGCAATTCCGAATGGCAAACTACTTCTAGTTCGCTTAGGAGCGAACTTGCGAAGTAGAATTGAGCCAAGTGTTGGACTCCGAACCATCGTTAGATTAGTTCAACGGTTGTGGGAGCAATTCCGAATGGCGAACTACTTCTAGTTCGCTTAGGAGCGAACTTGCAAAGTAGAATCGAGCCAAGTGTTGGACTCCGAACCATCGTTAGATTAGTTCAACGGTTGTGGGAGCAATTCCGAATGGCGAACTACTTCTAGTTCGCTTAGGACCGAACTTGCAAAGTAGAATCGAGCCAAGTGTTGGACTCCGAACCATCGTTAGATTAGTCCAACGGTTGTGGAAGCAATTCCGAATGGCGAACTACTTCTAGTTTGCTTAGGAGTGAACTTGCGAAGTAGAATCGAGTCAAGTGTTGGACTCCGAACCATCGTTAGAGTAGTCCAACGGTTGTGGGAGCAATTCCGAATGGCGAACTACTTCTAGTTCGCTTAGAAGCGAACTTGCGAAGTAGAATCGAGCCAAGTGTTGGACTCCGAACCATCGTTAGATTAGAGAGTGAAAGCAGAGAGATGTATACAATAGTAAAGTATGAGAAAGCTTTTCTTTATTAATGATTAATAGTTGGCTGCTTCTAAAGTTGCTAGCCGTTATTACAAGAGAGAAAACAAGAGAAAAGCAAGACAAGTAATAGGAGTGGAACGGTTCGACGTCCCCAAAATACTTAGGGTCTGTTTGGTTCGAGGGTTTTGGAGGGAAGGGGAGGGGAGGGAAGGGGTTTTTTATTATTTTTCTTGTTTGGTTCAATTTTTAGGAGGGGAGGGGAGGAAAATGGGGGGGTGCAACACCCCTCCTGAGCCAATTTTGGCTCCCCTCCAAAAGTGGGGGGATTTGGAGGGGAGAGAAAATAGGGCTAATTTTTTAAAGTTGTATGACCAAATTGCCCTTTTTAAAAAATCTAAATCCTAAAACCATTCTTTCTCCATACTAGTAAGGTTTATACTTTATATGTTTAAGTTTATGAAGACAGATTATGACTAGTGAGGTGGTAAGAGAATATAGTTTGAGCCTTTGAGGGAGAAAGTAGGTTATGGTTTTTTAAGGGAATTCGTATCCAGTTGCTACTTATTTGGTTAGATGTATGGCTTCTATTATCTGTGAATATAGGGGGGAAATAGTGGTTGTGTAATTCAAAACAATTCTAGCTTGATTATCATTTTGTCGGATTAAGCAGGTGATTTTGGCCCGCAATCTTTTGTTTAATTTTATTTTGGGTTTTGGTGAAAATGGAAAAGTCTTAAGTCGAAGACAACCTACTAGATTCTTTATTGCTAATAGACATTGCACTAAATGTGGAAGAGTTCATTATTCATGAGCTTGTGCTCAACCAGACATGCATTAGGCTTGGCTGTATCAAATTAATGAATCTGGAAAAGTGGCATTAACTGATTAACCATCTCATCTAAGTATTTTTCCTTCAATTTTTAAGTGATTGTTTGCGGTACAAGTGTTTACGTTGTAGGGTAGGGATGTTCTTATTGTCAGACCTGGACATTTTGCTTCTGCTTCATCTTAAAATTTTGCATTTTTTATGGGATGTCTTCATAATTTTTCTTGTTCCTAGCTTAATTCCCGTATCGCTTGCACAAGCATTTAGCAATTTGCATTAGCTTCAAAACTGTTTGTTTCGTGGACTTGGCAGTGCAGAGATTGAATGTATCAGAAATAAGATTGTTAATCCACAATATTGATACTCACTTGGCTCCTAGTGATCGAACAATATAACAGCACATGATCAATTCTAGCACATGATCGGTCTTTCTTTTAAGATCTTTATCCTTTCAATTTATTACATTATTTGCTAGACATTACAGTCAGTTTTATATGATTTAACTTGTTATTTCTTATACTTCATCGTTTCAAGAGATTTATGTTTGCATCAAAAGCATCTTTTAAAGTGTTCAGTATCAGAATACAAAAATGAAAAATAGGATCCAATCTGACTAATTGAAGATTTTGGATTTTGGAGTAGCCTTGATAGCACTTGCAGAAAAATACACAAGGAGAATACATACTACCAGAAACTTTGAAAACTTTCATCTGATTTTGAAACTGAAATTGATAAATATGGTAACAAGTTGATAGAGCATGCACATGTCATAAATGATGTTCAGTATCTATGGCAGAACAAATTTGGTGCCTGCAAAAAAATTTTCACTTGTTTGGATTTTGGAGTAGCTTTGATGCATTTAACCTATGTACAAACATGAAATTGATAAACAAGGAGTACGATCTTTAGCTAATAGAAATTTTGAAAAAAAATCTGATTTTGAAACTATTGTTTCAACTCATGGCTCCAGAGATATTAAAACCGGAGTTGGTACAAACACGAACTGCATTGAGTCGACAAAAACTGCATTTGCTGGCATTTAACCTGTACACAAACATTAAATGGATACAAAAGCATCACAATCTTTTAACTGCCAGAAACTTCTAAAACTTTCATCTGATTTTCAAACTATTGTTTCAACTCGTGGCTCCTGAGATTAAAGCCGGAGTTCAATACAAACATGAACTGTGATAAGCTGACAAAAACTGCATTCTTTCATAATAACATCTGCTATTCGTGGCAGTTCAATTTTAGGGCCTCCAAAACCATTTTCACTTCTTTTCTTTCGTCAACTTTCTCTGAAGATTTTACACCAGAAGAAATACATTGAAGATTGATAGCAACGGATTTTGATACTTCATTTGATATGGTCGAACACCCTTGATCAAATTCAGTTTCTGTTGATTTTATATCTGATTCTACACTTCTAATATTGATATCTTCAGATTTTTGAGTTCTTTGCTTTCCTCCTCTCTTGCCGTGCCTGTACTGTAAGAGCACCTAATCTTGTAAGTGTTCTGGCTTCATTGACTTATATTGAAAGAAAAGATAAGAAGAGCAGATGCACGAGATTGAGTTCCAGGTTACTTTTATCATTATTATCATCTAACTCTTATATGCAAAAGGGTATAAAAGTAATTTTATTATAAAATCCATTCCCTCCCCTTGTGAACCAAACAAGAAAATTATTATTTTCCCTCCCCTCCCCTCCTTTGAACCAAACAGAGTTTTCATTAAATCCCTCCCCTCCCTTTCCCTCCCCTCCCCTCCCCTCCATTAAAATCCCTCCCCTCCCCTCCCCTCCTTTGAACCAAACAGACCCTTAGAGAGGCATTGGTGCATTCTCTTGGTATTTTAAGAGATGGTCGGCATTCCAAGTCCTGGGGATCTCCCTGCCGTCGAGATCTTCTAGCCTGTATGTGCCGGGCCGAACTACTTTTGCGATCTTATATGGTCCCTCCCAATTTGGGGCCAACTTGCTCTTCTGACCTGGGAACGAGATGGCTAACTTTCTGAGGACCAGGTCCCCTTCTTTGAGGTCCGTAGGGCAGACTCTTTTGTTGTATGCCAACTCGATCCTTCTTCGGTAGCTTTGTTGACAAATGACAGCTCTTTCTCGGATCTCATCTTTCAGGTCTAGCTCCGCTCGGAGTTCTCTGGCATTTTGCTCTTCTTCATAAGCTGTTAGACGAGGAGAGGGTATTCCGACTTCTAGGGGGATGACGGCCTCGGACCCATATGTGAGATTAAATGGGCTCTCTCCTGTGGGGGTCCGCTTTGTGGTGCGATAGTTCCATAGCACGTTGGGAAGCTGATCGACCCACAAGCCCTTGGAACATTTATCCAACCTCTTCTTAATGCCGGAGAGGAGCTGTCGGTTAGCATTTTCGGCCTGACCGTTCGACTGGGGGTGAGAAACGGAGGAGAAATGGTGTTGGATGGCAAGGTCTTCGCATAGAGCTCGGAAGGCGACCCCGGTGAACTGGGTTCCGTTATCTGTTATCAGGACCCGAGGGATGCCAAATCGGCAGATCACGCTCTTCCAGAAGAACTGAACAACCTTGTTTTCGGTGATCGTGGCCAAGGGCTCGGCCTCTATCCATTTTGAAAAATAGTCGATCGCCACGACTAGGAATTTGAACTTGCCAGGAGCTAGCGGGAACGACCCTAGTAAATCCATCCCCCACATCGCAAAGGGGATTGGACTCGATAGGGAAGTGAGTGGAGCTTGTGGGAGGCGTCGGATGTCGGAGTACTTCTGGCAAGAGCTGCATTGCCGAACGTGGCGTTCGGCGTCTCGTAGGAGAGTGGGCCAGAAATATCCGTAATTCAACACTTTGCGGGCTAGAGCTCTGGACCCCGAATGTACCCCACCGATGCCCTCATGAAGTTCCTACAGGGCGTCGTCGGCTTGCCCGGGGGAGAGGCATCTCAGGTACGGTCTGCCTTCTACCTGTGTGAAAGAGCGTTTATATAAGATGCCTCCAATTAGTGTGTAACGCTCAGCTCGGGTTCTGACTCTTCGAGCTTCCTTGGGATCCTCGGGGAGGAGTCCATCCCTTAAGAATTCGACGAGGGGTTTCATCCAGTTATCCTCAAGCAGGACGGGCAGCGACTCTAAAGAGTCGGGAGTTTCATCCTCAATACTTGGCCTCAGAAGAACCTCTATCAAGACGGTCTGGTCGAGACCTTGAAGGGAGGAGGAGGCTAGTTTGGAGAGGGCGTCGGCCTGAGCATTTTCTTCTCGGGGTATTCTTTGGATGGGGGCTTCTTCGAACAGTGCCATGAGGCTCCTGACCTTGGCTAAGTATTTGACCATCCTGTCATCACGTGCTTCGTACTCGCCAAGAACCTGATTTACGACTAGCTGAGAGTCGCTGAAGATCCGGAGGCATTGCGCCCCTGCTTTTAGAGCCATTCCAAGGCCGGCTATGAGTGCCTAGTATTCCGCTTCATTGTTTGAGGCCTTGAAGTTTATACGGAGGGAGTATTGGAGGATGAAGTCATCTGGGCCTGCCAGTATGACCCCAGCTCTGCTTCCCTCGTTACAGGAGGATCCGTCCACATAGACTGACCAGACCGGTGGCCCCTTCGTTGCTTGGCTAAACTCGGGGATGGTACTTTCAACTATGAATTCTGCCAGGGCCCGAGCCTTGATTGCGGTCCGAGGCTGATAGGTTATATCATGCTGGCTCAGCTCGATTGACCACTTCATAAGGCGACCCGAGGTCTCTGGCTTGTGGAGGACCTGCTTCAGCGGTTGGTCAGTAAGGACGACCACCAAATGGGACTGAAAATATGGGCGGAGCTTCCTCGCGGCCATCACTAGGGCATAAGCCATCTTTTCTATTCTCGAATAGCGGAGCTCGGCATCCTGGAGTACCTTGCTCACATAGTAGATGGGCTTTTGAGCCCGGTCTTCTTCCCTTACTAAAACGACGCTGAGGGTCTGCTCGGAGGCTGCCAGGTAGAGGTAGAGGGGTTCGCCAGGGATTGGTTTGCTGAGGAGGGGAGGATTGACGAGGTAAGCCTTGAGCTGGTCGAAGGACTCCTGTTGCTATTGACCCCATTCAAAACCTTTAGCCCCCCTGAGGGCTTTGAAGAAGGGGAGGCATTTCTCCCCGGACTTCGAGAGAAAGCGCCCTATGGCGACCAGGCGGCCTGTTAACCTCTGAACTTTCTCGACATTCTTGGGAGGGGCCATGTCTAGTATGGCCTTGATCTTCTCAGGGTTTGTTTCATTTCCTTGCTGGCTGACCATGAAGCCGAGGAACTTTCCTGACGAGATGCCGAACACACACTTGTTCAGATTGAGTCTCATATTGTGCTTTCTCAAAACATCGAACGCCTCCTGGAGATCGGTTACATGATCGGGACCTCGGATGCTTTTTACAAGCATGTCGTCAACATATACTTCCATATTGCGGCCGATCTGAGCTTGGAAAACCTTGTTAACGAGGCGTTGGTATGTGGCACTTGCATTCTTTAAACCGAACGGCATGACTCTGTAGTAATAGAGGCCTTGGTCGGTCACAAATGAGGTCTTCGGGATATCCGGAGGGAACATCCAGATCTGATTGTAGCCTGAGAAGGCGTCCATAAAGCTGAGGTGCTCATGTCCCGAGGTGGCATTAATCAGAGTGTCAATACTCGGAAGAGGGAAGGGATCCTTGGGGCAAGCCTTGTTGAGGTCGGTAAAATCAATACAAATCCTCCAAGTCCCATTGGACTTCTTCACCATTACTACATTTGACAACCACTCAGGATAGTTCACCTCTTGTATGAACCGAGCCTTCAAGAGCTTGTCCACCTCCTCTTTTATTGCTAACTGGCGCTCGGGGGCAAACTTGCGTCTCTTCTGCTGAACCGGTTTGGACCCTGGGGTAACACTGAGGTGGTGGACTAAGAGCTCTTCAGAAATTCCGGGCATGTCTGCAGCTGACCAAGCGAAGAGGTCTCAGTTCCTTTGGATGCACTGTACAATGTCCGAGCATAGGGCGGACGGGAGGGTCTTGCTAACAAAGAACTTGCGAGTTGGATCCTGCTCAGAGAAGAGCACTTCCTCCAATTCGTCCACCGGCTCGGACGTCGGTCGGGCAGCATCTTGGGGAATTTCCAGAGTTCCTAAGGAGAGGACTGGACCGAGGGTAGAGGTCATATAGCACTTGCGGGCCGCTTCTTGATTGCCTCTTACTTCCCCTACTCCGGCTCGAGTGGGAAACTTCATCATAAGATGGTACGCCGAAGGAACTGCTTCTAGAGCTGCTAGGCCGGATCGGCCAAGGATAACATTGTAAGCAGCAGGGACATCCACAACCATAAAATCCATTGACTCCGTTCGGGTAGTAGGAGTTTTGCCAGTGGTTACATCGAGGGTGATCACCCCTTCAATAGTCATTGGCACTCCCTTGAACCCGTGGAGTGTGTAGCCGGCGGGCTTAAGTGTTTCTCTTGACAGCTTGAGGCCTTTAAAAGCAGCGAGGAATAGGATGTTAACGGAGCTGCCGTTGTTCACCAGGATCCTCTCCACTTTGAAGTTTGCCATGTGGAGGTTGATGACGAGTGCGTCATAGAGAGGGGTGCGGACACCTTCAAGATCTTCGTCTGAGAATGTGACGGGCACTCCGAGGCCTTTGGGAGGAGGGGTGGCGCGGACTGAATTGACTTCTCTAATGAATGTCTTTCGAGAGGAGTTTGAGGAGACCCCCATTGGGCCCCCATGAATGAGGTGCAGGACACGCTCCTCTTCGAAGTCGGGCGTTTCATCACGCTCCGGACGCTTATTAGCCCCCCGAGGCGGGGGAGGAAGGTCGGCTCGGTCCTTTCTCACGAATCTGGTCAGCTGCCCCCTCTGGATGAGGGCTTCTATCTCATTTTTCAAGGCCCGACAATCATTGGTGTCATGGCCATGGTCCCGGTGATAGCGGCACCACTTTTCTTTATCCATTCTTTTACCAGGGGTGTTCATTTTTGGAGCAGGGGGTATGATTCCTTCTTTCTCGACTTCCATCAAGATGGTAGAGACGTTGGTGGTGAGAGGAGTAAATTTCTCGAACCTGGGGGAAGGTCGGCGCTTAACCGGCATTATCCTTCTGGAGCTTCTTTGCTCCTTCATCTTCTGTTCCCTTCCTCTTAAACCCGGAGGAAGACCCCTCCAAGTTAGGGCGGTGCTCGACTTCTTCGGCCCGAATATACTTTTCACTTCGGAGGAGGAGGTCAGAAAAGTTCTGTGGGGGCTTCTTGGCGAGGGAGGAGCGGAGGCTGGAGTTGAGGACATTGGATTGAAATGCTGCTGCAGCGACCGACTAGTCGACGGATGCTATGGACCTGGCTTTAGCTGTGAACCTCTTCACATAGTCTCTCAACTTCTCACCCTTCTTTTGGTGGAGGTACAGTAGCGAGATGCTGGTCTTCTCAGTTCTGCGGCTACTTACAAAATGGGTGACGAAGAGGGTCTCGAATTGCTCGAAGGAGAATATTGAGGATGGGACAAGGCGAGAGTACCATTCTCGAGCTGGATCCTTGAGAGTTGCGGGGAAGGTTTTATAGAGAAGAGCATCGGAGGCTTGATGGATGAGCATTAGGGTCTTGAAACTTTCGACGTGATCGATGGGGTTAGTCTCCCCAGAGTAGGTCTCAAATTGAGGAGGCTTGAAGCCGATTGGTACGGGTGCATCCATTATGGTTCGGAAAAAAGGAGGTCTGCTAGGACGAAGGGCCCTTCCTCTAAGCTCTTCTTCTCGGTCTAACTGACCCAAGCGCCTCTCCATCTCGTGGAGACGACGGTATACAACGTCATCCCTTCGTCGATAATCAGGCGAGCCTCTAGACTCATCTTCGTACGAGGGAGAGCGGGGGCTACGATGACGGTAGCTCCTGGAGCGGCGAGGACTTTGCACATGCCGGGTTGCTGGGAGCTGGAGGAGGAGATGGGGACCGTCGGCGAGGGCTTCGGACCGGAGGAGGAGAGGGAATCCTCGGAGCATTGGTGTTATTAGGATGGAGGTTGAGAGCTTCTAGGACGGTTGTTTGGAACTACTGGAACTCGGCACGGGTGATGGGTGCCTCATCGTTCCTAGGGTGTTGCTGACCGGCAGGAGAATGCGGTCTTCTTCTGCGATGTTCGGGGGCCTCTCTCCGCTCCTTCCTGATCGGGGACCTTCTGTAGTCTCGGCGGTGGGGGCTTCGCTCATCCGGACGTTGTTGGCGGGAGGCTCCCTCTCGGGCCTGCTTCTCATCCAGACGGTGGCGAAGATCCACATCTTTCGGCCGATTGGGGACTTTTTGTTGGAAGTCAGAAGCTCGGGGATTATGGGAAGCCATAGAATCTGAAGAGGCATTGTGGATCGAGACATGGTCCTGGTGGAGAGGTTGTTTCAGAGGGTTAGGACCCTTAGGAGGTGGCTGATTCGGAGGTGGAGAAAGGTCCTGTTGGAGTGGGTCTTCCGCTGGAGGAGGAAGTTGCCCCTGCTGTTGGGTAGGTTGGATGGGAATTTCTTGCTGCTGATCGGGGTTGGGTCCTCGGTTGGACCCTCTGGATCTGACTTTCCTAGGAGGCATGGCTGGAGAGGATCTGACCAACGGGAAGAGGGGAGGTTGCTATTTGTATGTTTCCCACAGACGGCGCCAATCTGTTGCCGCTAATTTTGGTGTGGGGGCAAACAGATAGTATTTGTGGATTCTTAGGGAACTTTGAATAGCAAACCTGTTACATGTTCCGCCGGAGTTTGACCGTTGCTCCTGCCGTGCACCTGCAAAAAGTGCGAAACACTGGGGTTGTTCCCGGCGACGCACCCTCCGACGCTCAATTCAGTAATCAGGGAAGATTATGAAAGAGCGTGAAAACTGGAGAAAGATTGATTACCTCTTAATGGAGATGGATGGGGGGTATTTATAGGCGTCTTAGGGATTGGATTAGGAATGTAATCCCCGTGATCTGATAAGGAATATTCTCCTTGTAAACAGATTAGGAATGTAATCCCTAATTTCCAGTGGAGGGATAGGCATGAATCAGGGCCGTTGATTAGGATTTAATCAGAAATCTTAATTCTATCCCTCTGGATCGGGCTTTCTGCTGGTTAAAACTCGCACCCGATTGAGGTAGATCTGTTTGCGGGTTAGCAGGTTTTTGAGGAGGAGAACCACTACCCGCTTCAGACCCATTGGTAGGAGAAATTACCGTTTTACCTCTGGGCATCAAGATTCGTGCCTGATTTGGACGGCTCCGATTAAACCCCATTTTTAGCCATATCAATGAGTTAATACAAAATTACTCTTCCACATTTTACAGAATAGTTTGATTTCTCTCATGGAATAATAATGTCCATATGCTCAAACACATTGAGCGGAGAGTTCTTTCCTTTATTTGTTCTTCATCATCTCTACTATTTTAATGGGAGAGTTGGGGTTTGTAATAAATAAAGCGTAACTTTGTAACTATATAAACACGTATAATACACATTCAAACTATATCCAACAAATATAAATGTGCACCGCACGTGTAGCCCAAATCAAAACATTCAAATATAAACTATTTTTGTTTTCTTATTCAATATATTTTCATTTAATTTGATGACTTTACTTTTTTTAGATGTGCATCGCACGTACATTATACTAGTCTTCATAATGCTGAATGCGATAATGTCTAATGTTTTATAATTCAACTTTGTACACACAGTACAATGAACGAGAAAGAACAAACGTAACTAATGGAGTCATATCCAGCATTAAAAAGATGCTCTCTTCTAAGTTACAGACATTTCTTATAGATCTTATACATCAATCTTTATTAGAGAAGTAAACATACAATCTCACACAAACTACAAACGATGGATTTAGTCAATATGTCTATACACATAATATGACAAAGCACACTAAACAATTTAAAACATTCTAGTTTGAAAATGAGAATAATTATGATCTAAAACTCTCAATCATGTGATCAAACGCACAAAACGTTAATACATTCATTACATGAAAATATTGAAAAACTGGATTAGAGTGGATCATACCGACACTTCAAGTTAGAAGTGTTTTCCAAATTTGATGGAGAAGCCTGCGTAGTACAGACTTATCTTACTGTGATGCAAATCCATTGTCTCCAATACACATTTATTGTAACTTTGAAGTTCCTACATTCATCAAATTGTTAAAAATTAGCCAATTAAACGAATTATTACCTCTATTTGATTCTAAGAACAATTTAATTGGAGATACAGTGTTGTAGTCAAAACTTATAATTTAACTTATTAAAATAAATATTTGATCCTTAGCACATAGCTAAAAAAGTTATTCAAACATGTATTTAAATAAACAATGGTAACATGGTTTTGAACTTTAACACCAACAACAAATAATAAGATGTATATGCATGTAAGGAACTTACTTTTAATTTAGATATGATCCAATCCAATCATAGTTGGATCTAGACAAAATAACATCCTCCAAAAAATTTATCCACATCTCGTATTGTGCTTTCTTCTTCTTCAAATTGTTAAAGTTCAGAAATATCGAACGTCTCTAGTTTCGGAACCTTGTATGCTCAATTCAGTTTTTCCATCTTAAGGAATAAACAGTAAATTCCGAAATCTAGAGGGTTTTTTTTGAATAATTACTACTAGTGTAATTTCAGTAAAATAAAGGGGTTTTCTGTAAAACTGTGTAATAAACGATAAAACAAAATTTTAACTAAATAGAGTAGCACATATCTTAAAGTTTAGAGTGGACCAAATCTTGATGAAGATCAAGAAGTAGCGGGGGGTTATATCTGACTCAGAAGTGTACACTGCATTAGATCTCGTCTTCTCCCCAAACACCGAACAACAAATAAAGACCCAATAAAAAGGCTGCAGTCGGATGTAAACTTTGAGTCAAAGTAGCACCACAGCAAGATCCCCTCTTGGATCCAAACACGAAACATCAGAAAACCGCATAATCGAAAAGCGGATCTGAAACAAGATGGCGATGGCAGCGATCTGCTCCTATCCCCAAACACGGAACAACAAAATCCACCAATGGAAAAATTGAATCTCAATAGATCCAGATCCTGATCGAAACAGAGAGCAGGGAAGAGGAGAAGAGGGTTGCTGCGGTGGCTTCGGCCGCCGGTGGAGGCAGCAGCGACGTCGCCGACAACGACGAATTCCGACGAACTGTCAACTTCGAAGATCTCTCTCTTAATCTCAAAATTAATACTAATTTCTCAAGATTGTTAGAGATTATGAGAGACAATAACAATAAAATTAGGGTTAGGATTAATATCCCTACTGCTTGAGATATTATACCCTGCTTATTATAATTGGAATATCATAGAGCACTACCTCTAGACCAGTATATATGAGATGAAACTGGGTTTAGGGTACTGGGCTTCATGCCTGTTAACCTGGTCCAACAATTGGCATACAACACGTGCAAAGCACGTGTTGCCCCCATCGAACATTATACACAATAATATTCTATTATATTGATAATATACCAATATATCTAACATATTCTATTATTTACAGTGGAAAATTCGTATATGAAAAACTATCTTTTATAGAGGTCATTACAATTATTTCATTGAAGTTCTAGGTTATACTCTCAACTAGCATTGGTATTAGGTCGGGTTGGGTTGGGTCGGGTCGGGTCGGATCCTTCACTACTCGGACCCGGATCCGGTCCCGGTCCCGGTCCCCTACGGGTCCAAAAATTGGACCCGGGCTCGTGAGGACCGGGTCCGATTTGGGATCTGGGTCCTATTAAAATATTTCTACACGTTTGGATAGGAGCGGGAGTGTGAGCGGAGAGCAATGCGGTGAGTGGAGGATTTAGAATAGAGCAGAGAAGAAAAAGGCATGAGTTTTGAGTTTGGAAGAGGAAGATTTAGAATTGAGGAGGAAGGAGGGGAGAGATGAGGATAGAATATTTATTTTTATGTTGATTTTTTGAGTTTTTTTTAACGGGTCCGGATCGGGTCTCTTTTAAACGGACCTGGACCCGGACCCGAATCCGAAAATACAACGGGTCCCATTTTAGGATCTGAACCCGGGCCCGGATAAGCCGGGTCGGTTCCGATCCAATACCGGGTCCAGGTCGGATCCAGATTTTGGATATTTATATCAATGCTACTCTTCACTATTTATTTCCAAATCAAAAGGGTCCCAAAATCCTTCTACTAAAAGTTACATTTGGCCCCTTTGTTTGACTAACATCCTTTTTATTTTGATATTACGGTGAATAATATCTCTACTACTATAATGGGAGAACCCCTTTGTGTAATTTGTCCTCAACCCAAATATTTTCGAAAGTGGACCAGTTATGGACTAACTTTGGTAAATATTTTCAACCCAAATATTTTTAAAAGTGGACCAGTTATGGACTAACTTTGGTAAATATTTTCGAAAGTGTACCAGTTTGGTAAATATTTTCCACAGTGATCAGTTTGGAAATTATTTTCTTTTTACCCTTTTCATTATCCCTTCAATTTTTTCCCGTGCACGTGTGCACGTGTATTATCCCTACAATTTTTCCCACGTGCACGTGTGCACGTGTATGATACTAGTTCAGCTTAAACAGAAGACTTTAACCCGACAATTTCAAATTTGACTTACATCTGAGTTACTAACTATCTAGTGTATTTTTTTTTTTGTTTAATTTTTTTATTTAGGGTATGTTTGGGTCGGATTTTAAAAACAGTTTTCAATTTTTTAAAATTAAAATATAGGATATTCTTGTTTGGATACAAATTTTTCGAAAACTCATTTTAAATTTTCACACTCAAAACCTCTGTTTAAAATGAGTTTTTTGAAAAAAGAAAAAACATGTTTTTGAGACAAGTTTTTTCATTTCCCAACCAATATACTGTATTTGTATATGTATATGTAAATATGTATACATAATGTACGTATACAATATGTATGTATATAGTATGTATAAAGTATGTATATAGTATGTATGTATATATATGTATATATAATAGTATGTATATATTATTATTATTATTATTATTATTATTATTATCACTGTTTTAAATTTCGGCCAATAAGGCCGAAATTTTGGTCGAAATTTCGTTTCGGCTACCTTGTCGATACAAAATCACAGATTTTATACTCCATATCGTTTTAGACCAAAATGTTTAAATTTCGACCGAAATGCTGAAATATCGGCCAAAATATTGCCGAAATTGCCGAAATAGACACTAATGTTATTGTAAATTTATAACTTTTTTTTAGTTTTACTTTTTACATATAAGTCTTTCGATATAGAATCTTAAGCTATGATAATGTGAGGATTTCTTCTCTCTTTCGTTTGTGTATATGCAAAGTCAAGTAAGACTATTAATTAAATATTTTTTCTAATCAATGCAAATTTAATTCAGTTATATATTTTTATTACATTCTCTTTTATATTGTTGTTAAATTATACGAATATTTACTGTGATTGATTCATGTCATTAGATATATTACACAATATTTTATATGATAAATGACATGCAGAACATATAAAATCCTATATAGTAACAAAAAAATATGTTTATTGAGTGACCGATCGAAATGAACATCCAAGATGATCACATTTCTCCGAGATCTCCTCCGAGATCTCTGATCCGAGACGAAACACCCCTTGCCGAGACGAGTCCAAAATCCGAGATTTAAACTTTGATTATTATTATTATTATTATTATTGTTATATAATATATTTTATATTTTATATTATTATTATTATTATTATTATTATTATTATTATTATTATTATTATTATTATTATTATTATTATTATTATTATTATTATTATTATTATTATATATTATGATTATAATATATTGTTATATATATAATTATAATATATTATTATTACATATATATTATTATAATTATTATATATATGTATATTATTAAATGTGTTTATTATGATAAATTATTTATTATTATTATATATCAGTATGTATGTATCAATATGTATGTATGTATATGTATACAGCATGTATGTATCAGAGTATATATACTGTATAAACATACAAGCAAACCCATACATACATTAGATATAATACTATACAATATAGAGTATTTATGTTTACGGTCTGTCGACTTCTAATCGACGGCTGCTTTTCTGGAATGAATTCCGTTCTATCCACCAATTCGTTCAAGGTCTCGGCATTGTCTGTGGTGACTTCAACATTACTCGTTTTGCATCGGAAAGATCAAACTCGTCTTCTTCTGACTTCCAGTCGTGCATTTTCAACGATTGCATTAGAGATCTCCAATTATCCGAGATCCCTATCAACGGTAGGAAATTCACTTGGTCGAATCAGCGTCTTAATCCTTCCCTTGCCAAACTAGATAGGTTTCTAGTCACGCACCCCTGGTTCTCTAAATTTCACAATGCCTATGCGAAAGCCCTTCCCAACCCTTCGTCGGATCATGTTCCCATCGCCCTTTTCTCTGAATTCCACTTCCCCTATCATCACCAGTTCCGTTTCAAAAAATTCTGGCTTAAAGATCAGTTATTTATTAAGCTGGCCGAGGAATGCCTTGCTTCCATTTCTGGTTCAAGAGGCCTGGGCAACATCCTTCTTAAACTCCACGCCATTAAATTTGGCTGCAAGTTTTGGCACCGTGAACGTCAATCCAACACCAATTTCCTCAAAGATTTTCTACTTGCCTCCATTCAGGCTCTAGATCTGATGGAAGAGCAAGCTCCCCTATCTCAGTCTGCTATTCTAGAGAGGCTTGCTTGCAAGAGAGATTTCGCAGACATCCTCTCTCAAGATCATTCTAAGTGGGCTCAAAGAGCTAGAGTTTCCTGGTTGAAAGAAGGTGATGGTAATACCGCCTTCTTTCATCATTTTGCCTCTCATCGAAGGTGTTGTAATCACATCTCCATGATTCTTGATCAGGGAGCGGAGCGACGCTCTGACCCTGATATTCACAAAAGCTTCCTTTCCTTCTACAAAAACCTTATTGGCTCCACTAAACCTCGTTTGATCTCCCTCGATTGGCAGCAACTCTATGGTGCCCCAACTATAGATCTTTCCTCGCTCGAGGCTCCCTTCACTATGGAGGAGATCAAATCGGCTGTCTTCGCTTTAAAAAGCGATTCTGTGCCAAGTCCGGATGGATTCCCGGCTTTCTTCTTCCAAAAATTCTGGCCCTGGCTCAAAGCTGATCTTTACGACCTTTTTCAAGACTTGCATCAGGGATCCCTTTCCTTTGAGCGCATCAATTATGCCCACATTGTTCTTATTCCTAAGTTGGCAGGAGCCAATTCGGTGTCTGATTTTAAACCCATTAGTCTGATCAATACTTCTTTCAAAATTATCATGAAAGTTCTGGCCTTCAGGCTTAGTGCCGTCATCCCCCCCCTGATTGATCCGGCCCAATCCGGCTTCATCAAGGATCGTTTTATTCTTGACAGCGTAGCCGCCGCTCATGAGATTATCTCGCTTAGTCATCATCACAAATTAGAGGGGATTCTTCTTAAGCTAGATTTTCAAAAAGCTTATGACAATGTTCATTGGGATTTTCTCCTTGATATCTTGCATCATCGTGGTTTCGGTCTGAAATGGATTGGATGGATCAAATCCAGTTTGAACGCTGGCTCTTCTTCCATTCTTATCAATGGATCGGAGGGCCATAAATTTAAAATCAGGCGTGGTCTCTGCCAAGGAGACCCGCTTTCTTCCCTTCTCTTTGCTCTGGTAGCGGACGTCTTCAGCAGGTTGCTCCGTAACGCTCGATCTGTTCACGCTATCGAGGGTATTGGTCGATCCAAGAACTTCGACGGGATCCTCAATTTGTAATACGCTGATGATACTATTATCTTCTCCAAACCAGAGCGTTCATCTTTACGCAACCTTAAACTGCTGCTGTATTGTTTCGAACAGGCTTCCGAGCTGGCCATTAATTTCGACAAGTCATCAGTGTATTGGCTTGGTGGTAATGATTTCCGTCATAGTGAGATCGCTCATTTCTTTAATTGCCGTATCGCTTCCTTTCCTATCTCGTATCTAGGTATTCCCCTTAGATGGGGTAAACTCCACAGATCTGACTGGTTCCCCATCATTGATAAAATTGAGTCCAGGCTAAATGTCTGGACTGGCAAGTTTCTCTCCCGAGGAGGGAGGTTAATTCTCCTCAACTCGGTTCTCTCTGCTATTCCGCTCTATTTGATGTCCTTCTATTATATTCCGTCTTGGGTCCTCAAAAGAATTGATCAAATTCGTAGCAATTTCTTTTGGTCGGGCGATGCTATCTATAAGCAGGGATCACACCTTTGCAATTGGAACATCGTCTGTTCTTCCAAAGCCAGCGGGGGTCTAGGTGTTTTGAATCTTCGAGATCATAACCTAGCCCTCTTAGGTAAATGGCTGTGGAGATTCCATAAGTTCCTTTATCTTTCATGGGTTCATTGCATTAAAGAGGCTTATTTTTGTTCCACCCCTTGGTGGCAGTTTAGTTCCGCTATCCATCGTTTCGCTTCCTCGTTCTGGAAAGGTGTATGGAAAGTTTCCCCTGCCTTCCAGTCCAGTATTATTAGACTTTGTGCCGATGGATCGAGAACCAAACTGTGGACTGATCTCTGGTTGGGCAACATCCCAATTGCCTCTGCTTATCCCGCTCTCTTCAGTCTCGCGGCGTTTCCGGACTCGTCCGTTGAAGAATCATTTGTCTGGGATAATGCATCAAGGGTTTGGTGTATCCCTTTTAATTCCCCCTTACCCCCCCATCTTGTGTTGGAGCTGCAACAGTTGATGGCTTCTCTTAACCTCTACGAGTGGAAACATACGGAGGACATTGCTTGGCGCCGGAATGCCTCTGGTATATTCTCGGTTAAATCGTTCTACAAGTTCCTCAATTTTCGAGGCATCGCTTCCCCTGCTGCAGATTTCATCTGGAAATCCTGCGCTCCCCTCAAGGTTAAAATTAATTCTTGGTTGGCCATCAATAACAAGCTTCTCACGGTCCAGGTCCTGAACAAAAGGAACTTGGCGTGGGGTCAGCCCTGCATTCTCTGCTTGGAGGCCCCCGAAAATGTGGACCATCTTTTCGTCGAATGCCCGTTCATTCGACCTCTTTGGAAATTAGTGTCTCTAGCGTGGACCAATCCAACCCTTCCTCCCAATCTCCTATCTTGCTGGAAATTACCTTCGTGTCTTCCCAAATATAGTAAGGGGTGGTACCTTTCGGTCCACATGATCATCTGGATTACCTGGATGGAAAGAAATCGCCGGATTTTTTCTCATAAGGCTTCCTCTATTTCCTCCCTCTTAGAGGATCTAATATTTCTTTTCAAATTTTGGACTTCTATTCTTAAAGATAATAAGCGTCAAGTTTATTACTACCATCGCTTAGATGATTCACTTACTGTGCTTTCGAGTCTCAACGCTCTATAACTTTTTCATGTTTTTTTTTACCCTGTATTGATTTCTTATTATTTCACTGTTCATTCTTTTCTCATATCTTGCTTTATTGATTTTGGATAGTGGGTTTTGTCGTTCTCACTTTCGTTTCTAAATTTCTACGGCTCTTGCAGGAGTGAGCATTTTGCTGTTGCTGTGCATTTGGATTCTTCCGATGCCTTTTGTTTTTGGCTGTGCTCGGAAGAATCTATGGTTCTGGTCCTTTTGTTGTTGCCTGGTTTCGGTCGGACCTTCTCATTTTGGCTTATCTCTGATGTTGAAGCTTCTTCGCTTTACAGTTGCTATGTTCTTTTGGTTTTTTCTCCCTGGCTGTAGGTTGGTGGGCCTTCTTCGTTTCTCTGGTTTTTGGCAGTCGGTGATTCCAAGTTAGGTGGGTGAGCATGAGGTTGTAGTCTTGTTGCCTTCTATCTCCTTGACTTGTAATCATTTACGGATTGATCTACTTGGTTTTATCTTTTATCTGTTTTTGGTTTGTATGTACATTGGAGTGAGTCTCGATCCTCCTTTGTGTACTCTACTATTGCTGTCTACTGCATTGTGATGATGCTTTGGTTTGTTTTTCGGTTCTGTTATTGTGGTTAGTTTGCTTTGAGTTATTGATGCCTCTTTTTCTTCTGGGATTCGATTTGTCCCTCAGGCTTCTTGTCTATGTTTTTGCGATGCCTCTTAGGCGACGGTGTTTAGAGTTGCTCTTTAGGTTTTTGGTTTTGAGGCTTCGATACTTTGGGTTGTGTTTCAGCTTGTTCGGCAAGCTGATTGTTATTTTGAGTTATGCTTTTTGACCTGTTCTTTAGTTGTGGCTTATTGATCGTCTGAGGCGTGCTCAGGCCCTACTTTGGTTCACTCTGGGTGGGCCGAGCTTTGGAGTAGTTTTCCTTCAGTGCTGCGCCCTTCCCCTATCCCTTGGAGACTGCCTTGCTCACCCTTTTCCACTTCTGGCGTCTGTGTGTTGTTCCTGGACTGCCCACTTCATCGTCAGACGCTTCCTTGTCCTCCGCCCCAGTGGTTCTGGACTTGGCTCTGTGTGTTGAAGCTTCTGCTCCCCGACCGTACCAGCTTCCTTGCCGACTGCGCACTTCTTGCTGTCGTTTTTGTTCCTCGTTGTTAGCTTTGGTCTTATTGTATAATTAGCTTAGTGTTTATTTATCGGTTGTTATTGTTTTACTTCTGGTAAAACCTCCCATGCTGGCCTTGTACAATTATTTTTTTGATCTATATATTTTTTTGATTGAGCTGGAGTCGGTTGACTCTATCTGCTTACATCAAAAAATATAGAGTATTTATGTATATACATATATACATAAATATTGATTATATATATACATACATACTGTATACAGTTTACCAAATGCCTTTTTTACTTTAATTTTGAAAAAAAAATTATTTTATGAAAAAAGTTTACCAAACAATACTCTATTTTCAAAAATCACAAAAACACAAGTTCATAAATCTTTTTAAAAAATTATGTTTAAAATGAATTTTCGAAACAACAATTCAAAAGCAGCCTTGATCTTTTAAACTATTTTCTTTCTTTTTTTTAAAATAAAAAACATAGTTCAATGACTTCGTCTGCAAATTAAATTTACATCAATGCCTATCCTCAAACCTTACTATAGGATATCCTATGCTCATCGATGCATGGAAGATTTTTCATTCTCAAAGATGGAGCATGCATGCAGCCATGGCTCCCATCTCATCCTGATCCGAACCAAACCCCCCGACCTTCCTCCACCACTACGTTGCCAAAGAACTCCACATACACCATGGCGGCATGGCCATCCTGCATGTTGCCTCTCAACGACGACCTGACGATCAACCATTTATCATCGTTCGACCTCATCGCAATCACCATTGACGTCGACATAGCTACGACCTCGACTGTAACCCAACAAAGATTACATTATAACTCTCCACCCCTAGACCTCTATGTGACCTCTTTGACCCTCTCATATTCTGAATCAAGATCAGTTGCTGTCGATCTCTCAACACTGTTGGTCTTCGCCGTGGGAAAAGAAACGAGTGGGAGGACCTGGATGGAGAGTGCTGATCAGATGAAAGGCGGCGTACTCTGCAGCACGGCCTCCCCTTGAATATGAGCTCCCACCTCGGCCAAAAGGTGAGACAGTTATAGGTTAAATAGCTTATCACGAGAATGCAACAAGCCAGCAAGGTTGCCTATTGGTTGGGTTACTTATCTCCTACTAAGAGGTACAGAGGCTTCAATGCCTCACCTCAGCAATATTTTTTTGTTATTTTCTAGTTTCTACAAACCAAGGCCGAGGTCCTACACAGTTCGATTGCTCGAAGATTCACACAGCTTCTGGTCATCAGTTAAATGCAAATTGAAATTACATTTGCAAGTGGAAATTAAAATGTCCTCTAAAATTTTTGAACTCTAATACCAAAATATTCTTTAACATTTGGAGAGAAATGATATATATATATATATATATATATATAGAGAGAGAGAGAGAGAGAGAGAGAGAGAGAGAGAGAGAGAGGTAAAAATCGTGGTTGATCCCTGCCGAATGATTCTAGCACGAATCGCAAAGCAATAGACTGGGCTCAACGCTAACCTCTCAACTGGTCCAGGCCAGATAGCTCCACGGGCCTTCTACATGCCCATTTGCGCACCCGGATGAATCACCCGCCATTTGCGCCAGACGCTCCATCGGTTACGTCGTAACTGCGCTCCTAAGATTAAGGGTCTGATCAATTTCAGATTTGAGATTAATGGGATTTCAATACCGCCTCAGATGCTCTCCATAATGGATTCCCCCCCCCCCCCCACGCCCCCACCCCCATGCACGACATATAAATACAACATCTACGATACAGTTAACTTGTAACACCCCGTATTAATATATATATGTTGATAAAGAAAGTGGCTGTTTGTATGTAATAATGCAGAATGGCATATTTGAAAAGTGGCTGTTTCAAAAAAGGTAAATTAATAGAAATGGATTTGTGTAGTGGTGGTGGGGGCCCACACGATAAAGAGCAGTAGCTGAGTTGCTACTGGCTCTGATGTCACAGGGGTGACGTGGCCAAAAAGTTGGGGCCCACCCGCTCTGCTGTCTTCTCTGATAGAGAAAAGAAAAGGAGAAGGATTTGTTAAAAATGTCCCATATCGGATATTTCAAATAATATAATAATATATAAATATAATAGCCTATGATCAAGAGTCACCTAATCGGTTAATCACCTTTTGAGAGGCAGCCTGTGATGGGTAGTTGTACTACATAGTATCTAATTTATATCTTATAAATTGTATAAATTGTCTGAGCTAGGGGCAGAGGTGTTACAAATGGTATCAGAGCCGACTTTCGACACCGGGTGTGGGGCATGTCTATATAGTCGGGCGGAGGATTCCGAAACTATAGACCCAGTTGGGTGGTGTACTCTGGGACTGTGGTAAGCCCTCAATTAAATCCGGGATTATAATTGATCACTAGATTTTGCATGCCTGCCCTCAGCGAGCACGCTGCTGATATTTGAAGGGGGTGTCTGTAACACCCCGTGTTAAAAAATAAAATAAAATAAATTATATATATATATATATATATATATATATATATATATATATATATATATATATATATATGTTGATAAAGAAAGAGGCTGTTTGTATGTAATAATGCAGAATGGCAAATTTGAAAAGTGGTGGTGGGGGCCCACATGGTAAAGAGCAGTAGCTGAGTTGCTACTGGCTGTGACGTCACAGGGGCAACGTGGCCAAACAGTTGCGGCCCACATGCTCTGATGTCTTCTCTGATAGAGAAGATAATCACCTTTTGAGAGGCAACCTTTGGTGGGCAGTTGTACAACATAGTATCTAATTTGTATCTTATAAATTGTATAAATTGTCTGAGCTAGGGGCAGGGGCGTTACATAACTGGTAATCACTCTTTTTGCTACAAAATCCCTTTCACTAAATTACTCCGTTATGACTTAAGCATCACAGGGTTTGTTGCCGGGAATACTCCCGATGTTTCATGCTTGTTTTGGCAGGTCGGCAAGTCATCTGCCTCCCAACCAATCCACTCAACACCCCTTCGATCCAGAACGAAGCTCAGGATCATAGCTGTTTACTTGAACACAAGAACTCACATTATCTGTTGCTCCCACACCCTAATAACAACAGCAATAGATTGGCGCCGTCTGTGGGAAACCACAAGTCAGTCTTACTCTCGATTCGAAACCTAATCCGAAGCGATTTACTCTCATGGCTCCTAAAGCTAAGAGGACCACCGCCATGGGGCCTTCGGACCCTCCTCCTCTACCGATCCATAGCCCCGTAAATATCTAAGGGTTGCGAAGGCAGTGGGTCTGCGAGGACCGACTCTGAGCACATCTATCTCTATTACAAGGCAGGTCGAGCAACCTATAGTAGATGACCTCCGGAACATCATCAACAACTGGCCGAGCCAGGGTGACCTCCGAAACCAACTCACTCGTTTGAGAGGCGAAGCCGGACCATCAAACCCGGTTCCAAGCCGTAGTGTTCCTCGGTCCCAAGGCCGAGATCAACAACGCAGCCACTTTCTAAGGGGTCACCGACACTCTAACAACCATGGCGAAGAAGGTCACGTTACTCGTGCCGAGTTCCAAGAGTTCAAGGTCAAATTACTACGAGCACTTCGAGGAAGAGCCCGAGATAAATGGCATTCAAATGAGCAACAAATCGAGGATTCTGGGTAAGAAGAATCTCACGGGTCGACTTGATCCGGGAACCGGCATGACGATGTCCGAAGATGTCTTCAAGAGATGGAAGATTGCCTTACTCGAATTAGCGAGAACCGGGGGCAATTCGGTTGGATCCGTCAACCATCCCGACCTCCTTTCTCCGCCTGAATCCTCGACACCCCTATTCCGAGAAACTTCAAGCCTCCCAAGTTCGAGACATATAACAAAGAGACAGATCCTGCTGATCACATAGAGGGGTTCAAAACCCTCATGATGATTCTTTGCGTCTCGGATCCTCTCCTATGTCGCACGTTCCCAGCCACTCTACGTGGCCCAGCTCGGGAATGGTATTCTAAGATCGTCCCCGGTTCGATTTTTCTCTTTCGATCAGGTTCAAGAGAATTTCCTCACACACTTCGTTACCAGTTGCAAGGTCGAGAAGACGAGCACTTCCTTTATGGATCTTAAATAGAAGGACAAAGAGTCCTTTCAGGACTTCGTCCAAAGATTCACTGCCGAAGCCATGGCGATCTCTCGCTTGGACGCCGGAGTCGCCTCAGCGGCATTTCGACACAATGAACGCCATAACCAGCTGAAGGCCTCCCTGGCAAAGAAACCTCATATTGATTTTCCCGACCTTCTCCATAGGGTTAAGAAATACAACCGAGCTGAAGAGGCTCTACATTCCTCCAGTTGGAAGGAGACCCCGACGAAGGGGAAGAGGAAGGCAGCTGAGGACGATGCCCCAAAAAACAGTGAAAGGACCCCACTGGCCAGAGACGTCCACCTCTGGTCCCCAGGTTTGAGAAGTTCACCCCACTAACTGCGAGTGTTTAAACCATCCTCATGGAGATTGAGGACAAAGGGATAGTCAAACATCCCCCCTCCCCCAACAACAACAACAACAATAGGAGGAGGGACCGAATGTTCTACTGTCGGTTCCATCGGGACCACGCCCCCGAGACCGACAACTGCTGGGCTCTTAAGGAGGAGATTGATGCACTTATACAGAGAGGCTACCTAATCGAGTTCACTTAGAATACTAGGCAAGCCTCTCCTCCTCGAAGGGTGACAAGTGTCGGGAACGGGTCCCGAGCCAGAGGGAGCTAATAGACTGGCTATTCTCCACGGTGTTTATGGTGGACCCATGGGAGAAGACTCGAACACCTCCTGTAAAGCTTTCATTCAGGAAGTCAACGTGGTCCACCATCAACCACCCCCCAAGGGTTGGGGGCTATCGGTCTCGTTCTCCAATGAAGACCTTAAGGGTGTCCAACTCCCGCATTGGGGCGCCCTCGTCATCAGCTTCAGCTTAGCCAACCACGAGGTTCACCGCATCCTTGTAGACAATGAGAGCTCAGTAAACATTCTGTTTTTGGCAGCCTTCTAATCCCTAAAACTCCCCATGGAAAGACTAAAATCAGCGGGGTACACGCTCCAAGGTTTTTTAGGTGCCCCGTCTAGATCGATGGAATCATGACCCTCGACGTTACTACTAGGCAGACTCCGGCTTCCAGAACTGAAGCCATGAACTTTATGGTGGTAAATGTCCAGACCGCCTACAACGCCATCCTCAGTCGACCCGGCCTCACGTCCCTCGAAGCGATACCCTCAGCGTACCACATGAAGATGAAGTTCCCCACCGAACATAGAGTTGGAGTTGTCCGAGGTAACCAAGAGACTGCTCAAACCTGCATGGCCGCTGTGGGGGTGGTAGTCCCACCCTTCTACGTAGTTGAGCATCCCTTTGATAGGAGTACAATTGGTTCGGAACCAGTCGATGAACTGGAAGATGTCCCTATCTTTGAAGACGACCCATTCAAATTGTTCCAATTGAGCCGATCCCTTCCTCATGACCTAAGGCGGGATATCATTGACTGTGTCCGTCGAAGGTGGGATTTATTTGCTTGGGTGACCTCGGATATGCCTGGGATCTCCGAGAATCTTATAATGCACAAACTGAGTGCACATTCGAAATCCAAATCAGTCAAATAGAGGCGCCGCAAGTCCACCCCCGATTGGTAGCAGGCGGTTAAGGAAGAAGTACATAAACTCCTCTTTGCCAAGTTTATTCAAGAGGTGAGCTACCCTGAGAGGCTGGCCAATATTGTGATGGTCCAGAAGCCCAACGGGAAGTGGAAGATTTGCATCGAATTCACAAATCTCAACAAGGCCTGCCCGAAGGATCCCTTCCTCTCTCAAGTATTGATGCCCTCATCGATGTGATGTCTGGGCACGAGCTTTTCAGCTTCATGGATGCTTTCTTGGGCTACACCCAAATCAGGATGTACACTCCAGACATCCCCAAGATAGCTTTCGTGACCGACCAAGGGCTGTATTGCTACCGTATCATACCCTTCGGGCTGAAGAATGCCAACGCAACGTACCAGAGACTCGTAAACCGAGTCTTCAAAAATCATATAGGTCGGAACATGGAGGTGTATGTAGAAGACATGCTCGTCAAAATTCTCAAAGGTGAAAATCATGTGAAAGACCTTGAAGAAGCATTTGGGGTCCTTCGATCCCACAACATGCGGCTAAACCCTTCGAAGTGCGCCTTTGGTGTAACGTTCAGGAAGTTCCTCAGATTTGTGGTCTGCCAACGGGGAATAGAAGCCAACTCCGAAAAAATCCAGGCCATACTAGATATGGCCCTTCCAAGAAATGTCAAGAAAATACAATGCCTCACGGGTCGGTTAGCTGCTATCAGCCGCTTTCTCTCTAAATACGGAGAGAAGTCATTGCTGTTCTTTAAAGAACTCAAGGGAGTTCAAAACTTCAGGGGAGGGGGGGGGGATCCAACAGCAAGCTTTCGACCAGTTGAAGACATACTTGGCCAATCCCCCACTTCTCAGCAAACTCGAACCAAGCAAAGTTCTCTCCCTCTCTCTCTACCTAGATGCTTCTGAGCATGCACTCAGTGATGTCTTGGTTCGGGATGAAGGTGGGTCACAGAAGCCAATCTATTATTTCAACAAAGTCCTCCACAATGCCGAGCTCAGGTACTCCAAAGTAGAGAAGATTGTCTATGCACTGGTGATGTCGGCCAGAAAGCTTCGCCCATACTTCCAGGCCCACTCCATTTAGGTCCTTACGGACCAACCTCCCAAGCAAGTACTCTATAAATTCGAGATGTCAGGACGTTTGACCAAATGGTCCATTGAGTTGAGTTAGCACGACATTAGCTATAAGCTCCGATCTGCACTCAAGGGCCAAGCGCTCGCCGAATTCATAATCGAGTGCACCATTCTTAATACATCCGAAGTCCAGGAAGACGAGCCATAGTGGGTTTTAGGTTTCGAAGACAATCACAGATTAAATACACAGTGGAAAATTACAAAAAAAAATCGAAACCTAGCCATGGATCCATGCAAAAACCATAAATCACATTTAAGAGTTATACCTTAAAGATGGATATGTTGTCTCCACCGTATGCCGATCACAACAATGTAATATTGCAGTGCCACTACGGTATCCACACGAATGGAATGAAAAATGGCTTTTCCTCAGACTGCAGTGCTAGCTGTGGGAAGGGGATGTTCCTCCTCACTATTTCTCTCTCTCGCACTTTCTGTGACGGCTAGGATTTTTCACGTGTATATTTTTCATAGATACATATCATATATATTGTTGCAAAAAACCAACCCTAAGAGAGTAATGAGGTTGTTGGGCTCACAATCTGACCTGGGTCAGATTCCTGTGTGGGTCTTTGAACTTTAGTCGACCAATTTAATCTAATTAAATGTCCAACCAATGTTAAGATTTCAAGTCTTACTTGGATCCCTAATTAAATTTATCTTATGAATGTAAATCCCAATTTCGATCAATTCTAAGTGTGTGACACTGTAGGTTCCCATTACGTTGACAGTAATACTAAAATCATATTCTAGTATTATAAATAGTGAGCGGTATGTAGTAATACATCACTGCTACTTAAGTAACGAGAATGTCGGTGATTTGAAATAACCTATCCGTGAACAATGTTACCATGTAGTCTAGTCCCTTCATCCAGATATCTTAATTAACCACAAGGCATAGAGCGTATCACCCTTGTATAGTTCAATATTTGGTTTCTTGTGTCCGAGTAGACTTACTAAAATAAACGAGATCAATATCTCATATTGACTCAATTGAGCACGACCATGCATTTTGCAGTCTTACTCAATTAAGAGGCACGTAGATATCACTCCTATTATGTAAGAGAGACAAATCCTAACTAAGTCACTCACATCCCTCCACATAATTTTTCGTATATCCAATAGTCGACTTTATAATCACCTTATTACAGGCAATGTTTGATGATATTAAAACATATAACTTCTCAGGTAGGGAACCGTACCGTAGTGACTTCAAGTCAAAGAACTACATACACCATGGTCACTGTGAGAATCGCTTATGAAACTAACGTAAATATCCATGCAACGTTCTCATGGTGGGTCAGTCCAGTACATTATTACTCTAATATGTACCCATGTGAAGACTTAATATCTCATGTCCATGATCTGTGAGAATGGTCATCAGTCCACGCACACACTAGTATCTATGTATTATCATTGTCCTAATTCATAATAATATTTGACTAGGGATATTTAAGAACAATGTTCTGATTTCAGCCAACAGGATCTCACAATCAAGTTAGCACTTGATATCCCATGACATTGAACTTACAATTCTAAGAGCATCCACAGTCGTGCTTTGCTAAATATGCATTTTCGCATATTATACATATAGCAAAGCGACTTTGCTGTTGTTACCGCTGATTCTGGCGTGGGGGTAAACATATGAGATTTGTGAGTTCGCAAAAAAACCTGAATAGCGGATCCAAGCCTCCTGATTCCTGCCGCTACCTGCAAGGAAGTGCGATACACCAGGGTTGATTCCGGCGACGCACCCTCTGACGCTTTTGTCAGTAAACAGTGATGATTAAGAAAGAGCTTAAGGTGGAAAAAGAGTGATTACCTGGTCACAGTGGTAGGTGGGAGGTATTTATAGTCGCCATGGGAGTGATTAGGGGCCTGATTCCCTGTGTAACTGTCAGGAGTAAAATCCTCCCAGTCTGTTTAGGAAACTGATCCCTGATTCCCGGTGAGAGCAAATCAGGCCCGTTGATTCGATCAAATCAGTGACCCTGATTTTCCTCTTGCTGATCTGGGTTTGTCTTGGGTCGAGACCCGTACCCAGTTGGAACGGATCCGTTCTCGGGTTATTGGATCTGTGCGAAAGAGACCCGGTACCCGTTTCGGACCCACTTGTATGTGAAATTACCGTTTTACCCCTGAACTTTAAGATTCGTGCCCAATCTGGACGGCTCCGATTTAACCCCATTTTTAGCCATATCACAAGCCCCCACTCCTAAAGACTGAGTGTGATCAGCCTTTGAGGAGTAGTTTAAGTGTTTCAGTGGCTAGTGGAGTTGTATCGGAGTCTGAGTGGAGGATTTTGAATCTCGAAGGGGGTAGTGAGGTAATTCTTTGAAGCCATATGCTGTTCTGAAGCCTTGTTTGAATATTCGACGGTTTTTATCTATTTTTTCGGATTATTTATTTAATTTTGCGAGGTGTTAACCAATCGTTCGGGGGCCTCAACTGTACTTTCTAGGCAATAAATGTTCGTTCAGGGGCTCAAAAATATCCCCCAAAATTTTTAATTATTTTCCAGAATTTTTAGTTAATTTTCCCGAATTTTTAGCAATTTTTCACAATTTTTAAATAAATAAAACGATTTAAATAAATAAAAATTGATTTTTAAATACCGATTTATGGCGTGGCGCAATCTGGGCCCTTGATCAGCTCCGAGCACGATTCTCTGGGTGATTAGACGATCCCTATTCCTCGGCAGGTAATTTATTCGTTAACGAGGGTCGGCTCCTCGGTTCTTCAGATCAGCAGCTCGGCTCCTCGGCTCGGAGGCTCGGAGCCAGCCGAGGTATGTGGCGTCATCTGGGCCGTCCATCTCAGCGCAGATCCCCAAAAAATGCTATCTCGTCGTTTAGTGGACGTGGCGAAATCTGAGCCGTCCATCAGGACGAGCGCGCTTTTCGACAAGATCCAACGGCTGATATGGGTCGGCGGGTTTTTTCGCCATATACGAGGGTCGGTTCCTCGTCCCCTCGGCTTGGCGGGCTTTTTCGTCGTATACAAGGGTCGGTTCCTCGTCCCCTCGGCTCGGCAGGCTTTTCCGCCGCATAAGAGGGTCAGTTCCTCGTCCACTCGGCTCGGCAGGTCGGCACAGGTAGTTCAGAGTCTACCGAGGTACGTGGGGAGATCTGGGCCGTCCGTCATGACTAGCGCGCTCTTTGACAAGATCTGACGGCTGAGATGGGCCGGTGGATTTTTTCGACATATACGAGGGTCGGTTCCTCGTCTCTTCGTCTCGTCCCCTCGGCTCGGAGGGTCGAGGCACCAATGGTTCGGGATCAGCCGAAGTACGTGGCGCGATCCTGGGCGTCCATCTCAGCGCAGATCCCCAAAAAATGCTATCTTGTCGTTTAGTGGACGTGGCGAAATCTGAACCGTCCATCGAGTTTTGACACGAATTTTGGAGAGATCCGATGGTGATTACGCCTCGGAAGGTTTTTTCTCCATATACGAGGGTCGGTTCCTCGTCCCCTCGGCTCGGAAGCTTGGTGCTGTCAGTCGAGGCATGGAGTTGGACGTTTTGAAGAATGTCGGCCTTGATGGGTCGTGACCTTCTAGGCCAGTAGCTCGGCTGCCCGGCCAAGCTGTTCGGTAGCTCGGTCAGGCAGGCCGGTGGCAGGCAGTTCGGAAGGTACACGTGGTCGAATCTGGGGCGTCCATCATCGCGTGAATCACGAGGACAGGGTTCAGATCATGAGAAAATGTTATCTTGTCGTTTTGTGGGCGTGGCGCAATCTGAACCGTCCTCGAGTTTTGACACGAATTTTGGAGAGATCCGACGGTGATTTCGCCTCGGAAGGTTTTTTCTCCATATACGAGGGTCGGTTCCTCGTCCCCTCGGCTCGGAAGCTTGGTGCTGTCAGGCGAGGCATGGAGTTGGACGTTTTGAAGGATGTCGTTCTTTGATGGGTCGTCACCTTCTGGCCCAGTAGCTCGGCTGCCCGGCCAAGTTGTTCGGTAGCTCGGTCAGGCAGGCCGGTGGCAGGCAGTTCGGAAGGTACACGTGGTCGAATCTGGGGCATCCATCATCGCGTGAATCACGAGGACAGGGTTCAGATCACGAGAAAACGTTATCTTGTCGTTTTGTGGGCGTGGCGCAATCTGAACCGTCCATCGAGTTTTGACACGAATTTTGGAGAGATCCGACGGTGATTTCGCCTCGGAAGGATTTTTCTCCATATACAAGGATCGGTTCCTCGTCCCCTCGGCTCGGAAGCTCGGTGCCTTTGGCCGAGGTATGGAGACTCAGTAACTCGGAGTTGTCCTGAAGAGACTCAGTAGCTCGGCGGCCCAGCCAAGCTGTTCGATAGCTCGGCTAAGCGCACCGGTGGCCGAGTTGCGGACTTGGTGATTTCGAAGATCCTCTGTTGTTGAAGCTGAAACATCGTGACGCTCCGCTTTGGCGCTTGGGCTCCTTGATGGGCTTTTTGGATTCCCAAGGCAGCCCAAACGTCGCTTTTGGGGTTATATAAGTTTTCACTCCCCCACCCCCAAGCTCATTTCTCACTTTTTACTCCAAAGATTTCACTTTCACTCTGTGCTCTCTGCTAGTCGCGATTTTTGCTCCAAGGTGGTTGCACTAGCTGTCGCGTGGGCCAGGCGATTTCCGGCGAGCTCATTCCGACTGTGAACATCACTTCAAGGTCAGTATTTGCCTTAGCTTTTTTTAATAGAGATGTCAAGAGTGAACTCGGGGAGCGAGGCCTCGTCCTCGGGCGATGGTGGCACCGAGGAGAGGAGGCGAGCGGAGATCCGAAGGAAGGGGAAACAAGTGGCCGAACCGTCTGCGGCAGAGGCGAGGAAGGAGAAGAAGAAGAGGAGGGTAGGAATGCAATCTCCCGTGGTCGAGGTGATTGTCGAGAATCCGAAGCAGGCCCCCGAGATGGGCTGATACCCCTCCGTATTGTCCGGGCATGCTGGGGTTAGGCAGTACGAAGGCGACCTCCTGAAGAAGGCGGTCTTCGGTCAGTCGGCAGTTTATGAGGAACCGAACCCGGCGTTGACCACTGAGGCAGATGAGATTGCGTCGGTCCTATCCGAGAGAGATCTCCTTCGAATCAGAAAGGGGTTCGCTATCCCTCCGGAGTATAAACTAATTCTCCCCGGCGCTGGGATGCGGGCGAATTCCAAGCTGTCGTCGTCGGATATGTGTATGTTCGACTACGACTCGCTGAATGCCGGACTGCGCTTTCCCCTGCACCCCTTCATTCTTCAAGTTCTCGGCTGGTTCTGTCTTGCGTCGACCCAATTTATGCCGAACACATGGCATCATGTGAACGCCTTCCTGCTCCAGTGCTGCAACGCTGAAGTCGAGCCGGACCTGACGGACTTCCGAGGCTTGTATCGGATCAACCGGATGCACAGGACCGAGCATCGGTACTATTTGGGACCGAGGAAGGGTGTTCGGATCATAGAAAACCTGGACTCAATCAAAAGCTGGAAGGAAAAGTTCTTCATATTGAGGGGGGAACCATTGCTGCCTATTCCGAGCCAGTGGAAGCCTGAGGTGCCCAAGTTTGCTAGGGTCGACCCCGTATTGACTGCGGCCGAGGAGGAGGTGGCGAGGAAGATCATGGCCCTCCCACTATTGAGCTGGAGGGAGTTGACGGAGGAGGTGCTGTTCGGGTCTGGCCTTAGCCCCATCGACCCGAGTACGCTTCTGACATCTCGTTTATTTTGGTTTTCTTTCCAAGTCTTTAGCTCGTCTTACTGACTCTGTTTTTGTTTCGTTTGATGCAGAAGCGATGAAGATTGATTTCAACGCCATGATGGCCGATAGGTCCAAAGTGGCCGGCGGCAGGAAAAGGAAGAGGCCGACCGTGGGTGCCCCGTCAGCTCTGCAGCCCAAGGTCGCTCCGACTAAGACTTTGCCTCCTCCGACCACCGAGGCGCCTTCGGTGGTGGTTGTTGCCGAGGAGCCCTCAGCGCCTGTGGCATCTGCCCCGGTTGGTGGGGTCTTCAATGTTAATGCGGCGTTGTCGCTCGAGGCTCCGCCGTTGATCGATGCGGCCGAGGAGATCCTGACCGAGCAGCACAAACAGCTGTTCATACCGAACTGGCGAGTGAAGAATCACGATGGATTCCTCGAAAACTCGCAGATGTCGGTGCAGGTCGTCAAGCACCTGGCGACCCCGAAGGATAGAGCCGCGCTGAAGGCGGGGATGGTCGGCGATGATACCTACGAAGTGGCTCGGTCGCTCGTATCGGTAAGTTTTTCATTGTGGATTTCTTCAAGTCTACTGCTCAGCCTGTATCTTGCGCTTATCGTTGTCTTCACAGGCCACCTGTCACTTTGGCCATCTCCTTGAGACGTTCTCTGCGCAGGAGAAAGAGCTGAAGGCCGCCAGCGACAAAGACAGGGCAGAGAAGGTCAAGGCGCTTCGGCAACTCGAGGCCGAGCAGTGGCGAGTCGAGGCCTTGGAAGTCCGGGTTGTCGATCTTGTGGCCGACCTGGAAAGAACCAAGGGGCGACTTGATGCGGAGTCTGCCAAAGCCGTGAAGGCTGCCGAGGAGCTGGCTGCGTCGGCGAAGTCTCTGGCCGATGTGAAGGCGGAGAAAGAGGCCTTGGCCACGCAGATTAGGGCCGAGGTAGAGGCCGAGGCGAAGGAGCACATGGCCACGAACATGGAGATGTCCTATCAGAGGGCACTCGACCATGTTCAGGACCGTGTCCCCGGCTTGGAGCGGGTTGGCTACAGGCTGTGGCCAGGGCCACCCTCAGGCGGCGAGGAGGAGGGAGGCGAAGGTGACGACTACGAGGAGGTGGAGGCCGACCCTTCGGTGGCAGACCCCCAGGTCGAGGGGAGAAACGAGGGGCCACATGGCGATGTGCTTGTGGTCAAAGCGGCGACGCAGGTGGACCCCTGATCTCCTCGCAATTTTTGTAGTTTTTGTTCTTTTTCAAAAACAGTGTAATGCCTTTTGCGGACTGGCCACCGCTTTGATGATGAATGAAAAGATTGTTTTGGGTTTTGGATTTGTCTAAGTGTTCAGTTCGGCCATGTTGTACTTCAATGTTGTCTTTTTTTTTTTTATTTCAGATTGCCGAGCAAGCTCGCGTCACTGCGGCAGCTCGGCGTCGTGCGGAGTTGTTTCAGCAGTCCCGGGAGGATCGCCTCGAGGGCGAGGTTCATCTGACGAGGAGAATACTGCACAACGTAGAAAAGAGGAACAACGAGTTGTTGGCCGAATTGCACCATCTGCGGATAGTCGAAGCCGAATTCTCCGCGAAGGAGGAAGAGTTGGCCCGGGCTTTGGCCGAGCGAGATGATTTCGCAAGGAGGGTAGAGCAGCTGCAGAGGGTAACGGTCGACAAGAGTATCGAGGTGACCCATTTGTGCCGTGTCATATCTGATAGCGCCGAGTATCCTAGTTCGGCGAAGCTTCCTCGGTTCAAGGTAATTGTGAGGGACGACACACTGAAGGACAGGATCGTTGAACTAGAGGAAGAGGTTGCTCGGCTTAAGCCTCAGCTGGTGAGGGCTAATGTGCGGAGTACTTCGTGTACTCGCGAAGAGATTGACCGAGGGATTACGTTCTATCAACTCGCAAGCCGAACCCCCATCACAGGTCGGACAGTAGCTGACGCCCAAAGTGGAGTAGCGGTATCTTCAAGTGGTGCTTCGGTTGGAGCGACTGTCAGGGTCAGCGGCGAGGGAGCGTCTCGATTTGTCGGCTTAGAGACGAGCTCGGAGGCCAAGAAGCACCGACCTCGGGTATCCCTGAACCGGAGCATCCCCTTCCGCGGAGGCACTAAACGGGTCGTATTGTGTTTTTGGGTCTCCAAACTGTCTTTTGTTGTAACCTTTTTGTAAATTTATCCAAGTTATATTAATGAAATTGGAGTTGGCTTGCTTGTTGTAGTGCTGTAATTGCTTTAGCTAGAGTTGGCTTGAAATGAACCGCGAGAAGCGAGTGTTTGCTTCGTCGAGCGCCTTGGCCACGAAACTCACGCTTTAGCCGTGGTCCTGACTCTTGCTCGGTACATACCGGTGCGGCTCGGTGCCTCGGCGGAGGTTTAACCGTTTCGAGGCTGGGGCCACGTTGCCAGATCTGGACGGTGGATCATGATCAGGGCACGGATCATGAGAAGGAAGGCGCAATTTCCAAGAAAACACTATCTTGTCATTTTGTGGACACGTGGCATGGTCAGGTCCGTTCATCACACTCTAGCATGCATTTTGAGATGATCTAACAGTGACTTCGCCTCAAAAGGATTTTTCGCCATATACGAGGGTCGGTCCCTCGTCTGTTCGGCTCGAGGATTTGAGTGGGCGTAGTCGATCCGAACGATGTAATCCGAACCAGCGTTAGCGTTGCTCGATGGTTGTGGGAGCAGTTCCAAACGGCGATCTACTTCTGGCTCGCCTAAGGGAGAGCCGAGGAAGTAAAATCGAGCCGAGTGTTGGACTCTGAACCATCGGTGTAGTTCAACGGTTGTGGGAGCAGTTCCGAACGGCGATCTACTTCTGGCTCGCCTAAGGGCGAGCCGAGGAAGTAAAGTCGAGCCGAGTGTTGGACTCCGAACCATCGGTGTAGTTCAACGGTTGTGGGAGCAGTTTCGAACGGCGATCTACTTCTGGCTCGCCTAAGGGCGAGCCGGGGAAGTAAAGTCGAGCCGAGTGTTGGACTCCGAACCATCGGTGTAGTTCAACGGTTGTGGGAGCAGTTCCGAACGGCAATCTACTTCTGGCTCGCCTAAGGGCGAGCCGAGGAAGTAAAGTCAAGCCGAGTGTTGGACTCCGAACCATCAGTGTAGTTCAACAGTTGTAGAAGCAGTTCCGAACGGCGATCTACTTTTGGCTCGCCTGAGGGCAAGCCGGGGAAGTAATGTCGAGCCGGACATTGGACTTCGAACCATTGGTTGAAATTAAAAAAAGAGGCGGAGAGATGGAAGCAAATTTATAAGTATAAAGGAGCATTCTTTATTGATGATTGACGGCAAGCCGTTTTTACATATAACAACTTAGGAAATGAATTACAAGTTAGAGGAGAGGAATGGTTCGACACCTCGTGATACTCAGAGAGGCGCCGGGGCACTTTCTTGGTATTTTAGGAGGTGGTCGGCATTCCAGGTCCTCGGAATCTCTCTGCCCTCTAGATCTTCCAGACGATAGGCTCCGGGCCGAACTACCTTTGTGATCTTGTAGGGTCCTTCCCAGTTCGGGCCCAGTTTGCTCCTCTGATTGGGGAAGGAGATGGCTAGCTTTCTGAGGACCAAGTCCCCCTCCTTGAGATCGATGGGTCGGACTTTCTTGTTGTACGCCCGTTCGACCCTCCTTCAGTAGCTCTGTTGGCGTATCGATGCTCTTTCCCTCAGCTCGTCAACCAGGTCCAAGTTCGCCCGTAGGTCTCTGGCATTCTATTCCTCGTTGTAGGCTGCGAGACGAGGAGAGGGTATTCCGACTTCGAGTGGTATCACCGCCTCGGGCCCATAGGTGAGGTTGAACGGGGATTCGCCTGTGGGGGTCTGCTTGTTGGTGCGGTAGTTCCACAGCACATTGGGGAGTTGGTCGACCTACAAGCCTCTAGAACACCTGTCCAGTCTCTTCTTGATACCAGAGAGGATCTGCCGGTTAGCGTTCTCCGCCTGTCCATTCGACTGAGGGTGGGAGACGGAGGAGAAGCGCTGTTGGATGGTAAGATCTTCGCACAGAGCTCGGAATGCGGCACCGGTGAACTGAGTCCCGTTGTCCGTTACGAGGACACGGGGGACGCCGAATCTGCAGATGATGCTCTTCCAGAAGAATTGAAGCACCTTGTTCTCGGTTATAGTGGCGAGGGGCTCGGCCTCAATCCACTTCGAGAAGTAGTCGATGGCTACGACCAAGAACTTGAACTGGCCCGGAGCTGGAGGGAAAGGCCCTAGTAAATCCATCCCCCACATTGCGAAGGGGATAGGACTTGATAGGGAGGCGAGGTTGGCTTGAGGGAGGCGACGAACGTTGGAATGTTTTTGACAAGAGCCACATTGCCGAACGTGTCGCTCGGCATCTTGGAGGAGAGTCGGCCAGAAGTACCCGTAATTCAGAGCTTTCCGAGCCAAAGACCTGGACCCTGAATGTGCCCCGCCGATGCCTTCGTGGAGCTCCTGTAAGGTGTAGTCGGCCTGTTCTGGGGAGAGGCACTTTAGGTATGGTCGGCCGTCAATCTGCGAGAAGGAGCGCTTTTATAAGATCCCCTCGATCAAGACATACCGCTCGGCTCTAGTTTTGACTCGGCGTGCTTCTTTGGGATCCTCGGGGAGGAGTCCGTGTAACGCCCCGAATCCCAAATATACTGAATTCGAGATGTTCTACAGGATCTTTTCACTTTCTTTAGTACAATTTTACAGGGAAATTTAAACTTTTCACTTTACATCAGAGTTACATCAATATTACACTTTACATGTTGCACAGCGGAAGTAAAATTTACAACAATTAAATAAATGTACAACAAAATGGTATAATCTTTAAGCATCCATTCCTCTTTAATCTTTAACATGTCATTTACCTGCATATAAGACTGTGGGTACGTCAGTTTATTCAACCGACGATCATTATACACGACCATCCTCTCTATGCCGGAAATAGTATAACTTAATTTTCCATATTTAACAAACACAAACTTGTCACATTTCAATTTAAGGGGACTACCCTATTGATGTCGTGTTGTGATTGTCACTTAATCCTTAATGCATTTATTTATGTTACATGACACTAATGCACACTTGTTCGGATTCTATGCATCCCATACTACATAGGTCCGAGGGCAAGCCCTTAATCGTTCTCCATCTTTATAGGGTTCAATCCCTCGTTATGATTTAGTCTACTATTGTAACTACGGTAGTGTCTTAGATGTCCTATGATCTACGAGCCCATGTCCAGGCAACCTGGAGGGGAATCCCACGCACTGACACGACGCATCGAGCAGGCAACCTATGGACAATTCAGCCTCCGCCATGGAACAATGGCACCACCCATAGCCACTCGAACATCCCACGAGCGTCGCCACCGGGACGATAATTCTGGAGTAGCACCCATGCCATGTCTTGACTCATCAAGCAGGCAGCCTGTGGATCGCTCTCACACCGCTAATCCGATGGCCCCCATACTCGTGTTTTTCTTCTACTTTCATCACGTCTTCACTAATGTGCTAGTCCTTAGTTTAATAGAATCATGAATAAAATCAAATTTCTAGAGTTAGCCTCTCCGCTAAACCGGACTTATTCATTTATGCCATCGTGACCAACCTTGGTCTTTCATTTCAATAATTCATTTCATTTTCTTTCCAATTGCCGGGGGAGACTTAGCTACTCTTTCGATTCAATTTCAATCCACAATGTCCACATTGAGTACTTATAACTCATAAAATTCGTATTCATAGCCAACGAATTTCTTTTTCATTAACGTGATCTCTAATTCATTCATTAATCCATACATGAACTCATGCACTTTATCAATTACTAATTCCACATTTGGAATTCACATCACTAATGAATATTCATACTTCATATTTTTCCACATTATTCTCAAGTGAGAATAAATTTGCATTATATCACACAACAAGGTTCTTTTTGCCAAATCACTTTCTAATACACCATTATTATTTATTCTTATAAGCTATACTTTTTCACAAATATATAATCTAGAACCATAGTTCTAATTATGTCTTTTATTCACAAACCATAGTGTATTTCATTCAAATAATGCCCAAATCACTTTTATAAAATCCCTTACATTTTTATGAAAATAACCATATTTTTTTCATAATTTTTGGATGCCTAGAAACCCAAAAAAAATATTTTTTTCATACATGCCGAGGGTAGGAATCGAACCAAGGCACACGGAGGACAAAGCCAAGAGCACCCGCCACTAGGCCGAACTGTGCTAGCGGTATAAAGGGGGCAAAAATAGTATTTATTACTTCTGATCGGTAAGTTATATGCTTACAAAAAATGTGAAATATATATATGCGGCTACAAGGATTCGAACCGGTCAACCCAGAGAACCCAACCACACCGCAAGACCACTTGAGCTACACGCTTAGTTGTCACAGTACACATTAAATTCTTTTTGAACCACTTCTTGCTGTTGTTAAAAATGTCTCGATGTTCAACTAGCTTTCTTTTCGTTTTGCTCTCATCAAATTATACTGTATAATTCCGGAATACTTCTCCCTCACATAATTCATATGTCAGTGTGAGCAAAATAATTTTTGTGATAATAAAAACATATTTTTACACTTTCAATACAAAATATACATTCTAACACTCTTCTTTTTGATGTTTCTTTGGCCCATAGTGTTCTAATCTTTTTGACAATACACTTCACATCAATCCACTGATTTTAATAATTTATCTACATACAACTCTTATTGAATTTATTCATACCCAATATTAACATGAAGGGTCTACTTGACACAAACTCAAACTACTAACTTTGGGGGTAGTTTTTTGATAGTAACAAATGTAGTTTCATTAAATCAACATATGCTTCTAGTCAAATCATGTACATCACAAAATATATAACCACCTATCAATTAGCATGCTCATAACTCAAACATTCAAGAAAGTTACTCTTTTCAAAAGTGTGCTCTTTCTTAATCAATTTCATGTTTCAAATGTCCAATTAAACTAGCATTCTTATTAGTATTTTCCATGCATCATGTCTCAATATCATATTAGCATCATTCTTAAGGAAATTTAATCACTATCATTCATTCATTCTAACAAGCATGGAGAATTTTACCCACAACTCAATTTTAACAATAGAACCACATGCAAATTGTTCATTAACATTCCAATCAATTTATGAACTAACTTTTCCCATTAAAAATGTATTCTTGTTAAAATTTTCCATGCATCATTTCTAATTAGAAATAAGGAAAATCAAACCCACCTTGTATGGAGAGAAAACAACACAATAGCAACAAGGTCCTTGCAAATGAATGCACCTCCTCCTAGACGCTCGCACACACCTCCACAGGCACTAACCGAAAGCTTCCCCCCTTTGATGCCGGCCTTCTTCTCCTTGGAAAAATGCAAGCAATCCCACACAATCTCTCAATCTTTTTAACTCACAACTACTAGTAAATAATGCTATTAGACTATAGGTTTAGAAAGATATAATTTGCATAAGAATACTAGCCATGGGAGGGGGTATTTATACTAGAAATCAAGTGAAATGGAGGGCTAGGATTAACTAGTTGGTTGTAGGATGGAAGGCCAAGATGAAAGTAGGAGTTATAAAAACTACCCACACCCACATAACCACCACCATGATCACCACTCAACTTTTTGAATCTCCCTCCAAAAAGAAGCAATCCCGGCCCCCATGGAGAAGTGTGCATTGCACGTGTACATGTAGTGCACGTGCATGCAACTAGGACCAAAATTATACATTAAATTTTGTACAAAAAATAAAATAGTATTTAAATAGTCTTCTACATGACAAGTTTAAATAAAAATAGATTAATCCATGGGCTTTAGTTTTGGGCCAAAATAGTTATTTTAAAATAAAATAAATAAATCACATTTTGGGCTTTTAAGAAAAGGTCTTTAAAATAAGGCTTTTGATCCATTTAAAAAAAAACTTTTGTACATAAAATAATTTTGAGAATACATATTTAAATATTTATACACATCACAATAAAAATAATTATAAGATTCAATTCAACCAAAATATTGCACGTGCACACTACGTGCAAAATAAAATAATTTTCCATTAATTGAAAAATCAGGGCATTACCGTCCGTCCCTTAGGAATTCCACTAAGGGTTTCATCCAATTATCTTGTAGCAGGACCGGTAAAGACTCTCCTGAGTCGAGGGTCTCGTCTTCTATGCTCGGCTTCATAAGGACCTCGATCAAGATGGTCTGCTCGAGACCTTGGAGGGAGGATGAGGCCAACTTGGAGAGGGCGTCGGCTTGCGAGTTCTCTTCCCGAGGGACTCGCTGGATGAGTGCCTCTTCGAACCGGCCCATGAGAGTTTGGACCTTGGCGAGGTACTTCGCCATCCGTTCGTCTCGTGCCTCCTACTTGCCCAGGACTTGGTTCACAACCAGCTGAGAGTCACTATGGATTCGGAGGCGCTGCGCCCCGGCACTTCGGGCAAGTTCGAGGCCCGCGATTAGTGCCTCATACTCCGCCTCGTTGTTTGAGGCCTTGAAATTCATGCGGAGGGCATACTGGAGGACGAAGTCGTCAGGGCCGTTCAGGATGATACCGGCGCCGCTACCCCCGTTGCAGGAGAATCCGTCCACGAAAACAGTCCAAATGGGGGGTTCGTTCGGGACATGGCTGACCTCGGGAATGGTGGACTCGACGATGAAGTCGGCGAGGGCCTGAGCTTTGATCGCAGTCCGAGGCTGGTAGGAGATGTCGTGTTGGCTCAGCTCTATGGACCACTTCATAAGCCGGCCTGAGGTTTCGGGCTTGTGGAGGATCTGCTTCAGCGGTTGGTCGGTGAGGACCACAACCGAATGGGACTGGAAGTATGGGCGGAGCTTCCTTGCTGCCATGATTAGGGTGTAGGCCATCTTCTCTATCTTCGGATAATGGAGCTCGGCATCCCGAAGCACCTTGCTCATGTAGTAGATGGGCCTCTGAGCCCGGTCTTCTTCCCTCACCAAAACAGCACTTAGGGTCTGCTCGGAAGCAGCTAAGTAGATGAAGAGGATTTCCCCCGGAACGGGCTTGCTGAGCAGGGGACGGTTCACCAAGTAAGCTTTCAGTTGGTCGAACGACTCCTGCTGCGGTTGGCCCCATTCGAAACCCTTTGTCCCCCTGAGAGCCTTGAAGAAGGGGAGGCACTTTTCCCCAGACTTCGAAAGGAACCGGCCAATAGCGGCGAGGCGACCCGTAAGCTTCTGCACTTCCTTGACGTTCCGGGGCGGGGCCATGTCCAGTATGGCCTTGATTTTCTCAGGATTTGCTTCGATTCCTCGCTGGCTCACCATGAAGCCGAGGAACTTTCCCGACGAGACCCCGAATGTACACTTGTTCGGATTAAGCCTCATGTTGTGCCTTCTCAATATGCCGAATGCCTCCTGGAGGTCGGCCACGTGGTCGGTACCTCGGATGCTCTTCACAAGCATGTTGTCGATGTATACTTCCATATTGCAGCCTATTTGGCTTTGGAAGACTTTGTTGACGAGGCGCTGGTAGGTGGCTCCAGCATTCTTCAATCCGAACGGCATGACTCTATAGCAGTAGTGGCCTTGGTCGGTAATGAAGGAAGTCTTCGGAATGTCCGGGGGGAACATTCGGATCTGATTGTAGCCGGAGAAGGCGTCCATGAAGCTGAGGAGCTCATGGCCCGAGGTGGCGTTGATGAGGGTGTCGATATTTGGGAGAGGGAATGGATCCTTCGGACACGCCTTATTCAGGTCGGTGAAGTCGATGCATATCCTCCAAGAACCATTGGACTTCTTAACCATGACCACATTGGAGAGCCACTCGGGATAGTTCACATCCTGTATGAACCGAGCTCTTAAGAGCTTGTCCACCCCCTTCTTGATGGCTTGTTGTCGCTCGGGGGGCGAACTTACGCCTCTTCTGCTGAAGCGGTTTGCACTCCGGTTCGACGCTGAGGCGGTGCACTAGAAGGTCCTCGAAAATCCCGGGCATATCCGCGGCGGACCAAGCAAATAGGTCGCGGTTCCCCCGGATGCACTGCACCAAGTCAGAGCATAGCGCAGTCGGCAAGGACTTGCTGATGAGGAACTTTCGGCTCGGGTCCTCGTCCGAGAAGAGCACTTCTTCCAACTCGTCCGCCGGCTCGGACGTTGGTCAGACATTCGGCTCGGGGATCTCTAGTGTCTCGAGGGAGAGCACCGGACCCCCAGTGGAAGTCATATAGCACTTCCGAGCCGTCTCTTGGCTGCCCCTGACCTCTCACACTCCTGACCGGGTGGGGAACTTCATCTTAAGGTGGTACGCCGAAGGGACAGCATCCAGGGCAGCTAGGCCAGGCCGGCCCAAGATGACGTTGTAAGCGGCCGGGACATCGACAACCATAAAGTCCATCGACTCGGTCCGGGTGGTAGGGGTCTTCCCAGCAGTTACGTCCAGGGTGATAACCCCCTCAACAGTTACTGGTACCCCCGTGAACCCGTGGAGCGTGTAGCCGGCCGGTTTGAGGCGATCCCGGGACAGCTGCAGCCCTTGGAAGGCCGAGAGGAAGAGGATGTTGACCAAACTCCCGTTGTCTACCAGGACCCTCTGCACTTTGAAGTTTGCCATGCAGAGGTCGATAACAAGTGCATCGCAGTGGGGAGTTCGGACCCCCTCGAGGTCTTCATCAGAGAAGGTCACCGGGACGCCGAGGCCTTTGGAAGGAGGGGCGCTGTGAACTGAGTTGACCTCTCGGACGAAGTCCTTCCGAAAGGAGTTGGAGGAGCCCCCCATGGGGCCCCCTGAATAAGTTGCAGGACCCGTTCTTCCTCGAACTCGGGGGTTTCATCGCGCCACTCGGAGTGCTTGTTAGCCCCCCGAGGCGGAGGAGTGGTGCGATTCGCCCGATCGTTTGCCTTCACAAATTTGGCCAACTGCCCCCTCTGGATGAGGGCCTCTACCTCATTTTTCAACGCCCGGCAGTCGTTGGTGTCATGGCCGTGGTCCCGGTGGTATCGGCACCATTTCTCTTTGTTTCTCCTCTTGGCGGGGTGTTCATCCTCGGAGCCGGAGGTATGACTCCTTCCTTCTCCACTTCCATCAGGATGGTGGAGACATTGGTGGTGAGGGGAGTGAACTTCTCGAACCTGGGGGGAGGACGGCGCTGACCGTTATTGTCCTTCTGCAGCTTCTTGGATCCTTCCTCATCCCCCATCTTCCTCTTCGAGCCGGAGGCAGGTCCTCCGAAACTCGGGAGGCACTCGGCCTCTTCCGCTCGAATGTACTTCTCGCATCTTAGGAGAAGATCGGCGAAGTTGTGCGGAGGCTTCTTGGCGAGGGACGACCGGAGGTTGGAGTTGAGGACGTTCGACTGGAACGCAACGGTCGCCACTGACTGGTCGAGGGAGGCGATCGACCTGACCTCTGCGGTAAATCTCCTCACATAGTCCCTCAGCTTTTCTCCCCTCTCCTGTCGGAGGTGGAGTAGGGAGAGGCTCGTCTTCTCTGTTCGCCTGCTACTCACAAAGTGAGTTATGAAGAGCGTTTCGAACTGCTCGAACGAGAAGATGGAAGAGGGAGCGAGCTGGGAGTACCATTCCCGTGCCGACCCCTTGAGAGTGGCAGGGAAGGTCTTGCAGAGCATGGCATCGGAAGCTTGATGGATCAGCATTAAGGTCTTGAAGCTTTTGACATGATCGACAGGGTCTGATTCCCCTGAGTACGTTTCAAACTGCAGAGGTTTGAAACCCCTCGGGATGGGAGCCTCCATGATTGTCCGAGAGAAGGGGGGGTCTGTTGGGGTGGACGGTCCCTGCTCTCAACTCCTCCTCTTTGTCCATGTGACCGATGCGCCTCTCCATCTCGTGGAGACGACGGTAAAGGGCATCGTCCCTCCATTGGTAATCAAACGATCCCCTGGACTCTTCTTCATAGGAAGGGGAGCGGGGACTGCGGCGTCGATAGTCCTGGGATCGGCGAGGACTATGATGTTGCTGGCGACTGGGAGCCGGGAGAGGACTTCTGGATCGGTGGCGAGGACTTGGAACCCGTGGGGGTGTTGGAACCCTCTGGGCATTATGGTTGTTGGGGCGAAGGTTGAGGGCCTGCAACACAGTCTCCTGGAATTGTAGGAACTCGGCACGAGTGATGGGTGCCTCATCGTTCCTCGGGCGATGTCGATCAGCGGGGGATGTGGCCTTCTCCTACGATGCTTGAGAGATTCCCCCCGGCCCCTTCGGTCCGGAGACCTCCTACCGTCTCGGCGATGAGGAGATCGCTCACCTTGATGTTGGAGGGGGGCTCCCTCTCGGGCCCGCCTCTCATCTAGATGGTTGCGAAGGTCCTCATCCTTTTGGCGATTCAGGATGGTGTTGCGGAGATCGGAGGCTCGGGGGTTATGGGAAGCCATAGAGTCCGAGGAGGCATTGTGAATTGAGACATGGTCTGGGTGGAGAGGTTGCTTCTGCCTCCGCTGGTTCTGACCAGCAGGACCATTCGGGGGTTGTTGGTTCGGAAGAGGAGGCTGGCCATGTTGGGCCGGGGGAGGAAGTTGTTCGGGGTATGGAGCAGGATGGACGGGGACTTCCTCTGGCTGATCGGCGGGATTGGGTCTGCGGTTGGACCCCCTAGATCTGACCTTCTTGGGAGGTATGGTTGGAGAAGGGCTAGTCGACGAGGAAGAGGCGGAGGCTATTCGTGTGGTGTTTCCCACAGACGGCGCCAATCTGTTACCGCTGATTCTGGTGTGGGGGTAAACAGATGAGATTTGTGAGTTCGCGGAAAAACCTGAATAGCAGATCCAAGCCTCCTGATTCCTGCCGCTACCTACAAGGAAGTGCGATACACCGGGGTTGATTCCGGTGACGCACCCTCCGACGCTCTTGTTAGTAAACAGTGATGATTAAGAAAGAGCTTAAGGTGGAAAAAGAGTGATCACCTGATCACAGTGGTAGGTGGGAGGTATTTATAGTCGCCATGGGAGTGATTAGGGGCCTGATTCCCTGTGTAACTGTCAGGAGTAAAATCCTCCCAGTCAATTTAGGAAACTGACCCCTTTAGGAAACTGACCCCTGATTTCCGGTGAGAGCAAATCAGGCCCGTTGATTCAGTAAAATCAGTGACCCTGATTTTTCTCTTGCTGATCTGGATTTGTCTTGGGTCGGGACCCGTACCCAGTTGGAGCGGATCCGTTCGCAGGTTATTGGATATGTGAGAAAGAGACCCGGTACCCGTTTCGAACCCATTTGTATGTGAAATTACCGTTTTATCCCTGAACTTCAAGATTCATGCCCAATCTGGACGGCTCCGATTTAACCCCATTTTTAGCCATATCAGTTGTAGTGGTAAAATGCTATAAATAGAGCAAAAAAAATAATCATCGGGACAGAACTCTAAGTTCCGTCCCGCGCAAAAAAAAATCTGGGCATTTTAAATAATCTATTTGATTATTTTAATAATTTTAATAATTAAAATGAAAAAAAATCAAAAAAATGGTGGACGGATCTTGAGATCCGTCCAGCCAAAATGGAAAAATGTCAAATTTGAGGGACGTCACTTCAAGTACCGTCCGAGGAAAAAAATGAAAAAAATAATATATATTTTAATCTGGACGGAACTTGAAGTTCCGTCTGATTAAAAAAAAATATTTTTTATTTTGGGACGGATCTTGAAGATCTGTCCTTTATAATATGCATTTTTCTTATACCGTCTCTCATTTATAGCAATCTACTGTTGCGTATTTGTCAAAAAATGCATAAATGGCAAATGACTGTAACATGTCGTTTGCTGTAAAATGCATTTAATGGATAAATAGCAAACGACTGTAACATGTCGTTTGCTGTAAAATGCATTTAACGGATAAATAGCAAACGACTGTGGATGCTCTAAGGACTTCATTATGTTCATTTAATTCACAATAAATAACACAATAAGTGAAATGCTTAAATATGAAATAAATGTCATGATACAATGTAAACTAGTAATGTCAATACACAACTGGCCTCTAGGGCATACACCAACATTGGGAACTCTACATCAATGGGTCGTCCTGCAAGGGCGGGAGCGGGGCCGAAGTCATACTTAGGAACCCAGACGCCTTCGTTCTCCAATACTCTCTTCGCCATAACTTCCTAGCCTCCAACAACGAGGCGGAATATAAGGCAATGATCGCATGACTCCTCTTGGCCCATAAATCAGTAGCCAAACATGTAAGTATTTTTAGCGACTCCCAGCTAGTTGTCAATCAGATTTCTGGGGAGTATGAGGTTCGTGATGCCCGAATGATCCTATACATGGCACACGTTCGACTTCTTCTCTCAAATTTTTCAGAAGAAACAGTGACTCGGATCTTTCGGGAACAGAATATTCAGGCTGATGCTCTCTATAAACTAGCTTCTTCCACCTTCAAATGATTAGATCACACTGTCTTGGTGGAGGTTCTCCTAAAACCCAACATAGAATTCGCCGAACTGCCCAAAGTCAACTGCATTGACTCACCCATGGAGGCGAAAACTTTGATGGACCCAATCTTGAACTTCCTGAGGGCGGGTAAACTCCGCCAAGATCCATCTAAAGTCAGAAAGGTTCGAGCCCGTTCGAAGAGGTTCACACTCATCGAAGGCACACTCTTCAAATGCTCGTACACCAAAGCGGACGTGAGACCTCTTTGCTGTCTAAATCCCAAGGAGGCCAAATACGTGTTAGAAGAGATGCACGAAGGAATTGGCACCTGCCACATGGACGGCAAAACACTAGTGGGGGATTTTTTTCTCAAATTTTTCATTTTTTGGATTTATAGCATAAGATAGTGGATTCTTCAATAATAGTTTTTATCCTACCTATGAAATCCCCCACTATGATTTTCGGTCCTTGATGAGAGAAAATACTTCAATATTTTATGTGATGAAAGATTTGTATCTCCTTAAAGTTTTCTTTTAAAATAACCAAGGTGTTGGTTGGTTTGCTTTGGTTTCTCTTGGATGAGCGAGGGTCGATGCTAAAAAGGATCCTTCCACCATCTATACCTTTACTTACTATCACATTTTTTGAGCAGTGAAACTTGCTAATACGCCCAAAAGAAACTGAATAAAGTAGAGGATGATAAACTTAATGGATTGCTTACATTACATTGTTGGCCCACTACTCACAGTTCAAGTTTCAGGGTGCAGTATTTTCGGAAATACTATTTGGACAATTAAAATTGATTTTTTGAACTAATCGATCTAGAAGTGATTAGTAATTAATCGGTTAATCGAAAAATAATCGAAAATTAAATCCGAAAAATTGTGTGTGTGTAATTTAAAAAAATGATCTATCCCCATTATGTAGCAACTCTAAACCCTAACATAAAACTATTATGATATTATCAAATAAGAACATATACTTATAGAGAAAAAGAAAAGTACTTGGTTTGTGCTGAGTTTGGATTCTAGGTGTGGGTCGGATCGGGTTTGCTAGTCAGTTCTAGCAAACAAAAACAATCGGGGAGGAGCAGCACGAGTAACAAGAGGAGGTGTAGCAGATGCGGGTCGAGTCAAGTTTGCGAAGACGCGGGAAGAGCGGCGGCGGGTCGAGTTTGGGTTTGTACGAGGAAAAAGAGAGCGGCGATAGGTCGGGTTTGGATTTGCGCGATGACCAGAAGGGATTTGAATTTGAGTTTGGGTCGGATTAAGCCAAAATAATGCAAACGAGCATAATTAATTAAATAAGAAATTTTAATCGGTTAATCGGACACTTAAAATCGGTCGATTAACCACTAATCGGTCGATTATATCCGATTAAATCGCTAACTACTGAAATATTGAAAATCGCCAAAAAAAAATATCGCTTAGTCCTCAATTAGCAATTAATCAAACGATTAATCGGATTTTAATTGTTTAGCATACTATGAGAGAGACTGGTGTTAAGAGGTCCTATCAAACCTACGCACTTACTACTCAAATATAATAATTCTCTCGACCTACTCATTGCTCATTTCCACGTATCTGGAAAGGCCCATATGCAACAGAGTGATATATGTGCTGAAATCCTTCAGATTAAGTTTTGACTCGTGGTTTCTTATAGGCATATTGGTGATAGACTAGATTTTCGAATGTCTATTATCTTATTGTTCCCGACTGAAAATTTTGTAAATCCATTTGATATGGGTCAGATGACGTGACCCCTCCTAGACCACAGGATCCTCTCAAAATTCGTTCACTTCCAATCATCAGATCTGCCAGGTCAGCCCTAAGCCTCATGGGCTTCCATCACGTCAAGCCCACGGGCAACTGGGTCCAGACCTAGCCCCAAACGGGTTCAGACCCGATTAGCATTGCCTATAAATACCAGGCCCTCTACCCCTTCAAAAGGTAATCAATCTCTCCGCTCTCAAAACTCTAGTTACTGTTACTCTTCAGTGACTGACTAGACAGTCGGAGGGCCTGCCACCGGGATCAACCCCGGTGTTCCTAGGCCGAGTGCAGGTATACGAGACTTCCAGACCCGAGCTGAGCCTCCAAATCTGAGTCGGGCATCCTACCTCCACCTCACTCCCGCATACTCCCTAGCCGTTCCCTCGACTGAGGGTTGGGCGTACCGTCAGTACCGAAACTTCCGCAAAAATACAAATTGAGAAGAACTCACACCTGGTGCAGCCACCCCCCAAAAACAAACCGCATCAGGTTGGTGCCGTCTGTAGAAAATACTCGGTGCGGACATCAGTCCGAACCCAGTCCTTAACGGCATCCCATCAATCCGAGCTCACATGGCACCCAAGCCCAGGAGAGCACGTCGCCATGATGCTCCTCCCCAGGATGCCCCCGCCGACACTCATGGATACAACAACCCGAGGGACAGCCTCGGACCCGAGTCGGGCGCCTCTCGCTCGGTCGTACCCGACCTGCTCGGATCATCCAGAACCGACAGGAAAATCGAACTAGGGGAGGGGCCGCTTCCAACTCGGTTTCGAACCGTCCCAGGCATCCACCCCGAGAGAGGGAGCCGGCGCTCAGCTGCATCGGCCGGAGGCCGCCACCCCCACGCGACTCGACCGAACGAGCTCCAGTCACCCACCGTGAGTTCCAAGACTTCCGGAACGAGATCATGGAGGCTATCATAGGGACCCCTGTCAACGAGACGCTCCACCGCTCTCACTTATGGTCGGATGTTGGAGCCAGTGCGTCTCGCGGCCTGACAATCCCGCCAGTGTATGATGAGGACATCCTAAAATGCTTCCAAGAAATGGAGAACCGCCTCGACCACTTCGGCAACGGCGGTGCGAGGCTGGCTCAGGGTCAGAGGCCGACCCGACCTCCTTTCTACAATCCTACAAGCGGTCATACCTCAAAATTTTTGACCTCCCCAATTCGAGACCTATGACAGCGAGGGTGATCCTGTTGATCACATGGAGGGTTTCAAGACCCTCATGATGATTCACAGCGCTTTGGATCCCCTCCTATGCCGTGCCTTCCCGGCCACCCTTCGGGGTCCAGCTCGGGAATGGTTCTCCAAGCTCGTCCCCGACTGATCTACTCGTTCGACCAAATGGAGGCCAATTTCCTGGCCCACTTCGTGACCAGCAGAAAAGGCTAGAAAATGAGCGCATCCTTACTGGACCTTCGACATGAAGGAAGGGGAGTCGCTCCGGCAGTTTGTCCGGAGGTTCACCATGGAGGCAAGGTCGGTCTTCTCCCTCACCGTTGGGGTCGCCTCGGCGGCGTTCCGACACAATGTCCACGGTCAGTTGAAGGCATCCCTGGCGAAGAAACCTCTCATTGATTTCCCTGACCTGCTCAATCGGGTCGAAAAGTACATCCGGGCCGAAGAGGCCCTAAATCCCGAGGATACCAAGGAGATTTAGTGAAAGGGGAAGCGCAAGGCCGACGAGGCAGAGCCAGCAAAGAAGGTCCCAAAAGATGGAACCATCATGAAGAAGGCCCCAACGATCTCGCGCTTCGAGAGGTACATGCCCCTGACACAGAACATGTTGGCTATCCTCTTAGCGATCGAGGACAGGGACCTCGTCCAAATGCCGCCTCGGCCGACCAACAACAAGAAAAGAGATCAGAGGTTCTACTATCGCTTCCACCGGGACAACGGGTACGACACCGACTACTGTCGGGCCCTGAAGGCCGAAATCGAGGCCCTTATCCAACGAGGGTACCTCCAGGAATTCACACGGGAAAACACCCGAGACCGAAGAGACACGAGGAACCAGAGGCCTTCCCCTCCTCCTCGTGCCCCCAAACCACGTCCCGATCGGAACCCCGAGCCTGAAGAAACCGAGGGTCAAGCCATCCTGCATTGCGTCCATGGGGGGCCCATGGGAGGAGAGTCTAGCACTTCCCGCAAGGCATTCATCCAAGAGGTAAATGTGGTTCATGGTCTCCCTTCCCCCAGGTATAGCAGCTCCTTGTCTCCTTCTCAGGGGAAGACCTGGAGGGAGTTCGGCTCTCGCACTGCGATGCGCTCGTCATCAGCCTCAGCATGGCAAACTACGAGGCCCGTCGGATCCTTGTTGACAATGGGAGTTTGGTGAACATCCTCTTCCTAGAAGCATTTGAGAACCTCAAGCTCTCCCAGGATAAGCTGAAGCCAGCCGGGTACACCCTGCACGGGTTCGGCGTCCCGGTGCCAATAGAGGGGATCGTGACCTTAGACGTCACCTCCGGTACGATCCCTCACAGACGGACCGAGTCGATGGACTTCATGGTTGTAAATGTCAAGGCAGCCTACAACGCCATCCTCGGCCGATCAGGGCTCTGCTCCCTCCAGGCTATTCCTTCGGTTTACCACCAAAAGCAGAAATTCTCCACCAAGTCAGGTGTCTGAGTCATCCGAGGGAACCAAGAAGCAGCAAGGTCGTGCTATATGATGGTGGTCGGGGCCGATGTGTTTCCCCGGACGTCGTCGAGCAGCAGCCCGAAAAAAGCCAGTCCGAATCCGAGCCGGAGGACGACTTAGAGGAAGTCTCGTTCGAGACAGGGGACATGTCGAAGTGGTTCCACATAAGCTACTCCCTCGCTCCCAACCTCAAGTCCGACCTGATCGAATGCATTCGCCACAATGTCAGCCTCTTCACTTGGAAGCCCTCCGATATGCCCGGGATCTCCGAAGATCTGATCATGCACAAACTCAGCGTGATCCCCAGCTCGAAGCCGATCGTCCAGAAATGACGTAAGTTCGCCCGGAGAGGCAGCAGGTAGTGAAAGCAGAGGTGGAAACACTCTTGTCGACCCGTTTCATACAGGAGGTTAGCTACCCTGAGTGGCTGGTGAACGTCGTGATGGTCAGAAAGGCGATCGGGAGCTGGAGGATTGCATAGACTTTACTGACCTCAACAAGGCATGCCCTAAAGATCCGTTCCCTCTTCCCAACATCGATGCCCTGATCGATGCAACGTCGGGTCACGAGCTCCTTTCTTTCATGGATGCCTTCTCAGGATACAACCAGATCCGAATGTTCCCCCCTGATATAGCCAAGATGTCCTTCGTCACGGACCAAGGTCTTTATTACTACCGGGTTATGCCCTTTGGGCTGAAGAATGCTGGTGCTACTTATCAAAGGCTCGTCAACCGTGTCTTCAAGGATCAAATCGGTCGCAACATGGAGGTGTACGTCGACGACATGCTCGTCAAGAGTCAGCAGGGACAGGACCACGTCGCCGACCTGGAGGAAGCCTTTAGGGTCCTTCGGACCCACAATATGAGACTCAATCCGGCAAAGTGTGCATTCGGCGTCTCCTCAGGGAAATTCTTAGGGTTCGTCGTCAGCCAGCACGACATCGAGGTGAACCCCAAGAAGATCCAAGCCATAATAGACATAGCTCCTCCTAAAAACATCAAAGAAGTCTAGAGGCTCACGAGAAAACTGGCAGCTATCGGCCGTTTCCTCTCCAAGTCCGGAGAGAAGTCACTCACGTTCTTCAAAGCATTCAATTCAAGTACTCACGGACCAGCCTCTGAAGGCCGTACTCTACAAGCCCGAGAGCTCCGGATGACTAGTCAAATGGTCGACCGAGCTCAGTCAACACGACATCGGCTATCAGCCAAGAACGACCATCAAAGGGCAGGTCCTCACCGAGTTCATCATGGAATGCACCATCTCCGAGCAACCCGAAAGTGGGTAGGCCAACCAGGTGTGGAAAGTTTACGTCGATGGCCCCTCCTGCGAAGCGGGGAGTGGCGCGGGCATCATTTTGCAAGGACCTGACAATTTCCTTCTCCAATATTGCCTCTGCCTCAATTTTCCAGCCTTTAACAACGAGGCCGAGTATGAGACCATGATTGTTGGGCTTATCCTAGTGCATCAGGCAAGTGCCAGACAGATCAGGGCCTTTAGCAACTCTCAGCTCATGGTCAATCAGATTACCAAAGAGTACGAGGCCCGGGACGTTCGGATGATTCGATACTTGGCCGTGGTTCAGCGACTCTTGGCATCCTTTGATGAATCTGTAGTCTTAAGGATCCCCAGAGAGCAGAATGCCCAGGTAGATGCTCTGTCAAAGTTAGCCTCCTCATCCTTCGAAGGTCTCAACCGCACCGTCCTGATCGAAGTACTCCTGAAGCCGAGTACCGACCTCCCCGAGACCCACCGCATAGAAGACGGAGCTCAGCCTAACGATTGGACCACTCTCATAAGAAAGTTCCTAACCAAAGGAGAGCTCCCCGAAGACCGAGCCGAAGCAAGGCCGATCAGGGTCCGTCCAGAGAGGTTCGCCATGATCAGCGAGACTCTCTTCAAACGATCGTATACCACGATGGACGGAAGGCCCTATCTCCGCTGCTTAACCCTCGACGAGGCAAAGTATGCTCTCAAGGAGCTCCATGAAGGAATTGGCGGGTGCCATATGGGAAGTCATTGCTTGCGCAAAAGGCTCTGAATCACGGGTACTACTGGCCCACAGTATTGCAAGATGCCCTGGCTCTGGTAAAAAAGTGTGGCCCTGTCAAAGGTTCTCCTCGGTGAAAAGAGCTCTGCAAGCAAACCTCCACTCCCTGGCCAGTCCTACCCCCTTTGCTATGTGGGGGATGGATCTGGTAGGACCATTTCCGATGGCAACGGGCCAAAGAAAGTTTCTCATAGTGGCGATCAACTACTTCACCAAGTGGATCGAGGTCGAGCCCCTAGCCACGATCACCGAGCAGCAGACCCAATAATTTTTCTAGAAACACATCGTCTGCCGATTCGGGATCCCATAAGTACTCATCAGAGATAATGGGACTCAATTTGTGGGTAAGAATTTCTGAACGTTCTGTGAGGATTTTGGGATCTAGCAGCGCTTCTTTTCGGTATGCCACCCGCAGTGAAACGGCCAGGCCGAGAATGCGAACCGCCAGATCCTTGATGATATCAAGAAACGACTTGATAACTCTTTCAAAGGGTTATGGGTCGACGAGCTGCCGAGCGTTCTCTGAGCCCACCGAACGACGAAAAGAACCCCTACAGGAGAGTCATCATTTAATCTGACATACGGTATAGAGGTCGTAATTCCCCTGGAGATCGGGCTCTCTTCGCCCCGAATCATGGCCTTCGACGAAGCAAGCAACTCGGCACAGCTACATGCCGACCTGGACCTCATAAACGAGGTCAGCGAGAAGTCTGCCATCAGAAGAAACACCTACTAGAAGAGGATCGAAAGGATCTACAACAAAAAGGTGCAGCCCACCGACATCAAGCTGGGGACCTCATCCTTCGGAAGCTGGCGGTATCTAACCCCGGCCAAAAGAGGAAACTGGCCCCAAACTGGGAAGGCCCGTAAAAAGTTTCTGAGGTTGTATGCCCGGGCACATACTGTATCACCGATACAGAGGGCAAGGCTGTCAAGAGGCCCTCGAACGCGGAGTACCTCATCAAATTCCTCGAAGGGGTGGATTAGCCTCTGCAGATGCCCACATGTAAATTATAAAAAATGTAATCGGCACGTCGTACCTTGTTTTGTAATGTCAAAATATGTTATAATTATGCCAGCTTTCTTAAAACAAGCTTCGACTTCGTATTTACTCTCTTAAGAAACATGTCTCAGGCTCGACCTTCGGAAGAAACCTCGAGCCACAAAAAGCTTCCCTTACAAGCTTGGGGTTCGGCATTTGGAAGAAACTGCGAGCCGCAAAAAGCTCCCCTTACAAGCTTGGGGTTCGACGTTCGGAAGAAACCGCGAGCCGCAAAAAGCTTCTCTTACAAGCTTGGGGTTCGGCATTCGGAAGAAACCGCGAGCCACAAAAAGCTTCTCATACAAGCCTGGGGCTCGGTACTCGAACGGCACCTCGAGCCAGAAAAAGTAACCTCTAATGTATGGGGGCTTAGCATCAGCCTCGGGCATGGTTTGGGCTTGTTCAAGCCCATCAACCTATGCGCTAGGCGATGACCACCAACTACACCCGTACTATCTTTCCGAGAACAGGTGTGGTGGATCGGCGTCGACCTCGAGCAGGGCCTTGGCTTTTTTCAAAGCCACGTGACCTTTATGCTCGGCGACGACCTGCAGCTACACTCATCACTGGCTTCTCTACGGTATGGGGGCTCGGCATCGGCCTCGAGCATGGTTTGGGTTTGTTCAAACCCATCAACCTATGTGCTCGGCGATGATCGCGGATACACCCGTGCTATCTTTCCGAGAATAGGTGTGGGGCCTCGGCGTCGACCTCGAGCAAGGCCTTGGCTTTTTTCAAAGCTACACGACCTTTACGCTCGGTGACCACCTTCAGCTACGCCTATCACTGGCTTCTCTAAGCTATGGGGGCTCAATATCGACCTCGAGTGTGGTCTGGGCTTTTTCAAGCCCTGTAGCCTATGCGCTCGGCGATTACCGCCAGCTACACCCGTACTATCTACCAAGGAGTACACATGATGGCTCGGTGTCGACCTCGACCAAGGCCTTGGCTTCTTCAAGCCATGCCCTTTTACGCTTGGCGACGACCTTCAACCACACCCGTTCCAAAAATTTTCATTAAAGATTTAGGGCGCTCGCCTTCGGCAAACGCCCCGAGCCCCGGACTGTTGGTTGACCCCCCTCTCACTCGCAGACAACTCGGGATTTACAGCTTTCAGAGCCAAAACTCTGAATTGTTCGAGGGCGGCAGGAGAGCCACCGACCCAGGACTCTCACCGAGCCTCTAGACCGCTTGGTTGACCCACCTCTCACCCAAGAACAACTCGGGGTTTACAGTCTTCAGATCCAAAATCCCAAATTGTTCGAGGGTGGTAGGGAAGCCACCAATCCGGAACCTTCAGCCAAAAATTCCACTTATGGGACCCCTCGGAGCCGAAACTCCGACCTGTCAGCGGGTGGCAGATGAGTCACCTCCAGTTGCTGATGAGAAAACAATAAGGAGATGGGGATTATATAGCACCCTAAGCAGCGCATTTATTACATTGAAAGTCTAAATGGTTGAAGACGAAACATCGCCATTAATGTTTATCGGAAGGCGAAACATCACTCATTGGGCGTTGCCTGCAAGAAACTACAATTCGGCTCCCTCCTTTTGCCTCGGCGGCGACCTCCTGCAAGGCCGGGCTCGGCAACAATCTCGAGCTACCCTCCTGCCCTCCTCACTCAATAAATCATCAAGGTTAAAGAAGTCGAAGTTTTTTTATTACTCGAAGAGTGCCAGAAACGGCCGCCCAATACAATGAAAAGCTTACAAATCACTCATCGCACGGCTTAAAACTCAAACTCGGTGCTTCCCACTGGATTCTTCGCGTGCTCGGCCGGTCGACCAGCGAGGGTACCCGGCAACGGAGCTTTCCTCATCAGCGGGCTGGGCTGCCTCCAAGAAAAAGGTCAGAGAAGGTCCCAATACGGAATTGCTCGCCTCCTCGACCAGACCGGCACCCAGCATTAGCTTCAACCTACGGGTCTCCAACTCTTTCTCTACAACAGCCTCATGAAGAAAAGACTCTGAAGCTGATCGCCCACTCGAGGCACCCGAGATCGACCGGTTCGTCTCAACTGCCCACCAGTCCCGGTCGGCTATGGCCTTCTTCAGACGAGCTACCTCCAAGCTAAGCTCTCCAGACTTGTTCATAAAGTAATTCACTGCAGCCGTTCGATCCCAAGCTTGCTTAAGTTGGCGAGCCAGAACACTCTCCATGGCCCCCAGCCCAGCTCGAATCCAGGAGACCTCGGTAGAACCAAGGTCGGTGCTGAGGATCTCATGCGTCTATCAAAAAGATGGGAAAAATAATAGGTCACAAAAGAGACTGAAAAACACAAGTCACAAAGCTTTGGCCAAAAAATCCTCTTTTATAAAGTCAAAATTTGGTATTACAAAATACGGTGGCCAGTCCGCGCGAAGCGTTTACAAAATCAAAAGGGAAAACATAAACTATTCTTGAAGGGGGGGGGGGGGGGTGGCACCTCTTCGTTAGCAGGGTCGCCCCCGACCACCTCTTGGTGAGGGTCCCCCAGTTCTTCATCACCACCGTGCATGGGCGGATGCTCTGGCTACCATTTGTAGTGCAGATGGTCGACCTGTTTGTCCGGGTAGATCAGCGTAAAGTGCTCCTTCGCCTTGGCAGAGGCCTCATCCTGGGCCAGGATCAGAGTATCCGCCATGGAGATCTGCACCTCTTCCATGGCCGTCTTTGCCTTCTCGGCCTCTGCCCGAACCTTCTCCTTGAAGTCCTCGTTCTTATGGTTCTCGGCCAGCAAGGCCATCTGAGCCTCGTGGGCCACCTCGTTGTCCCGGGCCTCCTTCAGCTCAGCCATAGGCTTGGAAACCTCGCAGAAATACTTCTCCGCATTTCTCCTCTTGACGAGGATCTCCTTCTCTATGCACTGGTGGTAGTGCTGCCCATGGAGTAACGCCTGACCGAGGAAGAATAAGTTAGAAAAATCCTGAACTCTAAAATTCTGCGCACATGGAAAACACCACAATTACCGAGAATTATGCCTGAGCCCACCGCGTGTAGGCTGCCCCGGACGACTGCGTCCCCAGATTCAACCAGTCCCGCTCTGTGGCAATATGCTCCGCCGCTTCCATCGCCATCGAGCCCTCGAGCAGGGTGTCACTTACCTTGACCCCCTAGCCCAGGATGTGTGGCTGCGAGCCCTGCCTGCCCACCATCTCCGCAGCATCGGGGCGAGGTGGTGGGGGCCTCTGCTCCCGAACCTCGGCCAACTTCTTACTTCCAGAGCTCACCCCCGGTTCCTTCTCTGACCTCGACAAATGGTGAAGCCTCTTCACCCTCTTCGAAGGTGGCTGCTCGGGAGCCGATGTCGGTACCTTACTGGACCCTGCGGTCGGTGCTCTGCTCTTCTCCTACGCGACCTTCTTTGCCAATTCGGCCCTTCTCTTGGCCGCCAGTTCTACTTTGGCATTTCGGTTGTCGAGCTTCTTGGCAGACATTTCTACAAAAAAAAGTAAACATGTTAACGCGAATGCAGAAAGAAAGACAGAATAGAAACAAAAACGTACTAGGGTTGGCCGAGCTCAGTCCGGCTCGGACGAGGTGTAGCTCCGTGATGCGAGGCCACCTGATGCTGTGCACCTCCACGATCTTATCGGCCTTCGCCCACTCCTTCTCAGTCAAATATCTTCGCTTCGGCGGCTTGTGGTTCGGCTTTTCAAAATTCCAAAACTGTGGGGATGTCCTAAGGCTTCTCGCTCCAGACTATGAAGTACTTCTCTTTCCACCCCTTGATGGAGTCCGGATGTCCGTGCATCACCTTCTTGTAAGGACGGGGCAAAAGATAGAAAATCCTCTCCTGGTCCCTGAGCGAGCTCATTCCCAGGATGGCTCGGAAGTAAGTCAACCTCGGCTTAATCCTCTTCTCCTGACACTTCAAAATGAAACACACTAACACTTCAAAATGAAACACACTAAGTGTTTCCAAGAGTTAGGACCGTATTGCATCGGGCTCAGCTCTCCCCAGTTTAGCACCCTCTTGATGAACGGATGCAGCGAAAGTCCCAACCCCGAGATGAAAGAGTCCTCAGGGAACATGCAGAAGCTTGACTCAAGCGCAGTGGTCGGGTGGATTCCTGGGTTCGGCATAAGAAGCTCGAACTCCTGTGGAATGAAGTAAGCCGCCCTCAAGATGGGCAGGTAGTCCCTATGCAAGGCGCACTTCACGCTGTCCATCTTGATCATGAACCGGCCATCATCCCTCAGTAGCGAGGTATATGCCAGAAGATCCTCCACGTCGTCAGGGTACATCCTGATCGACCCTAAATTTTTGCTAGAGAGATAGGGGTACTTAAACTCGGAGCCATACTCATATTTATCCTTCTTGGCCAGACTGTCGGGCCATACCCACTTTCTATTCCTCCTTCGGGGGCGATCCTTCCTATTAAGGGAAGGGGTCGCTAAGGGAGGCAACGGTGGGAGGTCTGTCTCTTCTTCCTCTACCTCTTCTGCGGTCCCTCCGATCGCACCGTGATCACTACCTCCTTCAGTCCCTCGCTCGGACCCTTCCTGATCATCACCCTCCTTGACCTGTTCCTCTTCTTTCGGGCCTCCTTTCCTGGACTCATTCTTCTCCTCCACAAGCCCCTCTCCCCTGAGGCCCCCCTCTTCGTGCTCCTCCTCTGCAGGCTCTTTACCCAGCCTACGGGATTGCAAGGGCTCTACGATGGCCCTCGCTATCCAACTAATATAACATCCTCTTTTACCGGGAGCAAGTCACCCGACGAAAAAGATATCGAAGATGAATGAACCTCCTCCTCGGCGCGACCTGAAGTGCCTGCCTCGGAGCCGAACTAAGAACGTGACATTTTAAAGCAAGAATACCAACATGTTTCACCGGAGAATGCAAAGGTCAACGAAAAGCGGTCGCTGGCGGTGTACAAGGAAATTTCTGTTGTAAGGAGTACGAGAGCAAAGTGAAGAAGTGGGGTGGGGGGGAGGGAATTTATAAGCACAGACGGGACTCCTCGAATTCCGCAAAAAGATCTGGTCGTCTGATCTTCATCATCAAGATCTAATGGCCACTAAGATCTTGATGACGTCAGCTTAGAGCGCAAAAATACCTTCTTACCCTCGGCTCTATCGACCAATGCGGCGGCTCGGTGCGCAGGATCAACTTCTCGGGTACTTCACCTTTATTCACCTAAGCTCCTCCTACAAAAAGTTTTTCTCAACAGTTTGGACCTCGACGCTCGGATGTCACCGCGAGCCCCAAAAAGTTTCTCTTAAACTGCTTGGCCCTCGACGCTTGGATGTTATCGCGAGCCCCAAAAAATTTCTCCTAAACTTCTTAGACCTCAAAACTCGGATGTCACCGCGAGCCCCAAAAAGTTTTTCCTAAATTACTTGGACCTCGAAGCTCGGATGTCACCGCAAGCCCCAAAAAGTTTCTCCTAAACTGCTTGGACCTCGACGCTCGGATGTCACCGCGAGCCCCCAAAAAGTTTCTCTCAACTGCTTGGACCTCGACGCTCCAATGTCACCGCGAGCCCCAAAAAATTTCTCCCAATGGCTTCAGGTTCGACGCTCGGATGTTACCGCGAGCCATAAAATGTTTCTCTCAAAGGCTTCAGGGTCGACGCTCGGATGTCACCGCGAGCCCCAAAAGTTTCTCCTAAACTGCTTGGACCTCGACGCTCGGATGTCACCTCGAGCCCCAAAAAGTTTCTCCTAAACTGCTTGGGCCTCGACGCTCGGATGTCACCGCGAGCCCCAAAAAGTTTCTCCTAAACTGTTTGGACTTCGACGCTCGAATGTCACCGCGAGCCCCAAAAAGTTTCTCTCAAAGGCTTCAAGGTCGACGCTCGGATGTCACTGCGAGTTACAGAAAATTTCTCCCAACAGCTTCAGGGTCGATGCTCGGGTGTCACCGCGAGCCCCATAAAGTTTCTCCTAAACTGTTTGGACCTCGATACTCGGATGTCACCTCGAGCCCCAAATTATCCACCACCAATTGAGGGGCTCGCCTGCCGACCCTAGACGCTCGGTAAGAAGGACCCCTACTCCGCAGACTCCTACGTCCCCTTGTTTTTCCAACAAGTAAGGGGGCCCGTCTACTGACCCCCTATGCTCGGCCAAGCGATCACGAGGTCGACGCTCGGATGTCACCGTGAGCCCCAAATTATTTCCCAACAAGTAAGGGGGTTCGTCTACCGACCCGCTACGCTCGGCCAAGCGACCTCGGGGTCGACGCTCGGTTGTCACTGCGAGCCCCAAATTATCCCCCAACAAATTAGGGGCTCGCCTGTCGACCCTACATGCTCGGCAAGAAAGACTCCGACGTCCCCTTGTTTTTCCAACAAGTAAGGGGGCCCGTCTACCGACCCCCTACACTCGGCCAAGCGACCTCAGGGTTGACCCTCGGATGTCACCGCGAGCCCCAAATTATTCCCCAACAAGTGAGGTGCTCGCCTGCCAACCCTAGACACTCGGCAAGAAGAGCTCCTACTCCACAGGTCTTGACGTCTTCTTGCTTTTCCAACAAGTAAGGGGGCTCTTCCATCGACACTCGACGCTCGGTGAACCGAGCTTCGATGCTTCTGTACCCGACACCTCTCGTGACTCCAAGAGGGGATCTCCTTCATCCTACCCCACTGACCTCTTTTGGAAGATACGGATCCCTTTTTCACCGTACACACCAACCCGTTCTTCCTACAGATGCAAAAAATCACTTCTACATGGCTGGATTACCCAACCCTCCAGGAGTGGGGGGCTCCTGATATGGGTCAGATGACGTGGTCCCTCCTGGGCCACAGGATCCCCTCAAAATCTGTTCACCCCCGATCATAAGATCTGCCAGGTCAGCCCTAAGCATCCTGGGCTTCCGTCACGTCAGGCCCACGGGCAACCGGGTCCAAACCAGACCCCAAACGGGTCCAGACCCGGTTAGCACAGCCTATAAATACCAGGCCCTCTACCCCTTCAAAAGGTAATCAATCTCTTCCTTCTCAAAACCCTAGTTACTGTTACTCTGCAGTGACTGACTAGACCGTCGGAGGCCTGCCACCAGGATCAACCCCGGTATTCCTAGGCCGAGTGCAGGTACACGAGACTTCCGGACCCAAGCTTTCAGATCTGAGCCGAGCCTCCAAATTCGAGTCGGGCATCCTACCTCCACCTCACGCCCGCCTACTCCCGAGCCGTTCCCTCGACTGAGGGTCGTACGTATCGTCAGTACCGAAACTTCTGCAAAAATACAAATTGAGAAGAACTCACACCTGGTGCAGCCACTCCCCAAAAAACAAACCGCATCACCATTCATCCTCTCCACCTTTCTTTCTTCTCCACTCCAGTATCCTAATTTGTTGCTCTATTGCAACCTAACCCTTATATCTGAATGCCAACATACTGTAAGAAGCAGTCTGCAGATAATTTATGATTTTTCACAATAATCATTACATGGTTTACTTGTGTTCAGGTGGTTCAAAAATATCTGGAGGTAAAGGATTATTGCCCTCATACCTTTTTCACACATTCTAGATGCCATTCAGCACTTCATGAAAACCTTCATCCAATTTTCAGTTATTGACTATAGAATACAGTATATCCAAATAAAGCAATTCTTACCCGGAAGGAAAGCAAGTGTACCGAGCACTAGTAGGCCATATACCTGATGTGGCCAGAAAAGATGAAGAACGAGAGAAACAAGAGAAGCAAACCCAAGCTTAGAAGAAAAAGTGCAAGAACAATTGACTTCCAAGGAACCCTATCGAGTACTCTAGGATTGTAGGCGAACCGAAGGTCTTCTTGTCGCTCATCATCCCTCACTTGTGCAGGAAGAGGAGAATAACTAATATTGTGTTGTGTTGCCATAAGATGAGTAAGTTCGCTGAACAACTAGGATTCTGAAAAACCTATTTGGATATCTGAAAAGAGATCAAATAAATCAGTATACAGGTAGTACCAATGCAAATTTTAGTATTGGTAACCAATAAAATTCTTGAAACCAAAATAACAGATCCACAGGAAACATGATCTGGTAGCTGATAATAAACTAAATTAAGAGGTATGGGTACTATCAAGGCGGTCTGTACAACTATGTTGGGTGCTTATCAGATGAGGGTATTCACCAGTGTGTATCCATGTAAGCACCCAGCATATATATATTTTAAAAACTATCAGATAGTTACACTTAAATATATTTGTGTGTATGCTCGGGCGCCTATTATAATTTCAAAATTTCTAATATTTTTTTGAGCCCAAAACAAATACATCCAAAACTTTCACTTATAACCATCGCGATTCACATTTGAATACCCATTTCCTATTTTTATAGCGAACCACAAAGTATACCCGTACAATGTTGTATATGCGCTTCATAATAACTGCATAAAGTTTTTACAAGTCATAAGTAGCTCGCAAAACAAGCAAAGCTTTGTGATAAATCTATACTATTATTAAGCAAAGTCCCAATTTGACGGCTTTTTACTATCATGCCCTCATAAATATAAAAGGCTAAAAAAATTATAGGGTTAATATCGGATGTCAGAAAAGTAATTTGCATGTATTGGAAAAATAATTAACATGCATAGATTTGCATGTCTGTCTGCATAGATTTTGGAAAATAATTAATAGTCTAGATTTGCATGTACTTGCATGCACAATTTATTCATAAAAAAATTTCTTCCTATCAAACCCAGTAGGTCTAACACGTGCATGCAAATATCAAAATGAATAAATTGTGCATGCCTGTCTGCACGCATGCATGCATTCTCTTCGGTGACCTACCCCTTCTACAAAATCCTACACACCTTTATATACGTGCATCGCACGTGCATTATACTAGTACAAACTAATGTGAAAGGTTGATCAAGACTAATTACAGATCATAGTTTAACAACGATGGCTCATCCGGTAAAACAAATTCTTCGATCATTAAGAGTCAGCTAATAAGTTTATTTTCTTCATAATAAGTTATCTGATCAGGAAGTACTTTGTAGGCTACAAATAGTTTGGCCATACCAGACATTGGAATTTTTGCAATAATCTTTCCTATATATATATATATACACGCACACACTCTTAGATGGAGCTGGCAGCGGCATCCTGGCACCAACCAGATATTTGGTTTCATTAGATCTTATCTTTTTAGCTTGTATAGCCGATATATATAAGCTGAAGTTTAATAACAAATAGCTTTTGGTTGATTATTGACTAATTAAAATAATCGACAGACTTCTTCAATTATTTTATCTCCTCTTTTCTCTGTTATTGTATGCTTCACCAGTAGCACCCAGTTAGAGTAAACCCCGTTTTCACGTATTTTCTGAGTATTTCCTGTGTTTCGATCCAGTATAAAAATTTTCGTTTTCTTAAATTCGTTTTTTTTGTTTCAAATTTATTTTGGATCTCCTATTAAAGTCCATTTCTAATCATTAATTGTATTTGCAGCTATTTTTCAAATGATTTTTATAATGTAATACAAATCCTATTAAGTTTTATAAGTTTATCTTATTTCTTATTTGGTTAATTATTTATGTTTTAGCCTGAATCAAATATATTATTCTTATTGGATTATTTTAATAAACGTGTTAAACCCAAACCTTATTTTGTTATATAATCTTATTATTATTATTATTATTATTATTATTATTATTATTATTACTCTTATTTGTAAAGCCCGTAGGTCAAATCCAAACCCACAGTTCAATTTTTAACCCATACCATAATATAGTATTTGATTTATTAATTATGTGAAGTCCAAACCAACTTAGCCCATTCTATAAGTTATTTAATCCTTTATATTGTGAGCCCATAATTCATTTCTTTGCCCAACCCAAGCCTATAGATCTTAACTCATTCTTTTAATTATTTATTTATACGAAGCCCAAGCAACCCAAATCCGATTTCCTTTCTTCTTAATTAATTATTAAATCCTAGCCCAAAACAAATTCTTTAACCCGTTAACACAAAATCCACAACTCGATTTCCCTTTAATCCCCACTAACAACATACAAATTTCTTATTATCTCTAACTAATCCCGCTACCCCTCATTAATCTCAACCACCCTAATCCCCCCCCCCCCCCCCCCCCAATCTAATCCCCTCTTAATCATTCCCCTAATCCTCCTTTTCCCATGTGCTTCCCGAAACCCAAAGCTCAAACACCACCGCTCCGACTACTCCTGCCATGTTCAATGTCACCACTTGCACCCTCCAATCACCTCATCTCCTCTCCCTTGTCTCCCCTTGCTGCTACTCCCATTGCGACCAAGCTCTAACAACCACCGTACAGCAGCAACCCCCCTTCATCCACCTACTCTCCACCTCGCGACTGCCCCCCATTACTGCTCCTCAGCCACCAAGCACCCTGCCTCTTCCTCCTTGCCATCTCCATTCATCGCCTTGCTACATCGCTTGAACCTCCTTAGCGCCACCCAACGCCACTACTCCTTTCCTTCAAACTCCGACAGCTCCTCCATTTCCCCATCTCCTCACGGCCTCTCCCTGAGCTCCTCGTCATCTTGCAACTTGTTGGGTTTATGTCTTGCATACGATATTGGATAAGAAGACGATAAGACGATGGAGGGATCGAGACGATTGGAGACGGAGTGGAGGCAAGAAGAAACAGTCGGCAACAACAGTGGGAGTTGCGTTTGACCGCAACCTATGTGCGGTCGACCGACCCTTGTACGCAGTCTTCCAGAGAGGAGGACAGTCAACCGACTTATTGGTGCGGTCGACCGTTCGCGGCGCTGATGGATTTCGGGCTTGAGTCTGGCAGATTTGTGAAAGGCCCAACTTGCTCTTTAAGTTAGATCGCGTGGCTCCTATCGTATGGTTATCTCTTATGTACTATCCAATGGCTATTGTAACATGATATCAACTTAGGGTTTCTCTAGATCTATATATACAATTATAATGGCTCATAGATCCATATGATTCTATTGAGTGCCGAATAGAAGAAGAGAGTACTTCATAGAGAGGCTGAGAGAGTTTCTCCATTGTAAGAAGCATCAAGTTCTAGTTAGGCTTGAGAGAGGGTCATGGTGAGAATTCTAACATTCTTGTATCTTCTCTAGTTGAATAATATCTCGGTTCTTCCTCCTCCGAATTAAGGCGAAAGCCCTAACCGGGACTTGTGTGCTTTGTATGATTGATGGTTTGTGTTGATTGTGTCAAAGACTCAACAAGATCCTCATAATTCCTAATAAGTGGTATCAGAGCAATTAGGTTCGTGGATTTGTTCAAGTTTCTTAGAGGAGATGACAGGTCAAAAAACGAATATCAAACGGTTTGACTGTAAGATCAACTTCAATCTATGGAAGGTGGACATGTATGATGTTTTGGTTTAGAAGGACTTGCACCTTGCCCTAGAAAAGAAGAAGCCAACCGACATGAAGCAGGAGAAGTGAGATGAGATTTGTTTGAAGGCCTTGAGTTTAATCCGGTTGCAATTGGCAGACGAAGTCAAGTGCAATATTCTTGAGGAGAAAAGTGTGGCGAGTCTATGGGTGAGACTCAAATCTGACTACTCGGGATCGTCGTTGCTAAATCGGATGTATTGGAAGAGGCAGCTGTTTAGGTTCTCAATGAAGGAAGGTACCCATCTTGAAGATCATATTGTGGAGTTCAATAAGGTAATATCTGAACTGAAGGTGATTAACGCTGATGATCTTAGTGAAGAGGATAAAGCTTTTAAGTTGATTTATTCACTACCAACTTCTTATGATCACTTGATAACTACCATGCTATATGGAAAATTATCCAATGAGAAACTTACTATAGCCGGGGTGATTAAGGGTCTGAAGGAAGATGAACTAAGAAGGAGACTCATAAAGGAGGGTTTATTTCTTTAGGGTGTTTTGTGGTGGATGGTGATACTTCAATTAGAAGGGATGCGACACATAAGGGTAAGATTCGTTATCATTACTGTAGAGGAGATGGGCATTACATGAGAGACTGTCGCAAGTGGTTGAGTCAGAAGAGTGCTACTAAAGAAGGGGAACAAGCCCATATAGTCAGCGCAACTAAGTCAGGTAATAATGACGATTATTGTCTTCTTGTTTCAAGTTCTTCAGATGTGGATTCAAGTTGTTATCTTGATTCGGGAAGTTCTTCTCATATTTGCTTCGAGAGGGAGATGTTTTCTACTTACAAGTTGTCTACAGGCCGTAGTGTAAGAACGGCTAGATGGGAGATTTGTGAAGTAATGAGTGAGGGAACTGTTGAATTGGAGATGCCAGATGGTAATGGGTTCACACTAGAAAAGGTCATGCATATTCCTTCGATACAACAGAATCTTATATCCTTGGGTACTCTTGATGCTCGTGGCTGCAGGTACACAGCTCGAGGTGAAGTTTTCACAGTTTGGGATAGTCGTCGAAAGGTAATGAAGGGTAAGAGGAGGATTGGGCCTGGTCAGCACAACCTCTACCAGCTTTGTGGGAGTTGAAAAACTCGGCCGAGTGTTAGAAAGCCCGTTGTTCCTAAAGCATCATCTAATAAGCCCTCACTAAAATTACCGAATTGAGACTGCAACGTTCGAATACCGTTGGAAGGTGGAGAGAGCCTTGATGTAGGTGGAGTTCGTATGGAGGGTGGAACCTCTATGATTACATCTATAGGGTGTGCCCTTGAGGGGGGCATATAGCTGGAGGAAAACAGGTGGAGGTTTGTTCAACTAGGAGAGGAAGGCATAGAAACATGTTGTTTACAAAGCGGAGAAGAAAGGTCTAGAAGAGTTTTGAAACACACAGGTATGGATTCATGCGTATGCAATCCAAGGTGGAGATTGTTGGGTTTATATCTTGCATACGATGTTGGATAAGAAGACGATAAGACGATGGAAGGGTTGAGACAATTGGAGACGGAGTGGAGGTGAGAAGAAACAGTCGGTAGCAACTGTGGGAGTTGTGGTCGACCGCAACCTATGTGCGGTCGATCGACCCTTGCACGCAGTCTTCCAAAGAGGAGGATAGTCGACCGACTTGTTGGTGCGGTTGACCGTTCGCGGCGCTGATGGGTTTCGGGCTTGAGTTTGGCAGATTCGTGAAAGGCCCAACTTGTTCTTCAAGTTAGATTGTATGGCTCCTATCGTAGGGTTATTTCTTATGTACCATCCAATGGCTATTGTAACAAGATATCAATTTACAGTTTGTCTCTAGATCTATATATACAATTGTAACGGCTCATAGATCCATATGATTCTATTGAGTACCGAATAGAAGAAGATAGTACTTCATAGAGACGGTGAGAGAGTTTCTCCATTGTAAGCAGTATCAGGTTCTAGTTAGGCTTGAGAGAGGGTCGTGGTGAGAATAGTAACATTCTTGTATCTTCTCTAGTTGAATAATATCTTGGTTTTTCCTCTTCCGGATTAAGGCGAAAGCCCCAATCGGGACAATTCTTGTGTGCTTTGTGTGATTGGTGCGATCTAGTTTGCTTTGTGGTTTGTGTTGATTGTGTCAAAGACTCAACAAGATCCTCATAATTCCTAACACGAATCCACTACAACACTACGGAGCGCCGCTTCCTCGAACCCGACGACAGCAGCCCCACCTCTCCCTTGCTCCTGCTGTCCCCGACTGCGACTGTCACCATCGCTGCCATCTTGCTGTGTCTGCTGTCGTGCTGCATTTCCCGACCACTCTCACCATTGTCAGCAACCCTTTTACGTCGTCGCATGCCTCTTCTTCCTCCTTATTGCGGAATTCCCAAGCCCCGTCGATAGCTCCCCTTATCACCACTGCTCGCTGCCTCGACTCCATAATCCCGATCATCTCCTCCACTGCTGCGCACCTCCACCGCACCAGCCACCGAGGTTCATCCCTCTCCTCACTGCTTCTCCAAACATCCCCGAGCTTCGCTTCTGCCTCCCTGTCTCAACCCCTCACTGCTTCCCCGACTGCACCACCGCTCGTCGCCGAAACCCATCTCAAAGCTCTTCTACTCTGTTGTTGCCTTCCTCGTCCAACTGCACTTGCCTGCTGCCATTTGCAAAGCCCACCATCGGCAGCTCCACTCCCGAGCACCGCACACCACTACCGCCTGTACTGCCACCTACCGTCTGCTGCCTTACATCCCCTGCCTCATCTCCACCTTCACCACTGCTGCCCAGTCGCAGCTCTCCGCTGTGCTGCGCCACATTGCAGCCAGCTCAACGACCGCAGACACCGAAGCTCGTTATCTTGCTATCGCTACTCCTTCACCTCGAGACTTCATCTCCCGTGCTAGCTGTTGTGCCTCCTCATTGCGATGTTGCGTTGCTCGTGTTGTCGTGAGTCACCATTGTTGTTCGTCGTTCTCGTTTATGTTGTTGCTCTTCCTCATGGTTTTCGCCGCCGCTCGCTAACCTGTACCCATCGTTACAACAGGCAAGCATCTCTTGTACACTCTTTTTATTCCGTTCAAGCATTTTTTTTGAAATCCGGCAAGTAGTCATTTAATTGAATATCGTATTTAACTGAATTCCATTATTGAATTATTATTTTCTTGATAGTACCATTTTATTGATTCATAGTCGTCTTATCGTGCCACTGTTATTGATTTAAAACTTGAACCGTAAATTTATCGTATTATTGAACATTCAACTTTACTATCCTATGAATTGCTTGACTTTGTACTGAGGTTTCGACCCAATTCCTGACATCAAAACTTAGAACCTTGTACATAGAAATTATACCACACTAAGTCTTGAATCTAGAAAATTTTACAGATTCTTAATCTGGTTTATAGATTTTAAGTTATTGACTTTTTAGTACTGTCATGTTATAATTTCCGGAATCGAGACTGTACACGAAACCAGTAAAGAATGGATTTATATGCCTAGCTTCTGTAACTATAATGTATCGTGTGAATATGAGTTGGAACTGGCAGAGAGTCTACTTTCTATAATCTCTGATGGAATCGAATTTGCATTCCTGTAGCAACGGAAAAGTGGATTTGAGTACCAATATGTGCTACTGTCCAAAACATGCATTATTACGTTTTTGCATATAAAGCCATTATTTTCAATATTTAATGAAAACTCATTATTTTCCATATTTAATGAATTGAACTATGTATATTTCATTTATTGCATAATCTTGATATCTTCTTGGTATTGTATTGGTTCTACCATTCTCATCAATTGTACCCATTGCATAATTCTTGATACCACCGTTCTTATTGATCGCATTGATTGCACGTTCATAACTGATTGTTAATAAAATAATAACAAGTTGGGGTTTTAAGGGTTGATTTGGTAGTGAACAATTAGAGACTGTACTCGGGTGAGGGGCCCGTGTTTCCCTATATCGTTATTGTTATCGGTTATCGTTATCGAATGATTGTGGAATACTACTACAGTATCCCGATTGTATTGTGTATCGTATTGTGGACTAATATTCGTAGCTTATCGATTGTGGATTATTGATTGCTATCGTGCCAAGTACATGACCCTGTAGAATTCACCACTATAGTCTAAATGTTCACTTGATTGTATGCACCCGAACCTGTAATATGGGACGCAAGATTGCGTGCATTAGATAGGTTAATAAAAGCTTGATAGACCTAAAGATTACACTATTGATTCATTGATTACTGATCATTGTTCATCGACTATTGATTTATTGACATCGATTATTGGTCATCGATTATTGATTATTGATTATTGTCTACCGACTATTGGCCCCATTGAATATTATTTCTTGACTATAGTTTATCGATTATTGTTTACCGATCAATTGATCATTTAGTGATCCTATTATTAATTATTGTTTCGATTATGATTTATATCGATGGTTGATTATTGTTATCGACTTTTGATTTGGTTATCGTCTATCATTTATTGACTCTGATATCGTTCCAAATTATTGTTCTTGTTATATAGTCCTTTATTTCTTTCACCGCTTGCTATTACTTGTCGCCCGAAGCTTTCTCTAACGGGTACTCTCCATCTTTCTTTTGAGTTATTGTTTATGCAGGTACAAATGATGAGATATTGAAGGAACTTGATGTACTGCTATTGTATTGTGTATCTTCGACAGTGACATCCAGGGTGATGATCCCCTCAATCTGAACTGAGGTTCCTGAGAAGCCGTGAAGGATGTAGCTTGCAGGCTTTAACCTCTCCCGATAGAGTTTTAACCCCTCAAAGGCAACAAGAAATAGGATATTAACCGAACTTTTGTTGTCCACAAGAATACGACAGACCTCGTGGCTAGCTAGGCGGAGGCAAATGACCAAGGCATCGCAATGAGGAATTCGGACACCTTTGAGGTCCTCGTCCGAGAATGCAACTGACAATTCATGACCCCGAGGAGAGGATAGTTATGGACCGAATTGACTTCCCAAACTAAAGCCTTGCGGGAGGAGTTTGGCCCCCCATGGGTCCACTGTGAACGCAGTGGAGGATGATCATCCTTTCAAAGTCCTGAGGTTCTGGGTGATTGTTCGCACCTCAGGGAGGAGGAGAGGCTCTTGGGTCATCTCGAGTAAATTTAGACAAGTACCCTATCTGGATGAGGACCTCAATTTCATCTTTAAGAGCCCGATAGTTGAAGGCTTCGTTGCAATTATCTCGATGGAACCTGTTGTAAAATCTTGTCCCTTTTCTTATTTATTGTTATTGGACCAAGGGGGGTGTCGGATCAACCCTCTTCCTCTACCTCCAAGAGGATGGCGGAGATACTCGCGTTAAGCGAAGTGAACTTCTCGAAGCGAGGGACCGAAGGGGAACACCTCTTGTTACGCCCCTGCCCCGAGCTCGGACAATTTATACAATTTATCAGACAAATTATTTATAGTATAGTACAACTGCCACCACAGGCTGCCTCTCAAAAGGTGGATAACCGGATTGGTGACTCTTGATCATAGGCTATTATATTTATAGTTAATTATTTTTGTTCAATTCCCGATGTGGGACAAATACATATACTCTCTCTCTACTCTGCTCTCTCTTGCAAAAGGACAGCCGAAGCCCCCAAGGGTGGGCCTCAGCACACATCACCCTCACACAGAGAAGACGGCGGTAGCAACAGCATATATTCATACGGGTGGGCCCCAGCCCCATGCTGACATCATCAGCAAATTCAAACAGCAGCATTATCTGCTTGTTTCATTCAACGTGGCCCCCCCACTCACTATTCCATTTCAATATATTTACCTAATTGCCATCAAGCTATTTAATACCCATATACATATACCATTACTACTATATTATATATTATTTGAAAATTACGGGGTGTTACACACACCACTCCTTCAGAAATCAGCATTCTCGCTGAGCACGGGATATGCACAATCTAGTGCAGGATCTACTTTCTAGCCATTGTGTAGTACCTCATATTTTTAAATATTATTTTTAAGATTAATAAATAAATAAAAATATTTTTTGGAGATTTAATAAATATTTTTCTAAAAATTTATCTTTTTACACGTGCAAAATACGTGCAAATGTTTTCTTGGGAAGTTCAAAGTCAAAAATTATTTTGTGTAAAATCATTATTTATTATTAGATATTATTTTTGAATTTTCTGATTTTTTTTGATATTTATTGGACCTATTTACAAATATTACAAAAAGAATGACTTTTGTGTAAAATTACCAATTAGAGTGAAAACTCCAGATTTTCGGATTTTTGGGCTGGGTATAATGCCTAGTCAACTCATGGTTAAAAACTTTACTTTTTGTTTGAATTTGATTTATTTTACAAGTTTCAATAAAATAGGATCTTTTTGCAAAATTGTCATTTTGAGGGGTAAAAGTGTAAATTCGTTTTCTGGGTTTTTCAAACAGTGCCGGCTGACTTTATAATGGTTGCTTTTGTTTGTAAATCTCAAATAAATTGGTTTTATCAAGTTTCCAAGTATATGAATCTATATATGTAAAGATGTGTTTTAAAAGAAGTATTTTTGCAAATGTGTTCAAAATCCTAAAAAACCTATATTCTGGCCTATTTAAAAAGGTGGAGTGCAGCCGTCTTTTGCTGCACAACACAGAGGATTTTATTATTATTATTTCTTGGAGATTTAAAGAGAAGATCTTGGATTTCTTGCAAAGGAGGGATTTTTCTTGTTCTTTATTATATTCGTTTGATCACTTCAATAAGGTGAGTGACATATTTTGTTTTGTTTGTTTTATGTATGTTGTATGTGATGATCTATCTATTAGAAAGCATGCTAGGAGTTTGTATGATGATATATGAAGTTTTGACGAGTAGATGAATTAAAAGTGAATCCTTTCATGAAACTATATTATTGGTAATTGAAACCCTAATTTGTTGACTTGAGATTGTTAAAGAACTGAATAGAAATCATGAGTATGTTGTTTTCCCTCACATATTTGCTGTTTTGACTTGTTGAGAAGTGTTGTATGATGAGATTGCATAAAAGTGGATAAAAAGATTACCTTTACTTGTGTATAAATGCATAACTCTATTTGGGGGCCTTTCGTTGAGTAGAAACTTGATCAGTGATTGTTATGATGCTTATATGCATGGATAATTATTGTGAATGATTGTGGATGAATTTAATGGTTATTGGATCTAAGAATCAAGTCTTGGAGTTTGAGAAAGGGGTTTAGATTTGGATCTATGCATTATGATCAATTTGGAGATTTCGTGATTTCGTGAAATTTTGAGAAGTTTTCATTTGGATATGATTGGTTTTAATACTGAGATTAAATCTAAATATTGCACTATTTCTAATTGATGAGTTTTGAAGTTTTCTTGGCGCACAAATATGGGTACATATATCTTATTTCGTTGTTTTCGAAGAAATTGGGTTTTCGTGTGTTTTGATGGAGTTTTAATTGGATTTCAATTGTTTTTGTACTGAGATAGTTTTAAACTCTTTACTACTTTTATTGATGGATTTTGAAGTCTAAACTGTTGTTAAAAATTCGTATTCAAACATATATGTATATAAGTTGTTGTTTTGAAAGATTTTTGGGTAAAACTCCTATTTCGAGATCTTGATATGTTTTGCTGTGTTTTAATAACTCCTGTATGTTATACAAGTTACACTTAATTATCTCAGAAAATTAGTTCTTCAAATTTGTGATTTTTACAAAGTGGAATCGTGTATTGGTTAAAACATGCACAACCTTTAAACTGTAGTCTAGAGGTCTGACAGTCGACCGACTAATGCCGAAAGTCGACTGTCGGGGTCCTGGCTGAAGTATTTTCTTGAGTCTCGAATTTTCATGCGGAACAGTCGACTGACTACCTTATACAGTCGACTGTCTCTGCTCTGAATTATTGTTTTCTTTAAGTGTTAGATTTTCCTGCGGGACAGTCGACTGTCCAGATTACACAGTCGACTGCCGCTGCTCTGATTGTGATTTTCTTGAGTCTTCAGATTTTTCCGCGGGACAGTCGACTGGCTACAGTATGCAGTTGACTGTCACTGCGCTACTTGATGTTTTTCTTGAGTTTGGGTTTCACGCGGGATAGTTGACTGATTACCCTATGAAGTTGACTGCTACCGCTCTGACTGATGTTTTCTTGAGTCTTTCTGATGCTTCTTTGATCGATTGTTCCTTCAATATGATATTGTTTCAAAAGATATTTTGTTACAGATTAAAAATATTTTACAGAGATTTATATTAGAGCTTTAAAAGTATTCTTTTGGACCTTATTTGAGTTATACATGCTTTCGAAGGAATTGATGTTTTGTGATATTCTACAACTTAAAATATGATTTTCAGTTATTTAATAGATTTAATATTTATTTGGAATCTAGAATTTTATATAAGATTTGGGTTTTTGTTGATTGGAGAAGTTTCTTCATATAATCGTTTTGACGATGGATTTGTGAGTTTTGGTCTTAATGATATCTCTAGGAGTTGAGTGGGAGTCCTGTGATCCGGTAGATGAGATTTGTTGATTTAGACCAGTTGGGTCTTGGGATTGTTGTTGAGTATTTAAATCCGACAGGATACACTAACTCTAGAGATGAGAATTTTTGTGTTTTAATAATAACCAACTTAAGGACAGGCACTAGTGGAGATATAATGGAACTTGAAAAATGTGAGTATATGCTCCTGGTCTGTTTAGTCCAACGGATGCATTCCAGGACTGTTTGTGTTCTGTCTCGAGAGGATATTTATATGTTCGCGTGTCGAGGGTCTGCAGGCCTATTTACGGAGCATGCAGGGTGCATTCCCGTGTCGAGGGTCCACAGGTGTAACACCCCGTAGTTTTCAATATAAGTTTTCAATATATATATATATATATATATATATATATATATAATGTAAAAGATGCTATTGTATATGTGGTAGAATGATAATCAAAGTGAAAAATGAATGAAATGTGTAGAATGGGGGCCCACGAAATTTGGTAACAGCAGAGGTACTGTTGGATTTGTGGAGGGCCCCACTTCTACTTTGATTTCGGAAAGAGTCAGAGATGCTTCTCTGATTGTGTATTGAATATGTGATGACGTGTGTACATGAGTACACAGGATTCAAGAGGTAAAGATAGTACCACATCGGTAATACAAGTAAATAAAATAATAAATAAATACTAAAAGCCTATGATCAAGAGTCACCTAATCGGTTAACCAACTTTTGAAAGACAGCCTGTGGTGGGCAGTTGTACTACATAGTATCTAATTTGTCTTCTAAATTGTATAAATTGTCTGAGCTAGGGGCAGGAGGCGTTACAAATGGTATCAGAGCCGACTTTCGACACCAAGTGTAGGTAAGAGTGGGTGAAATGTATGCCTGAGATGGAGCTAGCAGATGTACGTCGGGTATGCCTGAGATGGAGCGAGGTTGGGACAGGTCGCCCAGGTAGGGGACTGTACAACTAGTAGAATCAGGGTACGGTGCAGCTAGCAGAATCAGGGTACTCCACTCCACATCGGCTAGAAAGGAGATCCTACACTAGATTGTGCATGCCCGTGCTCAGCGAGGACGCTGATTTCTGAAGGGGGGGTGTGTGTAACACCCCGTAGTTTAAAAAAAATTTTAAATATATATATATATATATATATATATATATATATAAGGTAAAAGATGCTACTGTATGTGCGGTAGAATGATAATCAAAGCAAAAAATGAATGAAATGTATAGAATGGGGGCCCACGAAATTTGATAACAGCAGAGGTGCCGTTGGATTTGTGTATGGATTTGTGGAGGGCCCCACTTCTACTTTGATTTTGGAAAGAGTCAGAGATGCTTCGTTGATTGTGTATTGAATAAGTGATGACGTGTGTACATGAGTACACAGGATTCAAGAGGTAAAGATAGTACCACATCAGTAATACAAGTAAATAAAATAATAAATAAATACTAAAAGCCTATGATCAAGTGTCACCTAATCGGTTAACCAACTTTTGAGAGGCAGCCTGTGGTGGGCAGTTGTACTACATAGTATCTAATTTATCTTCTAAATTGTATAAATTGTCTGAGCTAGGGGCAGGGGGCGTTACAGCAGGCCTATTCATGGAATGTACCTGGTGTATCTGCACGTCGAGAGCCTTGCAAGCCTATTCGTGGGGTACACGGTTAGGAAGTGATTCTCCAGTTTTAGAGCTATTCTTACATGATGCTTGCGCGTCGAGGGCTGTGGTGCCTATTCGCAGAGTATTCTGGATCTTGTTTCCATCACCGTTGTAGGATTAGTTGCATAACAAGGGATTTAACCCTATAAAGTGGAGATCGATAAGGGCTTGCACCGGACCTATATACTATGGAATGCATAGAATCCGACAAGTATGCATTAGAGAGTCAGCATATAGCATTGATGTTTTCTTGACTTGGTTTTATGCTTGTGTTTTTCCTGTTTTTCCTACACTTGACACTTAGTCTAGATTCACTTGATGTTTTCATGTATTACTATTTACTATCTTATATTTCTTGATGTTTCATGCTTTACTTATTGTTATTTCTCATTTCATTTATTCTTGCTGTTAATACATGTTGTTGATGAGTCCATGCTCTATGTTTTATTTATGTTGTTTTCTCTTATGTCACTCACACCGTTATGGCTGACCCCTGTAATTTTGGGGGTTATGGTTATCTCTAACCTCATGTTTTACAGGTAGGTGCTTATAGCTTGGGATTTGGATGCTTGTATTAAATTGATGTTATGGTTTGTGTAAATTTGTAAAAGATGTGTTGTAAAGAAAGATTGTAATTCAAGGTGTTTGTGTTTTGTAAATAATTAATGTAACAAAAGTTAAAATAAAAATTATCTGTGTTTTGGGCTATGTTTACTATTATAATTGAAGTTAATGTTGGGAATTGTGCCACGTATTTCTGAGATATCATATTGGAAATTCGGGGTGCTACACGTTGTGGAGCATCTTCTCTTTTATCCGCCCGATTAATCATGATTCCGGAATCCACCGCCAGATCAATCATAATCCCAGATTTAATTGAGCTGCCTTCCTATCCGTCCGACTAATCATGATCCCGGAATCCACCGCTCGATCAATCACAGTCCCGAATTTAATTGAGGGCTCATCACAGTCCCGGAATCCACCGCCCGACTGGGTCTATAGTCCCGAAATCCACCGGCCGACTATATAGACATGCCCCACACTCAGTGTCGAAAGTCGGCTCTAATACCATTTGTAATGCCCCTGCCCCAAGTTCGGACAATTTATACAATTTATCAGACAAATTATTTATAGTATAGTACAACTGCCCACCACAGGCTGCCTCTCAAAAGGTGGTTAACCAGATTGGTGACTCTTGATCATAGCCTATTATATTTATAGTTAATTATTTTTGTTCAATTCTCGATGTGGGACAAATACATATACTCTTTCTCTACTCTGCTCTCTCTTCCGAAAGGACAGCCGAAGCCCCTAAGGGTGGGTCCCAGCATACGTCACCCTCACACAGAGAAGACAGCGGCAACAGCATATATTCATACGGGTGGGCCCCAACACCATGCTGACGTCATCAGCAAATTCAAACAGCGACATTATCTGCTTGTTTCATTCAACGTGCCCCCCCCCCCCCCCCCCTCACTATTCCATTTCAATATATTTACCTAATTGCCATCAAGCTATTTAATACCCATGCACATATACCATTACTACTATATTATATATTATTTGAAAATTATGGGGTGTTACATCTCTGCCCGGAGGCATCCTTCTGGGTCTTCTTCAGGGCCTCAGAACTGTCCATCTTCCTCTTTCCCTTGGCCCGGGATTCTTTCCGGCCTCCTGGGTGCAAGGCCTATTCAACCTGGATATACTTCTCGCTCGGAGAAGGAGGTATGGAAAATCGGTGGGCGGCTATTTAGCCAAGGAAGTCTTCAACAGATCGTTTTGGATGTTGAGGCGAAAGCAGCGGTAGCAAACCCAACGTCAAAGGAGGAGATAGATCGAGCTTCGGTCGTGAAACTTTGGACGTAGTTCTGGAGGGACTCCCTATCATTCTGTTTGAAGTCGAGCAGGGAAGCACTCGTCTTCTCAGCCTTACGGCTGATTACAAAGTGAGCGGGGAAGCTCTCCTGAAGCTGGTCGAATGAGAAGATGGAGTTAGGGGCAAGTCGGGAGTACCATTCCCGAGCGGGGCCCTGCAACGTAGCAGGGAATGTGCGGCAGATGAGGGCATCTGATGCGCTATAAATCATCATGAGAGTTTTGAACCCCTAGTTGTAGGTCTTGAAGGCTGGAGGCTTAAAGCTCTTCGGGACTGGGGCTTCGAGGATGTGGGAGGAGAAGGGAGGTCGGACTAGACAGTATCCTTGGCTTGATTGCCACTTGTCATCCCCTATTCGGACGAGTCGGTCATCCATCCCAAGCAATCGCTTATGGACCGCACATTCACGTCTCTCGAATCGGGTCGATCTGTAGGACTCGGTGCTCTGTCCCCCTGGTGTGTGTGTGGGGGGGGGGTTGTCGGTGTGATGGTTGTTCCGAGCACTGCCTCGGAGGGCCTGGAGGGCCTCATTCTGAAACTCCTGGAACTTGACCCTTGTCACATGACCTTCTATGTGACCGTTTGGGGGTCGGCAGTCCATCATGAGATGACTGCGCTTTTTTTCTCGACCCTGGGAAGAGTGACAACCTCGACTCGAAGGATGATTTTAAGGCCCTTCATGTCTTGAACAGTTGAGGCGATGACGAAGGTCCTCCTCATTCTGTCGATTACAGAGAACGTTTTGGAGGTCTGAAACCGTTGGACGGTCGGCCCGTTATGCGACCGAGCGAGAGGGGCTCGGAGTCGGCCTCTACTGATGCTTGTCCCACTTCTTCTGCGATGCCAGGGTGACCGGATGACTGCGAGATGGACGAGGAGGAGTGGGGGGGGGGGGGGGGGGGGGGGTTAGCATGATGCCCCGCAGTTGTAGTTTTCTTGGCCTTGGGGGCCATGGGAGAGAATGGCTACCGTGTATGATCAGCATCAGAGGCTGGATCTGATGTTCCCATAGACGGCACCAATCTGATGCTGTTATTTTCTGGTGTGGGAGAAACATATCATGAGTTCTTTGGATGAAAGGGAAGTACAAATCCCAGCCGCAGATCTGATCCTAATAAGAGGCTAGTATGTGGTTGTATGTTATGCATCTGGTAGACACTGGCCGCCGAATACCTGCAAAAAATCCCGAAACACTGGGAGTATTCCCGGTGACAGGCCCTCCGATGATCAAGTCAGCAACCAGCGTGATTAAAAAGAGATTAGGTGGTGTAGTTGTGATTACCTGGTAACAGTGGTGGTGGGCATGTATTTATAGATCAGTGAGGATACATTATGGAAAGATCCCTTACTGCCTAATTAGATTTCATTGATTATAGAGCAGTTAATCCCGCAATTTTTTGGGATTTGGTTACTGACCATAGGCAGCTGATTAAACCTTCGTTGGTGGGCCGAGCTGGGTTGGTGGGCCTGTGAAAGGCCCTATCTTTCCCCGTTTGCTTTGTGATCTGTGTTGGGATCGAACGATAGAGATTAGTCACGATTTTTTACCCGTATCAGATGCCATGAGCAATCTTCACACTATATACATCTTGACGTGTCCTACCAATTGACAACTGTGAATTATAAGGATATCAAAGATGTGAAATTCATAAATCTTCAAGCTTTGCATTTAAGCTGGGTATTTTAGTGAAGATTATTTTCAGGTTACAGTTTCGAATGCATGCTCTTGGAGGTCTAAAAAATCTATAAAAAACAATCAAAATTCATTCTAATTTTTTAGCTACTCATATATATTCCCCTTTCTTTTCTTCTTATTGAACAACACATTGACCCAGACCCAAAATGCCCCCAAGTTAGCTTTTTTCCGAGGGCCATAATACTGTAAAAAGAAAAAGAAAAACGGTTATGGAGGGATTTGTATGAACAAAAACTACATAAACAACATAGTAGATCATAAAGATAACAATTTTTTAAAATAAATTAAACTATATTGCAATGCTTAAACAACTTCAACCTTCATGACTCTCCTATGAAGAGAAGAATCTAAAGAAATGCGCTCTGAACACTAATTCCTTAATCGCCATCACAAAAACAACAGTTCTTCTTCCCCCCCTATTGAATCTTCGGTTTTTTTTTTCACTCAGTAATACAAATGGGAAAATACAAAGAAAAGAGAACTAATTTGAAAACACATTTATAAGCTTGGTTATACTTAACTAGCTGAATATATGAAGAAATTTGGATTTTTTTTTTTTTTTTTTGTGATAATCCGGATAGAACCAAACGGCTCCGGCCATCAAATATATATATAAACAGTAGACATACATAAATATATACAAGAAGTTTACAAGCTGGAAAACATAAAGGAAATTACAAAAATGTATACAAAAATCGGAGGAGAAGCAAGCAAATAAGATATCTGCAAAACAAATGAAGAACAACACCGAAAAGGGAGACGGAGCAATCAACCAGGATTAAAAAGCAAAATGAGCAACCTGTAACACCTCGCAAAATTGAAAATGACAATTTTGCCCTTGTGTGTTACGCACGTGTATTGTGTTTTCACCACGTTTTTTGATTACTAACTATTTATGCATTTTCCGCACATTTTATTCTATTTGAGTCAACAAAAATATAATATTTCAATCTCAGGTTTTTACGTGCTTTTATGTGTTTTTGATGCACGTATCGATTATGTGTTTTCACCGCTACGTACAATATTTTCTATGCGTTTAAATTATTTATTTTATGTATTTGAATTCATTTTATAAAACGGAAATTTTATTCTTCTCGCATTTTGATCTAAACAAGTTTTGTACGTGTAATGCACGTGTTTTCTACGTACTATCAATTACATCGTGGAATATATAAAATTAATAAATATATTTTTCTTATATTATATTTTATTATCTTTAATATTTTTCCGTTGATAAAATCGAATTTCGCATTTTTATGTTTTACGTGCGACGCACGTGTTTTCGGTAAAAGTATTTAAGCATATTTGTTTTCAAAATAAATTTCGGAGTCTGTGTGATGCCCCATAATTTCAAAACACATATACAGTGTGTGTGTGTGTGTGTGTGTGTGTGTGTGTGTGTGTGTGTGTGTGTATATTCTATTATAAAAACCACAATTAATCTGTCCAGAGCAGATCTGGACCGTCGATCGAATCTGATTGATTATATGTAAGGCTTAATCACATCCATACATCCTTTATTCAATTCCAATCTCTTCTTTCCTATATATATCTTTAATCAAAATCATATCTATCTCTTCTCTCTGGATTTCTCACCCAAAATTCCGATCGTTCTCAGAACCTAAACCCTAACAACTCTAATCTCTTCTCTCCCGATCTCTCCCCAAATCCCGATCTCTCTCAATCTCTCAAAACCCTAACCCCAATTCCACTCCCAATCCCGACGTCCCTCCCCAATCCCTCCGAACTCCCAAACCTTAAACGCTAACCCATATCTCGTACCACCGCCGCCGTCGCCGTCGTTCGCGCCCCTCGGAATAGACCTCTCATCACCGGAGCACAGCCGCTCTTTGCCTCCCCTCATCTTCGTCATGTCAGCCATCGCCACCTTCTTCCTCGCAACTTCCTCGCAACGTGAGCCCATCCCGACCCTCATAAAAAAGGTGAATTTCTTTATTCTGGTTTTAATTTAACAGATAAATTTGTTATTATTCAGCCCTTCCCTTTTGAAATTTCCCATTATTTAATCTCATATGGGATTTGAGGGGTTCTTAATTGTATTTACCTGTTTGAATTATTCTTTTGGAATACTATCTAGCTGAATTTATGTATATAGGGTGATGGGTATTTTACCCATATTTCTGTATCCTTAATTTTGGGGTGACATTGTGAAGGATGTATTACTGTTGGATTAGAATTTATTGATAGAATTGAAAATTTTACAGATTGATAGTAGAAAGGATTTAGTTAATAAAACCCGAATCGAAGGAACGAGGTTTCCTCTTTTACAGGGAAAATGCTATTGTTTTGCTACGAAATTTTACTACTTTTGAGCAAAAATATACTTTTATTGCCTTTGTTATATATGGTTCTGTAGGCCAATAGCTTAAACCTAAAGGGTTGCTTGCATGTAGTTCACTGCTATCGGCTCCTATGAACATGCTGCAGCAACCGGCATATATCTGACCTGTAACCTCCTTCGTATCCACAACCGCACCTGAAATCGTGCACACAATCCCTCTTCTAATATGTATAGAACTAGGGTCCAACTCCACTGGAGGTAAAAAAAAAACAACTAAAAAAGTGGAAAGGCTTGGAACCGAGTTCATATCTTCTACAGATAACTTGAGACATCTACAATTGATCAATGAATTAACTTCAAAAATGATTTTTAAAAAGGATATTTGACTCAAATGTCCGACATATTTATCACAATTTACTTTGAAATGCTTCACTGAATATCATTTATTGAATTTGTGAATTATGAATTTTATTATACATTGGCCAGTAAATGGGGCTATTGATGACTGTCAACCCATATTTTAAAGATCTAATATACATTAGTGGCAAAGCAGCTCGATGCCCCCATTCACTCAATACTGACGTACACAATTGCTTAAGGTTTTATCATCATTAAGTGAGTTCTTGCTGACACGTATCTGGTCAAAATCCAGCTGAGATGTCGGATACAAATATCAATCCCAAATGAGTTCACATGGGAAGACCATTATGTGTGCATGATTGTAAATGAAAAATTTCAACTGAATGCATACAAATGTAAAAAAAACCCGGCTGATATGCCCAAATATCTTAATATTTGGAAAGTAAAACAATGAGCATATTTGTATTGGAGGGTTGGTGTGGTTTCATAGTATGAGCTATATATTATACATATGATTAGACCTTTTCTAAGGAAATAAAGCTGACATATATAGATAATATGTAAGAATGGCATAATTAACTCTTCATGTTCCGTTTTTGCATTCTGGCCCATGGTAGTACATAAAGGAATTTTGAAACACTCCACTGACATTTGTGAATGCACTCTTCATTATGTTGTTCGTTGAGTTAATTTTATAATGTTTATGCCTGTTAGAGCCGTGTTAGTATTGGTATGCTATATTTCTTTGTTGTGACTAAAATCGGAAGGTTTGTTTTACAAGTTTAGCTGCTCTATTTAGAGATATTTTACAGGAGTTTGTACCGTAAGTTTTTTCCAACTTGTTCCCCTTTTACTTTCCAGGACATCCTCTCGTTCTCCTATATATGTTAGTCGACATCTTAGAAGCTTATTTCTTACACACTTATGATTTTTGTAGAAGTGGTGTAAACATGTTTGAATTCTTTTTTGGGATATTAGCATATGCCATTATGATTTAAAGGAATTATATACTTTCCTTGCCTTTTGCATATTCCCCTCACATTTTGCAGCAGATACAACCTTTTGATTAATTAGTAGTTAATGAAAATTGTACGAAATGGGTTAAAATGAGTTAAATCATACTTATATATTTTTGAATGGAATAATAAATTTGATTTCTTCACTTACTGCCTTATCAGCAAGTGTGTATCTTTCATTTATGTAACAATTATTATTTAATTTAAAGTTGGGTATTGATTTTTGAATTCCATTTGAAGTTTATTAGGGTCAATGAATCATACAAATGATATTAAAAATTGTTATTTTTTAATTTTTTATAATTGGCGCTAATTTAATTTCAACTAACTTTTTGCAGAAAGAAGGGTTAATTGACTAAAAATTTAAAATTATATGGTTATGTGTGGAATATGCCAAGGACAAGGTGATACTATTTTCTTAATAAACAGAAGGGTTCATATGCTGAGGTGAAGGAGCTATAGTGATGTATGTTCCTATTAGTATCGGCCGAAATTTAAAATAGTGGTGTCGACACATGAGATTGTATTTAGAGGTTGCAATGAAAAAACCAACGGTTTATTGTTAAAATTAGACTTTAACAAGGTGTATGATTTAGTAGAATGGGACAGTGTTGATGAAGCATTAGAGAGTGTAGAATGTGGATAAGGACGTGTGTTAGAGGTGATAAATCATTTATTCAGGTTAACGGAAAATCGGAAAAGAAAATTAGGTGTCATAGGGGACTAAGACAAGGGGATCTCTTTACGGGCCTACCCCAGCGTAATTTGGTCGTTCCTTTTCTTTTTCCATTAACCTGGAAGTACATCCACCAAGAGATAGGGTTTTGATATGTCCCCGAAGCAATCTTAATTTATTTCTTTTAATTATGTTTAGGAAATTTTATACTAAATTGATCTTGTAGGTGTAGGAATTTTTATATTAAATTGTGCTTAGCATGTTTTGGATCGTCCTTTTTCCAAAAAAAAAAATCAGTACTTTGTTTTCTGCAATGAATTATAAAAACACAAGCTGATATTTAAATTTAATTTTCATATTTTCTTTATCATCTACAACACGTCTATATATACTATTATATGAAAATGTTAAATTCTGGAAAATAGTATTAATCCACTAAACTGTCTACAGGATGATAGAAGAATGTTAGTGAATATGGATTGATTAAAGTGACGAACTCTGGTACTTTGCTTATCTCAATGATTGTTGGTGGACTACGTAATGTTCCACTATCGTGGACTACGTAATGGGGGAGACAAAAAAGAAATCTCTTTGAAATTTTTTAAGAGTACGGATATGAGGGATGGATGTGGGGGAGATCATTGGAGGTTAGGGTTTTTAATGGGATTTCGTACTTCCGTTATGGCTTACCTCCACAGTTGTGTAGGGGACAACAAAAGTGGGGTTCTGAATTGCTTTCTGAAGATGAGCGTTAGCGTTTGAATGTTCTTTGATCATCCATTGAAGCACATATTATATGATTGAGTACATGGATTAGTTTAAAAACAAGAATAAATCTATTCAACAATGATCTGGACCATAGATCTTATATTCTAGATTAAATCTGAGCCATTAACTAATGTTACAATTGTAGAAACAAAATTAATTTCAGTGCCATTCATTTTTTTGTAAGTGGACCAATTATAGAGAGTTGCAAATAATGTTGCACATTTGGTGTGGCATACTATCATTTCTCCTATTAGGTTTGTTGTTGTTTTTCTTCTTCTTTGTGTGTGTGTGTGTGTCTCCATATGAGCATTTTCTCTAGGTACCATGACTAAGGTTCAAAATAAGGTTTGTCAAATCTCCAACCTATCAAAGGTAAACCTCAATCTTTGCTTATGTTGATTTATTTTGATGCCCGTTGATTTATTATCAGATAATATCTTATTTACTTGGTTATCTGCATTCATATATAATTACCATTTGACATCTAATAATATGCATGCTTCAGAATCAAAATTTTGGCTTTGGTAATGATTGTGATTAGAAGTTGATACAAGAGCTTGTTCTTCTCCCCTTCCTCTCTTTAGAAGCATTTTTTTTCTTACTGGATGGAATCAAGGTTGTGGAATCTGGTGTGAAATAGAGTGGTGGAGGTGAGTGTTCTTTGTTGTTGTACATCTATCTCTCTTTATAATGTTTAGCACTTTAATGTCAAATCTAATGAAAAGTTCAGCTTTTGTGCCCACACTTCACAAAAATGCTAGGCTTCCCATCAAGAATAGTAAAATTTTCAGTATGCTTAATGCTTGAAATAGATGTCATTTTTATTTGCAAGTTTAGTCTTAGTGTTACATGGATATGGATAATTTTAGTAAATTAAAATTTTTGGGCATGAATGATTCAGTTGCTCTGGTTGTTCAGCTGTTCTACTACAATTTTCTCTTCACTCTATGTGCAGTTCCTTTCCATTTCTTTGGTAATGAGAATATATGTAAAAAGATATGTTTTCAATGTGAGTTCTTACTTGCTACTCCTTATCATTACTGCTAATTAGGAAGAAAATGGAATATTTAACCAAACCAATTGTCCTCAAATATCTTTAATAATTCTTAGAGCTAATTGTGAGAGGAAGTCGAAACTGATGTGAATACTTAATTTCTGTGAATTGAATTATTGAAGATGTTAATGGATGAAAATTGTAATTGGTTTAGACTTAGAGCTGAACTTGTGTTCCGGGAAGGGAATATGTTGTGAGACTTGAATGATGTTGATCATTCATCCACAACTTTCTAGCCACTCGTGTGGGCAACTTTTCTACAATGTTTGGTGCATTTATCCAATACTCACTTCCGTTAATAAACAAACTAGAATTACAAATTTCCATGTCAATTTTATGCTCGGGCTAGAAGTTTATACCACTATTTTTATCTATAACTCTAATAGGAACGGATTCTGGACTATGTGACTATATGGATCTTGCCATACTTTAACCATGTGTGTTTTTCTTTTTTGTTTTTCAATTGTATCATACCAGATTTATGCAACATTGGAAGTTGAGATATGTGAAGTTGATGAATTGAAGAAATAATCAGACAGATTTGTAAACTTGAAATTTTCTTGCATTGGTGAAATAGATGATGGTCTTAGGAAAAAAATATCATGAAAAACACTTGTGTATCACGCGATACAAATTGGTTATGAATAACTCATCCTTAAATATTTTTTTCCTTTCAGGTTCTGGTGGTGGAGCTATTATTTGCAGAGAATACTTGTCGATGCTGGAAAGATTCAGGCCAGAGCTGCAATGGGAAGAGAACAGCGGAAAACACTTCTTTGTATACGTGAAGGACAATATAAGGCATGTTGTGTTCTATCCATCACTGATGTCGATCTCATTGAGGTTGAAGGAAGCCAACGCTTGGGGAACTGGCCTTTCGATATGGGAAATTGGGCAAGGTTTAGATTATTTCTTTGATCTGCTCTAACTTGTGGTGAGAGAATGCTTTACTTATCAACTCTGTTTTTCCTCCTGAGATTTGTAGCTTAATTGCCTTTTTGGGGTAATGTAACTTAAGCTGTTGACTCTCAAGTTAGAGTTTCCTGCCAACGATATTATAACAAATTATGGAATCTGAGATTTGTGTTGTATCTTGCAGTTATTTTGTTAAGAGTAGTGGGATTGTAATATTCCACATGACAACCTACGAAACCTTACACACTGACACAAAATAACCACAGCGTATAAAATATATGAAAGAGAAGAGGCATGTAGTATAAGTTAAGCTTACAAAATAACCACAGCTTAAACTATTTGTTGGTAGTTTTTTGGGTATTGTTTGCTGGCATGAAATGTTTAGATGATTATGTTGATATAAGGCATCCTTTTTAGCTTAGCGGAATAAGTTAATGTTTTAAATAATAGCAATAGGTGTATCAAGTGTGCGAGTGATTTAGGCGGTTGCAAATATAGTCGCTATCTATATTTGATGAGATTTTGAGATATTGTTAACAATGAGTAATTCGTTTGATTTCTTTTTTATTGCAGGTAGTTTAACAAAAAATTAGTAAAATTAATTAGGTGGTTGCCGTTGAATCTAATGCAATTTCGATGATTTCAAAGCAGACATAGATTTAAGTAATTTAGGTTGCATATGCTCAAAAGTGTTCTTCTTTGGTGAGATATTGCTGAGCCGGTATAATAAGTCATAAGGAAAGAAAAGAGGTAAGGGGGTTAACTAAGGATCTTGCAGGAGAGTGAAGTGTGCAAAATATGCTCAACAAAAATTCAATGTTGAAAATAATGAAGCTTATTGTCGAAAATGTAAAAAAATAATGTGCAAAATCTGCTCAACAAAAGTCAATGTTGAAAACGATGAAGCTTATTGTCGAAAATGTAAAAAAAGTAATGTTGAATATGAGCCAAGGTATACAAAACATCATATTGTTAGTTTCCCATCTTTCCATTCTTCAATCAAATTATTAAAAAAAAATACAAAATAATTTTTTAAAAAATTAAGAATAACTTGTTTTAGATATGTATTCAAAATCACAATAAAAATACAAGTGTGGATGCAGAATTGACTTTATTTGATGAGGAAGTAAGATGCATCATCGACTGTTCCGCAAAAGACTTGAAAGATATTAAGAATAAGGTATAATATGTTATTCCCATAACCACCACAAGTGGCCTAGTGGTAAGAGCGATGGGACTTGGAGTGTGCTCCTCCAAGATCCCGGGTTCGAACCCTACGGTTCCGAAAAGATGGGGATTAAATACCTCTGGGTGGCCAGTAACCGCTATGCTAGATGGGCTGGCGCACAAACCCAACAAAGTTAGGGCTCCTTGTCACGGGACTGGGATTAGTCTGACCCATAGAGGGGGATGGAAACCCAGTATAATCAAAAAAAAAAAAAAAAAAAAAATGTTATTCTCATAGTGTTAAAAATAATTAAGAGCTAATTTCTTAATTCTATGCATGTGTAGGAATTTTTTTTTGAAGAATTCGATAGAAAGACCAAGAAATGCATTGGAGATGAGTATACTTTTTTGATCAAATCACAAGATATCAAATATGGAAGAACAACTATAAGAATATTGACCGGATGCAAAATTTAAAAGGATGAACAAGAAATCACAAGCAATTTTAAGTTCAAGAAAGTTAAAGTTGAAAGTGATGGTATCAGTTTAAGATTTACTAATTTGTGTTTTTTAATATCTTTTAATAATATCACTTTTAAGTTCAAGAAAGTTAAAGTCAAAAATAATGATTAATCTTATTAAAAAATACAATGATTATATCTCTATGTATTAGATGAAACTAATACGCATATAGCTTTCTCTTACATCGTTCGAATTTTGATACATTTGTGCTTTGTTTTGATTGGAATTGTGCTATAATTGATTAAACTTGGGTTCTTGATGCATGCATCAAATCAAGTATGTTTAGATAAAGTTTTCAATATTTATGTGTACCAAGCCACATGCACTTGGTGCACGGTAAATTCCAACTAGTGTGTGTGTGTATATATATATATATATATATATATATATATATATATATATATATAGAGAGAGAGAGAGAGAGAGAGAGAGAGAGAGTCCCCTTCGGTTGCACACTACTTTTGGTGAGCACTCCGTGAGCACTCATAAAATAGAGCACCTATGACAAATCCGAACCGCTCATATTATTCTATATACCTTAGATAGCCTAACAATAAAAAATCAAGTAATTTGAAGTTCATTTGCCCATCCATCATGCTGTTAGAATTTTCAGCCATACAATTTTGTAATGATGTAAATCATGGGTAAATGAACTTCAAATTACTTGATTTTTTATTGTTAGGCTATCTAAGGTATATAGAACAATATGAGCGGTTCGAATTTATCATAGGTGCTCTATTTCGTGCTCACGGAGTGCTCACCAAAGCAGTGTGCAACCGAAGATTCCGAAGATTTCTCTCTCTCTCTCTCTCTCTCTCTCTCTCTCTCTCTCTCTCTCTATATATATATATATATATATATATATATATATATATGTATATATTAAGTTGGTAATATGGTTTTAGTGAATATACGTGATTAGTGTATGCTGGTGGGGGCCCACGGTTGAGAAGGAACAACAAAGAAGTGGGCTATGGAAACATAATAGTGTAATATGAAGGTATGGAGGGCCCACGTGAGCACAAAATTTGTTCTGTTACTGCCTTGAAATCGTCAAGCTCGTTGATGTGGGAAGAGAAAGAGTGGCCGGCTGGGGAGTTGGGAAGAAGAAGAGTTGAGAGTTGGGTTTTTGAAGAGATGGAGAGGTGAATGGTTAGGAGTTTTGAAAGTTAAGAAAATGAAGAGATGAAGAATTAATTGAGTAATTTATTTGGTGTGTAATTTTGCAAATTGAACCCTCAACTTGTCCTATAAATAACACCTCTTCTCTTCTCATTTCACACACCAAAACAAAATGAAATAAGATAAAGAAAAAGAAAGAGAGAATGAGTGTTCTTGTGCTTGGAGTAATCTTGGTAGGAGGAGAAGGAAATTGTTAGGATTGCTTGGAGCTAGGAGCTAGAAGTAACATCTTCTTCTTTATTTGAATCTTCATTAGAGGTGGGTGTTCTCATACTTTCTAATTATAGAACAATGCATGCTAATAGTAATGAATGAGTAGTATAGAAAGTTTGATGTGATAAAGTAATCCATACTATTGTTTGTTGTAGTATTGAATCATGTTATGTTTAGTAAATTAAAATTTCATCATGTAGTTGTTAATGAGAAAAGAATTATTTTTGCCATACACTAGCATACATAAGTGAAGAAATAGTTGAATGCATGAGTAATTGTTGGGAATTCTTCTTTTGTTAAGCAAACAAATTTTTATAAAATAAAATTTGATGCTATTAAACTCATTGTTTGTTTGTGAAAGATATAGTGTGCTACTTTTGATTTAATTGAATAAATGCAAATTCATGTTAATGAGAAGGAATAATTTAAAAGTCAGTTTTATCTTTTCTTAAATATGAATTATATATTCATGAGTTATTGTTAGAAAGAAAATTTAGTCTAGATGAACTAATTATAGTCTAATGGAAGATTAGATTGAATCAAAAAGAGAGTTTTATGAAAATAATAGAATGACAGAAAAGTTGAACAAAAGCATAATAGTATATTTTTGATAACAGAAAATACATTTGGACTTACTGGTTAGCTAGTGCAACATTGAGCACTGTTTATGAGAGGTCTTGTGTTCAAAACTTGTTGGACACAATTTATTTTTTTGAATTTGTTTAAATGAAACCGAAACCAAGAATTTGTATTTGGGTAATTCGGTAAGGCTCCATGACAGAAACGTCCACATGGACTATTGGCTAGCAGAAGGGGTTTGGTGCTTACGGGTCTTGGGTTCGAAACCTATGACCACCGTTTGATATATTTTTGTGTTTTTAATATTTTAAGGGAAGTTTAAATGCAATAAAAATTTGGGGAAAAATTCTAGATTTCCATAAAATGAAATAGAATTTATTAAAAAGAGTTGTATAATTTTTCAAGTAAATTTGAGATGTTAAAAAGGAGAAATTGAGATATAAAGTGAATTTTTGCTTGAGATTTAATTATTAAAGAATATGAAGTTTATTTTTTTTGAAGAAGAGTAAAATTTGATTGTGTGAAGTGATTTTTTTATACTCTTACTTGATTTAAGAAATGTTTGATGTAGTTAAGATACATTTTTATGAGCATAAATTGTTAATAAAATTTCAAGTGATGAAAGTGTGTTCATGAAAAGAATTTTGAATTTCATGTGATGAAGTTGTGTTCTTGAAAGAAGTTATTTGCTTATAAAGAATGAATAAATAGATCATGACTAGTGACAAGATTTTGATCATTTGTGAATAAATTGAAGATGAAAATATCTAAGTTTAAGACATGTTTATTGAAGGGTATGTGTACCCATGGTTTCTTGTACATGAAAAATTATGATTTAAGAGTTAGTGAGACCTCGGTTACCAGCACTATTGAAAGAAAATACTTGAGATATAATTTTGAGATATTGCCATGAAGCTATCTCGTATTTTGTGACTAAGTCCGGTAGGAGGTAAAACTAATTCTAGGAATGATAACTCATTCATGTCTTAAACTTAAGAATTAGGCACTTAAGAGAAGTGTATTAAACCTGGGCAAACGTAAATGGGGCACCCTATATAGTCGTACGATGTACTTCGGAACGATAGACCCAGTTGGGCAGTGTACTCTGGGACTGTGGTTGCTCCGATAGAGACGAGTTTTTAAATCCGGGACTATGTGTAATCGGGTGGATAGTTTTCGTACTCCAGTGTATATACGTATACCGGGCTAGAGGGGCACTTACGGGGGATTTGCACGACGAGGAGTCTGTATAACAGTCGGGCAGTGTACTCTGGGACTGGGATCCGTACTCGTGGAATGCCTAAACCTTGTTCTTACTACTGGGTAGTGTCATGGCGAGGGATCGAGCCATTTATTGTGGAGTACGTAGGTGCTTGCCCCCGGACCTTTATAGTATATGATGCATAGAATCCGAACAAGTATGCATTAGTGCCATCTTAGTATAAAAATGTGTGCATTAGGCATTAAGGCATCACATACACTTACATGTTTAGAATAATTACTTTTGACACTTTATTATTCATTCAAATTTTTGTGGTTTGTTAAAGTAATGAGATCTTTATATGTACGGCATAGAGAGGATGGCCGAGTATAACATTTTTTGTCAGTTGTATGTGACTGACATGCCCACGGCTTAATATGCAGGTAATGGACTCTTTATGAAGAAGTAAAAGATGTTAAGATGCAGTTGATGACTTACATTGTTAAAGTTGTACAAGTTGTATTTTATTTCATTGTTGTACTTCTTTTATTCTTCCGCTGTGTAAACAAAATGTAAATAACTCTGATGTTGTTGAAAAGATTTTAATTTCCTTGTAATTTTTTTTTGAGGGGAAAGGGGGAATACGGCCACCCTGTTTCATTAAAAAGAGTTTAACGAAACAAACCCAGAGTACTGGGCTCAAGTACAACCTACTAACAGAAAATAAAACATGCATGAAGCAACAAGACGCGTACAAACAATAACTCCCTCCAACAGCCCTGGAGGATGGGCCGACAAACCATCTCGGCCAGCTAAATGTAAGTACGTCAATTAGCTTCGTACAGTGCCTCCACGGCACATGCACACCCACTTGAAACAAGTCTGGCAGGATTTTTCACCCGCTGATCCCTGTCTTCACCTCGCTGGGGGGACCCCATCTTTGGGCCCAAGCCCCGCGGGTCGAAAACTGACCCCACGACACCTGCACTCTGATCACACCCACCCACTATCTCCACCACTCATCCTACAAATGTGTCAGTCGCTCCTACAGCCGCTACCAAAGAAAAAGCCGTGAAGAGGATACCTTCACCTCTCACACGATTGCGCTTTCACAAGCGATTTCTCACCAAACAACTATCTCGCTCACTCCACCAAACACCACGCTCCAGGAGAGAGCCGTGGAGAGGATACCTTCACCTCTCTCACGCACAAGCTCTCTCCGGTGATTTCTCACCACACAGTCTTATCTCGACTCAAACTCCCAATCGGAGGGAAGAGGCGACGCTGTCCCGAGCCAGTGGCCTAAGCTGGAGGAAACTCAATAGTCTGACAGTAGGCATTGTGAAGATCTTAGCAGTACACTCCAGACCAACTATACTCAAACCCCACACCCCCTCACCCCCAACACCAACCCACTACCGGCCTGGCCCCACGGGCCCCTAACCGAAACACCGACCTCATACACTTGAGTCACGGAGGGACCCGTCTTTAGGCCCAAGCTCCATAAACATGCATGACAACCTAATTCTCGACATCTTCACACGCACTACCAACCCTCGCAGATCGCCATGATTGGCCCCGAGAGTGTGGACATGGTGGCAAGCGCGCAGAACATCCGAACAAACATCACAAATCATGGAGGGTCCACACCTCGAATCCAATCCCACAATCGCACATCGCACAATACTACATGCTTCACACCCCCAATCAGAGCAAAAGCAAGCACAGCCCCATGCCGAATCACCGGCCTCTGGGCAAAAACAGATCTGGGTGGGTGGGTAGGCACACAGTGGGTGGCACAGAGATGGAGCCCGTATGAAAATTTTTGCAATGGCATCATGTGAGCTCTATCTCTATAGTGTAGTAGCTCCTTCTACGCCAAAACCCACTCACCTCAACTCACCCACAAGCTCTTCCACTCAATCGCAGTACCAGATGCTTACTCTTACACTACCTTATTGTTGTTGGAAAAATAGGCGGAATGGGAATGCCCTCCAACTGTTTGAGGAAATGCCTCTGGGCAACACAGATCTGGCCCATCTGGGTCGGGGTGGGGGGGGCATACCTCGCCGCATCTCCGCCGGCAAGGCCTCGCCGCCACTAGAACCGCCTGACGTCGCCGCGATGGGCTGCGCCGGAAGCCTGTTACCATCGAGGGTGGATGCGGCGTCGGCGGAAGCAATCGCCCGACATCTGCGACATCGCACGACATCTACGACGTCAGTGAAAGCAATCGCTGGATGGAAGCAGCGTCCGTCGTGGAGGCGCAGAACTTCGCCCATCGTGGAGGTCGTCGTGAAGGGAGGAGAGGGCCGGGAGGGGACGATGGGTAGGGCGGCGGCGTGGAGGGTGGCTGCCGCCGTCCCTAGGGTTTTTTAGAATTAGGGTTTTTTTTGGAGAACGGGAGTTGGTGAGAGAGATGCTTTTGGATGTAACAAGAGGAATATTGAAGTCCTCCTCACTCACATGTCATTTCCTTGTAAAATTATATGAAGTGAAGTAAAGATCCTGTGAAATCTCGAATTTGGGGCATTACACAACCAACCCTGCCGCACAAAAGATGAGGGAATACGCCCACTAAGGCTAACATCTACAAGGCAAAAGGAACTGCAACAAGCATGAAGTCAGATCTAGGAGCACACATAACTCGATGGCAGGAGCGAAAAATATGGAACAGAACCATGTGACAGGAGGCAAAACAGCCCAACACGAAGTTGCAAAGCACAACCTGCACAGAAAAGTAAAACAAGAAAACGCAAGAAAATCGAAACAAAGTAGCAACTAAAGAGTGTGGAATTCAAAGGGAGCAAAAAAAGTGGAACCTCGAAGAAAATGAGAATATAACAACCAATACATAAAAGAAAGACACATATAATAAGAAGATAGGAGGAGAGAAAGGCACACTCTCTAAGGGAAACTCGTCGATTTAAAAGAAACATACACAATATAAGAAGAAACATACAACGCAAAAAAGAAATAAACACATTAGAAGAAGATAGGCGGAAAGAAGGCACAACACTAAATAACTAAGGAAATAGCTAAGAAACATACAAACACGGTAGGAGAAGATAGGAGGAGACAAGGCATACCAAAAAATAGCTAATGAAATGGCTAAATGAGAAGAAATTGAACCAGCAGCCCATGACAACACTGCCAGCACAAAAATGACTACCCAGACCGCCAACTCAGAGGATGACAGAAAATTCAAAAATCAACTGTGCACAAGATGATGAGCCAACATTGTAGCTGCTTTCTTAGCTAAAATACGAGCACTGACACAAATCTGCAAATTATTATAGAGTTTCTTATTGTATTTCCGTTTAGCGGGGGGAGGATCAACCTTCACCAATGTAACACCCCGTAATTTTCAAAAAGAGTATAATATATATATATATATATATATATATATATATATATATATATATATATATATATATATAATATGTGTTGATAAAGAGTTACTGTTTGGTAAAATTATAAATGCTGGATGGCATAATTTGGTAAATATGTTGAAAAAGGTTGAGTTGTGCTTTGGGGGGGGGGGGGGGGGGAGGGGGGGGGAGGGGGCACACATGATGGAAACAGCAGATGCATCTGTTGTTTGACTTTGTCAAAGCCCAAGTGACGTGGCTTTCGTTGGGGCCCACCTTCATGTGTGAAAGAGAACGAGAATATGAAATAATGATTTGTCCCGCATCGGGAGTAAAATATAATAATATATAAATATAATAGCCTATGATCAAGAGTCACCAATTCGGTTAACCACCTTTTGAGAGGCAGCCTGTAGTGGGCAGTTGTACTACATAGTATCTAATTTGTCTTATAAATTGTATAAATTGTCTGAGCTAGGGGCAGGGGCGTTACAACCAAAGGGAATGATATCACAACAAAGTCAGACATGCTAGTCTCATCTTTGCTGAGGCAAGAAGAGGGTAAGAGAAAACTGGAAGAACATGATGATGATACCGGAATGGAGTTAGTATGATAGGAATTACGGAAAAAAGAAGAGTCACTAAAAATCGGTGAAAACTTGAAGGGGAAAGAATGAAGGATATGCATAGCCTCCATCAGTAGATGATTGAGACATGATTGAACCCCTAAATATTGATAAATCGAGAAGATGCAGCCAAGAAAATGAAAAGAGATTGTAGAATGGTTGGGGGAGGAAATCATCATAGAACAAGGAAAATTATAAAATAAAGAAGGTGCCTTAAAATAAGAATTAGCATTAGCAGGAGGTACCTAAGAATCTAAAATGAGGTGTTGATGAACGTGCCCCATCACACTTCCAAACCAAGAATGACAAGAGACTAAGGATTTAAACAAAATAGAATTCATATCTAGACTCAAACTCAACATTGGCACCACAGATTTTGAATGGGGACGAGCCTGATATGTACCCAATCGAGGATAGAAAACAAGTTTCGTATAAACTGCTCGATCCTCAAATAGGTTGGCAATATTAGGAGGCTGTAGAGTAGCAAGAGAATCACAATAAGCAGTGGAAGAAGTGGTGGAGTTCATAAATAGATAAGGAGCAACTGCAGAGGAGACAATCCTTTCCCGACTCAAAACTAATCTTCCTCGACAAGCATGCATTAAGCTTGTGCTTTAATAGGGAATAGTTAAGAAAGGAGAGAAGTTTAGCCGGTAAGGGTCTGCCTCTGGGAAATCCAAGGAGTTTTTGAAGGGAAAAACATCGACTGCGCGAGTAACCAAGCTTGTCGCAGAAGATGCACTTCATTTTATTCACGCACCCTCGTTTAAAATGCCCAGGAAGGAGGCACCTGAAACAGATCAGATGAGGGTCGAACCTACAAGAGGAAGGGGAAATAGGGAAGATGGGAGAGCAACGAGAGTGATGGGTCTTAAAAAAAGAGGAGATGAAAAGTTACTCCTCAATTCCTGGACCGTCACTATACTATTTGATCTAGCTTTAGGCGAGTGGAGATTCATGGTTGAAACCAGCCAATAAAAAAACTTCAAAGCAAAGCGCAAACAAAGAAATAGGCACAGGGCTAATAGTACCAAAGGCACTAGAGAGCCAAACTCACAAAAAAAACCCACCACAAATAATCAATAAAGAGCAGCAGAAAGAGGAGCAACAATAGTCTCAAAATAGAGAGAAAATAAAATAGAGCAAGAGTAGAGGAAGGAAGAGGACAATAACAAACTAACAATGATGAATTAAAAACGCCCACATTCACCAGAGTAAACCACACAATAAGTGAAAGTAAATTAGCGAATAAGAAATGGGAGAAAACAACTTACAGTGATCGGCTTAAGGACAATACCAAGGAGGAAAAGAAGTGAAATAACTCACCGCAATCTGGAAAACCAACCAGAAAACCGTACAATCCGAACAATGGCAACGAACCCCGACGGCTTCGAAGGCTGACGGCAACTCCAACAAAAGAATCGAGAGGAAGAAGGAGATAGACAGTCGGGCGACTTCGAAGGCAGATGACGACTCCAACAATAGAATCAAGAGGAAGAAAGAAAACACCAGTCGCCGATAGGAGGAGTAAACTGGGATACAAAGGTTTAGGAGGTACAAACTCACTTCCAAATAATCGGGAGAAAAGAAAAGATGGGTTTGTAGAGGAAGAAAAGATACACAACATTAACAAATGGAGTATGAGAGAAGGACGTGAAGAGGAACGGGATCTGGTCGCTGAAAAGCTTGGAGGAGGGGAGAGTTTTTTGGATGAAGTTTTTTTGAAAGCTAACTTATATTTTAAATTTGAAGAAATTTGGATATAAAACAACAATAACAACAACAACAACAAACCATCTTTTTCCAATTAGTTGGGGTCATCTACATGAATATTGGTTTTCTATTCTACTTGGTTTACTGCAATATCGTCTGCAAGGTCACAATGTATTATATATTTTCTTACAATTTCCACCAAAGTAAGTTTACGTCTTACCCTACATCTAATTCTACCCTTAATATTTATCAACTCACTTTTTCTAACGGGGGTACTAATAGGTCTACGTGTGACATATCCAAACCAACCGAGAAGATTCTTTCTTAACTTATCTTGGATATGAGCTACCTTTACCATTTATTTTATATGCTCGTTTCTATTTCTATCCTTTTTCGTTTTACCACACATCCATCCCCATCTCCCTACATTCATTTTTTGGACCTGTTGTTTCTTTGCTGCTTAACACTTTGCTCTATACTCCATTGATGGTCTAACGTCATCCAATAAAAAAATTTCCTTCAACTTCAAATGTATGTCACACCTTTGAAGTTGAAGGAAAAATTTTATAGAACGGTTGTTAGAACGGTTTATAGAACTTATGAGAACTTTAAGGACGTATAAACCTTGCTCGGGGGTTTAATGGAGTTGTTTAGACTTTATAAAATACCTATAATTGTTCTCGAACTTTTCTTTAATTTTGTAATACCCCGCAAAATTGGAAATGACAATTTTGCCCGCGTGTGTTACGCACGTGTATTTTGTACCGTTACTGGTAATACTTGTAACGTGTTTTCATTACGTATTTTGGATTTCCGTCTGTTTATGTATTTTCTGTATTGATTTTATCCTATTTGAGTCAACTAAAATATAATATTTCAATCTCTGTATTTTTACATGTTTTTTATATGTTTTCGATGCACGTATCAACTACGTATTTTTCCATCGCTACGTGTGATATTTTTATGAGTATTGATTATTTATTTTTCGTGTTCGAACTCATTTTATAAACGGAAGTTCATTTTTCTCCATTTTGATTAAAATAATTTTTATACATATAATGCACGTGTTTTCTACGTACAAAGTAATTACGTCGTGGAATATATAAAAATTAATAAATGTATTTTTTTATATTTTATTTTGTCATGTTTAATATTTTTTCGTTGATAAAATTAATTTTCGTATTTTGGTATTTTACGTGCGACGCACGTGTTTGTTTCGGTGCGCGTATTTGAGCGTATCCGTTTTCAAAATAAAATTTTGGAGTGTGTGTATTTATTTTATTTTTGCATGCTACATTATAGATTTTAAGTAGACTATTTTTACTTACATAATAATATACAGTATAAGTATATATATAGATAGTATATATATAGAATAATGTGTGCATGTTGGCTGGTTGTATAAAGAGAATGACATTTTATGTAAATATTTGGAAATGTATGGTGAATTGGGGGGGACCTGAAGACACAGAAACATTATGCTTCTTGACTTCGGTCAAAATGATGATGACGTGGCTTCGGTGGGACCCAGAGCTTATTTCTTCTCTGGTTCTTGAACTCACGGAAGAAAGAGAAACTGGTTTGGGTTATGAATAGGTCGGGAGGTTATAGGATTTGAAGAGTTGGGAGTTGGGTTTTTAAAGAGTTAGAGAGTTGAAAGGTTGGAGGTTTTGGAAGCTAAGAAAATGAAGAGATGGAGTGTTAATTGAGTAATTTATTAGGTGAATAATTTTGCACTTTGGCCCTTTACCTTGTCCTATAAATACTCCTCTTCTCTTCTCATTTCACACACCAAAACAAAAGGAAATAAGAGAAAGAAAAAGAAAGATAGAAAGAGTGTTATTGTGCTTGGAGGAGTTCTTGCTAGGAGAAGAAGGAATTGCTACGAGCTAGGAGTTGGTTCCATCTTTCTCATTCTCAAAATCTTCATTAGAGGTGTTCTCATGCTTTCTAATTTTAGAACTATGCATGCTAGTAATAATAAATGAGTATTATATTTTGATATGATAAAGTAGAACAATCTATTCTATTGGATATGGTAAGAATAGTAGTGAATCATGTTATGATTAGTAAATTAAATTACAACTTGTTAGTTGTTAATGGGAAAAGAAATGATTGATGATTTCACAATGCATTAGTATACATGAATGAATAGTTGATTGTATGAACAATTGTTGGGAATTCTTCCTTTAATAAGCAAATGAATTTTTTTTTGTAAAGTAAATTTGATACTCATGAACTCATTTGATTGTTTATAAAAAATACCATATACTATCTTTGATTAAAATGAATAGATGCAACTTTGTGTTTAAGAAGGAATTTTGGAAGTTAGATTAAGTGTCTAAAATGTGGATTAGAAATCTATGAGTTACTGTTAGGGAGTAACTCAGTTTATATGAATAAAATCCAGTCTAACAAAAGAGTAGAAACAATGGAGAAATTGAGTTTTTATGAAATAAAAGAGGGAATGACAGAAAGCTTGAACAAAAGCCTACGAAGAGACCTTATACCATTGGGCGCAATTGGCCTTGTGGTCTGGCGTTGCACTGTCTCTCTTTCGGCTTGGGTTCGAATTCTGTTAAGCCCAAACATTTTTCTATTTTTGTTTTAAATATACTCAGAACCCGAGGAGCATGTATATAGGACTTTCGAAGCAGTTTCATGACACCAAGTCCACTTGGACTCTTGGCTTTCGGTGTGTGCCTTGGGTGTTGTTTGTTGGTTCACGGGTTTGAAACCCAGAGCTATCTTTTGATAATAAAAAAAAATTGAGTCTTTATGCATATATTGGAGTTTTAGTATGAAAAGATTTAGAAATAAATATTATTATTAATATAAAATGAAATGGAAAATTATAAGAGATAATTATGAAATTTTCTTTGAAATATAAAAATAGAAATTTGAGAAAATAAACTTGCTTTTGTGAAGGGAAGTAAAATTTATTTTTGTGAAGTGATTACTCTTGAAGAGATTGCACTTATATTTTGTTTAAGAAATATCTCGAAGTGAATTGAGACATCATATGATCTTGAATTTGTGAATAAAATTTCATGTGATGAAATTGTGTACTTGATGAGGACATCTTTCCTGTTTAGTTTATTTCAGTACCTTTTTTTTTATTTCTGGCAATTATAGCCATATGTAATCTTTTTGTAATTTTTAGATTTTGAGAATATTTTGGAGATGTGTTTCAAGATGTAATTGAGCCTATTTAAAGGCCTTGAGATTAATGAGAAAGTATGTCATTATTGATTAAAAAAATCTGTGTTGAGTTTTGCTCTTCCTCCTTCTCTTTTGTGTGATACAACTGAGATCTACATTAGGGTTTGTGATAAATCCTAATCAAATTTTAGGGTTTGTGATAAACTCTAAAATCTACCCAAAAATTAAAATCCCCAAATACAAAATCCTAAACTAATCCCCCCAATACCAGCCGCCACCATAGTAACAGCTTCTTCACCTTCTTCTTCTTCTTCTCCATCCCTATCCCGATCCCCACAAACTCCAAACCCATCGTCTTCCTCCCAAACCCTACCCTACCGCCACCAGATCTCCATCGCCCTCTCCCTCTCCCGCCACCAACACCCGACATCAAAATCCACACCCAACGAATCCCCGCCATCGTCCCCGCTGCTTCTCTCCCTCATCCTCGACTTCACCTTCACCACCTCACCACGACCACGCCCTTCATCCCCAAACTCCGTCGACCCATAACCACCACCACGAAAGCCTCCACTACCCTCGCCTCCTTCCTCCTCAACTCCCGCTTCCCCCTTCTTCTCCCCCCTCCTCCCGATCCAGACCAGGATCCCCACTCCTCATCACCCCCGAATCCTTCCACAAGCCCCTCTAGTCAAAACCCTAATCCCACGGACTCCAACGGCTGCGCTGCTCCCGTGCGCCTCCGCCGGCGCCGGCGCCCCTCGCCGTCGACGCCACTCCTGCTCGCCATCAACCTACCATCGACCAGATCAGCCAACCACTTTGGCTTCATTGCTGATTGTGCTCACTGTGTTGCTGTTGCTGTCCAACCCTGAGATCGACACTGGTTTCTTCGCATTCGGTATACTCGTTCCCTTATTAAGTATTTGTGTTTTACTGCCATATTATCTAGCATATTATCTAATTTGCCTGTCGACTACAAAATACTGAGATTGAGTGATCCACATGCTAGATTAGAGTACGAATCGGTATTGCACTTTTTACTTGCTAAAACACGTAGGGATTTACTTATTGATTAAGGTTGAATTATTAATTGGGACTGTTACATTTGATTCAATTCTTGAAAACCCATCGAACCTGTTAACTGTTAAAAATTTCCAACTTAAATCCGCACTTTCATGTTGGTAAAATTAACCCATTAAAATTCTTGTAAATTCTCTATTTTAGGGTTGGTTTTACATCATTTTTGGTATCAGATCCAGGTTCTTAAAACCCTAGTTCTTGCATCGTAGGCATCATTTTTTGCATTCATTTAGTATCGTGTAGTCTTTTATTTTATTTTATTTTATTTTAATTTTATTTTAGTTTAGTTCAGAATCATTTTTAAAAAAAAAAATAGGACACACCCCATAGTTTCCACTTTTGGTGAATGTGTCTTCGCAGCACCATCACAGACCCTGAAGAGCCTTTCCTATCCCTTCCCAATCACCCAATTAGGAATCCTAGACTCTCCAGACCTGAAATGGACAACTCTGATATCTCCGCTACCCTAGCTGCCATCCAAGCAACTCTTGCCAATATCAATCAGAGGCTTGAGAAAGTGGAGTTAAATCAAACCATTGTCCCTGAGCTTCATGTCCATCGTCAGATCCCTCAAGGGAATGTTCATGACGATCGACGTCAAGAACGTGACCCTGACGAACATTATAAAAAGAACGTTAAGGCTGACGTTCCCCAGTTCGAAGGCCACATGGAACCCCAAGCTTACCTCGATTGGATCCGTGCCATGGACCACTACTTTGTGTGGTTCGACATGAGCGAAGCGCTTAAAGTTAAATTTACCACTATGAAATTAACGGGTAAAGCTCAACAACATTGGACCAATCTTGAACATGCCTGCAAAGGCCGAGGCCTGGCACCCATAGCCACTTGGGAGGCCATGAAAGCGAAGCTCACTGAGAGGTATGTACCGTTATCGTTCCGCACCCGATTGCTAGACTCGTGGAACCAATTGTATCAAGGAAGTAAATCCACACAAGAATATGTTGATAAATTCGATGACTTCCTTATTCAGTGCAATGCGTTAGGTAAAGAGAGTGAAGAACAAACTCTCTCTAGGTTCAGAGCTGGACTACGAGCTGACCTTAGGAACGAGCTAATCTATAGAAACGTGGACTCAATAGCGGCAGCCTACGCCCTAGTCCTCGACATGGATTCCCTTAAAGATAGTTCAGATTCTAGGTCCAGCGACTCGAGAGATCATTCCTCTAGAATGACCTCTACTGACCCACCTAGACCTCATCCTCCCTTTCAGCACCCCAACAAATCTTACCCCAGCAAATCTAATTCAAATTTTAATTCACATAGAGATGAACATAAGGGTAAGAACACCGAAAGAGATTACAGTAAGATTGACCCTCTCACTAAGTGCTATAAATGTAAGGGATACGGTCATGTTGCTGGCAACTGTCCTAGTCCAAGTAGGATCAATATAGTAGAGGGTACCGCAGTCATCGCTGATGAGCCCGACAATGAGTTTACCTATGAACCTAATATAAGTGATGACTTTGATGAAAAAGAGGATGACCAGTCTCTCAATTGTATTCAGCCTATCCAATCACCTCCGTTGAGTATACCTGAGACACCCATTCCTTCCCAAGTCACTTGGAAATCTATAGATTTTACTCATGTATTAGAACATCACAAAGTTACAGAGTCTACACCCACATTTACATATAACATTCATGACTTGCATAGAGAAATTTCCAAGGAACTTAATGAGAATAATTTTAACTACAAGTTAATAGCAGATACTAGAAGGAAATTTATAACTTTTGATATTGGTGACGAAGTGATGGTTCGGATTCATCCGGAACGGTTTCCTGTTGGACCCGTTAAGAACTTGAACATACGTGCTGCAGGCCCATTTAAGATTCTACATACAATCAATGATAATACCTATGTCGTTGACCTTCCTGAAGGTTTTGGCATAAGTAAGATTTTTAATATTGAGGATCTAGTACTTTATGAAGGCTCAGAATTCAACCCTAGAAATTTTCTTATAGATGAGCCTACCCTGCAGCCTAATGGTGAGATTCCCCCATTACCTCCACTACCAGATATTACTTACCCATCGACAGAAGAATTGGATAATATTTTAGATGATCAAATAATCTCTACTAGAGATGGTGGTATGCACAAGTATTTGGTAAGGTGGAAAAATAAGCCGAAGTCGGATGATACTTGCAGTGATCGTGAGGGGCTCCCGCAACTAGATCCAGATCTTTTGGAGCACCATGGCAGGATCACTGGTTTTGACTCGACTGGGTCGAGCTCTCTCCCACCCGGAGAGAATGATGAGGACATCTTTCCTGTTTAGTTTATTTCAGTACCATTTTTTTTATTTCTGGCAATTATAGCCATATGTAATCTTTTTGTAATTTTAAGATTTTGAGAATATTTTGGAGATGTGTTTCAAGATGTAATTGAGCCTACACTACAAGGAATTTGACATATAGTGACAGCAAAAATCCGTGGGTAAAAGGCGAAAAACCGTAGGTATAGCCCGTAAAACCTATACCAACGGACATATTTTTCCGTCGTTTTTAATTAGCTATACCCACGGCAAAATGCCGTCACTATAGCCTATAGCGATGGTTTTTTCACCCGTTGGACAAAACCTCGGTGTTATACCCACGGTTTCGTATCCGTTGGTATAGGTTTTAAGGACACCACTTGCTTTCCTATACCCACAGTTGAAACTCCATTGCTATAGGTTTTAGTGATGGTTTGGTAACAACTCACCAACTACGGCGTTGTTGTTGTTTTTTTTCCCCCTCTTAATTGGATAATTGTTGTTTATTTTATCAAATCAAAATACATATAATTCAATTCACAATCGTATCGTTTTTAGAAATTTGATCATTTTAATAATCTTCCACAAATCTATGATTCAAGCATAATAAACAAAAAAAAACATAGAATAAAATTTTTATTCCAATAATCAAACTTAATAAATAAACTATTCATTCAAAATCATCCACAAATTTACATTCACAAACTAGAACAAGCTTTATTTGCACATGTAGTAGAACCAGCACTCTTTGGTCCATCTACTTTTAACTGGTGCTCCAAGCCTCCATGAATATAACTGCTTCAGCTCCATCATCAGCTTAGAGTTCATCTAAAAGGCACATAGAAAATAAAATGTTAGTTATAAATGCACAACACATTATTTCCAAAGTCACAAATTAGAAATTAAATCTATGAATGCCAAAATGTAAGGTAACTATAAGTAGGGATGTACCACAAGCAACACTCGCTTAGTAGCTAGCAATAGTAACATGACATCAGTTTCTAAGAGTAAACTTACTTACATCAAATTAATAACATCTGAAGCATGCAAAATCTCTCACATATACAATAAATTCCATCTGACCTCAATCATATTATCATCAAAATATGAGAACATATGCAGCAGTTTTGCCAATAACATCAAAAAAACTAAAATCTCAGTATATAGCAAAAAAACCCAACTGGATTGTAATTGCATATCAAAGCATGATCAGATAGAAATATCATATAGAAACAAAAACAACCTAGCAACAAAATTCAAATGAAAGTATAGTACTCACATAGCAATGTAATAATATATGAAGCATTAGAATGACTCAGATTAGCACTGGTAACGGGTCAGGTCGGGTCGGGTAGCTCAATACCCGGACCCGGACCCGGTCATTGACGGGTCCAAATACTGGACCCGGACTCAGACCCATGAAATTCGGGTCCGGATCCGGTTCCGGTTCCCCACAATAAATGTTACCCGTTCTCTTTCGGGTCCAGATCCGGGTCCGACTCCAACGGCTGCGCTGCTCCCGTGCGCCTCCGCCGGCGCCGTCGCCCCTCGCCGTCGACGCCACTCCTGCTCGCTATCAACCTGCCATCGACCAGATCAGCCAACCACTTTGGCTTCGTTGCTGACTGTGCTCACTGTGTTGCTGTTGCTGTCCAACCCTGAGATCAACATTGGTTTCTTCGCATTCGGTATACTCGTTCCCTTATTAAGTATTTGTGTTTTACTGCCATATTATCTAGCATATTATCTAATTTGCCTGTCGACTACAAAATACTGAGTTTGAGTGATCCACATGCTAGATTAGAGTACGAATCAGTATTGCACTTTTTACTTGCTAAAACACGTAGGGATTTATTGATTAAGGTTGAATTATTAATTGGGACTGTTACATTTGATTCAATTCTTGAAAACCCATCGAACCTGTTAACTGTTAAAAATTTCCAACTTAGATCCGCACTTTCATGTTGGTAAAATTAACCCATTAAAATTCTTGGAAATTCTCTATTTTAGGGTTGGTTTTACATCAGTACTTGAAAGGAATTATTATTTGCTTATAAAGATTATGAATAAATAGATCATGAATAGTGACAAGATTTTGATCATTTGTGAATAAATTGAAGATGAAAATATCTAGGTTTAAAACATGTTTTTTTTTTACTGGCAAAAGCTAGGATTATCCTACCTCACAGAATATATAAATATATATGTAAGGAAAGTTCTAAAACTATTACAAAAAAGACTGTAGGAGGTTCAATCGAGCATTGGGTGAATTTGAGATCAAGATGGCGTGCCGTTGGGTCGTAGAGAGGGCATTGGACTGTTGTCGTGCACCTCTACTAGTCCCAAAGACATGATCTCATCCCCCTTCTTCACCCGAAGCATAGCCCGTAACAAAAAAGGAACCACCTTCAGTCGAAAGAAAAGCATACAGTACTAGAAGCAAGAGTTTGAACAAAATATCAGACTACAACAAAGTCCCAAAAAAATACAACCAAAAACAAAGAAGCCATGTCGGTGATTAACTTGGGGTAATGTCTGCACTACCGCCCCTAGCAGGTCTCATGAGATCACTGTCGCCTGTGCCACTGAGCTCCTCCAATATCCTTGCTTTCTTCATGGACTCCCCGCTTGAATCTAGCCAATATGAGAACCAAAATTTTGTATTAGAGATTAGTTTATCCACAGTTGTATGCTTGCTGTAAAAAACTCTATCATTTCTAGCATTCCATAAACTCCAACAAACAGCTAGTGTAACCAAATGCTATGAGTGAGTGAATTTGTGCTTGTTGTGATCAAAACACCAATATGAGAAGCATTCAGTAATAGACCCAGGCAGGTTTGTGATTCGGAAAGATTGTGTGAAGTGCAGCCAGGTTTGAGCAGCCACATGGCACTCGAAGAAAATATGGTAAGTGGTTTCAATCTGACTTGCACATGAGGTTTCCCCACTCAGCATCCAAATGAAAATTTTGCATTTTAGTGGTGTGCAATTCTGCCAACAAGCTCGATAGAAAGGAGAGATGAGGCCAGAAATGCTATAGAAGCTTTAGGCTGATTTGACGGTGTAGCTCCCAATGCAAGAGTGATTCCAGCGAGCGATATCAGGGTGCAGAGAAGGCTGAATGTTTGAAATAGACAGTAAAAGATTTCTCTTTTCAATAAGGATGATGCTAGAAGAAGAGGTGTGAAGGCTAGGTCTCCAAATCCAGTTGCCTTGGTCTAATGTGCCCTGAGAGCGCAGAAAGGCTTCTTTGTTCCATGCAGCTTCAAAAAGGGAAGGAAAGAGGGTAGCAATACTATTACCCTCTATCCATTTAGAAGTCCAGAACTTAACCATAGACCCATCGCCAAGTTGCCAAGAGATGCCTTGGTCAAATTTTTCTTTAAGTTTGAACAAATTCTTCCAAAAATCCGAAGCCTGGGTCTTGCAGATGAATTCACTAGTAGTGTTGTTGAAGTAGAGGGACTTGAGAGTTTGAGAGCAAAGGGAATCTTAAGTATATAGTTTCCACCACCATTTCATGAGAAGTGCATTATTGAATTGTTGTAGGTCCAAGACTCCAAGGCCTCCCTGGTTTTTAGGTTGGCCTATACGCTTCCAATTCGTACAAGAAACCCCCGTAGCCTTGGTGTCTCCTCCAACCTAAAAAAATCTACTCCTCATTTGATTGATCCTAGCAATCACCCACTGAGGCAGCTTGAAGAATGAGGCAAAATAAGTTGGTAGGGCGCTAAGAACAGAGTTGATCAAAATGAGTCTCTCCCCCCCCCCCCCCCCAAGATAAGAGACGACCTTTCTACATGGACCATCTCCTCTCAATTTTAAGGAGCAAAGGTTGCCAGTCCCGCTTCTTGAACATCCCTTTAGAGAGTGGCATCCCTAGATATTTGGTCAGCAGGGTGTCTTGTTTGCAGCCTAAGATATGAGAAAATGCATTGAGCTTGGTCTGAGAGTGTCCAAAATAAAGGATAGAAGATTTAAAGAGGTTGATATGGAGGCTGGAGACATTCGCAAAGAGATGCAGGAGCACTCTAAGGTGGAGCACTTCTTGCTCATCCCCTTTGCATTAAATAAGTGTGTCGTCGGCAAACTGGAGAATGGAGAGGTGAGCTAAGGATCCTCGCAGGTTAAGCTGAGAGAAAGTGCCATTATCTCTGCCAGTGCACAACATTTGTGCAAGAACATCAACAGCAAGTATGAAAAGCATCGTAGATAAAAGGTCGCCTTGCTTGAGACCCCTCTTAGAGACAATGGTCTTACCGCCAATGCCATTGACCAAAACATTAGATTTGGTAGAATGCAGTATGGCTTTGATCCAAGAGCACCAACGGGGGCCAAAACATCTTGCAATAAGGAGTTGCTCCAAAAAATCCCAGCTAAGAGTATCGAAGGCCTTGCGAAAATCAATTTTCAGCATAAGAGAATCAGATTTCTTAGAGCAACACAGATTGATTGCTTCATGAGCTACAAGAAAGTAATCAACCGTAGATTTACTCTTGAGGAAGGCACTTTGTGAAGAGGATACTAGAGTATGCAGAATATGGCTCAATCTGTTAGCAAGAATTTTGGTGAAAATCTTCATGGAGCAGTTGAGCAGTCTAATAGGACGGTAGTCAGAAACAGAGGAGGCGCCTTCACATTTGGGAATGAGAACAATGGTAGAGTAGTTCAATCTATTGATGACTGCTTCCCCATTTTGGATGGCCAGAAGCATACTAGCACAAGTCATCTTGGATAGTCTCCCAATGCTGTTGATAGAAATGCATAGAGAAGCCATCTGGACCCGGAGCTTTGTCTCCATTCATGCTGAAGATTGCTCACTTTATTTCTTCCTTACTGAATGATGCTTCAAGCACGGAAAGATCAGAAGATGGGGGAGGATATAGAGAGGCCCATTCTACTCTAAAATCTGGAGCTGAGCTAGTGCCACAAATATCTTGGAAATGTGCTCAATGCAAGATCTAATCGCCGACTGGTCTGTGATGAGGTCACCATTGTGAAGGACTGAGAAAATGAAATTCTTGCGTTGCCTCCGATTAGCCATAGAGTGGAAGAACATTGTGTTAGCATCGCCCTCTTGGATCCAAGTGATTCGTGATCTTTGTCTCCAGTAAGTAACTTCTGCTTGGATCAATTGTTGATTTTTAGCATGGGTAGCAGAGAGTTCAGCAGATTGGGAGGGGTTTAAAGCTTGAGAATCAGCTAGAATGTCGAGGTTGTGGATAGCTTCGAGTAGGGACTCCTTGTGTTTGGGAATGTGACCAAATTCCTCATTTCTCCAACGTCTGATCCTTCTCTTTAAGAGTATTAGCTTCTTGGCAAAAATATCAACCTTGGATCCTGCGCAGCTGAAGCTGGACCACCAAATGAAGATGTTGTGATTGAAATCCTTGTGAGAGGCCCATGCTTTCTCAAATTTGAAGTAGTGGATTTTGTTCTGAATTGCTTGGGAGTCGAGACTAATAGGGCAATGATCTGAAGCAATGCGGGGTAGGGAGTGCTGAACACATGAGGGGAAAGATTGATCAAATTGACTTGAGATAAGGAATCTGTCTAGCCGTGCAAAAGAAGGATTTTCTCTAAGATTGGACCAGGTGTACTTCCGACCTGCAAGCGAAAGATCAATGAGCTGTAATTGTTGGATCCAATTACGAAATTTTTTCATGTCTCTGCCAAAGCCGGAGCCTCTATTTCTTTCTTGATTGGAAATAGTCGCATTGAAATCCCCACAGACGACCCAGGCATCACAAAGTAGTCTTCTCCGGTGCAAGATTTCATGGAAACAGAGGTCTCTATCATCAAGCTCAAAAGGGGCATAGACGGAGGTTAAGGACCATTCCAAGCCAGATGACCTGATGCGGAAGGAAAGGAAAATAGAGAAGATGTCGATTGTACAATAGAGGCAGTCAAGGACATTATTATTCCAACCAATAAGAATACTGCCATGACTATTGGTGGCGTCTAAGGTTCTCCAATTGGTGATTGTTACCGTTGAATCTGGTGTGGGGGTAAACAGATAGTATTTGTGAGTTCTTGGAAAACCTGAATAGCAAACACCTAACCTGTTCCGCCGGAGTTTGACCGCTGACTCCCGCCGTTCACCTGCAAAGAAGTGCGAGACACCGGGGTTGATCCCGGCGACACACCCTCCGACGCTTAAGTCAGTAATCAGGGATGATTAAGAAAAAGCGTTAATATGCAAAAGATTGATTACCTTCCAACGGAGATGGATGGGGGCTATTTATAAGCGTCTTTGGGGATCAGATCAGGAATGTAATCCCTATGAATCTGTTTAAGGAATAAAATCCTTGTAACCAGATAAGGAATGTGATCCCTAATTTCCCGGTGATAGGATGGATATGAATCAGGGCCGTTGATTCGGCTGAATCAGAGACCCTAATTCCATCCTGCTAATCTGGGTTCGTCTCGGGTCGGGACCCGTACCCAGCTGAGGCAGATCCGTTTGCGGGTTGTTGGATCTTTTGGAGCAGAGATCCAATAACCGCTTCGGATCCGGCTGTAAGCAAAATTACCGTTTTACCTCCGGGCTTCAAGATTCGTGCCCAATTTGGAGGGTTCCGATTTAACCTCATTTTTAGCCATATCACGAGCCCCCCACTCCCGAAGACAGAGCTAGATCAGCCTTTGAGGAGTAGTTTTACTGTTCTAATGGCTGGCGGGGTTGTATCGGAGTCCAAATGGGAGGCTTTGAATCTTTGGAGGAGGTAGTGTGGCGATTTTTCTTGCTGGTTGCACTCTCAGTTGTCCTTGAGCTTTTCTGGATGCTTGGTGATTTTTATCTATTTTTTCGGATTATGTATTTAATTTTGCGAAAGGTTAACTAGTCATTCGGGGATCTTAACAACGCGTTCCAGGCATTAGGGGCTCAAAAATACCCCCGAATTTACAATTTCTTCCTAGAATTTTTGGTTAATTTTCCCAAATTTTTAGTGATTTTTTCGCAATTTTTAAATAGATAAAATGATTTAAAAAACTAATTTTTAATACCGATTTATGGTGTGTCGCGATCTGAGCCCTCCATCAGCGTTGAGCACGGTTTTCTGGGCGATCGGACGATCCATGTTCCTCAGCAGATAGTTTCTTCGCGTGTGAGGGTCGGCTCCTCGGCTCCTCAGCTCCTCGGCTATTCGGCTCGGCTAATTGGTTCGGAGCCTTTGGATCTGCCGAACTACGTGGCATGATCCTGAGCGTCCATCTGGGCGTGAATCACGAGGATAGGGTTCAGATCATGAGAAAATATTATTTTGTCGTTTTGTGGGCGTGGCGCTATCTGAACCGTCCATCAAGATCTGTCGCGAATTTTGAGAAGATCCAACGGTGGCTCAGCCTCGGAGGAATTTTTCTCTATATGTGAGGGTCGGTTCCTCGGCTCCTCGGCTCGGCTAATTAGCTCAGAGCCTTTGGATTTGCCGATCTACGTGGCATGATCTTGAGCGTCCATCTGGGCGTGAATCACGAGGGTAGGGTTCAGATCACGAGAAAACGTTATTTTGTCGTTTTGTGGGCGTGGCGCTATCTGAACCGTCCATCAAGATCTGAAACAAATTTTGGAGCGATCCAACGGTGACTTCGCCTCGGCAGAATTTTTCTCCATATGTGAGGGTCGGTTCCTCGGTTCCTCGGCTCGGCCAGTTGGCTCGGAGCCTTTGGATTTGCTGATCTACGTGGCATGATCCTGAGCGTCCATCATGGCGTGAATCACGAGGGTAGGGTTCAGATCACGAGAAAACGTTATTTTGTCGTTTTGTAGTCGTGGCGATATCTGAACCGTCCATCAAGATCTGACACGAATTTTGGAGCGATCCAATGGTGACTTCTCCTCGGCAGAATTTTTCTCCATATGTGAGGGTCGGTTCCTCGTCCCCTCGGCTCGGCAGCTCGGTGTCGTTAGCCGAGGGATGGAGTTGGAAGTTTTGAAGAGTTCAGGCCTTGAACCGTCGCCACCCTTCGACCCAGCAGCTCGGTTGCTCGGCCAAGCTGTTCGGTAGCTCGGCTAGGCGCACCGATGGCTGGGAGCTCGGAAGGTACACGTGGCCGGATCTTGAGCGTCCATCATGGCGTGAATCACGAGGGTAGGGTTCAGATCACGAGAAAACGTTATTTTGTCGTTTTGTGGTCGTGGCGATATCTGAACCGTCTATCAAGATCTGACACGAATTTTGGAGTGATCCAACAGTGACTTCGCCTCGGCAGAATTTTTCTCCATATGTGAGGGTTGGTTCCTCGTCCCCTCGGCTCGGCAGCTCGGTGTCGTTAGCCGAGGGATGGAGTTGGAAGTTTTGAAGAGTTCAGGCCTTGAACCGTCGCCACCCTTCGACCCAGCAGCTCGGTTGCTCGGCCAAGCTGTTCGGTAGCTTGGCTAGGCGCACCGGTGGCTGGGAGCTCGGAAGGTACACGTGGCCGGATCTTGAGCGTCCATCATGGCGTGAATCACGAGGATAGGGTTCAGATCACGAGAAAACGTTATTTTGTCGTTTTGTGGGCGTGGCACTATCTGAACCGTCCATCAAGATCTGACACGAATTTTGGAGCAATCCAACGGTGACTTCGCCTCGGCAGAATTTTTCTCCATATGTGAGGGTCGATTCCTCGTCCCCTCGGCTCGGCAGCTCGGTATCGTTAGCCGAGGGATGGAGTTTCAAGTTTTGAAGAGTTCGGGCCTTGAACCGTCGCCACCCTTCGACCCAGCAGCTCGGTTGCTTGGCCAAGCTGTTCGGTAGCTCGGCTAAGCACACCGGTGGCCGAGTCATAGACTTAAGCAATTTGAAGAGTTCTCGTTTTTGAAACGTCGTAGCCTTCCGTTTTGGCACTTTGTCTTCCCTTAGTGGGCTATTAAATGCCCAAGGAAGCCCAGAAGTCGCTTTTGCCTTTATAAATCCTCACTCCCCCACCCCAGAGCTCATTTCTCACTTTTTCACTCCATGTTCACTTTTACTCTCTGTGTGCTCCGCTAGCGGTGACTCTAGCTCTAGGGCAGTTGTGTTAGCTGTCGCGTGGGCCAGGCAATTTCTGGCGAGCTTATTCCAACCGTGAACGTCACTTCAAGGCCACGTCATATCAAGGTCAGTTCATTTGCCTTAGCTTTTTGTTAGAGATGTCAAGGGTAGACTCGGGGAGTGAGGCCTCGTCCTCGGGCGATAGTGGCGCCGAGGAGAGGAGGCAAATGGCGATCCGGAAGGGGAAGCAGGTGGCCGAGCCGTCCATGGCCGAGGCGAGGAGGAAGAAGAAGAAGGTAGTGGGTCGATCTCCCATAGTTGAGGAGATCGTGGAGACCGAGAGGCGAGCTCCCGAGATGGGTCGGTACCCGAGCGTGCTGTCCGGCCACGCTGGAGTTAGGCAATACGAGGGCGATCTCATGAAGAAGGCGATCGTAGGAAGGTCGACAGTCTACAAGGAGAACAACCCGGTTCAGACTACGGAGGCGGACGAGATCGCGTCGGTATTATCCGAGAAGGACCTCCTCCAGATCTGAAAAGGGTTTGCCATCCCTCCGGAGTACAAGCTGATCCTCCCCAGCCCTGGGATGTGAGCGAACTCCATATTGTCGTCGTCGAATATGTGCATGTTCGACTACGACTCGCTGAACGCTGGATTGCGCTTTCCTCTGCACCCCTTCGTGCTACAGGTCCTCGGGTGGTACTGCCTTGCACCGACGCAATTCATGCCGAACACCTGGCGTCATGTGAACGCCTTCTTGCTGCAGTGCCGAAACGCCGAGGTCGAGCCTGACCTGACAATCTTCCGAAGCATGTATCGAGTCCACCGGATGCACAAGACCGAGCATCGCTACTACTTAGCGCCGAGGAAAGGGGTTCGGATCATAGAGAACCCTGACTCGATCAAAGGTTGGAAGGAGAAGTTCTTTCTGTTGAAGGAGCCCTCGATGCTGAAGATACCGACTCGGTGGAAGGTAGAGGCGCCAAAGTTTGCGAGGGCTGACCCGGAACTGTCTGCGGCAGAGGAGGAAGTGGTGGGGAAGATCATGGCCCTCCCGATGTTGAGCTGGAGGTAAATGACTGAGGAGGTGCTACACGGGTCAGGCCTTAGTCCGATCGACCCGAGTACGCTCTTGACATCTCGTTTATTATAAAAAATTTTCTAAGTTTCTAGCTCGTTTTGCTAACTTGTTGTTTTCTCGCTGTTTGGAACAGAAGCGCCGAAGATGGACTTTTTGGGGATGATGAACGAGCGAGGCAAAATTTCCGATGGAAGGAAGAGGAAGAGGCCGAGCACGACTGCTTCGTCAGGTCGGCCGTCTAAAGTTGCTCCGGCAGTTGCTCCGCCTCCGCCCGTTGCCGAGGTCCCCTCCCCCGGGGTAGTCATTATCGATGACCCCTCGGCTCCTACCGCATCTGCCACGGCGGGGGGGGGGGCTTTCAACGTTTCGGCGGCACTGTCGCTCCAGGCTCCGGCCCTCACCTCTCAGGCCGAGGTGATCTTGACCGAGCAGCACAAGAAGCTGTTCGTCCCGGACTGGCGAGTTAAGAACCACGACGGCTTCCTAGGCGACTCGCAGATGTGCATGCAAGCGGTCAAGCACCTGGCGACCCCGAAGGATCGAGCCGCTCTGAAGGCGGGGACGGTCGGCAACGACACCTTTGAGGTCGCTCGGTTGCTCGTATCGGTAAGTTTTGCATATTTTTTCTCGGGAACTCTTAAGTCAGTAGTTCGACTTTTACTTTGTTCTTATTCTCTCTTCCCTTCGGCAGGAAACTTGTCACTTCGGCCATCTCCTTCAATCTTTCGCCGAACAGGAGAAGGAGTTGAAGGCCGCGTGCGATAAGGACAGGGCGGACAAGGTGAGGGCGGTCCGGCAGCTCGAGGCAGAGCAGAGGCACGCGGACGGCTTGGAGGTCCGGGTCGCCGACCTTGAGGCGGACCTGGAGCGAGCCAAGGGGCGGCTCGCCGAAGAGGTCACTAAGGTCGCCAAGGCCGCCAAGGAGTTGGCGACATCGGCTAAGGCTCTGGCAGAGGCGAAGGCGGAGAAGGACGCCTTGGCGACGAAGATCAGGGCCGAGGTCGAGGCCGAAGCGAAGGCGCATATGGCCTCGAACATGGAGAAGTCCTACCAGAGGGCTCTTGACCACGTCGAGGACCGCGTCCCCGGCTTCCAGCGGGTCAGCTACAGGTTGTGGCCCAGAACCCCATCAGATGACGGGGAGGAGGGAGGTGAAGAGGAGGAAGGTGACGGGGAAGAAGGCGACGAGGAGGAGGAGGTGGTCCCCGAGGTTGCGGTAGCCGACCCCCAGACCGGGGTGAGGAACGAAGGGCCATCTGGCGAAGCGCCTGTGGTCGAGGCGACGACGCAGGTGGACCCCTGATCTCCTCGTCTTTTTGTAATTTTGTTTTTTTCTTTTCAAAAAATGTAACGCCTTTTTGCGGACTGGCCACCGCCTTTTCTTTTATGAATGAAATTTCTATTTCAAATTTGTCCAAGTGTTTGATTCGGTTTGTAGCCTTCCAATTATAACGTTCTCGTATTTCAGATCCTCGAACATGCTCTAGATACCGTAGCAGTTCGGCGTCGTGCTGAGTTGTTTAAGCAATCTCGCGAGGCTCGACTTGAGGGTGAGATCGAGCTGATCAGGAGAGTGTCGCTCAACGTAGAGAAGAAGTACAGCAAGCTGCTGGCCGAGGTGCACCACCTTGGGATAGTCGATGAGGAGTTCTCGGCGAAGGAGGAAGAGCTAGCCTTTGTGTTGGCCGAGCGAGATGAGCTCGCGAAGAAGGTCGAACAGCTGCAGAGGGTCATGGTCGACAAGAGTATCGAGGTGACCAACTTGTGTCGCATTATATCTGATAGTGCTGAGTACCTGGGTTCGACAAAGCTCCCCCGATTCAAGATTCTGGTCAAAGACGACACTCTAAAAGACAGGATCGTTGAGCTCGAGGAGGAGGTGGCCCGTCTGAAGCCTCAGCCCGTGAGGACTAACGTCCGTAGTACTTCGTGCACTCGCGAGGAGAGAGAGCGAGGGATCTCCTTTTACGAGCTTGCGACTTGTCCTCCCGTCGTTGGTCGGACCGCAACTGACGCACAAAGCGGTGTTGCTGTTAGCTCGAGCGGAGGCTCGGTTGGAGCCACGGTTCGGGTCAGCGGCGAAGAGGCGTCCCAGTTCGTCGGCCTAGAGACGAGCTCGGAGGTGAAAAGATGAAAACCCCGAGTGTCTCTGAATCGGAACGTCCCTATTCCGAGGAGACGTTGAACGAGTTGTAACAACATGCTTTGTAATTTTACTTTGCTTTTTTGCTGTAACTTCTTGTCTTGTAAATTTATCAAGTTGTTTTAATGAAATTGAAGTTTGCCCGCTCGATGCTGTGTCGTTAATGCCTTACTTTTGGAACGAACCATAAGGACCGATAGTTAGCTTGTTCGGGTGTTTTTAGCCGTAGGACCTCGTGCTTCGGAAGTATGCACGTTCGGTTCGGGAAACTATGAAGTCGAACCGAGCGTCGGAATCCGAACACGCCATTGACACATGGCTCAATCAGGATGGTTGATCACGATCATGGTACGTATCACGAGGGGGGAGGCACGAGTTTCAAGAAAACACTGTCTTGTCATTTTGTGGATACGTGGCACTACTTGATCCGTTCATCACGTCCTGGCACGCATTTTGAGGTGATCTAACGGTGAAATCGGTTGGCAGGATTTTTTCCCATATGTGGGGGTCGGTTCCTCGTCCGCTTGGTTCGGGAGGCTGAGGTAGTGCAGTCGAGCCGAACATTGGACTCCGAACCATCGTTAGGGTTGTTCAATGGCTGAGGGAGCAGTTCCGAACGGCGACCTACTTCTGGCTTGCTTAAGAGCGAACTTGCGAAGTAGAATCGAGCCGAGTGTTGGACTCCGAACCATCGTTAGAGTTGTTCAACGGCTGTGGGAGCAGTTCCGAATGGCGACCTACTTCTGGCTCACTTAAGAGTGAACTTGCGAAGTAGAATCGAGCTAAGTGTTGGACTCCGAACCATCGTTAGAGTTGTTCAACGGCTGTGGGAGCAGTTCCGAACGGCGACCTACTTCTGGCTCGCTTAAGAGCGAACTTGTGAAGTAGAATCGAGCCGAGTGTTGGACTCCGAACCATCGTTAGAATTGTTCAACGGCTGTGGGAGCAGTTCCGAACGGCGACCTACTTTTGGCTCGCTTAAGAGCGAACTTGCGAAGTAGAATCGAGCCGAGTGTTGGACTCCGAATCATCGTAAGAGTTGTTCAACGGCTGTGGGAGCAGTTCTGAACGGCGACCTACTTCTGGCTCGCTTAAGAGTGAACTTGCGAAGTAGAATCGATCCGAGTGTTGGACTCCGAACCATCGTTAGAGTTAAGAGCAAAGAAGGGAAAGATGCATTTGCACAAGTATGAAAAAAATTCTTTATTGAAGACTACTAGTCGGCCGCTTCTGAGTTGCGAGCCGTTATTACATATGAGAAATAAATAGAGAAAATACAGGGGGTAGGAGAGGAACGGTTTGACATCCCGAAATACTTAGAGAGGTGCCGGGGCACTTTCTTGGTACTTCAAAAGATGGTCGGCATTCCAGGTTCTAGGGATTTCTCTGCCTTCGTGATCTTCGAGACGATAAGCTCCAGGCCGAACTACTTTCGTGATCTTATACGGCCCCTCCCAATTTGGAGCCAGCTTGCTCTTCTGACTAGGGAAGGAGACAGCTAGCTTTCTGAGGACTAGGTCCCCTTCTTTGAGATCGGTAGGTCGGACCTTTTTGTTATATGCCAACTCGATCCTCCTTCGATAGCTCTGTTGGCGGATTGATGCTCTTTCCCTCAGCTCGTCAATCAGGTCTAGGTTTGCCCGAAGGTCTCTGGCGTTCTGTTCTTTGTTGTAGGCTACAAGGCGAGGAGAAGGTATTCCGACCTCCAGAGGGATCACAGCCTCGGACCCATAGGTGAGGTTAAACGGGGACTCTCCTGTGGGGGTCCGTTTAGTGGTGCGGTGGTTCCACAGCACGTTGGGGAGCTGATCAACCCATAAACCTTTGGAGCACTTGTCCAACCTCTTCTTAATGCCGGCGAGAATCTGCCGGTTGGCATTTTCGACCTGGCCATTCGACTGAGGATGGGAGACAGAGGAGAAACGTTGTTGGATGGCGAGGTCTTCACATAGAGCTTAGAACGCAGCTCCAGTAAATTGGGTTCCGTTATCAGTTATGAGGACTCGGGGAACACCGAATCGGCAGATGACGTTCTTCCGGAAGAACTGAAGCACCTTGTTCTCTGTGATGGTTGCCAGAGGCTCGGCCTCTATCCACTTCGAAAAATAGTCGATCGCTATGACGAGGAACTTGAACTGGTCCGGAGCTGGAGGGAATGGTCCCAGTAAATCCATTCCCCACATGGCGAAGGGGATAGGACTTGATAGGGAGGCGAGCTGAGCTTGTAGGAGGCGACGAATGTTTGAATGCTTCTGACAAGAGTCGCATTGCCGAACGTGTCGCTCGGCATCTTGGAGGATGGTAGGCCAGAAGTAACCGTAATTCAACACCTTCCGAGCTAGGGATCTGGACCCTGAATGTGCCCCGCCAATGCCTTCGTGGAGCTCCTGTAGGGCGTAGTCGGCTTGCTCTGGAGAGAGGCACCTCAAGTACGGCCTGCCGTCCACTTGAGAGAAGGAGCATTTGTACAAGATACCCTCGACTAGAGTGTACCGCTCCGCTCTGGTCCTTACTTGGCAAGCCTCCTTAGGGTCTTCAGGGAGGAGCCCATCCCTTAGGAATTCCACCAACGGTTTCATCCAGTCACCTTGCAGTAGGACCGGCAGCGACTCCACTGAGTCGAGGGTCTCGTTTTCTATACTCGGTTTCAAGAGGACCTCGATCAAGACGGTTTGCTCGAGACCTTAGAGGGAGGATGAGGCTAACTTGGAGAGGGCATCGGCCTGTGAATTCTCTTCTCGGGGGATCCGCTGGATGAGTGCTTCTTCGAACCGGGCCATGAGAGTTCAGACTTTAGCGAGGTACTTCGCCATCCGATCGTCTCGTGCCTCGTAGTCGCCCAAGACTTGATTCACTACCAGTTGAGAGTCACTATAGATTCGGAGGCGCTGCGCCCCTGCACTTCGAGCAAGTCCGAGGCCGGCGATTAGTGCCTCATACTCCGCTTCGTTGTTCGAGGCCTTGAAGTTCATGCAGAGGGCATACTGGAGGATGAAGTCATCTGGACCTGCCAGAATGATCCCAGCTCCGCTTCCCTCGTTGCAAGAGGAACCTTCCACAAAAACCGTCCAGATAGGGGGTCCGTTCGGCACCTGGCTGACCTCGGGAATGGTGGTCTCGACGATGAACTCTGCCAAGGCTTGAGCCTTGATCGCAGTCCGAGGCTGGTATGAGACGTCGTGCTGGCTTAGTTCGATGGACCATTTTATGAGGCGGCCAGAGGTCTCAGGTCTGTGGAGGACTTATTTCAGTGGTTGGTCGGTAAGGACGACCACCGAATGGGACTGGAAGTAGGGGCGAAGCTTTCTCGCCGCCATGATCAGAGCGTACGCCATCTTTTCTATCTTCGGGTAGCGAAGCTCGGCATCGCGGAGCACCTTGCTCACATAGTAGATGGGCCTTTGAGTCTGGTCTTCCTCCCTTACTAAAACGACGCTAAGGGTCTGCTCGGAAGCTGCCAAGTAGAGGTACAGGGTCTCGCCTGGAACGAGTTTGCTGAGCAGAGGAGGGTTGATGAGGTAAGCATTTAGCTGGTCGAACGACTCCTGCTGCTGCTGACCCCATTCGAAACCTTGAGCCCCCCCTGAGGGCCTTGAAGAAGGGAAGGTATTTCTCCCCGAACTTGGACAGGAAACGACCTATTGCGGCGAGGCGGCCTGTCAGCCTCTGAACTTCCTTAACATTCTTGGGCGGGGCCATGTCTAATATGGCCTTGATTTTCTCTGGGTTAGCTTCGATTCCTCGCTGGCTGACCATGAAGCCGAGGAACTTTCCTGACGAGACTCCGAACGCACATTTGTTAGAATTGAGCCTTATGTTGTGCTCCCTCAGTACACCGAAGGCCTCCTGCAGGTCGGCGACATGGTCGGTACCTCGGATACTTTTTACAAGCATGTCGTCGACATATACTTCCATATTACGACCTATCTGGTTCTGGAAGACCTTGTTGACAAGGCGCTGGTAAGTGGCACCTACGTTCTTCAATCCGAACGGCATCACCCTGTAACAGTAGAGGCCCTGGTCGGTCACAAACAAGGTCTTCGGGATATCCGGGGGGAACATCCGGATCTGATTGTAGCCTGAGAAAGCGTCCATGAAGCTGAGGAGCTCATGGCCTGAAGTTGCGTCGATGAGGGTGTCGATGCTCGGAAGAGGGAAGGGGTCTTTGGGACAGGCCTTGTTCAGATCACTAAAGTCGATACATATCCTCCAGGTCCCGTTCGACTTCTTTACCATGACTACATTGGAAAGCCATTTCGGGTAGTTAACCTCCTGTATAAAGCGGGCCTTCAGAAGTTTGTCCACCTCTTCTTTGATGGCTTGCTGCCGCTCTGGAGCGAACTTGCGCCTCTTTTGTTGGACCGGTTTGGACCCCGGCTCGACGCTGAGATGGTGGACCAAGAGCTCCTCGGAAATTCCCGGCTTGTAAGCGGCGGACCAGGCAAAAAGGTTGCGGTTCCTCCGAATGCACTGCACTATGTCGGAACATAGGACAGACGGGAGGGTCTTGCTAATGAAGAACTTTCTGCTCGGATCATCCTCCGAAAAGAGCACATCTTCCAGTTCGTCCACCAGCTCGGACGTCGGTCGAGCGACCTCCTAGGGGATCTCTAAGGTTTCGAGGGAGAGGACCGGACCCCCGGTGGAAGTCATGTAGCACTTACGGGCCGTCTCCTGGTTGCCTTTGACCTCCCCTACTCCCGCCCGGGTAGGGAATTTCATCTTGAGGTGGTATGCCGAAGGGACGGCTTCTAGGGCAGCTAAGCCGGGCTGACCTAGGATGACGTTGTATGCAGCTGGGACGTCGACCACCATGAAGTCCATCGGCTCGGTCCGGGTGGTAGGAGTTTTGCCAGCAGTTACGTCGAGGGTTATCACCCCTTCGATAGTTACTAGCACTCCCGTGAACCCGTGGAAAGTGTAGCCGGCCGGTTTGAGACGGTCCCTGGATAGCTGCAGACCTCGGAAGGCTGAGAGGAAGAGGATGTTCACGGAGCTTCCATTGTCTACTAGGATCATCTGCACTTTGAAGTTTGCCATACGGAGATCAATTACAAGTGCATCATAGTGGGGGGTCCTAACCCCCTCGAGATCTTCGTCTGAGAATGTGACCGGGACACCGAGGCCTTTTGGGGGGGGGGGCACTGTGAACAGAATTGACCTCTCGGAAGAAGGCCTTTTGAGAAGAGTTGGAAGAGCCTCCCATGGGGCCTCCATGGATAAGATGCAGGACGCGTTCCTCCTCGAACTCGGAGGTTTCATCGCGCCGCTCGGAACGCTTGTTAGCCCCCCGAGGCGGAGGAGTGGTGCGATCGGTCCGATCATTTGCTCTCACAAACTTGGCCAACTGCCCCCTCTGGATGAGGGCTTCTATCTCGTTCTTCAGCACCCGGCAGTCGTTGGTGTCGTGGCCATGATCCCGGTGGTAGCGGCACCACTTCTCCTTGTTCCTCTTCTTGGCTGGGGTGTTCATCCTCGGAGCAGGAGGTTTGACCCCTTCCTTCTCGACTTCCATTAGAATGGTGGAGACGTTGGTAGTGAGAGGAGTAAATTTCTCGAACCTGGGGGGAGGGCAGCGCTGACCGCTATTATCCCTCTAGAGCTTCTTGGCCCCTTCCTCTTCAGTTGTCTTTCTCTTCGTCCCGGAGGCAGATCCTTCGAAGCCCAGGAGACATTCGGCCTCCTCAGCCCGAATATACTTCTCGCACCTAAGAAGAAAGTCGGCAAAGTTATGCGGGGGCTTTTTGGAGAGGGACGAGCGAAGGTTAGAGTTGAGGACGTTGGATTGGAATGCGACGGTTGCAACCGATTGGTCGAGGGAGGCGATGGACCTGACCTCTGCCGTAAACCTCCTCACATAGTCCCTCAACTTTTCTTCCCTCTCCTGATGGAGGTGGAGTAACGAGATGCTGGTCTTCTCTGTCCGTCTGCTACTCACAAAGTGGGTTATGAAGAGTGTTTCGAACTGCTCGAAAGAGAAGATGGAAGAGGGGGCGAGATGGGAGTACCATTCCCGAGCCGAACCCTTGAGAGTGGCGGAGAAGGTTTTGCAAAGCATGGCGTCGGAAGCTTGGTGGATTAACATCAAGGTCTTGAAGCTTTCGACATGGTCAACGGGGTCTGACTCCCCCGAGTAAGTTTCAAACTGCGGAGGCTGGAAGCCCCTTGGGATGGGAGCCTCCATGATGGTCCGTGAGAAGGGAGGTCTGCTGGGGCGGACGGTCCTTCCCCTCGACTCCTCCTCCTTGTCCATTCGGCCGATGCGCCTCTCCATCTCGTGGAGACGGCGGTAGAGAGCATCGTCCCTCCGGTGGTAGTCAAACGAGCCTCTGGACTCGTCTTCATAGGAAGGGGAGCGGGGACTACGGCGACGGTAGTCGTGGGAGCGGCGAGGACTATGGTTGTGTTGTTGGTGATTAGGAGTTGGAGGAGGCGTTATGGACCGATGACGAGGACTTGGGACCCGTGGGGGTGTCGGAACCCTTTGGGCATTATTGTCGTTGGGGCGAAGGTTGAGGGCCTGCAACACCGTTGCCTGGAATTGCTGAAACTCGGCACGAGTGATGGGTGCCTCATCGTTCCTCGGATGATGATGACCAGCGGGGGAATGCGGTCTCCTCCTATGATGCTCGGGGGATTCCCTCCGTCCCCTTCGGTCCGGGGACCTTCTGCCATCTCGGCGATGAGGAGATCGCTCACCCGGATGTTGTTGGCGGGAGACTCCCTCTCGGGCCCGCTTCTCATCCAGGCAGCAGTGAAGATCCTTATCCTTCTGCCGATTTAGAACGGTGTTGCGAAGGTCGGAAACTCGAGGATTGTGGGAGGCCATAGAATCCGAAGAGGCATTGTGGATGGAGACGTGGTCCGAATGTAGAGGTTGTTTCTGCGGGTCGGGACACGAGATCCCTGGGCCGGCATTTGAAGGGCCGGGGGGACCATTAGGAGGTTGCTGATTTGGAAGGGGGGCAGATCCTCGGCTTGAGGCGGAAGTTGCCCCTGTTGATGAGCTGGTTGGAAGGGGACTTCCTGTTGCTGATCGGGATTGGGCCCACGATTGGACCCCCTGGATCTTACCTTTCTAGGCGGCATGGCTGGAGAAGATCTGACCGAGGGGAAGAGGAGAGGCTGCTATCTGTTTGAGCTTCCCACAGACGGTGCCAATCTGTTACCGCTGAATCTGGTGTGGGGGTAAACAGATAGTATTTGTGAGTTCTTGAAAAACCTGAATAGCAAACACCTAACCTGTTCCGCCGGAGTTTGACTGTTAGCTCCCGCCGTTCACCTGCAAAGAAGTGCGAGACACCGGGGTTGATCCCGGCGACACACCCTCTGACGCTCAAGTCAGTAATCAGGGATGATTAAGAAAGAGCGTTAATATGCAAAAGATTGATTACCTTCCAACGGAGATGGATGTGGGCTATTTATAAGCGTCTTTGGGGATCAGATTAGGAATGTAATCCCTATGAATCTGTTTAAGGAATAAAATCCTCGTAACCAGATAAGGAATGTGATCCCTGATTTCCCGGTGATAAGATGGATATGAATCAGGGCCGTTGATTCGACTGAATCAGAGACCCTAATTCCATCCTGCTAATCTGGGTTCGTCTCGGGTCAGGACCCGTACCCAACTGAGGCGGATTCGTTTGCGGGTTGTTGGATCTTTTGGAGCAGAGATCCAATAACCGCTTCGGATCCGGTTGTAAGCAAAATTACCATTTTACCCCCGGACTTCAAGATTCATGTCCGACTTGGACTGTTCCGATTTAACCTCATTTTTAGCCATATCAGTGATAAAATTGCCTCCAATAGAAGAAAGTTTGCGTGGAGAGGGCTTGGATAACTTGGACTCTTGCAGGCAGGCCACAGTGATTTAGGCGTTGCGAAGGCCATCTTTGATAAGGGCACATTTATAGGGGTTGCCTAACCCCCGAACATTCCAACTTCCGATCTTCATTGAAAAGATAAAACACAGCAAAAGCAAAAGCAAGCTAGGGTGCCAATAATCTCAGGCAACTAGTTGAGGTGTTGCTGTTAATCTGGGGGATCAACTGCAACCCCTGCAACCTGCTTGAGTTTGACGACTGAGTGTGGCCCAGTAGCCTCCACTCCTACAGATTCTGTTACTTTAATGATATCCTCGTTAGAAAGCAAAGCGAATGGATTACGGCATGCATTGGTAATAGAATTCTTGGAAGAGGATGTACCTGCAGATTTGCGGAGGGACGCAGCCTTAACAGAGGAACGAAGATGTTGCAAGAATGGCCTGGATGAAGAGATTTTTGTGGCAGATCTACTGCGCTTACGACGCTTGCTTGCTCCTTCTTCAAAACCCGGGGGGGGTAGAGCCTGAGGAAGAGGAGGTGACATTCAGGCGATGCCTAGGGATGAGGGATTTGGTTTTGAAGCTAGATGCTCTGGGTCACATGGTGCCTGCACTGAATTGGAAGGTCTTTGGGGCCTCAAGCTTGGCAACGCATTTGGTGACCGCTGCCTCAAGTGCTGACTCCACTACAGGTTGAATTTCTAGGAATAAGGACTGAGGAATGTTAGCAATCTTGCCCATCCACTCCATATGACACACCTCCTCTTCAGGTGTGATATCGTGCGAACTGGCAGAGCTGTCGGGGTGGGTTTGAGAAGCCACATTAGAAATATCTAAATTACCCTTGGGAGAGTCGGATTGAATCTCAATGATGGGGGGAGCATTGACGACCAAATCATTGACAGGATTTGCCTCAACTGTTGCCGCAATTTGCCGAGGGGGAGGGACCACTTTTGAAACTTTCTCACTTGATTCTGCCATACCAGAAATGTTCAAAATTTGATTTGCAAAAAAGGAAAGATTCTGTGTGGGCGGTGACTGTGCCGCAAAATCCTTAACCGAACCAACTGTCTCCCGGATCTTCGCCTTTCCTTTTTGGTCCCTGATAATTCCTTGATTTTCTTCCGAGATTTGTGGGTGGTTAATAGCCACATGCTGCTTCGGCGGTGCTTCCCTTCGATGCCAGAAGCTAGTGGAGGATCCAGTGTTTTGGGAAAAAAGTTGTACCTTGCTGCTGGCAACGTCAGCAGAGGGGATTGGGTTGCCGAGGATTAGCACAGGCACTTCATGAACTTGCAGCTCCTTGGTCCAAGGCACTCGATTGTGAATGAGGATGTTCTTCGGGATGTGGATAACATCTTCAACTTCAATTAGAATGAGGGCTTGATCTCGAGAGACCACATTTTTCATATCTCCACTCATGGTAACATACTTTCCGAAGGGCTGAACAATCTGCTCGATGGAGCTTTGATTCCACATATGAAAAGGCAGCATAGGAATGTTGATCCAGATGAAGCTTGGCTTCGGCTTCATTTTAGCTCCATACTCCATCGACCATGGAGAGAAGGTCGCATTAAAGTCGGAGAACTGGAATACACCATCAGCAATAGCCCATTTTGGCCTCTTCCTCTGATGGGAATTGGACGTGGAAAACTCCATCGCTAACCCTCTTAACCTCCCACCATCCTCCCTGTCGCTTCCAGGCAAAGTTAAGAGCGCTTTCCTTCGTTGTCGCATCTGGGCGGGAGCGAGGGTTAATCAGATGAAGAAAAGCGCTTGCATGCAGCGCAGGAAGGGCGGATACTATTTCTGAGTTATGAGCTAACTCGATGGCCAAGGACTCCCGCCTGTTGAAGATTGGACAATCGCGAACACGATGGCCGAACTTTCGACAGTTGAAACAGTGAATCCCGCTCCTGCGGCAATCCGCCGCCAGATGATCCATGTCTCCACAACGCATGCAACGAGTCTCCATTTTTTTTCCGACGATTTCCTTGATGAGGCTTGAGGCGGTGAGGGGTGCAGGGATTTGGGGGGAAGAAGGGTTTGGGGAGGAGAGGGGGCTTCTTTGGTTAGGAAGTGAAAGGGGTAGGATGCAGTAGGTGTGGGTGGTGAGATCGAGGAGGGTAATGATGAGTGGTAGGGGTCATTAGAACCTGAGCATAAGATCTGCTCTTGTTCCAAGGCAGCATTGCTCTCTCCCCTCTCCTCTCTCCTCTCACCTCTCTCCTCTCTCATTTTTTAATTCTTATTGCAAAAAATCAATAGGTTTAAGACATGTTTATTGAAGGGTATGTGAACCCATGGATTCTTGTACATGAAAAAGTTGTGATTTAGAGTTAGCGAGGCCTCGGATACTGGCACTATTGAATTGAAAAGAGTTGAGATATATTTGAGATATGGCCATGGAGCTATCTCGTATTTATTGATTAAGTTCGGTAGGAGGTAAAACTAATTCTAGGTGTGGAAATTTATTCATGTCTTGAACTTAAGAATTAGGCACATAAGTGAAAATGTAGTAAACCTGGGCAAACGTAAGCAGGTTGCCTCTATATAGTTTGACAGTGGACTCCAGGACTATAGACCCAGTCAACGGTGGATTCCGGGATTGTGGTTGCTCCGTGGGAGACAGGTTTTTATTTTTTTAAATCCAGAATTATGATGATTGATTAGCGGTGGACTCCGGGATCATGAGTAGTCCAGCGGATAGTTTGCCATACTCCAATGTATATACGTATACTGGGGCTAGAGGGGCACTTGCGGGATAATTCGCATAATGAGGGATTTGTTATAACAGTCAGCGGTGGACTCCGGGGCTGGGATCCATATTCGTGGAATGATCTAAATCTTATCTTATTACTGGGTAGTTTTCATGGCGAGGGATCGAACCCTTTATTGTGGAGTACGTAGGTGCTTGCCCTCGGACCTATGTAGTATGGGATGCATAAAATCCGAACAAGTATGCATTAGTGTCATCCTAGTATAAAAATGTGTGCATTAGGTATTAAGACATCACATACACTTACATATTTAGAATAATCACTTTTGACATTTTATTATTCATTCAATTATTGTGGTCTGTTAAAGTATGAGATCGTTATATGTACGGCATAGAGAGGATGACCGAGTATAACATTTTCGTCAGTTGTAAGTGACTGACGTGCCCACGGCTTAATATGCAGGTAATGGACTGTTTATGAAGAAATAAAGATGTTATGATGCAGTTGATGACTTACATTAATAAAGTTGTATAAGTTGTATTTTATTTTCAATGTTATAATTCTTTTATTCTTCCGCTGTGTAAACAAAATGTAAGAACTCTGATGTATGTTGAAAAGTTTTAATTTCCTTGTAAAATTGTACGAAGTGAAGTATAAAGATCCTGTGAAATCTCGAATTCGGTCTTATTTGGAGTTCGTGGCGTTACAAATTTTTTTGTCGCTTTTCGAGCTTTTTGGTATTTTCACGAAAATTTCCAATTTCTATTTATTTTTTCCCGGATTTTAAAATCAATTTCCCAATTTTTATAATTTAATTAATTATTCTAAATTTATAATTACTTTTTCAGAATTTTATAATATTTTCTCGAATTTATAATTATTGATTTAAAAGAAATTTTAATCATTTTTCCAATTTTTTTTATTAAGTAAATGAGTGATTATTTAAAAGCAATTAAAAATATTAAATCATACCTTCGGAAGATCTGGTGTGTTGATCTTCGCATGAGCGCTTTTCGCGGTGATCGGATGGTTCGAAGGGGGGCAAGCATGCATCGCTCCGGTTAGGCTCTGCTTCGGTGGGTTCACCGGAGAGAGGGGCACCTCGGATCGCTTCTCGTGCACTTTCAATCTGGGTTGTTCGATCCCCTTGATGTGCTTATTGAGGAGATCGAACGGTTCGGAGAGGGGCACAAGCGGGTGGCGCTCCGATGTGTTGCACCGGAGAGGGGGCCCTCCGGATCGCTTCTCTTGCGCCTTAAACATCGCCGTTCAATCTTCTTGTCGCAATTATTGAGGAGATCTAGCGTATCTGAGAGAGACGAAAATGCGTAGCACTCCTGTGGGACTTCACTATGGTGCGTCAAGCCGGGTAGGGGGTCACACAACTTTTTACGTGATCTAGTTCATCAATCATGATGAGCGTGCGATTTGAGGAGATCCAACGGTTACCAATCTCCCCGGTTGGCGTTCTGACACCGGCGAGGGAATTTCTTTCGTTCTTTTTTGTTGTTTAGCAGTTGTGGCGCAAGATGACGATGGCATGGCACTGACGTGGTGATGATGTGGCGGTGATGTAGTCTCCCATGTGGATTCTCTCCCCCCCCCCCCCGAATTAGTTGGGCTTCTTCTCTACCGTTGGGGGCCAAACAGTTTGGATCCCAAGCAACTCTTCCCTCTCTTTATAACTCCTCCACCCCCTCATCTTCTTCTCACTTTCTCTCATTTCCACCATCTATATCTCTATCTTTGGAGACACTCCCTCTAAAACTCCAGAAAATTTCTTCGACTCTAGCGGTCTTTTCTGACTCGGCAAAGCCCCGTCTGACCGTAGAGGTCAAATCAAGTCAAAGTCATGTAATTAATATTTATTTAGAGATGTTTAGGATCTCATTGGGGGATGACTCCTCTACGAGTGGCAGTGTTGAAGAAGTGTCTGGCTCCTGACCTACAAGAAGAGAGAAGAGGAAGGGAGTGACCAAGTCGTCCTCGGTGAAGGTGGAGACGATTGAGGTGGTCGATAGGAAGGCATGTGAGTTCGGGATGTATGTCACCTCACTAGGGTCTCGATTGTGTTAGGCAGTACCGCAAAGACATAGGGGATCTTATTGAGCACGGGCTATGGAATGAAGAGCCAGAATAACGAGAGAGTACCAAGGCGAATTCTACTTCTTCTATCTTGACAGAGGTAGATATGCCGCTAATATGGAGCTTGTTCGGTAGATTTTTTGAGTGGTTAAGAAGCTTTATCAGCAATTACAGCAGCCAAGTTACATCTAAAATTGTTGCGATGTTGATGGTTCAAGACTTCAAGTCTTCGTTTATTCGTTAGTCAGATATATATATATATACTTCTACTCAACTGAATTTTTATTTTTCTTTTTAAGCTCCGGTACTGCCATGACATTACCATTACTGTACCGATATTCTGGTATTACCGAACTCTGTAGTACCAAAATCTTGGCATAGTACCAAAATCTTGGCACTGTAATGGTAGAAAAATCTATGTTTCAGGTATTCTAGTTCAGTAAATGGCAGAGTAGTAAATGGTACGGTATGGTATGGTATACCACCCCTACTCCAAAGCTAAGTGGTACCCCAAATATATCCAATCCACCTCGACTAAACACCTAACCTTCATAGGCTATGTCGACAACTAGACAGATTGAAACCCCCACCTTCAAAATACATTTTGTTGACTAAGTTTGGTGAACATAAAACGTACTATTCAGACTAATATTCTTCAGTTGAGATATATATGTTTTACAGGAAATCTAAATTCAAACAAATTGCCAAAAAGATTTGAAATCAAGCAAATGAGGAAAGTATCAAAGAAGATTGCAAATATTAAGAAGAATTTTTTAGATAAAAGTGACCAACTCGGTCACCTGTTTCATTAAAAAGGTTTTAAAGAAACCAAAATTTACAAACATCATAAGTTCCATCTAGATTCAACTCAAGAAACATGTGTTTTGAATCCTCAAGAATGTCAGCAAATATTGTATATTTATTTCTGTTTATGTGAGGAAATACCATGTAAAGAATCATTGATTGAATAATTAGTTAAGGAAAGAGAACAAAGTGAATTCGCCGAATAAATATCAGATCTGCATAATACGGTCGACCGCACATATGTCGATCGATTGTCACACAGTCGACCACACAATATAGTGCAAAATTGAGTCAGTCAACCGACCACCTCTCGACCTTTGAGTTAAAGGTGGATGGTCGACTGCTCAACAAAATGGTCGACTGTACTTATGCAGAATTGATTATTTTCGAATAACTTTTCATTTTTGGAAAGATATACTTCTTCGCTCTATAAAGAGAGGTGAATTCACTGTGTATTCTTCATCCATTTCAACTATTATTCTTCCGAACTTACTATTCAATCAACGATCCGAGTGTGTGTGCTTTTATTGTTTTATTTTTTCATTTCTTCCACTTCGGTGAGTGTACGGGGCTTAATCATAGAAGTCATGTTGGTATAATAGGACTTTCGGCCTGAATTTCGACAATCACTGTACAAAGTTTGAAGTATAGTGGAACGCTTGTGGCGGATAATTGTTACAAGTAGGTGGTGTGGAAGTAGACCTGCGGCTCAAACCATATTATATCGCTATGTCTTGTGTGCTTGTTCTGTTTGCTTTCTCTAACTTTATCTCTTTCTTTACGCATTTATTTTAAGTTTTAAATTTCTGTTTGTCTTGCGTGATTTACACTTTTTATCTTAATCGAAGTAATTCTTGAAAAAGAAAGCGAGTACAACCATTGTCACTACGCCGCGGCCCCTAATACCTGTTGATTGCTTAGCTTTGACCTCAAGGCCACTCTTAGGAACAAGCTGTAGAATCCCCACAACTTTTGGACTTGATTGACCCCCACAACATGAAATGGTTCAGAACAATTCAATCTACAATATGAAACAATTTCCTCTTCAGAGAACCTGGTGAAGGCTAGCTCCCTCTCCCACTTGAAGATGGTCCTCGATTGCAAAAAGGAAACCTGAAGAAAAATGTCCAAAAAACAAAATAAACACTTCCGAATCATCTACATAACCTTTTCTTTTACAATAATATCATTAATATCTTTTATGATGCAGGTACGAAAAATCTTGATTTATGTTAGTGAAGAATGTTCGATTGATCTAATTTGGCTAGGAGATTTTACCATATCTTTAAGATGTTATATATCAATTTGTTTGCTAATGCAGGCATGGTGATGCTAAAGAGTTGAAGCACATCAAAATATTTTTCCTCCAACTGGCTAAGAGCTTGGAAGGAAACCAAAGGTTAAAGAATGAAATAAATGATATGATCAAGACCCTGAAAGAAGGATCAGACACGGGATTTTATTCAACACAGAGATCCAAGAAGAAGCAGAACAAAGCTTTTGAAGAGAAGGGTATGAATAGGTTGAACAGCTCATCCAATGTCAAGGCTGTAACTGGTGCATTTGACCATGAAATCAAAAGGAAACTTTCTAAACTAAAGAAGAGAGATATGGGTTCAGATAGGGAGGCATCCGATGACCATGATAATGAGCTTGTTTCCTTAACGAGCCGAGCTCGAGTTTGGGTTTTTTTTTTTAGGCTAAACACGCGAGCTATTCGGCTCGAATACGGTCAAAGCTCGGCTCGAACCGCCGAGCTCGAGCTCAAAACTGAGCTCGTTTCCTTAACGAGCCGAGCTCGAGCCTGAAGGTATTTGGCTCGGTTCGGCTCGATTGCAGCCCTAGGTATGCTGAATGGAGCAGTTGAGGGTTTTTTCCCCTTTTGTTTAGAATAATTTAGTTGCTTAAACATTTGAATAATAAATGAGTCTCGTATGTATTGTCTTTCTTCTAGGTGCTTTTGTGTATTTTAAATAAGCAAGTTACATCCTGTTGTTGAAGAAAATCATCAGAGTGTTGAAGAAAACCATCAGAAATACCTATGTTTCTATGGTTTATCCTTAATTTACATCCTGTTGTTGAAGAAAATCATCAGAGTGTTGAAGACAGTGGTGATAGGAGCATTGTAAAATTGCACCAGACCATCTTGAAAGCTATGCAACGACGTCTTGATTGTATTGCTTATAGAAAGGTACATCAGTGCGGCAGAAGTATCTAATTGTGACTGCTCATACCTGTGATCGATCATCTCATGCATTTGAGTTCACTAACTTAATTTGTCCTTCTTCCACTTTATGTACCTGGGTCGAGGAGTTAGTTTGCAATAAAGAAGGTGGTCTCAGTATGGATGATATTGTTGTAGAATTTTTGGGAGAGGTATTCACATGTCTTCTTTGTTTTCTACCTTTATATCTAATGTATTGTTTACCATATTGAAATTATATCATGTGGCAGTGGATTATCAAATCTGTCAGTTTTCTCTCTTTTTTGCCAAGATCAGGTAGTCGGGGTAGTGCCTCAGTTCAGTTCAGTTAAGTTAAATATTAGTTTGCAAGCATGTATCATTTTCTGCACCCCCACCTCACACTATGCTAAGAGACCGAGCTTCTCCTTTTCTTGTTAACATTTTCTTACATTAAACTTTAATCACTTGTCACTTATTATTATTATTATTATTATTTGTAAATGTCCTAAATTATTAAAGTTCTAGGTTAACTAGAGTTAGGATTTGAGAATGTACATTTTTTGGAGAGACATTACAACATACAAAGTTTAAAGAGTTTATTAAATTTAAAATTTTATTGTTGTTTTTAATTTTTATGGTGCTCCGGAAAGAAAAACATTTTAAGATGAAATATTTTTTAGTCTAGTATGTAGTAATTATTATAATGTATTACATTAATTGGATACCTATATAATTTCTAATAAAAAACATTAATTCTTTACAATCCGGGAAGCGGGTTGGACTCTTGGTGTCAAAAGAATGATCGATGATCATTGATATCTAGATACATTTCACGTGGCAGATCAAATCTTGATACCGAGAATCATCGATCATTCTTGGTACCAAGAAGGTTTTTTACAATCTAACACTAACTGTGATATGTTGATTTGAGTGCTAACTGATATGTTGATTTGAGTTAGAAAGTCACCAGTGTAAACTTGGGCATATATAGCTCAAAACATTGGCTTTAATCAGTTCATCTGAATAGTTTAATTACTACACCTCTAACAAATTCGCATAACATTTCATCAATCAAATATACCACATCTGCACAAATTAAGAATCCAGTGACTACAATCCAACGCATCCAAACGCTGCTGCGTTCGTTCTTTCTTCCATTTTTGGTAGTTATAGGAATAAGGGTTAGCACTAAATACTCTAATCCTTTAAATTTTTACTAGTAATATACACGTAGTCAAAACTCTGATTTACATGTGCAATGCATGTCTTAATAAATATGATTATATATTTTTAAAAGTATATGTAAAGACTATAGAGGGAGGGTTGGAGTTGCACGTGTATTGCACGTAAGTATGTAGATTTACAACTCCAACTCTTCTGTTATAATAGTTATTATATATTATATCTCTAATCTCTAATCTCTAATATTATAATGGGAGAGTTAGAGTTGTCATTTGTCAATATACAAACCCATGAACTCTCCCATTAATTACAACCAAAACAAACAAATAAAAATTTTCTCCCCCTATATAAAACGTGCAACGCACGTGCAAAACAATTTTATAATATTTTTTTAACACTAAACATACACATATATTGCACGTACAATTCAAATTCTACTTATAAACATGTCCATTGCCCGTACAAATTGTAGTTTTTCCTTCACCATATTTTTTTCAATTATGTCCAATGCACATTCAACTCCAAAACTATTTCTTAACACGTATATCGCACGTAAAAATTCTCCAACTCTTATCAAAACTTGCATCGCACGTGAAAAATACTAGTTATAGATAGATAGATAAGTAGATAGATAGTAATTTATACGTGTGATGCACATTTAATATATTAAAAAAATTAAAGTAAAAAATCTGTCATTGTGATGACTTGAACCTGAGACCTCCTTTATATTAGTTATGTACGTATAATGCACGCGTTGGTAGATTGACAAATGAAACTAAGTTCTTCTCCAATTATAATATTAGAGATTACAGATTAGAGATGTTTAAAATTTTGCATAACTTAACTGAGACAAAAACCATAAATTCACATAAACTTCGCGCACAATTATTCTTGAAAACTGGTCTGATAAGTAATAACGCAACAAAAATCGAACTTTTCTCCCTAAATCACATGAATTAGAAAAAAGTAATTCTAAATTATACTTGTGTTCCAATAATTCTCAATCAAACTTACAATTAAATACCGCATCACAACCATATGTTCAAGTTCGGACCGAAATTCTACTGGACGGGTTTATGTTTGGCTCGATCTAGGTCGGACAAAATTTTTATAGTCCGGACTCGGTTCGATAAAATATCGGACCGCAATAATACTCGGACGAACTTATGTCCGGTTCGAGCTCGGTAAAGAATCAGACCTAATAATTTGTTCGAGTTTGGTTCGTATAATAGTTCGGACGGTCCACGGTCGGATCATTTCTCGAGCCGGACTCCGACGGACGACGGACCGTCCTGTTCATTTTACACCCCTACGCATCCCCTTGTTAGCTAATTATTATTTTTCCTTTTTTGACATAGAGCCCACATTTTACTAAGAGAAGTGCTACACTTTTTTAATGTAACTACAAATTATAATTAAAGTGTTAGAATTTCTAAACATCATGCGTACAATATGCTTTCTTTCATTCAAGAAGCACAGGCCCACATTAATTAACAATGCCCTACACGAATTAGTTTTTAAAGAGAACTCCTTCTTCCATTGCATTTTCTCCTTTCTGCAGGATATAGACAAAAAAATACTTTAGAAGCAGCAAGCATAAAGTTCTCAAACAAAATACAAATACACTTGATTCGCATAACAGCAAATATAAACCTATTTCAATGACGGCATTTTAGACATCACATATGAATTTATATATCTCACAATTCGTAAACACTTCATCCCCACATGCTATGTAGACTTTTTTAAAACACTCCAGTGCCTCACATATCATAAGTAAATAAACATACAAACATCAATATGTCATCAGATTCATAGACTATCGAAAATGTACAGGTTCAACATGAGAAGTAAAAAATTTGCTAATAAAGACAATTCTAAATAGAGAAGTTTTTTTTGTTGAAGAAAATGTGGAGTACGGCCACCCTGTTCATTAATAAGAGCTTAACAAAACAAACTCAGAGTACTGAGCCAAATACAAGATACTACAAACGTAATAACAGTACACAGACTCCACCCCAAACATGGGGGGTGGCACAAAAGAAGATTAGAATAGCCGCAACATACATGCAACTAAACAAAATACATCATATCCCCCCAAGAAAATCCTGGGACGGTGGGTATCTATCAGTAGTAACGTCCAAGCCGGCTGTCAGTCAATCGTCGGACCGATCTCGACTTCCTCATCATCAAAATCCTCAACCTGGAATACGCTCGCTATCCCCCCCGGGACCTGCTGCGACCACATTAGCCCAAAACGAAATAAGATACATAATGTGAGTCAAATTACTAGAAATATTATTACTATATCTATGAAAATAAAAGTTATTCTTGTCTAACCAAAGAACTCAGGTCGTTGCGGCGATAACGATGTATCACGCTTCTTTCATAGCTCTTCTCTCAGTGGCAAATTTTGATCCTACTCACAGGTCCTCATACTCACTAGGTACTGATTCGTCCCTAGCTAAATAGAGAAGTTAATATGCACAATGTTTATTTAACAAAAAATGATAAGTATAATAATAAAAATAAATGGAACTAAAACAATGCTTGTTGTCGCCCTAAAAATGGTAGTTTCTTGGTTTCTCTTCACTCTGCTTCTTGTTGTCCTAGAAATTTGTCATTGACAACCATGTAGATCATGTATAATTTAGCATTTTTTTCTCTTTCTTTCTAATTTGTGTTAATTAGGGGAAAAATTTTCACAAAAATATGTGCATCAGACGTGCTAACTATGTGAATCTCCATTAGTTTGAGCTCATGAGTCTTGCTAGCTTGGCCCAACCCAAGTCGGACCCGGGCTTCCCCCCCCCCTGTACCACAACCATATTACATACACAGTCATTTCCCAAAATATCCCCAGAAATCGACGAAGGAACTCTTATAAAAGAAGACCACAATCAGAAAAGGAATTCCTCGTCGTCTCCAAAAACCAAAGCGAGAGCCCGAGAAAGAAACCCAGAAACAGAAGGGGAAAAAAAAAAAAAACAGAACGACAAAAAAAATCCACGAGTTTTAGAGAGAGAGAGAGCGAGAGAGAGAGAGTCTAGAGAGAGAAAGAGGAGGAAATCGCACGCACTTCGCACCTGATCCCGTCTCCCCCCAATTCGATCTCGACTCCGTAAGTCAAATCGAAACCCTAATTCGCATTGTTCCAAACCCTAATTTGCTGTCCTTTGTTTCGAATAGGGTTTTTGGGTTTTGAAATTGAGCATGAGCATCGAGAGCCCGGGCGGTGGATGGGCGAGCTAGGGTTTTGGTCGGAAAAGACACGTCAGCAAGAATTAGGGCTTCTTTCTTCCATGGGCGATGGAGGAGTCACGCTCGCACCCTCGCAGCACCTCACGGAGAGCGTGTTCTCGGTGAAGAAGCAACAGCCATTGATCATGAGGAAAGGCGGAGAAGCCAACGGAGTTGATAAAGGCAGGAACTTGGAGGAGAAAACACCAAAGAAGAAGAAGGTGGATTTGGAGAAAAGCAGCGAATTGGAGCTCGGGGAGTTCATTCCGGAGAAGAATGTGGAGAGGAAAGGTGAGTTCTTGAGTGAGGGGAAGTGGAAGAAGGGGGGGAGGAAGAGAGAATTGGATAGAGGGGAAGTTGTTTTGGAGAAGTCAAGGAAAGGAAGTTTGGAGAAAGGGGAATTGGGCTCGGATCGGAGGGGGAGGTGGGAGGTTGAGAAGAGAGGAGAAAAGAAGGGAGATAAATGGGAGAGAGATGGGGGGGATGGTGATAAGTGGGTTGGGAGATTGGATTTTGGTTCGGATAGAGGTCGGAAGTTTGAGTTGGAGAGAGGGGAGTTTGTTTCCGAGAATGGAAGTTATCGGAGGAAAGATGGGAACTTGGGTGAGAATGATAGTAGGAAGAGGGCTGCTTCGAGTTGGGAGCTGAAAAAGTCTTCCTCGCGAAGTTGTGATGAGGAGCCAGGTGAGTTTCGGTGTGAATCTAGTAATGGGAAGGGTAGAGTTAAAGATCATGCAGAGAGTTGGCCAAAGAGGCATTGTGTTGAACTGGAAATAAGCTCGAGGAAGTACCATCAGGAGTTCAGTGATAACTCGCGGTCTAAGAGCCAGAGGAAGTTGGAAGATTACCCGGAAAGGTCATATGGGAATACTCCTCCTATATTGTCATCAAGGGTTTCAGCTGCTTCTTCCAATCGGTATCCTTCTGCATCTAGGCACCATGAACAAGCATTGCAGTCTCGGGTATCTCACGAAAAGCAAACTCATCGTGACCATAGGGACCACACCCCAACTCATTCGAATCGGTCTCCTATGGAAAGGGGTCGCCATTCTGATAAAAGGGACCACTCCCCGAGTTATTCCAATCGATCTCCTATCGAAAGGGCCCGTCACTACGAGCAGAGGGATAGGTCTCCCAAGGAGAGATCTCCTATAGAAAGGGCCCGTCACTACGAGCAAAGGGATCGGTCTTCCATGGAGAGACCTCCAATAGAAAGGGCTCGTCACTATGAGCAAAGGGACCGGTCTCCCATGGAGAGATTGCGACATGATCAGAGGGAACGAACTCCAACTCACTTCGATAGGTCTCCCTTAGAAAGAGTTCGGCATCATGATTACAGGGAGAGATCGCCCCACGATCGCGGACGGGGTGATGATTATCGAGACAGGAGCAGAAAGAGCGGAAGTGGTGAGAAGCAGCAAACAATTAGTAGACACGAGGAGAGGCCAGGAAGAAGAGAGTCCGGAGGAAAGGATACTTTGCAATTGAATAATAATAGCAGCAGTGCCAGCTTTGGTAGAAGTGGGTCTGTTGATAAGTCGATCAAGAGGAAAGATGTGGTGGATTTAGTTAAGGAATCTAGTGAACTTCCACCTCCCCCTCCGCCGCCTCCACCACCTCCTCCTCCAGACTTGCCGCCGCCTCCTTCTCCCCCTCCAGAGCCGGATAGTACTGTTGTTGATGAGATAACTTCGATGGAGGAGGATATGGATATATGTGACACTCCTCCTCATGATACCATACCAGCTGACACAAAACCTGGTACATGGGTTTATCTCGATTATTTTGGCATTGAGCAAGGACCTTCTAGTTTGGATGAACTCAAAAGGCTTATGGAAGAAGGATTCCTTCCTTCCGATCATTTCATAAAGCACGTGGACAGTGATCGATGGGTAACTGTTGAACATGCTACCTCTCCCTTGGTGCAGTTGAACTTATCTTCAGTTGTTTCTGATGCTGTTACCGAAATGGTAAGCCCTCCTGAGGCTTCAGGGAATTCACTGGATGATGCTGGAGATGCTAACCTTGAGTCAACCTCTTCTTTGTTGAAAAAAGACTCTGGTGGTGTTGAGGAACTGGTTGCGGTGGAGTCCGTGGAAGATTTCCACATTGGTGAGAGGGTTGAAGCTCTGCTACATGGTTATAATGTGACAGATGGGAAGGAAATTGAGACCATTGAAGGTATTTTTTCATTTATTTGTTGGAATGCATTTCTCTATGATATCTTGAGTTACAATCCATTTATGTCTTGGATGAAACATTCATACCTGTTGGCTTTGCTTGTAATTGTGTCTGATCATTTTTTCTTGTTTTCTTTTTCTTTTTCCCTATTATGGCAGAGGCACTGAACGTAACATTTGAGCATGCAGAGTGGGAGAATTGGGGTCATTCTGAAGGTATATTAATTACATTTATTTGGTTATTGTTATTTTTATTTTTGCTAGTCTTTCCTTGTATGTTGTGGAAGTTTTTCCTTTTTATTATGTTGAAGCCTAATCCATATATTGAGGCTGCAGCCTGCAACTAAAATTCAAATGTATTTATTTAGTTACAGAGTCGTCATATCATATCAACAGCTTTGAGTTTAGAGTGGTGTTTTTAATTAATGAAATAATTGATTTGATGGTTTCTAATCTACTTTTAACTCAAACGTTTTGCCTCAGATTTATAATTTAAGGGTATCATGTCGTGCGTCTGGGTTTCCATAATATTCTGTTTTCTCAGAATTCCTGATAGCGTAGTTTTTTTTTGTTAATTTCTGAGTTTGTGGATATGCAGATTTGACGAGATTCAAATCTTCTAATTTGGAGCCAACTGGGCATTTGAGAGAGGAGGGAGCCTCAAAGGAAGCTAGTGAAATCTGGCCTGCTCTCGAGGAATATCCTATTACAGATAGTGGTTCAAGTGATTGGTTTTCAAGCAGGTGGTCTTGCATGGGTGGTGACTGGAAGAGAAGCGATGAGTCTGCGAACGATAAATCTTCTAAGAAAAAAATTGCCCTCAATTATGGTTACCCTCTCTGTCAAATGCCCAAGAGTGGGGATGAGGACCCTCGTCTTCATCGAAAGGACGATCTGTACCGTCCTTCGTGCATCCGGAAGCTTGAACTACCACCTTGGGCTTTCACCTTATCAGAAGATAATAACGATAGCAGTACCAACGACATGAGCAAAGGCATTGTCCCGAAACAAATGAGGCCTCCAATTCCTAGGGGTGTAAAAGGAACAGTTCTCTCAGTTGTTCGGATAAATTCATGCGTAGTAACGGGGCACGGTTCTTCCGAATCTCATGTCCAAATGAGGCTCAGCGAGCGGCACAGTCACAGGCATACACGATCAAACAGTGACAGGAGTTCTTCTTATGAGGGGTCTTCTCATTCCAATAGGCCATCCGAACATGAGTTACAAAGTCTCCATGAGGTCAGATCTGCGCTCAACATCCCGAGAGATCATGTTTGCACTGTTGATGAGATGTCTCTAAATCTTGGTGGTTGGTATTACCTGGATGGGCTTGGCCATGAAAATGGTCCATTTTCGTTTTCGGAGTTGCAAAATTTAGCTGCTAAAGGCAAGATTTTGCAGAGCAGCAGTGTCTTTCGGAAGCTTGATAATTCATGGCTTCCACTTACTGCCTTAAAAAATGTCCATTCTGAAAAGGAAACATTAGGTTCACATGGACTTTCTACCGATGCTTCTCATTCTTTCCATGACTTCCACCCTCAGTTCATAGGCTATATGCGTGGTAAGCTGCATGAGCTTGCTATGAAATCCTACAAGAACCGAGAGTTTGCTGCTGCCATAAACGAGGTTTTGGATCCATGGATTAGTGCGAAGCTAGCGAAGAAGGAAGGGGACAAACACTTCCCATTTAATTCTTCTATCACAAAAGATTTGTCAACACATAAGCTCTGGAGATCAGGTATGCTATCAATTCTCTTGAGGGTTTTTGTATGCTCTTCTATTCTTACAAAAACTTAACAAAAACTTTTAACAGATTACAATGCTTTTTATGTGTGTAGATTTTGTTTCTAAATGCAGTAAATTCCCTAAGAAAATGAAGTTTTATTAAATTTTTGAACATGGCTGTGCATCCTTGGTTTCTTCAAAATCTGCTTCAATTTTTATTACCTTTTTTCACCCAATTTGGGAAAAGTCTCAGATGAGAATCATGTTCTGATGTCAATTGGTTCTTTCTTATAACAGCATAATACTATTTCTCTTTGCTAAGCATGATACTAAACTTTTAGTGCTGTCATTTTCCGTATCTGGGGAGGTGAGGATGAAATTGGCCCAAGGTTTGATATAAGCCCTTCATCAGGTCCTTAGATATGATTTCTATTTGTTGGTCAGGCCTGTAATTGGACCTAAGCTGGATCTTAGTCAACTCAAAGTCCTGTCTGGTGTGCAGTTTGGCACTTAAAGTAGGTCGTTGTTGAAGCCTGGGCGTTTGGGCCTTGTTCTACGTTGGGCCTGATTATAAATATCTTTTAGGCATACTGGGCCAGCCCAGTTCATTGGTACCACTAAAGCCTGGGGTTCTTGGGCGTTGCCTTATCTGTGTGAGTTTTTAAATGGTTTTCTAGCCCACTGCACTGGTCCAGTTTCTCGGCAACCAGAGGGGTTATGATGTCAAGTTCGGCTTATGCAGCGAATACTCCTATATTTATATGAACAAATTTCCAGTTTTAATTCACTTGGAAGTTAGAAGCTAGCCTTCTTTCTTTTAATCCTTCCTGTCATTTCTATTTTCTTTATCGACTTTCAGAAGCTCCTTGGCTTCATTGTTTTGTCCAAGAATTGTGAAATCTCTCTGAACCAAAACTTCCCAAAACACCAAAGTTTTGTGAGGGTTGAGGGACTTATTTCTAACATGCACCGCCAGGTTGAGCACTCCTTTTTCTGGGCTGAAACTGATCTGTGGCCAGCTGTGTTTTACTTCTTCTTCTTCTTCTTCTTCCTTTCTTCTTCTTTTAATACATCTCCAGTACATGTCTATTAGGAATTCAGCTGTGTAGATCTGATAGCACATGGATCCACCCTGCCACTGCAGCAAAGCTCTGTAGTTGTGGTGAGCGGGTGATGGTTGAGGAATTGAGCATTATATTTAACGAGAATTTATTAATTTAGAAACTTATGCCATAGTAGTATTCAAATTCTTGGCAACACTTTTACTGTTACTCTTTGTACTTTAGACCTGTTACTGATGAGGTTGGTTTGGAAGGGGCTTATGAACTTACTGCTTCTGCACGAGAATTTTCTGGTGTACTTAAAAGTGTGCTTTTGCCAAGTTTTTAAAATTTTTTTTTACCTGGACATTATTTTTTATATTGTTGCAGATGATGGAGACAACTATCGTTATGGTAAGAGGGTTCGCCTGCAGTTTGATGAAGGTGATGAAGACATCGAGATGGAAGAAGATTTACTTGTTGATCAGAAGAATGATCCATCTTTCGATGAATTGTGTGGCGAGTCTGGCTTTGTTGATGGGTATGGTACAAGATCTGAAAAGGAGAATGCTGGGTGGGGTCTCTTAGATGGACACATATTAGCAAGGGTTTTCCATTTCATTAGATCCGATATGAAATCACTCATCTCCACTGCTGCTACTTGTAAACACTGGAATATGGCAGCCAAGTTCTACAAAAGTTTATGCTTGCAAGTCAATCTATCATCCGCTGGTCCCATCTGTACTGATCCAATGTTACGGAGCATAATGGTTAGTTTACATTTCTGATTGTTTTTCATCTCTTTATTTTTATTCAATTACCTCAACTGACTATCAAAAATTCAGTTACCTCAACTTCTTATTATCCGCTGATTTTCCTTGCAGGGTGGTTATGAGAAGAAAAAGTTAACCTCTCTTAGCTTAGAAGGGTGCTCCAATATTAGTCCCTGTGCACTTGAAGAAGTGCTCCAACAATTTCCTTGCATATCTTCAGTTGACGTACGTGGGTGCAATCAGTTCAAGGATTTAATCCCTAAGTTTCAGAATGTGAGTTGGGTAAAGAGCTATCTAGCCAACAACCGGAATTATGACGAATCGCACTCAAAAATAAAGAGCCTCAAGCAGATAAGTGATAAAGGTTTTGTGGGGAGATTTAAGGATTTAGGAGGTTATCCAGATGAGTGTGGGGATTTTGGCATCGATGAGTTCAGTGTGGACAGAAAAGATTCATCAAGTCAACCTTTCAGGCAGGGTTTCTACAAGCGAGCCAAGCTATCTGATGCTAAAAAGTCTAGGGATGCACAGATGAGGCACTTGTTGCATAGGAAATCTGTTAATGGCTACAAAAAAGTGGAGGGATTTATTGCCATCAATTTGAAGGACATTATGAGGGAGAATAAATTTGATTTCTTCATACCCAAAGTATTATGTTGATCTCCGCATTTAAAAAACAAGATAAATTCTTATTCTAATCAAGTCTAATGTGTACATTATTTTTCTTCATCTCACTTCAATTTTTGTTTACAGGTTGCCCAAATTGAAGATAGAATGAGAAATGGTTATTATATTCGTCGTGGTCTGGGCTCTGTCAAGGATGATATCAGTCGAATGTGTCGAGATGCGTTTAAGTAAGATTGCCTCCTTACTACAGTCTATTGCAGAAATTTTTTTCATACTTTATTTTCAGGAACGAAAAAGCCTTTGGTTTGTGTGATCTCAAATACATTGTGACATAAGAAAGAAACCTAAGTAATCTCGTCTTACAAAATAAGGTTAATTGCAATAAGTCCAAAACTCAAAATAAACACTTCAGGACCAGTGTTACCGGGTTCTCCTCACCCCCTTCCGAACCACGATCCGGATCTTGATATCCAGTGTATGGTGAGTTCTCGATCTGGATTTGTAAAACTAGCGATCTGCATATGCATTACGCAATTTCTTCAAAATGAACACCTTTATTCATTAAATCATGATTTTTTCTTCAAATTCTCCTCAATCAGTCATGTAGTTTAATAAGATTAATTTAGGAACACATTTAACGGATGCTTTTATATATTAATTTTTACTCGTTCTCTATCTCTACATGAGCGCTCACACCAATATATTTATATATTACTAAATGAGGGCCCCAGCTCATCCTACACCCTCTAAACCATGTACCATACAAGGTAATGAACCGCAATCCCATGCCTGTACCATGGACCTAAACATACCGCAAACCCGGTAACACTGTTCAGGACTATCTCAAAATCAATAATATATTGTTCACAATCTGACAATTGAAACACATGCAATGATGTTTAAAATTTATAGATTTATGTTACTGTACATTGTGGTGATTGATCTAATTTGTCTACAAGTTTTTACCATATCTTTGGGAAGATGTTATAATAGCAATTTTACATGCTAATGCAGATCAAACAATCGTGGCGATCCTAAAGAGTTGAAGCACATTATAATGTTATTCATCCGACTAGCTAAGAGTTTGGATGGAAATCCTGGGTTAAAGTATGAAAGAGATGATATGATGAAAAAAGATGGATCAGAAACTGGATTTTATTCAGCACAAAGATACAAGAAGAAGCAGAATAAGGCTTTTGAAAAGAAGGGTACAAGTAGGTTGAACAGCTCATCCTATGTGAATGGTGGAACTGATGTGTTTGACCGTGAAATCAAAAGGAGCCTTTCTAAACTTAAAAAGAGAGATCTGAGTTCTGATAGTGAGACATCTGATGACCATGAAAACGATTTTTCTGAAGGAGGTGAGACTACTGCATCAGATACTGAAAGCGATTTGGATGTTCGTTCGGGAGGTGGAATGGGGGATTTTAAAGGAAATATGTATTCCATGGTGGATGACTCTTTGGATTCTGCTACTGATGACCGAGAATGGGGTGCTCGCATGACAAAAGCAGGCCTTGTTCCACCAGTTACTCGGAAGTATGAAGTTATTGAAGAGTATCTTGTCATAGCTGATGAGGAGGATGTTAAACGGAAGATGCAAGTTGCTTTGCCCGATGACTATTCCGAGAAATTGCTTGCACAGAAGAGTGGCATGGAGGAATCAGAAATGGAAATCCCTGAGGTGAAGGATTACAAACCACGAAAAATGCTAGGGGTAGAAGTTTTGGAACAGGAAGTGTATGGCATAGACCCTTACACGCATAACCTTCTTCTTGACTCTATGCCAGATGAACCAGAATGGCTTCTTGTGGAGAAACACAAATTTGTTGAAGAGGTATTTCGAGTGACAAGTTGATTTTGGCTTCATTTTCCCATTTATTTGAAATAAATTGGTTGCTTAAACATTTAAATAATAAATGCATCTTTGTATTATCTTTCATCCAGGTGCTTTTGCGCACTTTGAATAAGCAGGTTCGGCGCTTCACTGGTGCTCGGAACACCCCTATGGTTTATCCTTTACGTCATGTTGTTGAAGAAATTCATAGGAATGCTGAAGAGGATGGCGATAGGCGCATAGTGAAATTGTGTCAGACCATGTTGAAGGCCATGCAAAGTCGTCGTGATGATAATTATGTTGCTTATAGAAAGGTACATTAATATGACAGAAGCAACCAAATAAGACTGTTTCATACCTGTGGGTTGCTCATGCATTGTAATTATGTTTACTGACTTCGTCCTTCCACTTCATATCAGGGTCTAGGAGTTGTTTGCAACAAAGATGGTGGTTTCAGCACAGACGATTTTGTTGTTGAATTTCTAGGAGAGGTATTGAGAATGTCCATTTCTGTTTTTTCTAACCTTTTATATCAAAAATCCTTTCCATATAAAATTATTGTGCAGCAGTGGCTTATCAGATCAGGTGTTTTTTAAAGTCTTTGTAATATAGATCAGGCATAGGGATAATGACTCAGTTCTGTTGAGTCACATATTAGTTAGACAAGTATATATATTCTACTGCATCATAGACTAAGAGTTTCTCCTTTGCTTATTTAGATTTCTTATGTATTGAATCCATGATGCACATTTTGATAGCTCTACTTCCTGTGTAACATAAAAAATGGTGGCTAGTTATTTGTTGTGCTTCATGGAGGGAATGCTGATTGCTGGCTACTCAATTTTTTAAATATCTTAGGTTTATCCAGCTTGGAGATGGTTTGAGAAGCAAGATGGAATCAGATCTCTCCAGAAAAATAGTCAGGAACCAGCACCGGAGTTTTACAACATCTATCTTGAGAGGCCAAAGGTGATTTCCTTGGTTGCATGCTTTCCAAGTTATCACTGTTGAATAGGATATGTTAGAATACAAGTGCAATTTCCCTTAACCCTTCTACAACTTCGAAGTTTTAGCATAGTGGAAGGGACTTTCACATGGTATCAGAGCAACCCAGGTTCGAATCCCACTGGCTACGTAATTTAAATGCGGATTAAAAAAAAAATACCGCTGCGTATTGTCCAGGTCTCGGCCCACAATTTGTGGGCGCTCGACCTGAGGGGGCGTGTTAGAATACAAGTGCAATTTTCCTTAACCCTTCTACAACTTTCGAAGTTTTAGCATAGTGGAAGGGACTTTCACAGGATAAAATGGTATTGTCTGTACATGTGTCTCATTGTTTTCTTTGTGTGATAGGGTGACCGTGATGGATATGATTTGGTTGTTGTTGATGCTATGCACAAAGCAAACTATGCAAGCAGGATCTGTCACTCGTGCAGGCCAAATTGTGAAGCAAAGTAAGCTCTTAGCTCCATAATTTTTCTTGGTGCTACTTTTTTCGTTTTTTCCTTTATAAAGTGCTTTAACATCCAGATTAAATGATTTGTTACGTAGAGTTATGCCATTTGATAAAAGGAAAATAACTAATGCTGTGAAGCATGGGTTTGACACTGGTTTTTTATATCACAGGCTCACCGCCATAGGTTAGAACTGAAAAATGTCTGAACAGTTTGATTCCTTATAATTTCGTAATTTCTATTTTTGTCTTGTTTTCGTTAGTTCAAATAACTTGTTCGAATATTTTGTCATAACATTTAATCTCTATTTTTTCAAGCTTCCCTAATCCCAAGGGCATCCACAGTTGTGGTTTGCTAAAAAATGGGTAAATGCATATTATGCATATAGCAAAGTGAGTTTGCTGCATTAGTAAATTGCTATAATATAGCACCAAAAAAAAGGATCAGACGGATTTTCGAGATCCGTCCCACGATTTTTAAATAATTTTTTTGATTTTTTTAATAATTATAACAATTTTTTGTTTAAAAAAACAAAAAAAAATGCCCCCCCCCTCCCCCTCCCCTCACTGGACGGATCTTCAAGATCTTGAAGATCCGTCCAAGGGGGGAAATAGGATTTTTTGCAATTTTTGTAGCGGAAAAATAAAAAAAAACGTCAGACGGACTTTCAAGTTCCGTCCGACCAATTTAATTTTTTTTTCGTGGGATGTATCTTCAAGATCCGTCCTGTATAATATGCATTTTTCTTATATCCGCTCTCAAATATAGCCATCTACTCTTGCGAAATCATCAAAATATGCATAAATAGCAAACGATTGCAGCGATTCATTTGCTAAAAAAATGCATAAAGTGGATAAATAGCAAACGACTGTGGATACTCTAACACAGTGATCTTGTTTTGTGTGTATGCGTGGGTGTGCGTGGGTTTTTTTCAAGTCTCCCTAATCCTAACACAGTGGTCTTGTTTTGTGTGTGGGTGGGTTCGGTTGGGGGGTGGTGGTGGTGGTTTGGTTTGGTTTGGTCTTTGTTGTGGGTGACAAATTACTGGATGACATAATCAATGCATACATCGATGATGCATCCTTTCCCCTCTTATCTGTAAGCTGATTTATCAGTATTAACTCTCCATCTAGCTTTAATGACGGTCTGTATCCTTGGATTCTCTCTCTCTTATGAGCTGTAATTATCTGATTAGAAGAATAGCATAGGCTTGTCTATCGAGGAAACAAAAATTAGTACAGGCGCGACATGTAATAAGAAAATGCCAATAGAAATGCTAAACTACAATAGCCAATTTCGTATGACAGACGATGGGTTTTATTTGAGTGCAACCATCTTGTGATACATTATATAAAATAGCCAACGTCAATGTCGCTCAATCTAGTTAAGAAGGCTGGAGTTGGGAGAAGATAATTCAGCAGAAGAGGTTAAAATTTTATAAGAGAAAAGAAAAACTTGAAGAGATTGATGATTAGGAATAGAGATAAGATAAAACAAAATAAAACAGAGTAAGTTGGAATTAAACATATGTTACTTGAAGGAGGCTATTTTAGGGATTAGAAATCTCTGCTAGTAAATAAATAAATTGCGAGTTTCAATTTCCAAGGAAACCTAAACATGCACAGGCACAAGCTCAAAGCAGAATAGGTCAATATTCATTAGTAAAGTAAATTTCAAGGACTAGTTCAAAAAGCACCCAAACTCCTTTTTGATTTATTTGATCTTTTCCTTCTTGTTTGGCTACTCAAAAGAGTTAAATCGTTGGAGGAGGAATTATATTGGATCGTTCTACACTTAAGGTTCGCTCGAGGTGTTATATACATAAGGTTTTTTTTTCTCTCTTATACCCTGGAATAGTGTTCTCTACTTATTTATGATTCCTAAGTTATACTAGATCATCAGTTATTCAGCGTAAAATTTTCTTCTGTACTTCAAATTTTGTAACTGATTGAGAAATCATTACAAATTCATTTAACTGCATATTCTACTATTAAGTTTACTCCAAATTCTAGTAACTTTCTTTATTCTATTTACTTTGCAACAGAGTTACAGCTGTTGATGGTCAATACCAAATTGGAATTTATACAGTAAGGCCAATTGGTTATGGTGAAGAGATTACTTTTGATTATAATTCTGTAACAGAGGTGAGACACTACTAGTTCAATTATTGTTTTTTTACCCATTCCGAATGATATCGTATAGCTAAGATAATGTATCTAAATCTACTTGTGCAGAGTAAGGAAGAATACGAAGCATCAGTTTGTCTCTGTGGCAGCCAAATCTGCCGGGGTAGCTATTTGAATCTCACTGGTGAAGATGCATTTCATAAGGTAGAGCTGCCAATTATTGTATATAGCTTATCTTCCATTGTATCATAGTATTAAAGATTGCTGATACCGAGTCATCTCAGGCTTGTCTGATCAGTTTTTTGCCTACCCTGTCGCGTAAATCCTACAATTATGGGGTTTAAATGAAATCAAAGCTATCTCAGCCAAAACCACTTTAATATTCGCTAATTCGGCCAAGAAAAGCCGAGAACTGCATTATTTACCTGGGAAAAAAAAGAATTTGAAATCACCTCTCTTCTAACGTCACTCTTGCTGTGGTTGAAGGCTGCTGTCATCACCGTTGTCGTGGTAGTTGTTGTGCATCTGTAGAGGGTTTAGAGTTGGCTACCGTGAACCGTTGAGAAAGGAAGTGGAAGGTTGCCGGTGAAGGGAGCGAGAGAAAGGACTCATAGGAGCCCCTTTTGTTTGTTCTCTTTTTCTAAAACGAACTCTACATTTGACTTATTGTATTGCGGGCTGGTTTTAAACTAGTACCCACCCAACTAAACATAAGAGTTCGGAAAGATAAAAGCAATATGGCCCACAGGCACTATATAGAGATCAGATCTTTTCCCACACATTTCTATTGGGTACGGGTTGGTTCTAAAATAGCATAGATTTCATAGCTTAATTGTAATCTTGCATAAGAAAGTGAACATATTAATTATTTCTACAATATATTCTTTTAATATATAGATTATATATTTAATTTTTTTTTAAATAACGTGAAATAATTTAGCATTTTTTAAAAAAATGAACCAAAATATGCAAACAAGTTACTTAAAATATCTTTTTTTTAATTGCAATTAACTTTAACTTATCAGTCACTAAAGCTTGCTGATACCAAAAATCTGAGGCATGAGATGACACTACCGATATTCGGAGAAATTCGATAGTGGTACCAAAATTCATTATCCGCTAGGGTCCCCAATACCAAGTTTTGACATTGATCTATTTTGTATTTGAATTTGCATTTATTCACTTGTCACTGCTACAAATGCTTTAAGCTGTTACTTTTTTTGTCACCAACATGCTTGAGATGATGTACATGAAAATAGTCTCCTTTTTATTGCATTGTATTAATTTCTTACATCTATACAGTACCTGGTGAATTTGATGTTTCTTTTTCTTTTTCTTTTACTTTTTTTCGTATCTCCTGAAATGGGCTTATGCACTAGGTGTTAAAAGAGTATCATGGGGTGTTAGACCGGCACAAACTAATGCTTGAAGCATGTGAAGCTAATTTTGTTTCGGAAGAGGACTATATTGACCTGGGAAAGGCCGGTCTCGGAAAATGTTTGCTTTCTGGACTTCCTGATTGGCTTGTTGCGTATTCAGTCCGCCTGGTAATTGTTCTCTCTTTTATGTCAATTTTGAATGTCATAAGCTTATCTATAAGATTACTGATGATTGACTATTGTAAACAATTCAAGGTGAGGTTCATAAACTTCGAGAGAACCAAGCTTCCTGATGCAATTCTAAAGCATAACATCGAAGAGAAGAAGAAATTCTTTGCAGATATTTCTTATGAGGATGAGAAAAGTGATGCAGAGATCCAGGTATATTCTCACACTACAGACTTTTTCTTGATATCACTGTTTACCTAGTTTGCATACATGAAGCACTGACTCTGCAATGCCTCAGGCTGAAGGTGTATATAACTCCAGGCTTCAGAATCTGGCACTCACTCTTGATAAGGTGATTGTTCGTTTTATCCTATACCATTATGTCTTTAACATTGTCCTATTTATCCTATACAGTTATATTTCTATATTTTCTCAATGAAAATTATCCTAGAAGGGGATTGTGTTGAATTTGGCTATGGTAAAACTAACATCATTAATTTTCTACATGCTACAAGTGGATATTATTTACAAAATTTTATGTCGGCTTGGGATGTCATTAAACAATTTTGATTGTGGTAATTTAGTTATATTGTAAACTACAAAACCTGAAGAGAATTGGGTTTAAGGATTTCTTTGTTTTAAACTATATAGATTCAATAAATACAGGTTACCTGTAGGGAAGAGTATTTCAGTGCTGTTAGATAAGTATATATTTGTAAATTATATTCTTCGTAGCTTAAATGTAGTTTTATAGTATAAAAAGTATTTATGCCTTATAAAAGTTTTGGTAGATGAAATGAAAATAAACGTAAAGACAATAATTGTAATATTTGTTTATCCTTTAAGACATATATCTTTAACTATCTCTAGAACTTCAAACACTGTTCAGAAATCAATACCATAGAATTAATACGCCGATTTCGTATGCCCAATATTTCCTAGAACTCTGAAAGCTGTACCGAACTTCGTACACCAATACAGTGTTTTCGAGCCATAGGTTAAACTATCACTGCCTTCTCTATAATCTACCATTCTGGTTATGATGTTATACTTACACTATAATCTACAAAATTTGAAGTTAATTTGGTATTCCAGATGGATCTATTGTTAATTATTTTGGTTTTAAAAAAAAATTCATGCTACTTGTGAAAAAGTGTTTGGACGCAAAACCAGTTAAGCTATCACTTCATCCTAATTTGCAAATTGCAAGTCCTGATTGGTTTGGGCAAAATTACAGTGATTACTTTGTTCTCGACTCTACACTCAAACTGATACTTTGGCATAATTTGTTTCTTTTTCTAATTGGAGTCTGTTGTACAGGTGAGATATGTCATGAGACGTGTATTTGGGGACCCTAAAAAAGCTCCACCTCCTTTGCAGAAGCTCAGCTTCGAAGACTTAGTTTCTGTTCTCTGGAAAGGAGAGGGTTCGCTGGTTGAGGAGCTACTTCAATCCATGGCTCATAATATGGAGGAAGACCTACTGAATGACCTCAAGTCCAAGATCCTTACCCATGATCCATCTAATTCTGATAATTCCCACAGAGAGTTACAAAAGTCTTTGCTATGGTAGGTCTTACTTCTTAATTAATTTTCTCGAGTTGAGTTTTAGTTAGCCACTTTATCGGTGCTTTGCTTCATTGTTTATTTTTCACGTTTATAAATCTATTTTCTTCTGTGTCCAGGTTGAGGGATGAAGTGCGGAATCTTCCTTGCTCTTCGAAGTGCCGGCACGATGCTGCTGCTGATTTGATTCACATGTATGCCTACACTAAATGTTTCTACAAAGTCAGGGTAAGTTGTATTTAGTAGTTTTGCTTATATTGTAGTAGTACAAATCATAGTCTCTCTTTAGCAGCAATGTTGTGTGGTATTAAAGATGTGATTGGGTTTTTTGGATGATTTGTTCTCCCAGTTATTCTATTATTTGACTATTGTCTGTCGATCAACTATTTTTATTAATAACAATTTTACTAGCTTTGTATTTTCTCACACATTTATTAGTTTTTCATGAATATTCTACTGCTTCTTCAACAAGTCATAAAACTTATCTACCATACTTTCTTATTATTGCTTGTTGATGCTTTCTATTCTTACCTTTATCTTTCTCGTGCTTTTTTTTGCCTGCACGGGGATTATAACAATTCAATTTTTAGAAATATGGGCTGTGTTTGCTATTGCTTTTGGGGCATCGATAAGCATTTTAGGACTCTAAAAGTACTTATTGATTTGATATAGGTGTTTGATAACCCCTGTGTTGAAGTGTTTCACAAGGCAGTTGTCAATAATTGGGTTTACCTCTTTTTCCCCACATCTCAATGAGGTGCTTTTGCATCTTCAAAAAATATCAAGTCAAACCATGAATTTTTCCTTGACTACACTTTTGATCACACCACTTTTTGTACACTACAATACCATACATAGCGTAATTACTCTTAACCCAATTCTTCTGGTTATTTTACTGTTTCCTATACCAAAATTGGCTACTACCTTTTCTCCCCCTCCAAATGCCAAAATAGTGGCAGTGACAATGTGTTACATTTTGTTTTAATCTATTGGCATGGGACTGAATTTGTGGTTATTTTCAGGCCTATGAGGCTGTTACATCTCCTCCGGTGTACATTAGTCCACTCGACCTGGGTCCCAAGTACGTTGAGGAGATGGGTTCAGGCTTCAAAGAGTATTGCAAGACCTATGGCGAGAACTATTGTTTGGGCCAGCTTATTTACTGGCATAGCCAGAACAATGCTGATCCTGATTGTAGATTAGATAAAGTTAGGAGAGGTTGTTTGTCATTACCTGATATTGCCTCTTTCTACGGGAAGTCTAATAAATCAGTGCAGGAAAGGGTCTATGATTCGAGGACTGTGAGATTTATGATGTCTAGAATGGTAAGTATCTGTGCGCAAGTTTGTTTTATATTAATCTATTTACAAATTTTGCTGTATATGATATTTGTTATTAGGAAAAATGGATAGAGGTAATTCGGTTTGGTTTGCTTAATAACTGGGAAACACACACCCACCAACTAACTAAATAGCTAATGTAGTGATGATGATGACATCTTCCGCTTTACTTGACCTATCACACGCACACAGACAGACACATCTACTGCTATACTTGGATGCATGTATCGTCATAGTTACATACATACGAAATTCTGGTACATGGATTAAGTTCTCCTAAATGCAGACAACTTTAAGACAAATTTAAGTTGGCTTGAAAGCCATACTTTCTATCAACAAGCAGTATACATTCTATCAACACTAGAGCATCATACTTTCTATCAACGCATTCTATAAACACTTGATGCATTAAAGCAGAAGCAGAATCATGCAATTTTATGGACGTGTGCTGGTGATAGGTAGATCAAGATAAACGTCTCCAATTTTCTCATTGAAACATGAAACTCTAAATGATGAAATTGTGGTTTGTAGGTAAGTTACTTGCAGGCTGAAAATAATGGACAGGGAACATGGGCTTGGTGGCACAATAACAACTTTTTCTTAAGAAGTAGGACAGAAAGAGTCTGGTTACAGTGTACAAATTTTTGAATATTTCAAATGCAAAGGTCAATACACTATTTATCGTTTAGTAACACATAACATTACATATATGCTAATAGTTATCCAATCATTATGATTTAGCGCGAGGAAATAGGTATTCTTGGTTCAATTTGTTAACCGTTAATTTGGCAACCGTTCAAAGCATATGCTTAAGAGTTCTCCAAACCACTTGATTGTTTATAATACACTTACTATGATATGAAAATCAAGGTGAATGGAGCAGTTTGTCTATAGGAGGTCCCACCTAATGAAACTACTTTCGGCCCAATAACTAAATGTAAACTAATATGACGCATGATCCGGTCTATCTTCACTTTAAAATTAGAGAAGGGTTGTGCGTAGCTGGCTATGTTCCTTTCGTGTAGAGCCAACCAGCAGCATATGCAATGTTGATGCTTTTTCTTTGTCTGGACATATATTTAGAATTGTTAAACAACATCATTTAATGTACTTAAGACAGTGGCGGCCAACTCCATATATTACACCGGACAAAATTTAGTGCTCTTTCTCGTGCCAAATAAAATAAATGGATTATATATATCTATACTCATTATTTTCTTAATAAAGGAAGTTTTTTCTATACTTAAAAAAATTACTAGTAAAAAATTTATTGTTATATATGCTTTTTCTCGTCAGTTTCATGTGCATTGCATTGCATGTGTCAACCAAGCTAGTAGACATATATAATGACATTTTGTTTAAATCCCAGAATAACCTTATTAGATGTATGTTTTTTGAGAGCCTTAAATAGCTAAACATCATTGTTGGTTTGCTGTACTAATAGGAAAAGCAGCCACAAAGACCATGGCCTAAGGACCGCATATGGGTATTCAAGGACAGTCAGAAATACTTCGGAACCCCAATGTTTGATACCGTGCTGAACACGTGTTCTTTGGACAAGGAGATGGTGCACTGGCTGAAGAGCAGACCGACTGTGTACCAAAGCTTGTGGGAATCATAACGGATCGACCACCTGCGCACTCGAATGTGCCATTATTCATTTCGCCGCTCATGTGCGGAGTTTTCATGACAGATCTGTTGCTTAGAAGAGCCGTCTCGTGTTGAATTCATGACAGATCTATTTCTTAGAAGACCCGTATTTTCTTTTCCCTTCATACGGCTCCCATGTTTTGAATGGTGGGAGTTTGTTAATTATTTTTTAGAAACGTAAGCCCCTCCCTTTCCCACTCCCACCTGTACAAATCATCCCCAGTGTTATTTGTATTCATTAATTAGCAATTAGATGATTATAAAAAATTATCCGTAGTCATTGGTTTGAAGTGAAATCTGTAACTTTGTTTCTTCCTCGGTGTTCTTTGATGAATAAATTTTAGTTTCCTCACGTGATTATCCTTTGTGTACAAAATTTGAATTCATCCGGAAGGGATAGTGATGAATTGAGGGGGAGTATTTTTTATTTTTTATTTATTTTTATTTTTTAAAATTTTTAAAATCATACAAAAGGGAGGGAGGGGTTTCATGGTGATGAGTGATTTTGCACTACTGGGTAAAATTCTTGTTAGAAGACTGCCTCATTTCACTTTGTTTTATTTATTATTATAGGCATGTCTTCGGAACGGTGCATCTTATTTGATTATAAAATAGTTTTGGAGGTCCAGCAAATTAATAGAAGTAGCAAACATATTATATGAGAAACTTTTGGGGGTCCAACAAAAATATATTATATTATTTTTTTTAAAATTTATTTTCGAGTTATTAAAAAAGTTTTTAAATTTTAAATATTTTTTAGTTTTTTAATTTTTAATTTTTTAAAAAAATTTTAAAAAATTTATTTTCTTAAATTTTTGAATATAAGAGGGAGGGAGAAAGAGAAAAACAAATAATTAAATAAATATATGGGTTGTTTTGGGTGGGGGATTTGAATTTGAGTTTTGGGAGAAAACTTTTGGGGAGAAAATATATTTTGTGAGGTTAGATCTGGGTCTTTAATTGTTGGGGAGATTGAAGGAGAGCCACTTGATAGCTTTCTTTGTGTTTTATTAGAGCATTCACAATCGTTTGCTTATTTGCCATTTTTTCCATTTTTTTTACTGTAGCTCATACAGTCGTGAGCTATTTTGCCATTTTTTGGCAAACTGGCTACAGTAGAAAGGGAAAAGTAGCATTCCATATAGCAAAATGCATATTATAGCAGACGAAATATCTTTCGTCCGAAGTAAAAAAAAAAAAAAACCAAATAAAATAACCGTTAAATGAATTTAAGCGTGGGAATGAACATGATGTTTCGTCCCAATGTGAGACGAAACATCATGCTTCGTCCCAATCCAATTTTTAAAAAAAATTAATTTTAAAAATTAATTTTGTAAATTTTAAATTTTTTTTGCAAAAAAATTTTACAATTTATTTTTAAATTTGTTTTTGCAATTTTTTTTTGCAAACAAAACTTCCGTCAAATCCGGACGAATCACCATGTTTCGTCCGGCTACAGTGATTTTTTTGGAACATTTTGTAAAATTTTAAATTTTTTTTGCAAATTTTTAAATTGTTTTTGCAAATATTATTTACAAACTATTTTAAAATTTTGTTTTTGCAAAATTTTTTTTGCAAAAAAAAACTTCCTGTTTTTTCCCCTTTTTGGGACGAAACATCATGTTTCGTCCCGTATTTTTTTATTAATATTTTCTCGGTCTAAATTATTTTTTTAATTACAGACGAAACATCTGTTTCTTTTTTAACGAACTTATGCATTTGTTTGCCATTCGACGACTGCAGCATTTCGTCAAATTGGATGGGCTGGGCAAAATATGCATTTTGCCATTTTTTACATTGAACGACTGTGGATGCTCTTATATATATATATATATATATATAGGGTAATGCTCAGTTGAAAACGCAAGTGTCTGTGAAAACGACCTTAGGCCGCTGTTGGGAATAGCGGCCTACGAATAGCGGCCGCTATTCCCAACAGCGGCCTTGGTTGTTTTCACGGGTTTTCACAACACTTGCGTTTTCAACTGAACATTCTCCATATATAAATATATATATATGCTTATAAAATTTTAAGTAGTTTGAAAGTCGTTCATTCATGCTTTGAGTGATGTAGAATGAATATTTTTCAATAATATAACAAATTAGCAGCATGCAAGCCTCTAAAAAACTTGTTCTTCTGTATATACATGCGTATAACTATAATTAATGGTACTAGTATTTTTCACGTGTGATCCACGATTTGATAAAGAGTTTGAGTTAAACGTGCGATACACGTAAGACAACAGTAATTAACACGTGTGATGAATGCCTTATTTTAAAAAAATGATATTTTTTTAAAGATAAGAAGGAAAAACTCTGATGTGTACGTGCGATGCACGTGTTAAAAAATAGATTTGAAGTTGCACGTGCAATGCACATGTTTGTTTGGTGACAAAAATAGTGTTTCTTTTGTGACAAAAAAATAATAAAATTTGTTTGTTTGTGACAAACTCTTCAATTATATAGTAAGTAAATATATTATATTATAGATAAATAGATGGATAGTAATTTACACATATGATATATGTTTAATATAGATAAAAAAAAAATTAAAGTAAAAAATCTGAAATAGTGAGGACTCGAATCTGATACCTTATTCATACTAATAATTTACACATACGATGCACGTCTTTATATATATATATATATATATATATATATATATATATATATATATATATATATATATATTAAAAATACGCCGTTGTCTGGCATAAAACTTGAGACCCCATTTATATTAGTTATACATATGCATTGCACGTGTTTGTTGGATTACAATGCACGTATTTGTTTGGTTACAAATGGAGTTTGTTTGGTGACAAACTCTTCTATTAAAATAGTAGAGATTAGTTATGCACGTGCGATACACATGTTGGTAGATTGACAAATGACACTAAGGCCTTTTACCATTATAATATTACTAGTAGTTTACACGTGCAATGCACGTCTTAATAAATATAATTTTTTAAAAGTAAAAATTCAGATTTGATCTAAAACCTTATTTACAATAGTTATGCACGTGCGTTGTACGGGTTGGTAGAAGGACAAATTACACTAAGGCCTTCTCCCATTATAGTAGTAGAGATATATTAGAGATTAGACATTAGAGATAACTCGGCTATATAAAATTGTCCCATATGAGACAATTTTTTATATGATGAAGTTTTATATGACAACTTTTTGTATGAGGAAGTTTTTATTCTAGAAGTACGAGGTTTCCTTCTACGTATAAAAACAATAGACATACTTTAGTTGCTAACTTGCTATGAGTTGTGAGAAAGGATAACAAACATGTGGACGTACCATTTAATCATACTCTCTAATTTTCAAGGTTGGGCCTTTGTCCAACTATTTGGATTTGAACTTTGTGTTAGGGAAATACCTTTCGAGAAACACTTATTGTGATGTCTAACTTACGAAAAGAGAAAGTTGGGTGGACCATTTACAACACAACCTGAAGGGTAAGGAACGAGGGTTAACGGTTTCCGTGTAGGAGTAGGACCAAAGGTGTCATGATTTTGAAAATGAATCACCAAGGCTCACGATCCAGTTAGCATAACCATTTATAGGGCAATGGAAGATCGACGAAATTCTGGTGGGATAGGTGGTGTAGAAGACAAACGCTTAAAGATCTCTTCACAGAATCGTGTCAGTGGACTTCCCTGTCGCATTATACAGCGACTAGTGCTTGGAAGAGAGGTAATTGGAAACCCCCATTCACGACCAGCTTAGAAGATCTACATCATATCATCAGAGTCACTTGCAGGGTGGGACCGGATAGAAAAGCCTAGGAACTGATGGTTCCTTTTCAGTACGGTCGCTCTACTGTAGGATCCATTTTTTGGGTTACAAGCCACCATGATCTGTTGTTATATGGAAAGCTAAAGCGCCACTTAATGTCTGAGTGTTTCTCTGGCTGATGCTCAATAATGTGTTTCTCACGCGCTAGAACCTATCTAAAAGACAACCAACAATAGATACAAAATGTGAATTATGTAATGCGACTATTGAAACTAGGGAACATCTTATCTTAGAATGCCCCAAAAGCAAATCTGTATGGACTGAGGTCGTATGTGCTTTGGGCACAATTGACTACCCTATGCCATACAATGAGCTTTGGGCTATGCATAAATTTTCTCGAATCAGAAAAACTATGAGAGAGGCTTGGTACATTGCGATCTCTGCGACAACATGGGTGCTCTGGCTAAACGTTAATACCTTTCACTTTCATGGGATGAGTAATATTATTTCCGACAGTTTAACTAAGATCATGCATTTCATTTCCTTTTCGGCAGAGGCAGTTGCTGCAGGAACGCGAGATCGTATAACGGATGCCTTTCCGAGCATGAGTTATTGTAAAGCCCCAAATTTCATACATTAAAAAATCTGAGATACACCCAGAATCTTTTACTTCAATTTAATACATAAATATAATATAATACAGCGAAATACAGCGAAATACAGATAATCTTACTACATGTCCAAGTTACATGGAGTAATATCGTGATTGGCCCTCATGATGTTACACTTATACGCTATCTACTCAGGCGAACTTACTTGCAAAACCAAAATCTGTGAGATCACCAGCTTGTGAGGCTGATGGTAAAAATCCTAACAACTATATTGAATTCCAATTCAATTATATTGAAGGTGAGATAATAAGTAATGACAATTCTAAATGAAATAGTTATAACATGGAAATGTGAATATTTTTATATCATTAATGGTTGTCCAACAAAATACTACGTTATAATTTCTATATGCACATGTTGAATGTACTAATCTAATGCATGCTTGTTTGGAACGTTATGCCGCACATACAACGTATTTCCCAATTACAAACTACTAAGCATTTTCTTCTCAATATAGGGTTCAATCCCTTACTATGCATACCTAAACCCAATAACTAGTACTCCAAAGCGTAATCACGTGTAAGTCGAACTCCAATGATATTGACCTCACCAGCCTACCCCAAGCCCACACATGTGGATTTACCGGCATATCCCCAGTCATGAACATTCTTAGGAGCCGCAGTTCTTTACCGGCCATTTCATGGACATTCCTGGTCTACTCCTAGGCCACGCATATGGATTTTTCGGACGTATCCTCAGCCGCGAACCCCAGCGAATCGATCTTCTGTAACTCCGGACCTTACCGACCTACCTCTAGCCCACACACATGGATTTACCGGGTGTATCCTCGGTCCTGAACATTCCTAGGAGCCTCAACTCTTTACTGGTCATGTCCATCATTATTTCAGTCATATCTTCTTATAATGCAAGTTGTTCACCAAGTTTTGAAAAATATAATCAAGACTTACCGATCCATATTCCGGACCTTGGTCACACCGACCATATTCCACTCCTCCCTTGAAGTTCTCTAACTCTACCGGACTCGGACCTCGCCTAAGTCACAATCATTCTCTTGGATTTGACCAAGTCAATCTCTTGGATTCATGGACCTTCTCGGCCTATCCCTAGCCCACATACATGAATTTACTGGGCGTATCATCAGTCCCATATATAGAATCCACCGTTTGAATATTTAACTATATATCTTTGGACAACAACATAGTAGTCTTGCAAAAAACCATATAAATTTCATTAGTTGTCAGAAAATAGATTTCTTAGTTTCATATAAAAGCTGAATGATTATACTACAACATTGTACTTAAGAACATCTCAATTTAACCACAATTGTTTTGTCTAAATCCACATGCAAAATAGTAGGTTCAGGTTCCAGGAAATTGCATCTCTTACTACTTATATAAATCTCCGAAAATTTCACACTTCATGAAAATTTGAGTTCTTAGACTTGAAAGAAAGATTAATGAATCTACTTAAAAATCTTAATTTTGAGTTTTCTCAAAATACTGCATATAAGATATTAAAATGGTTTGAAAGCAAAAGATATACAAATTTTCAGAATCAAGGCAAAAATGTCAAACCAGTTCTAAGTTTGGATTTGTTTAAATTACCAAACGATATTCAAACCTCATGAAATTTTGTGAACCTATTATAGACATATACGTGATACACATAAAAATTTCAGCTTCAAATTCCATATAGTTAAAGAAAAATGATTTTCAGAAACAAGTCCAAAATTTAAGATAAAAACTGTAAAATGTTTTCAAGTTAACCTTACCGTAATTTCACACATTAATTGATAACAATTCATACATGACTCAATCAATCTGAGCATGAATACTCATCTAATACAACATATATAATTTCTCTAACATGCATACACCCTACAATATAATTAAAATCAGAGTAGTAAAGTTGTTACCCACCTATAGCTTCTGAAATTGATTGCTTCTAAGCTCAACAAGGCATTCTAACACCAAACTTGATAAACTTGATCTTATGACCACAACAAAACATACACTACTACTATCATCTCTTATGTTAATAATCTACAACTTTTGAAATAGAATAGAGTTTCTAAATTTACCTTATGAAAACTTCGACTCCAAAGTTCTTTTTTTTCCCTCATCTCTTGAAGGCAAGGCTCTTGTGGGTATTTATAACTCTCATTATGCACTATTCCATCCAACTCATTAATCCACAGAATAATGCTACATCCACTACCAATTTCACTACATTTCTCTTCACTACCTTAGGTGGCACACTCCAATATGTGGGGAAAGAGAGAGTAGGTGGGGAAACTCTCCAATAGAAGTATGTCAACTAAGGTAGTGAAGAGAATGGTAGTGAAATTGATAGTGGATGAAGCATTACTCTAATCCACATCCCCTAACTCTATATTGTAATTAATTTCACCTCTCCTATATCACTAAGCAAGATCCATGCATGATAAAAAAAAAAAGGATAATTTCGTTAATTAAGACCCTTTTTAATGATTCTCATTCACCAATTTCCTAGAAGTCCATAGTCATCAATTCAATTGCTCTTACGTCCTCAAGTTCACAAAATAGTATATTAAATATGCCTATGGGTCATTCCCAAATATTTATATTCCACAATCAGGGTATTACATAAAATATTATACACAATGGTACAAAATATATGTGTAGCGGTAAAACTGTCATAACTCAATTTTGAGTGGTGTTATAATTACGACAACGAGCATATTGAGTTTGGCCCGACTATGGATTAGCTCTATCCCCCCGAATTGTCGGGGGACTTTACTCTTTACGATTGTTGTTGATTTTTATGTTCCAACCCTTCCAAAGAGGCGTAGGAGGTTTTATGTTGTTTATTTCCTCGCTTGATGCATTTATTTTTTGTATTCCCAGTAATACTTGTTTTGTTATTTACTCTTTAATGAAACGGGGTGATCTTACTCCACATTTTTTTTAACATTGCAAAGAAAATTACATGGTTATTGACTCTATTGCACATACATTTCATATTTTGGGATTGTGTACAAGCATAGAGAGGAAAGAGGAAATGATACATAAAGTTTCTAAACGAATTTAATTTGCCGTGTACGAACTATACGCTCAGTTTTGCCATGAAAAAGAGAAATTTGTGGGTTTATCACTAAATTAAGTACAACAAGTTGAAATTAGTGAAAAAGAGAAAAGTACGAAGATTGAGAGAAAATTAAGTTGCAAGTGATGGAAATAAAAATCCAACAAGTTTTGTGCCTAGGCATTACTTTTATATATCATATTATGAACAAAATATTATGAAAGAAAATACTTGACTGGTATGTTCATGAATATAATAGTTTCTTCATAGGTGATACCTTATAAGAAAATTAAATAACAATGGTGGTCAATAACAAAGAATGTGAACTTCTCGATTTACTAGTGTTCCGCGATTGTGGGAGGAGAGAAGGAGAAAGCAGTGTTAGGAATGTGTCCTGAATACTCATGGTTCAGATAAGAAGAAGGTAAGATGAAGTACGGATGTCGAAGCGTCGAAAAGAGTAGAAAAAAACAGAGCAGCAATAGTACAGACAGAGTTCCGGTCGACTGTCTAAAGTTGCGGTTGACTGAACCCCTCGACCGCACACCCGACCGCAGTTGCACAGAGTTTGGCCGAGAGGAGGACGGTCGTGTAAATCACCCTAGGAGGGTGAATATGATGATTGTGTGGAATTAAAAAAATTAATTAAAATAAAGTGCAGAGTAAATAAAAGAGTTAAGAAGAGCAAACACAGATAGCCCAAGTGACGTAACGATGTAACGTGGTTCGACCCACAGGTCTACGTCCACACCTCCTACTTGTAGCAATTCTCCGCCACAAGCGTTCCACTATACTCAAAACCCTTGTACAGTGATTCTCAGATTCAGGCCGAGAGACCTATTACACCCACAGGACTTCTAACACAAGTCCCGTCAATCTCACCGAAGTGGAAGGAAAAAAAAACTCAAGATCCTAAATGATCCTGACTGAAGAAAACAAAAATTATCACACACACATTCATATTGTTGAAAGATTAGTTCAGAAGATTTTTCTCTGGAGTAATTGGTGAGGAATACTCAGTGGGTTCGACCAATTAAATAGATTGAAAAGTGTATCGATCAAAATGGGAAATGATACATTCCGAAAATGTGAACAACGCAAAGTGCGGTCGACCGCAATCTTGGTACAGTCGACCGTTCAGCTCTCTGACGTAAAGTAGAGAGATAAAAGGTCGACTGCTTCTTACGCAACTGAGAGTTGCAGTCGACTGCGATGCGGTCGACCGTCATGAGGTGCAGTTGACCAGTATTATGCTGTTCATACCGAATCCACTTTATATTCTTACCAAATAAACTAATCAATCAATCAATCAAATTTACACAGATTTATATCTCACAAATATAGAATGATAGCAGCTGGTCTTGATGGCTTTCTTGTACATTAATCAATTAACTATTTCTTTTTGAATATCTTCTTTTTTTGCTTGATTTCTTAATTTTTCTTTATTACTTTCCTTCTTTGAATATTCTTGAATCTCTCTTGGATCTCTTATGGATATTATTTGATCCTGAAAATCGAATAACTCAATTCAAACTTATTAGTATTTATAGACACATTTTGTGCACACCAAACTAGGAGTCAACAATCTCTCTCTTTTGGTGTGAACAAAACACGCCTTTGAATATTGAAAGTAAGAAAAATTAAAAAAAATTTGGCATAAGAATACTCCCACTTAATTGAGTACTTCCTGTAACACAAATTTTCATCGATAATGAGAGATTTGTAAATACTCCCCCTTAATTTAATATTGCATGGAACATAAAAACTATTCACTTATGTTTACTTTCATGCATTCATAATATTCTTCCCCTTTTTGGAACACACAAATAGGGGGGCAAAAGACACATATAAATTACTCCTCACGAAAACTATTTGTAAATGAAAAGAAACTTTCATTAAGAATAATAAGAGATATAAAGTTTGAAGAGATAAGAATTTTAAAAAACGGAGAAAAATCTACTTACATGATACCGTTGATAGTGGGACTCTTTGATATACAGGGAGAGCTCTTAATGGTATCATAGATTTGAGATTTTCCTAATACAAATGCGAAACATGGATAAGAAGATCGAATGTCAAGAAATTGAGGTTATAGGAAAATTAGTGGAGTGTTAAAACAAAAGGTACAACTTGTAACCAGAAAGAGAACCAGTTGACCGCAAAACCAATCAGTCAAAAACTTTCCAGAGAGCAAACCGGTCGACCGCACTCCTATTTCAAAAACACAATGAATCACAGAGAGCAAACCGGTCGACTGCATGGTCGAGCGTTTATCTTGTAAAGACCAAAACATAAAACAGATGGTGAGCCAGTCGACCGCACGGTCGTGAAAGCCAATATTTTGAAAGTAGAGTATAAAACAAATTTTACCTGAGAGTAAACCAGTCGACCGCGCAGTCGACCGTACACCCTCACAGGCGTACAGTCGCTCGTTCAATCGACCAAAATGAAATTTCAAGCTGAGATATCAATAACATTTAGTTCTCCTTTCAAAAATGAAATCGTTTTTCATCTAAAGGTTTGGTAAAAATATCAGCAAGTTGCGAATCAGTAGAAACATATTCAAGAATAATATCTCCTTTTTGAAAATGGTCATTAATAAAGTGATACCGAATATCAATGTGTTTAGTGCGACTGTGTTGATCAGAGTTCTTTGTCATATGAATAGTATTAGTGTTATCACATTTAATTAGAATATGATCAAAAAATACCTTGTAGTTCTCTAGAGTGTGTTTCATCCATAGTACTTGTGCACAACAAGATCCTGTGACAATATATTCAGCTTCGGCAATTGAGAGAGTTACAGAGTTTTGCTTCTTGGATGCCCATGAGACAAGACAGTTGCCCAAGAAGTGACATGTGCCGCTAGTGCTTTTTCTGTCTGTTAGGCTACAGGCATAATCTGCATCAGAGAAGCCTACAGGAGAAAATTTTCTATTTTTCGGGTACCAAAGTCCAGTATTTAGTGTGTCTTTGAGATATCGAATGATACGCTTAACGGCAACCAAATGCAATTCTTTGGGACACGATTGGAAATGTGCACATAATTAAACACTAAACACAATATCTAGACGAGATGCAGTAATATAAAGTAAACTACCAATCATACCTCGATAAGTAGAAATATCAACATTGTTACCAGATTCATCTTTTGAAAGCTTAGTAGTAGTGACCATAGGTGTTTTGTAAGCATTGGCATTTTCAAGTCCGAACTTTTTGACTAGTTCCTTTGCGTACTTGGATTGATTTATAAAGATGCCATCATTTCTTTGGTGTATTTGAAGCCCAAGAAAATAAGTTAGTTCTCCCATCATACTCATTTCGAACTCATCCTGTATTTGTTTTGAGAATTCCTTGCAAAGATTTTCATTAGTGGATCCAAATATAATATCATCAACATAAATTTGAACGATTAAAATATCTTTAGAAACATGTTTTATAAATAGTGTAGTGTCTACTTTTCCTTTAGATTAACCTATGTGAAGTAGAAATGAACTTAGTCATTCATACCAAGCACGAGGAGCTTGCTTCAAACCATACAATGCTTTATCAAGACGAAATACATGGTTTGGGTGTGTAGGATCAGTGAATCCCAGTGGTTGTATAACATAAACTTCTTTCGTAATAAAACCATTTAAAAATGCACTTTTAACATCCATTTGAAAGAGAGTAAAATCCATATAAGCAGCAAGTGCAAGTAAGATACGAATGGCTTCAAGACGTGCAACAGGTGCAAAAGTTTCATCAAAATCTACACCTTCTTGTTGGTTATAACCTTGTGCAACAAGACGGGTCTTATTTCTAGTGATTGATCCGAATTCGTCTAACTTGTTCCTAAACACCCACTTAGTTCCAAGTATAGTTCTATTATGAGGTCTAAGAACAAGTCTCCATACTTGATTCGGTTCGAATTGATTAAGTTCTTCTTGCACTGCCATGATCCAGTCATTATCTTTCTAGGCCTCCTTAATATTCTTAGGTTCAAGTATGGAAACAAAAGCGAAAAAACATATGAAACTTTGAGCTTGTGTGCGAGTGGTTACCTCTTTTGACATATCGCTTCATATAAGAGTTGGTGGATGGCTAGACATGATTTTCCATGCGGGACGACTTTCACTTGTGGAAATTTGATGTTGTACATGTCCATCTTCCATGGCATCAATTTGGTGTGTAGGCATCTCTTCTATTTGCGATTTGGATGCATCTTCATCTTGATGAGATTTTTGATTTTGAGCATTCATATTTGGGTCTTCTTCAATGTGAACCTGTTTCTTTTCACCTCGAACACCTGTCTCATCATCATCATCAACATGTAATATTTCTTTGATATAGGGATTAGTTTCATCAAAAATAACATCAATGGATTCCTGAACTGTGCATCTTTTTTTAGTAAATACACGATATACTTTGCTACTAAGAGAATATCCTAAGAATACACATTCATCACTTTTACGATCAAAATTTTTCAAATTATCAAGAGTATTTAAAATGAACATTTTACATCCAAAGACGCGAAAGTAACTTAAGTTGGGAATTTTGCCATAATATAGTTCAAAAGGAGTTTTCTCAAGATATTTTCTAATGATTACTTGGTTAATTGTATATAACATGTTGTATTGACAGCCTCCGCCCAAAATAATTTAGGTAAATCTTTTTCACTAAGCATGATTCGAGCCATTTATTGAAGAGATCGATTTTTTCTTTCAACAACCTCATTTTGTTGGGGAGTGCGAGGACAAGCAAACTCATGTTTTATTTCCTTTTTGTCACAAAATGAGGTGAAGAGTTCGTTTTGAAATTTTCCACCATGATCATTACGAATAATGACAATGGTGAGGCTTTTCTCATTTTCCACTCTTCAACAGAATTTTTGAAATACATACAATGTGTCATTTTTTTTGTGGCAAAAAGGCAACCCAAGTAAATCTACTATAATCATCAACAATTACAAAGGCATATCGTGCATCTCTATTACTACGTGTCCGTGATGGTCCAAAAAGATCCATGTGCAAGAGTTCAAGGGGTCTAGAAGTTGATACCATTTTCTTGGGTTTGTGAGAACTTTTAGTTTGCTTACCAAATTGGCACGACTCACACGGTTTATCTTTCTCAAATTTGATTTTAGGAATCTCCCTTACAAGCTCCCTGGTTACGAGTTTGTTGAGATTGTCCATGGTCGTGTGTCCATGTAACCCCTGTTTTCGTAAATACGTATTTTCTATGTATTTTTGGTATTTTAAATTTTTGTAAATTAGTTTTTCGCTTTCACGTTCCTTTTGTTAAAATACATTCTTGAATATTCTATTAAAATCTATTTTCCATCAATGATTTTATTGTAACTATTTTCTATGATTTTTTTTATATCGTAATACAAATCTTATTATTGTTATTAGCATTATTATTATTATTAAATATATTGTTTATTAAATTTTGAAAGCCATTATTTTGTAAGCCACTCTATTTTATTTTATGTTATTATGTCGAGTGTTTAATTAATCTAGTATTTTATTACTTAATTATTTTATTGGATTTTTTATATATAAAACCAAAATCCTATTCTACCTATTGGATCTATTTATAGCCCAAAACCCATTACCCATTCTTCTATTGGATCATCTACCCAACAACCCAAACCCATTACCCTATACATGAATACCCTAAAACCCTAACCTAGAATTAACCCTAACCCTAATAACCTATACCACTGTTCAACCCCTAAATCACACAGCCGCCAAACCCCTTCACACCTGTTCACCTTCCCTGTTTCCTCCTACCTCCAACTCCCGCTCTTCTCCTTCCCTGCATCTTTCGAACCCAGCGTTCATCATCGCCCAAGCCCTCCTCGGCCTTCTCCCCATCTGGTCGACCCCCTTCCCTGCTCGTCTTCACCCTCGCGACCCCCCCGTGTCCCTGTGCTTCATCTTCCCTGATCATCCCCTACCCTCTCCGCCATTGTCGTGCTTCTCACCCCCCTCATCGTCTGCATCTCCTTCGCCCCTCATCGACATCCGCTTGAGCCCCCGACCATCCTCATCTCTGTTCACCACACGAAGAACTCACCTTCGTCGTCTTCTTCTTCCTATGGGTTCTCGTCGAACCCATCGCCAGTCACCGCTATCCGCTCGTCGACCACCGTGATCCTCCCCCCGCATCCACCGTAGAACCCCCTAGCCCTCATCGTCATCCAGTCACCTCGAGCGTGCCCCCACCATCGCTCCTCCGTGCCCCTTCCTCTGTTTCTCCCCCGAAAATAGAGTCGCCAACTTCATCTCCTTCTTCTGTTTGCCGTGGACTCCCCATTGTCGCCGCGACTACACCACCGTGCCGTCGTCGTCTTCCTGCATTGAGCTTCCCTCGACGTCGCTGCTACCTGCCACCGTCGGAGTCCCTCACTTTCTCCCTCTCTCTGTCGCTGTGAGGAAGAAGGAAAGGTTGTTCAAATCTCAGCCATTGGATCTCCTCCAATCTGATCAAGATCGGGATCATCGATCAGATCGCTCCTGGGCCACCCGATCTCACCAGATCTGATCAAATCCGATCTGAGCCATCCGTTGATCTGATCTTGATCGCCATCAAGATCCGTATCGGGATCCGTTTCTGTTATCTGTCGGATTCACCGTCTACACCCCAAGGCAAGTATCTTCTTGTACATTTCGTTTTCTAGTACAAGCTTTTTCTTAAAAATACTGCAAGTATATTGTAAATGTGACTCCCTTTGTTTATCGTTGATGAGCTCATATTTTGCCTTATCTATCACATGTACTAAGAGTCACAACCCTTCGTTGATACACTTGTTCACAACTAGTAAATTTTTGATTCATTCATACAAAAAGTGTTTTATTTGGTTTCTGTTCTATCTTGGCTTTCTGTTTCAACCCCGATAAAACCAAAATCTGAACTTGAGTCCTGAAAATAAAATATATCCTCAAGTGTTTAGTTACCAATAACACCCAAAATTTTTGAATTTCGGGTTACGGTTTAGGAGATATGGCAGTTTTACTGTTGCTGTGTCTGTAATCGCTGATTCATAAAAACTGCTGTACCACTTTGGTTTGCAATTATTTTAACTATGCTAATAGTAAGTAAATGACTTGAAATTTTGTATGCTGATACTGGGCACCCTAGAGAACATTCTCTAATTATCTTAGAATTAATTAATAAAGTTTCAAACCTGTTTCATATGTATAAACTCAGTTTTATAAATTCTGGCTGAACGCAAATACTGTATAGTTTGCTGTTTTGATATCAATTGCCACAACTTTTATGTGTCTTAATTATATGCGTTAGAACCGAGCAGGAGTCTAGTTTCTGGGCCTTCTGACGGATCCACATTTGGTATCTTGTAGCAATGGAAATTGCAGTTTTGGTGCAACAACGTCATGCTGTCCAGAACTGCAATTCTCGTAGTTCTTGATAATCTTAATTTGTGTTGACCCTCGAATATGCTTTATAATTATCTTAAACTTGTTCCATGTTCTTGACCATGTTTACTTGACCTGTTTCACACATTTTCATGCTTGGTTAATATTAATAATAAATAACAAGCCGGGGTTTAAGGGAAAGACCATAGTAGTAGACAATATAGGTAAATGTACTCGAAAGGGAGCCCGTGGTTCCCAGTACTTGGTTCATGAACTTGTTGTATCTTGATCGTATATATGAACCCATTACTTGGTTCATGAACTTGTTGTGCATTCATGAACCCACTGTGTGGTTCTTGAACTTGTTAGTGGATTCACAAACTTGTTTTGTGAACTTGTTACTTTATTTTCGGATTCATGAACCATGCTTGCTTGATACTTGATGCCCTTGATACTTGATGCCTGAGTACACTGCCCTATAAAATCCACCACTAGGCCTAAACGAAACTGTTTGTATGTAGCAACCATGTAGTAAATGTATGGATGCATGAAGTGCTACCTAGATAGAATTAAACATTAGACTTAAGATTAACTTGTCACTTGTACACACTTGATACCCTACTTGATGCTTGTTACTTGAGACTTGTTACTTGAGACTAGTTACTTGTTACTTGTTACTTGACACTTGTACGTGATACTTGTTACTTGATGCTTGATACCATTACATATTCACTTGCCACTTGTTCTACTACTTGTATTTGTTTCTCAATCTTGTCACTTGAGTTGTCTTTCTTGCTAGCTAGTTTCTTGAATCCCACTACTTGTTGCATCTCTATTATATTATGTTATACATTTTTGATTCCAAATATTGTTTCATATTTCTTGCACTCGTTTTCATACCCTTGCTTGTACTACTTGCGGCCCTAACTTGCACTAAGGGCATTTGTCTTGTTTTCTTTATTTTTTTCTCCTTTTATATTTATATATACAGACTTTGGAGATGAATTGCCTGCTAGAATTGGTGAGCAGACGTTCTAGGCTTCGCTTGGACAAAAGAATTGCTTTAAATATTTTGTTTTGAGTTATTTATTTGTTTCGCTACTTGAATCTTGTAACGGGCTTATAGTCCTGAGTTTTATCTTTTGATCCAGATTTGAAAACTATTTGGGATATTATTATTGTGTTTCAATTATTTTCTGTTGATTAATAAATTATTCATGCATGCGTGGTTGTGCACATTTTGTTATATTCTTGTTATGATGCTGAGTCGATCCTACAGCTCATGAATGATGAAAATCATTCGCTGGGCTTTGTCACGCGCTCGTATTCCGTATTTTTGGGAAGCGGTGCGTGACAGTCCAAGTCTTTTATGCCATAACCAACCATCCTCATTTCTTGCAACAAAGCACCTCATATTTTCCTGTGCTAATTCATTAGAATTTATAACATAAATATTGTTACATCGGTTAGCGAGAAGTAAACAAGATTTTTTGCTATCTAGTACAGTGCATGTATTTTTGTCAAAAGTAACGTTGTAATCTTTATCACATAATTGGCTAACACTAATTAGATTATGTTTCAAACCTCTTACCAATAGATTATCCTCAATGGAGCATGAGGAACCAAAGTTTATTTTTCCTTTACCAATGGTTTGATCAATGCTATTATCTCCAAAGATGATGCCCTTCTCTCTTTCCCTTGATAGTGATGTAAAGTATTTGCTATCACCTAGTCACATATGAAATAGATGATGGGATAAATTTTGCAAAACCTTTTTCCGCAAGATCTCTTGCAGGAAAAGATAATGTCCAACTTAGAGTTGTCAATTATATTCTTTATGGAAATGAAAAGTCAATTCGAGGAATTTATCACACAAATATTCAAAAATATGGACGAATGGAAGTTTAACCCCTAAGGAAGCACTTTATCAAGCTTCTCGTAATTTGATTGATTGATTTATCCTTTTTCTACATGCAGAAGAAGGGGACATTCATTTCGAGGAAAATAGAAACATGTTTACTCTACCCTATTTAACCTTTCCAAATAGATTAACTAATCTAAAGAAAAATAAAAAGGGAATTCCATTGAAATTGATTTTTATTGACCAGTCAAAACTACCTCCCAGGACCTATAATTGTCTCAAAAGGTCCAATATACATACATTATTGGACCTTTTGAGTCAGAATCAAGAGGATCTTCTGAGAATTGAATATTTTCGCACAGAAGATGTAAAACAGATATTGGACACTCTACAGAAATATTTTCAAATCTATTTACCTAAGAATAAGTTTCCGTTTGAAATCTATTAGAATTCGAACAACTGCTTCAAATACAGTATCAGGAAGTACAGCTTGTGGAACTTCAATATCCACAGGTTTATTAGCTAAATGGCAATTGGCACATACAATTCGGCCAGTTGCTTCTCGTGGATTTTCATAACCTTGCTGCGCAAAAATGGGATACGCATTTGAAATAGATGCTTAAGTTATTACATATATCATGATCGATACAGAAATAGATCGAATCATCTGTTCCTTTACCCAAGAAAAAGTATTTCTATTTTGCATGATCTCTCTTCTCAAAATCTTAAAAGGTGCTGAGTTGGAATCCCATTCTATGGATTCTTGTGGTTCCGGAGAATCCAGCTACAGGAGAACCAGCAACAGAGAGCTCTCCCCTTTTTCCACTAGACTCTTTGGTCTTAAGAATGCGGGTTTTAAGAACAAGTGATTACCCTTCTCTGACCCTTACTGCCCAACCGGAGAGCGGATATCTAATGCGTTCCACTTATTGATTATTGAACAAGGTCTAAAACCTCGTAACCGGACTCAAAAAAAAATCCAATGGTATTTCCTAATTCCTAAATCAAATGATTTTTCTTTAGGCTTATTCATTTTCATTTTGTCCGAAGGACAACTCTTTCTCTAGATTTTTTTGAGTCATTACATCCACTCATTGACTAAGTGATGATCGAACGGTTTTGACTCAGAGAACCTTTGAGTTTAGCGGCGATGCGTTTTGTTTTTTCTTTAGAAACTTGGAGAAACCTTTCTTTGAAATTCTTTCTAACTTTTAAAAATTGCTTTTTAACTTTTCTCTTTTTTTTTCGAGTTCTTTAAAAATGGGTTCAAAAAAAGAAGGTCGTTTTCGGGCAGCCCCAAAGGGTAGTTCTGCTTCTAGTCTTGATACACTGAGGTACCTACATCAAGATTAGTAAGTATAATTTTGTGTGCCCAAGTTTGTTTTGAACATGCATTTACATCCTTTCTTATCCACACAAAATTAGTATTCCTTTTTAATGAACAGTTATACAAAATATGCCCTAATCTATAGCAGTAATGACATGTGATGCGACTATGTCTTGAGTCATGCACACTTGCATAGTTTTGGGTTGGTTTATGATTATGTTGGTGATTGTGCAAGTGTGTATGACATGATGATTTAAATTTTTGATGGTGTATTGGCTCTTCGTAACCAAGCCTTCGATTATCATGATAGGATCTTGAATTTTTTGTAATAAGGTAATTAGGCCCTTCATATTTTTCCATAATTTTTTCAAGCTCAGTTACTCTTTTACATAATCTTTTCCTAGTTATCTCATCTGCTTTTGTATTCCAATGAAGAGTGTCTAGTGTAGCACCAAGAATCCTATTTTGTTCAAGAGCTTCATTACATGCTTCCACTACCTCATCAAATTTTCTTTTACACTCTTTTAAGTCATTTGTGAGTTTGGCGATAAAAACAGTTTTCTCATGAATTTCTCTTAAGTGATCATCATGTGTTGCTAAGGACTCTCGAATTTGTTGTTTTAAAATTTCATTTTCCTCTAGCAATACATCATGATCTTTTCTAAATGACTCAAAATTTTCCAAGATCAAGACATTCTTATTTTTCAGTTTTTGATTTTTTTCAATACAAGAGTCATGTGTTTCACTTGGAATTTGTTTATATTGCCTAAGTTCACGACTTAATTTATTAGCATAGTCTCTTAAACCATTACACATGTCTACTAGCTCATCATAAGTGGGTTCTTCGATTACCTCTTCTTGAGATGGTGATTGCACCTCACCATTCCCAAGAGCCATGAAGCCGACGTCATCGTAGCTTTGCTCTCCCTCACTTGAATCAGAGTCTAACCATGTTGCCTTCAGCGCCTTTTTTTCAGACCTGGGACTATTCCTGTCTTGTGAGACGGAACAATTTGCACGAATGTGTCCATCCTTCTTGCACTTATTGTAGCGCCCCGAATTTCTAATATGATATCTTAGAAAATACGTGGCACAATTTTCCAGCATCAACTTCAATGTAATAGTACACATAGCCCAAAAACACAGATAATTTTATTTCAACTTTTATTTACAACAATCATTTACAACACAGCGGAATACAAAACACCTTGAATTACAAACTTTCTTTTTACAACACTTCTTTTACAAAATTTACACAAAAGCTCTATTACATCAATTTATCTCAAGCATCCAAACCCCAATCTCTAAGCAACAACAACCTGTAAAACATGAGGCTAGAGATGATCCCTAACCCCCAAAACTAAAAGGGTCAGCCATAAAGGTGTGAGTGACATAAAAACAAAGCAACATAATTAAATCATATAACACTGAGTCATCAACAACATGTTTTATCAGCAAGAATAAATGAAATGAGAAATAATAATAAGTAAAGCATGAAAACATTAAGGAATATAAGATAGTAAATAGTAATTCATGAAAACGACAAGTGAATCTAGACTAAGTGTAGGAAAACAGAAAAACACAAGCATAAAACCAAGTCCAGAAAATACAATTCTATATGCTGACTCTCTAATGCGTACTTGTCGGATTCTATGCATTTCATAGTACATAGGTCCGGTGCAAGCCCTTAACGATCTCCACTTTATAGGGATAACCCCTCGCGTTATGCAACTAATCCTACTACGATGATGGAAAACAAGATCCAGAATACTCCGCGAATAGGCACCACAGCCCTCGACGCGCAAGCATTATGTAAGATAGCTCAAAAACAACAGGAGAATCATCTCCCAAACCCGTGTACCCCACGAATAGGCTTGCAAGGTCCTCGACATGCAGATACAACAGGTACATTCTGTGAATAGGCCTGTCGACCCTCAACGCGTGAATGCACCCTGCATGCTCCATGAATAGGCCTGCAGACCCTCGACACGCGAACACACAAATGTCCACTCGGGACATAACAACAACCAGCCCTGGAACGCATCCGTTGGACTAACAAAACCATGAGTCTATACTTACGTTTTCCAAGTTCCATCACATCCTCATTAGTGTCTATCCTTAAGTTGATTTTTATTAAACCACCGAAAATCCCCATCTCTAGAGTTAGTGTATCCTGCCGGACTTAAATACTCAACAACAACTAAACCAATACCCCCCAGGTCTAACTCAATAATCTCAACTGCCGGTACTAGGAGTCCCACTCAACTCCTAGAGATCTCAACAAGACCAAAATTTAGTAATCCATCGTCAAAACGATCAAAGGGAGAAACCTCTCCAATCAACAAAACCCATCTTTATAAAATTCCAGAATCCAAATCCAACAATGAAATATCTTGAAAACATAAGTTCTATGGTAAGATTAATATTTAGAATAGTAAGTTATAGATCCGAAAACATTTAAAGAATCAACCGTTCAAAGAACATCAGAATAACTCAAGAAAAGCATCAGAATCAGTCGACTGTAAAAGGCATCAGTCGACTGTCCAGAGCAAAAATCCAATATTTTTAAGAAAATAAATTCTAAGTAGTAGTAGTCGACTGCTAATAGTCACCAGTCAACTGTCCAGAGTGAAAATCCAACACTTCGAGAAAATACCAAAACAGAACAGAGACAGTCGACTGGAGAAATGGTTCAGTCGACTGTTCTGCACGAGATTTCAAGAAAAACAAGAAAAACACAGCAGCCAGGTAGCAGTGGTCGACTGTCGAAACATACCAGTCGACTGCCTCACCTACAGACTGCAGTTTGGGTTGTGCATAATTCAACTGATACGAAGATTTACTTTACAAAAACAAAATCTATAAAAAGTATATTTCTGATCTGATCAAATACAACTTATAGGATATACAAAGATCCATAAAACCAATCAAAACCACTTGAATTGATAAAATAGCTTTTTGATGAACTTCTTCAAAATAAAACATGAATGTGTGCATATATCAAAATTAGAGTTTTTAAGAATCAATCATACATCAAAATAACTTGTTTTATATTCCAAACCTGATCAGTACCAAAATAAGTTGAGATATAGTAAAATCCTTCGAAAACACATAAAACTCAATTTCTTCTTAAACAACAAAAATACAATATTTATGAAAATGTTTGTGCATACTTGTGCACCAAAATAACTTCACAAATCCATAAGCTAAAATAACAAATATTCAGATTTAAAACTTAGTATTTGAGAAATCCAAATTCGAACAGTATCTTTCACAAAATTACAAATTCCCAAATTTAATCAAAATGTATCAATCCCCAATTTTAGTCATCATAACTCAAATTCTCAAAACATGGTCTTTTATTCCATTACTCCTTCTCAAAATTCCTCAAACTCAATCTCAACTAATCTTCATAGTTGACTCATGAACAAAAACAAATTTATCATCAACATGGCTAAGTTGCGTTCATCCAACTCACCAATGGTCCAAAAATCTATTCTTTAATCAATTAATGCATAACATCCATCATACTCAATCAAATCAGCAATAATCCAAAAGAAGCCTACTCAAAATTTATTTTAGGTTCTCCTACAATCAAAAATCATCCACATTCAAATTCTACTCACAACAACTAGGGTTCTTCTCAAAGATCCAATTTTTCATCCATCCAACATACATATTCATACCAAATCCTAGCATGCTTTCTAATAGATGAAATTCGATATCCAAGATCAATCAAAATATTCATATCATTCGCATACAACATACACAAATCAAAAGAAAACAAACAAGTCACTTACCTCAAATGGAGAATCCAATCGAATTAATGGAGAATAAGCAACCCTTCTTTTGCGAAATCCATGATCTTCTCTTTCAATCTCCAAGAAAAATTAAAACAATAAAACCTTTGTGTTGTGCAACAAAATACGGCTGCACTCCACCTCAGAATTAGGATTTTGAAACACATTTGCAAAATAATCCCTTTAAAATATAACTTTACATAAATAGATCCCTATACCTGGAAACTTGATAAAACCAATTAAATTGAGATTTAAAACACAAAAATAACCATCCTAAGTCAGCCGGCCCTGTTGGAAAAGTCCAGAAAAATAGTTTTGCACTTTCACCCCTCAAAATGACAATTTTGCAAAAAAGACCATTCTTTTTGTAATATTTACAAATAGGTCCAATAAATATCAGAAAAATCTAGAAAAATTACAATTAATCTCAAATAATAAATAATGATTTTCCACAAGATAATTTTGCCTTTTGAACTCTTCAAGAAAATATTTGCACGTGTTTTGCACGTGTGAAGAGATAAATCTTTAAAAAAATATTTATTAAATCTCCATAAAATCAGTTTAATTCATTTATAAATCTTTAAAATTATATTTAAAAATACGGGGTACTACACTTATAGCACACGTCATCTTTATTTTTCTCTCTTTCTCCTTGATACCTGCCATATTTTTTATGTTTGAGATACTTACGAAATTGCTTGGTCAATAGGGCAATGTCCTCGTCTGACTCCTCGCGATCTGAATCTGCTTTTGATGGTCGGGATTTTTCTGCCTTTAGTGCAACGGTTTTCTCTTCAGTTTTTGGTTCAATCCTGATGTTTTGTCTGTATCTTTTGGTTTCCGACATTTCCATCTCGTATGTCTTCAGCTTTTCTTGGAATGTGTAGTAGTCGAAACCATTTTCTTCGAGGGTCTCCCTCATTGCAGCAGCCTTTACATCCCACTCTAGCGTGAGACAGCTTATGAGTTTTCCGACCTTTCGGTCATCATCCAACCCCTTACCTAAGCTCTCAAGTTCGTGAGCAATGATATCGAAATGGGTGAGTATTTGATCCAAATTTTCCCTGGAAACATGCGAAACACATCAAAATTATAGAAACATAAATTAACTTTAGCTTTTACCTCAGAAGCAGTTCTCTCATGCCGCTTTAGCATGTTGTTCTAGATCTCGTATGCTGTCTTACAGTTCTTCGTTATTCAACCCTGCATAGAGAACCGTCATGGCTTTGAAATTTGCTGTCTTGAGAGCGAGCTCCGCTTTTGTGAAAGCTGTCTTTCCATCGCTGACTGGAATATCTGTTTTATTGATGCCCATATTCCATACTTCTTCTCCAAGCATCTGTAGAAAATGAGACATACGAAATTTTCAAACATCATAGCATTTTCCATCAAAAAATGGTGAACGTGTAAGGCTTGTCCCATTGGAGACGAATGGCTCCGATGAGTAGAAATTTTTGGGAGGAGGGATTTTGGCCATTGGACCTTTTGCTTAAGCTTTTAAGCTTTTGAAAAGCACTTCGCTCTAATACCACTGTAAATCACCTTAGGGGGTGAATAGGATGATTGTGCAGAATTAAAAAATTAATTAAAATAAAGTACAGAGTAAATAAAAGAGTTAAGAAGAGCAAGCGCAGATAGTACAAGTGATGCAGCGATGTAACGTGGTTCGACCCCCAGGTCTACGTCCACACCTCCCACTTATAGCAATTCTCCATCACAAGCGTTACACTATACTCAAAACCCTTGTACAGTAATTCTCGGATACAGGCCGAGAGACCTATTACACCCACAGAACTTCTAACACAAGTCCCGTCAATCTCACCGAAGTGGAAGAAAAGAAAAACTCAAGATTCTAAATAATCCTGACTGAAGAATACAAAAAATATCACACACACACTCGGATTAATTGTTGAAAGATTAGTTAAGAAGATTTTTCTCTGGAGTAATTGGTGAGTAATACTCAGTGGGTTCAGCCAATTAAATAGATTGGAAAGTGTATCGATCAAAATGGGAAATGATGCATTCTGAAAATGTGAACAGCGCAAAGTGCGGTCGACCGTAATCTTGGTGCAGTCGATCGTTCAGCTCTCTGACGTAAAGTAGAGAGATGAAAGGTCAACTGCTTATTACGCAACTGAGAGTTGCAGTCGACTGTGATGTGATCGACCGTCATGAGGTGCGGTTGACCGGTATCGCGCTGTTCATACCGAATCCACTTTATATTCTTACCAAATAAACTAATCAATCAATCAATCAATTTTACATAGATTTAGATCTCACAAGTATAGAATGATAGCAGCTGGTCTTGATGGCTTTCGTGGACATTAATCAATCTACTCTTTCTTTTTGAATATCTTCTTCTTTTGCTTGATTTCTTAAACTTTCTTTATTAATTTCCTTCTTTGAATATTCTTGAATCTCTTTTAGATCTCTTATGGATATTATTTCATCCTGAAAATCTGAATAACTCAACTCAAACTTATTAGTATTTATAGCCACATTTTGTTCACACCAAACTAGGAGTCAACAGGTCGACCGGTCTTGTTGGATGGTCGACCGACCGCGGGCTGTGTTCGTTTGGGCCTCGTTTGTTAGAACATTTTAGTCTAATCTTCAACTCTAAGTTAGATCGTACGGCTCCTATTTAGTTACTTCTTCTCCAGTTTATATCGGACGACTGAGAATCAAGATTAAACCTAGGGTTCTCTCTATTCTTCTATATATTGTAAACTCCTCCAATATGAGAGTAGAGTACTTCATTGATATTTTCTCCATTGCAAAGAGAGGCTTGAGAGAGATAGTTATTGATGAGTGAGTTTAATTTATTGTATTGAGTGAATCATAACTCTATGTAATCTCTTGTAGTTGAATATCAGATCTCCCTATATTTTTTCCCGGATTAAGCAAAAGCTAACCGAGATAAATCATCGTCGTGTTTGTATTAGATTGGTGGATCGACTTGCTTGCTCAATTGATTTGTCACTTCGACTTCCTCATTGCTCTATTTAGTTTCGCTGCGATAATGGGCACTCGTTGGCACCCTAATTCCAACAACTGGTATTAGAGCTTCAGGTTGCCGAGTCTCTTGGTTAAGATGACAGGTCATAGTCTTTTGAAGATCAAGCCGTTAGATAGAAAGATCAATTTCAATCTTTGGAAGGTTGAAATGTATGATTTCCTTGTTCAAGAACGTTTGCAGTTAGCCGTTAAAAAGAAAGAAAAGCCAACTGATATGAAGGATGATGTTTGGGAAGATATTCGTGAAAGAGCCATAAGTCCGATCCTACTATTATTGGTGGACGAGGTCAAGTGCAGATTTCTTGAAGAAACTGATGCGGCAAGTTTGTGGGAAAAAATCATAGCTGACTATTCTGGTTCGTCGTTATTAGATCGAATGCATTGGAAGATGAAGTTATTCTGTTTATGAATGAAAGAATGTACTGATCTTCAAGACCACATCATAGAGTTCAATAAGGTTCTATCTGAACTCAAGGTGATAAATGCGGATGTGTGTGAGGAAGATAAAGATTTCAACCTGATATATTCACTGTCGGATTTGTACGAGCTTTTGATCACTACCATGCTACACTGTAGATCTGCCAAGGAAAGTATTTCGGTAGATGATGTAATCAAAGAATCGAAGGAAAATCAACGTAGGAAGGAGACTCAAAAATCATCGTCTATTCCCACAAGTTATCTAGCAGTGGAAGGTCCTTCAGGAGGAAGACAAAGTGCTATGCAAAAGGATTAGATACGTTGCCGAAATTGCAAGAGGCCGGGACATATCAAGAAAGACTGTTAAAAATTGCAGATTTAGGAGTGCGCCAAGAATGAGAATTCAACCGCTAATGTGGTTAGTGCCTTTGATTCAGTTGATTCGTATATTCCTGTTTCGAATTCTTTAGAAGTGGATTCCAGTTGGTTTTTTGACTCAGGGAGTTCTTCTCATATTTGTTTTGAGAGGGAGTTGTTTTCTACTTATAAGTCTACTACAGGGCATTGTGTGAGAACGGAAACTGAAGAGATTTGTAAAGTAGTAGGTGAGGGGATAGTTGAATTGAAGATGTCATGTCTAAATATGCTCACTTTAAGGGATGTTTTGCATATTCCTCTGCTGAAACGGAATTCGATTTTCTTAGGAACTCTTGATGCACGGGGTTGTAGGTACACAGCTCGAGGTGGAGTTCTGTCTGTTTTTCAAGTTCATCGTAAGGTGATTAGAGGTATGAGAATGGTTGGGACAAGCCAAAACAATCTCTACAAGCTTTGGGGAATCCGAAAATCCTGTGCAGGCGTTGTTACTTCTTTTTCCATTATTCCCGCAAGCTCATCTAGTTTGCCGCAACTAGTATCATCGAAGCGAGACCACGATGTTCGAATATCGTCGGGAGGTGGAGAGTGCCTTGTTGTAGGTGGAGTTCGTGCGGAGGTTGGCAACTCCATGTGTACGCCTACAGAGGTGTGCCCTTGAAAGGGTACACTGATCAGTGAGATTGGGTAGAGATTTGTTCAACTAGAAAAGGAAGCTATTGTTCTAAGTATTTTTGCAAGTGAAGTTCATTAGAGTTTGGAGATGAATAAATACATCATGTGATAGTACTCGTATGCAATCAAAGGTGGAGTTTGTTAGGAATGTGTCTTGAATACTCGTGGTTTAGATTCGAAGAAGGTAATATGAAGTACGGAGGTCGAAGCGTCGAAGAGAGTAGAAGAAAATAAAGCAGCAACAGTGTAAGCAGAGTTGCGGTCGACTATTAAAAGTTGCGGTCGACCACACACCCGACCGCAGTTGCACAGGGTTTGGCCGAGTGGAGGACGGTTGACTAGTCTTGTTGGACGGTCGACTGACCGCGGTGCTGTGTTCATTTTGGGCCTCGATTTGTTAGATCGTTTCAGCCTAATCTTCAACTCCAAGTTAGATCGTACGGCTCCTATTCAGTTACTTCTTCTTCAGGTTATATCGGACGACTGAGAACCAAGATTAAACCTAGGATTCTCTCTATTCTTCTATATATATTGTAAACTCTTCCAATATGAGAGTAGAGTACTTCATTGATACTTTCTTCATTGCAAAGAGAGGCTTGAGAGAGATAGTTCTTGGTGAGTGAGTTTAATTTCTTGTATTGAGTGAATCGGTAACTCCTTGTAATTTCTTCTAGTTGAATATCAGATCTCCCTATATTTTCCTCCGAATTAAGCAAAAGCTAACTGGGATAAATCATCGATGTGTTTGTGTTAGATTGGTGGATCTACTTACTTGCTCAATTGATTTCTCATACACTTCGACTTTCTCATTGCTCTATTTAGTTCCGCTGCGATCACAGGCGTTCGTTGACGCCCCAATCCCAACAGGGAGGGTTCGGCGGTTGTCAAAATCCCGCCTGAATGCTTTAGGTGGGTGTGCGCCTGCTATGGAAGCGGGGCACAAAGCTAAACTGCCGTACAAAATTATGATGAGCCGATCACTGTGATTGGGCCCTAGATGGGGTTCATTACAGATTTAGTGGAGTTGCAGCGATGGAGCCTCCATGATAGTGGTGAAGACTATCGGTTTGTTTGCTCACCCTCCAGGATAGTTGGAGGGATCTATTGTTTGTACGGGTCAAGTTGCTTCATGTTTTATTTCTTGCTAGTAGTTTGTACTACAGCCCAATACTCTGGGTTTGTTTTATTAATTCCTAATTAATGAAACATGGTGGCTATATTTCACTTTTTTCTTAAATAAAAAAAAATGTGAACCTCTCGACTTGCTAGTGTTCAAAAACAAAGTAAATGAAATTTTCGATTTCCAGCTATTTTGGCTGAAATAGGACTCCGATTCATTACCATAAAAGATAGCCGATGGAAAGAAAAAAAAACTAGGATCACGTTGGAGAGGAGATAAACAATTTATACTCTATATGATTTTGTGGTTCTCTAATTTCCTGATCAATATTGGTGATAATTAGTTAATACTGTGATACAAACAACAGTAATCTTATTTCAAGATGGAATTAGTTCTGCTTAATTTGATCGTTAAGGTAAAATTTCATGAATATCCGGAAATTTATTCTTAAGGAAGCTGCTTAGGGGTTCAGTACATTATCTTCATTACTAACAGAGATATGACAGCATTTCATCTCAAATGTTAAATTCTATTTTGCAACTTTTAAAATTGGTGACTGGTCAGTTCTGTGCCTTCGCTTCTTGCTTGAGTCAGCTCCTTGTGCATTGCGGCAGCGAGCTGAAGTGTGAGTTTGCAGTCCTCTTAGGCGTGTCAGGGCATTTGTCTTTAGTCTCAGTTTTCCTGGCTTCTGGAACTGTCCCCCTTATCGGAGTTGTTTCTAGTTTTGTACCGCCTTTCGATTATTTACTTGCTTGTTTGTCGCTTATTGTATTCTTTATATTTCTCTCTTTCTATTTTACTACTTGTAAAACCATTGTAACTTTATTTGTATTGCTATTGTTTTAATTGATTAATATATTTTTTGATGGCTGGAGCCTTTTGGCTCTATCCGATATATCAAAAAAAAAACTTTTAAAATTGATTTACTTAAAGTAAGAGATCCAACTAGTTTGTTTGTTTGTTTTTTTTTTTCCTTTGGGATAAGTTAGTAAATGTCCCAATTTAAATTATAGAAATTAGCATATACCTCCCACTATTTTAAAAAACTAAGAAATTGATGTAAACTTAACCCTAAATAAAGAATTTTCAAGAATATCAAGAGATTAAGTTTACCAACATATAATGCAGATCAAGTTAGAAATTAAAACAATTAATCGGTTCGATGAATTTTCAAGAATTGAATTAAGTATAAAAAGCCCAATTAACGATTCAGTTCTAACAATAAATAATTATATACCTAAGCGTTCTTGGAAAATAAAAGATGCAATAATGATTTGTACTCTAATTGGCAAGTAGAAGCACACACTATCAATATTTATGGATGACTATTAAATCAAATAATATTTTAGAGACGATAAATAGTATTACAAATAACCGGAAGAGTGGAAAGAGATTACCAAGTTCGGAAACAGTTGCATCGGTGCTCGGGGTGGTTGCAGTGACGGGGCAGCAAGATGGAGGCACCGCTGTTGGGCGGGAGGCGGCTGCGGCGGCCGCAGATGGGACAGAGGTGACCAACAAGTCGTCAAGAAATCGAGTGGTCTGTGGTGGCATCGGGGCGATTTCAAGAGGATGGCGGCAGCAAGGGAGTCGACGAAGGCAAGGAGGCAGGGGCTCGGGGGGGCTTGGGGTGGTCGACTTAGGGGAGAGGGGGTGAGTCGGTGTCGGGATCGATGGAGAAGAGGTGGCGGTTGAGATCGACGGTGATGAGGAAGGGAAGAGGGAGAGTCAGAGTTGGGTTCGGTTGGAGAGTTGGCGACGATGAAGGGAAGCGTCGATGGTGGGGTGGCCGAGGAGGGCGGCGGTGGTGGGTGACAGTGGCGTCGAGGAAGGTCAGGAAAGAAGAGAGGGAGAAGATGAAGAGGATGATTTAATTAGGGTTTGGATTTGAGTTTGATTTGGGGATTAGGGTTTAGGAATTGAAGTAGATTTGGAGATTTGGTGGTAGTTTTAGAGTTTATCACAAACCCAAAAATTTTATTAGGACTTCTCACAAATCCTAATAATTCTCTCAGTTGTCTCATACAAAAAGGAGGGATGAAGAACAATAAATCAACACAATAATTTTATTAAATAAGAATATCATATTTTCTTATTATTCTCAAGGTCTATATATCGGCTTAAAACAAATCCGTAACAAATCTCAAACAAATATGAAACAAATCTCTCAAATAAATCTCTCAAATAAACTACATATTGCTAAATCTCAAAATGAAATAAAACAGAATTGATGTCATCATCAAAAATACCCTCAGGTTAGACAGAACTGTTAAAATCTACGTTAAGTGAACTCACGTGCGTCACACGTGATATGTAAAATGACCTAAATATTCATGATAAGACGTATTTTAGCTAATGCCCCCATTTAGACTATGGAAACTAACATATACCCCCACTATTTTAGAAAAAAAATGATATTTGAGATATTTTAGCAAATGTCCTCATTCAAAATGTGGAAACTAGCATATATCCCCATTATTTTAAAAAAACCAAAAAATACTGTCAGTTTGGACATAACAGTTTTAGGGTTTTGAGTACTATATAGTACGTGTTTGTTGTTTTGACAAAAAACATCAAAAGCAGCATCAATGCTTTGTTTCCACATCTCAACTTGGGTGTTGTTGACGATGATGCACAACCTAGTGTGACAGTAGGCTATACCATATTAACAAAGTTCGTGAATAATTCGTTAAATTCACAAATTATTCATGAAGAAATAATTTGCCGAACAGATTTGCAAATTATTTGCAGGTTTGCATTTAATTCACGCAGTTCGCGAATTATTCACGAAAATCACGAACTATTCACGAAAATCACGAATTAAACGAATATTTCGCGAAAAATTCATGAATTTAGAGAATTATAAAAGTAATATTTATGGTGAATAGTACTTAGGTGATATTTATGGCTCACAAGATCTTGGGGATTCCTGAAATGACAGCCCACAGGAAGAGGTGAGAGAAATGATGTGGAAAGGGAAGATTGTATCGCTGCCTCTTTCTCTTTTTGCCAAAATTAAACCTGCAGTCGATGGAGCCCTTCGAGAGTCCGTCAGAGAAGAGGCAAGCAAGTTGAATGAAGAAGCTAAGGTGATTTTCAGGGTGGGAGCTAGCAAGGGCGGAACAGAAAGCTTCCACACTCGCTCTCTACAGCGGAAAACTGCTCCCCGAGCAGCAAGCTCCTCTACTTCTGTCCCCCTAGGCTTCCAGGAAGGCCCGACCAAGAAGATGAAGCGATCCAGGTCCACAGGAAAGCTCAAAAGCACCAGGCAGTTCATGAAGCACTTGTCAACCACTATAAAGAGGAAGACTGCAGGTACCTCCTCTTCAAATGTTTTCGTTTCCAATGCATATCTCAATCCATTTGAAATGCTGTCAAATGAGGACATTGTCGAAGTAGCGGAATCCAATAGAGTGGAGGCTTTAGGCCACACTCGCTGCTTGTCTTCAGGGGCCATCAGAAGGCTATAGTTGATCAAAATGATCAACTACAGCATTCTGAATAGCTACCATGCTATCCTATTTTATTTGGTGTTTTGTGTGTTATGATGCATTTCTTTTCAATGAGGATTACTAGATGTAATGTTAAAGGGTTGGGTAGCCCTGACAAATGCTCTATAATCAAAGAAGGTATTCGTAGTTGTACTCCATCTGTTATTTGCCTACAAGAGACTAAGCTCAGGAAACCGGGACCACAGAAGCTTTCGTCAATTGGAGGAGGCCTTATATCCAAATGGGTCCAGTTAGACTCTATTGGCAGTTGCGGCAGCATTCTCATTGGGTGGAATGTGTTAGGGTTATATACTGAAAGCATCACTTTTGTATTAACTTTATTTCCTTATTTTTTTGAATGAGAATCATTTGGGCATATGTTTGCATATTGTGTTTATTATAATATTAATGCAAGTGTCTGATATTCTATAAGGTTGATAATATGGTGTGAGGTGACACATAGAAGATCATATTATCAGTTTCCTATGGAATATATAAATAGTTCACAACCTAGACGGACTTGGACAATCCATTGGAAAGGTTGTAGTGTAATCTGGTATTAGTCTGTCTTGGCTATAGGTTTACACTAGTACACTTTGTGTGTATTGAACAGGACCACTTGAGGTTGTTCTCTTTGTACTGACTACAAAAGAGAACAAACACCTCTGTTATTATGGATGCTTATGCTCTTAATCCAGATATAATAACAGACATGTATATGCAGTGTGCATTACTTTGACTCATAAAAGAGTGAGATTCATTATGGATCAACAACCTCTATGAATTGGGTAATAGCATTGTATGTATGATGGGCTGTTGATTGTAAAAGGAATCCATGTCCCGATACGTCGGGTTGATGATGTCCCCTTAAGGAGCTCATAAGGATTGTCATGTAAACCCTGCAGGTGGATTACATCCGACATGACAAATAAAGTTGAGTGGTACTACTTAAGGATAAAAGATGTTGATCAATATAGTTGTCAGTAACTTAATTTGATCGACGGACATTCGATATCTTAACATGGGGAGTTGAACGAGCATATAATAAAAGGAGCCCATAAATATAATTTGGGATTAGGAAGGTAGTGCAACAATAGCTCCTTAGTGGATCGAGCTATTGTTAATGGGCATGGGTTGTGTGTTCGGGTTGAACACGGGATACCCAGATTCGTTAGGAGACCTAACCCTAATTTCTCCTCATGGTCCCTGCCGTAGCCTTATATATATCCTCTATTCTCTGGCCGTCATTGATAATCTGAAATATAAGATTTTTTTCTCAAAATTCGTGATTCACGTAAGGAGAGAAAGAGAGGTCTGCCAAGGAGAAGAAAGGTTGGGAGATCTTCGCCCACACGACGTCCAACCCGAGGAAGGAATACGTGCAGAAGATCTTGGGGTCGCTGTCGTCTTCTTCTCATCGCAGGTATAAATCGTGAACCCTAGATTCTGCTATATAGGGTTAGATCACGTATTTAATCTGTTAAAATTTTAACAATCGATACGCACACCAATCCGTAGTCCTGGGAATCATCTCAGTTCCATCAATGGTATCAGAGCCGGTATTGGATCTGCGTATTGATTGTTACATCCATGTTGTCCAATAAAACTTGTGTTGTATGATAGTCGGTAGACGTAGATCTGTTCTAACTCGGTTTTGCAGGCATCTTAGATCCAACTATTATGGTCCAATGCATGTTTTGTTTGTGTTGTTGTTGTTTTGTGGATGTAATTAATATCACGAGGGTTGATCGTGCTTATAATTTTAATTTTTCAATCTAGATTATGTGTGAACTCCTTCGGGAGGCATAGGATTGATGTAATTTTAATTTTTCAATCTAGATTATGTATGAACTCCTTCGGGAGGCATAAGATTGATGTAATTTTAATTTTTTTTTGATCGATCGTGATGGCGGTGGTGGCTGTTTCTGACGTCGAAGGAGATGCTGTTTTTGGGCAGTCTGGAGATCGACAGATGGTTTTCGATGAAGAAATCGGCAGCCAAACCTTTAAAAAAAAAACGAGGCGCTGCCCCGAACCCCACGCAGGGTCAAATTTGGGATTCGCACAGTCGGGGAAGAATCAGGAAAGATGGCCATAATAGTTGGATATTTATTTTCAAATTTATTGCCATTATTGCTTATTCTGATTATGCATGTTTATTATTTTGTGATGTTTTTTTTTTGAAAAACTAGGATCACATTAATAATGGACAACATGGACATAAATTAACTAGTAGAAAAACCCTCATTGTTAAATAACTAAGTGGGAGAGGGAATTCATTTAACATGAATCCCACGGTCTCCATTGCTGGTTTGTAGGTGATATAATTATACTTGCGTGTTGGCTTTAGTGCTTTCCTCCACATCGGATGAGTATAATTATGGATCACCAGTACAGACTTCCTTAGGGATAATTGTAGAAAGTTACCTAGTATGTGTTTACTTCTCCATCTGAAGGAACTCAATACAAGATAATGGACTTAGTATTAAGCAATGGTATACACTTAGATACAAATAATGGTATCCTCCCCATCGGAGTCACTGCTATTATTTGTAGGACCAGAGCAAGACCAACAGATTAATTTTATTTGTCAAAAAGTTGTATTGACATGATAGTAAAATTAATAGGAAAAACCTACTTGAACAAATATTGAATTTGTATACGTCCACACTATCGTGGCATGCTAAATTCATGGTGTTTAAGGTGTTGGTGAATTTTTTTATTATTGTTTTGAGGGAATCAATATTTAATTAATTCAAAAAGTTTTGCCCTACATAATTTTTTTTTATGTGTGATTCTCAGGATTTCAAAAATGGGTTCTTTCAGTCCACTTATGGTGATTCTTAAAGAAAACAAACTTACTGGCCCTAATTATATTGACTGGAAACGTAATTGGATATTGTCTTAACTGCTGAAGAGTACAAATTTGTACTCAATGAAGTATGCCCACCTAAGCCTGATGCTAACTCTGATGAAGAGGTCAAAGAGGCTTATAAGAAGTGGAATAAGGCAGATGAGATGGCGCGGTGTTACATTTTGGCATCTATGTCAAATGTACTGCAGCATCAGCATCAGGCCATGCCCACAGCTTATGATATGATGTACAACCTTAAGGAACTCTTCGGACATCAGAGTAGAGCAGCTAGGCAACTTGCTATGAAGAGTTTGATGAATGCATCTATGGCTGAGGGGACACCAGTAAGGGATCATGTTCTCAAGATGATGGGTCATCCAAATGAGATGGAGATCCTTGGTGCTGAAATCGATGGGGAAACCCAGGTCGATATCATTCTCGGGACTCTGCCTAAAAGTTTTGACTCGTTTTGCCTTAATTACAACATGAACAAAAGGTTGTATACTTTGTCAGAACTTGCAAAAGAACTACAGGATGCTGAAGCTCTCTTCAAGCAGAATGCTCATGTTTATGTGACTGAAAAGGACTCTACTTCTAAGCCGAAAGGTGGTAAGAAGAAGAAAGTTCAGAAACAAGTAAACTCAGCAAAGAAGGGCATGGGACCTCAAGGTGCTGTGAAAAAGCCGAAAGGCAATTGTTTCAAGTGCAAAGGGTCAGGACATTGGAAGACTGACTGTCCACTTCTCAAACAAAAGAACAAAGAAGGTATATCTCATTTACTAGTTGTTGAAACATGTTTAGCGGTGCTATCTACCGGCACCTGGTGTGTAGATACAGGAGCCACTAATCATGTCTGCAATACATTGCAGGGGTTCCAGGAAACCAGACGGCTCAGTGATGGAGAGTTATGCTTGTTTATGGGTGACGCTACAAGAGTAGCAGCCGTTGCAATAGGAGATGTTATTTTATCTTTTGGTAGAAATAAGTCTTTGACATTGAGAGATTGTCTTTATGCACCTTCACTTAGAAGGAATTTAATTTCTGTTTCCATGCTAGTTAAGGATAGATATTCAGTTTATTTTAATGACAATATTGTTATTAGAAAAAATAAGCATTTTATTTGTTCTGGTGCATTGGTTGATAATCTTTATGTCATTAATCCTATTTCGCCCACGATGCAACTTATGGAAATGAATAATATGTCTTCTAACATAAATAAGAGAAAAGAACCTTCTTGTATGAACCAAACATATCTTTGGCACTTGCGATTGGGGCATGTTAACCTAAGAAGGATTCAAAGACTGGTTAAAGATGGACCTTTGAGTTCATTGGAAGTGGAGGCACTACCAGTCTGTGAATCCTGCTTGGTAGGTAAAATGACCAAAAGGCCTTTCAAGGCAAAGGGGTATAGGGCCAAAGATGTGTTGGAATTGGTTCATTCTGATTTGTGTGGGCCCATGAATGTCCAGGCTAGAGGTGGCTTTGAATATTTTGTCACATTTACTGACGATTATTCAAGGTATGGATACATTTATTTGATGCGCCGTAAGTCTGAGTGCTTTGAGAAATTCAAAGAGTACAAGGCAGAGACGGAGAAACGTCATGGAAAATGTATCAACTCATTACGTTTAGATCGTGGTGGCGAGTATCTCTTTGGGGAGTTTAGGGACTATTTGTCAGAGGTTGGGATTACATCCCAATTATCAGCACCTGGAACACCCCAACAGAATGGTGTAGCAGAAAGAAGGAATAGGACTCTTATGGAGATGGTTAGATCAATGATGAGTTATTCAGATTTACCAGATTCGTTTTGGGGATATGCCTTAGAAACTGCAGCTTATATTTTGAACTTGGTTCCTTCTAAGTCAGTACCAATTACTCCCACAGAACTGTGGACAGGGGGTAAGCCCAGTCTGAAACATGTTCGGATTTGGGGTAGTCCAGCACACGTGCTGAATGGGAAAGCCGATAAGTTGGAATCTCGTACAGAAGTACGCTTGTTTGTAGGCTATCCAAGAGGAACGAAAGGTGGTTTATTTTATAGTCCTAAGGATCAGAAGGTCATTGTTAGCACCAATGATCGATTCTTAGAGGAAGACTATGTAATGAACCATAAACCCATAAGTAGAGCTGTTCTAGAAGAACTGAGAGGTGAGACACCAAATACTTCAGTACCAACAGTACAATAGGATGTACCATCAGTAACTGCACAACGTGTCACAAATGTTGCACCACAACCGATAGTGCCTCGTCGTAGTGGGAGGGTTGTGATACAACCTGATAGATATATGTTCTTGGGAGAGTCGTCAGACTTTGTCCCTGAGGAACAAGATTATGATCCCTGTACCTACAATGAAGCACTCCAAGATAAAGATGCAGAGTCTTGGCAAAAAGCAATGATATCTGAAATAGAATCTATGGATTCTAATCAAGTCTGGGAGCTTGTAGAACCACCTATTGGTGTAAAAGCCATTGGATGCAAGTGGGTCTATAAGAGAAAAAGAGGATCAGACGGTAAGGTTGAAACCTTTAAAGCTCGGCTTGTTGCAAAAGGTTTTACTCAAAGAGAGGGTATTGATTATGAGGAAACCTTTTCGCCAGTAGCCATGCTTAAGTCTATCCGGATTCTTTTATTTATTGCAGCTCATCTTGATTATGAGATTTGGCAAATGGATGTCAAGACAGCTTTCCTTAATGGAGGTCTTGAGGAAGACATCTATATGCAGCAACCAGACGGGTTCATTGAAAAGGGCCAAGAGCATCTTATTTGTAAGCTCAAGAAGTCCATTTATGGACTTAAGCAAGCTTCCAGATCTTGGAACATATGTTTTGATCAGGTGATAAAATCCTATGAATTTGATCAATGTCAAGATGAATCGTGTGTATACAAAAAGTGTGACGGAAACGTAGTGGTATTCCTAGTACTTTACGTGGATGACATCTTGCTCATTGGAAACAATGTGAAGGTATTATCTAACGTAAGGGTATGGTTATCCAAACAGTTTGATATGAAGGACTTGGGAGAAGTAGGTCACATCCTTGGGATCAAAGTTCTACGAGATCGCAAGAAAAGGATGTTGGGCTTGTCCCAAGCTTCCTATATCGATACTATACTAACTCGTTTTAGCATGCAAAATTCTAAGAAAGGTTTCTTACCTTTTAGGCATGGAATTGTTCTATCAAAGGAGCAGTGTCCGAGGACACCTAAAGAGATAGAGAACATGAAAGCAGTTCCTTATGCTTCAGCAGTAGGAAGCTTAATGTATGCAATGCTATGTACGAGACCAGATATCTGCTTTGCCGTTGGCATGGTTAGCAGATATCAGTCTAACCCGGGACAAGAGCACTGGACTGTCGTAAAGCATATTTTGAAGTACCTGAAAAGGACTAAAGATTACATGCTAGTTTACCAGGCAGATAGTTTAGTTGCCTTGGGGTATACAGACTCAGATTTTCAGTCAAATAGGGATTCCAGGAAATCAACCTCAGGTTATGTATTTACTTTGGGAGGTGGAGCCACTATATGGAGGAGTATCAAGCAAAAATGTATTGCTGATTCTACCATGGAAGCCGAGTATGTGGCAGCCTCTGAGGCAGCCAAAGAAGCGGTTTGGCTCAGAAACTTCCTATTGGACTTGGATGTGGTACCTAATTTGCCTAAGGCTATTACACTTTATTGTGATAATAGTGGTGCAGTTGCAAATTCGAAGGAACCACTAGCCCATAAGGCAAGTAAACACATTGAGCGCAAGTACCACCTGATACGAGATTTCGTAAAGAAAGGAAAAGTTGCTGTGATCAAGATAGCATCAGCAGACAACCTAGCTGATCCCTTCACTAAGAGCTTACCAGCTAAGGCTTTTGATAGTCATGTTGAGGGATTGGGAGTCAGATGCGTAGCAGCATGGCTTTAAGTATAAGTGGGAGATTTGTAACAGTATACTGAAAAGCAATGCTTTGAGTATAAGTGGGAGATTGTTAGGGTTATATACTGAAAGCATCACTTTTGTATTAACTTTATTTCCTTATTTTTTTGAATGAGAATCATTTGGGCATATGTTTGCATATTGTGTTTATTATAATATTAATGCAAGTGTCTGATATTCTATAAGGTTGATAATATGGTGTGAGGTGACACACAGAAGATCATATTATCAGTTTCCTATGGAATATATAAATAGTTCACAACCTAGACGGACTTGGACAATCCATTGGAAAGGTTGTAGTGTAATCTGGTATTAGTCTGTCTTGACTATAGGTTTACACTAGTACACTTTGTGTGTATTGAACAGGACTACTTGAGGTTGTTCTCTTTGTACTGACTACAAAAGAGAACAAACACCTCTGTTATTATGGATGCTTATGCTCTTAATCCAGATATAATAACAGACATGTATATGCAGTGTGCATTACTTTGACTCATAAAAGAGTGAGATTCATTATGGATCAACAACCTCTATGAATTGGGTAATAGCATTGTATGTATGATGGGCTGTTGATTGTAAAAGGAATCCATGTCCCGATACGTCGGGTTGATGATGTCCCCTTAAGGAGCTCATAAGGATTGTCATGTAAACCCTACAGGTGGATTACATCTGACATGACAAATAAAGTTGAGTGGTACTACTTAAGGATAAAAGATGTTGATCAATATAGTTGTCAGTAACTTAATTTGATCGACGGACATTCGATATCTTAACATGGGGAGTTGAACGAGCATATAATAAAAGGAGCCCATAAATATAATTTGGGATTAGGAAGGTAGTGCAACAATAGCTCCTTAGTGGACCGAGCTATTGTTAATGGGCCTGGGTTGTGTGTTCGGGTTGAACACGGAATACCCAGATTCGTTAGGAGACCTAACCCTAATTTCTCCTCATGGTCCCTGCCGTAGCCTTATATATATCCTCTATTCTCTGGCCGTCATTGATAATCTGAAATATAAGATTTTTTTCTCAAAATTCGTGATTCACGTAAGGAGAGAAAGAGAGGTCAGCCAAGGAGAAGAAAGGTTGGGAGATCATCGCCCACACGACGTCCAACCCGAGGAAGGAATACGTGTAGAAGATCTTGGGGTCGCTGTCGTCTTCTTCTCATCGCAGGTATAAATCGTGAACCCTAGATTCCGCTATATAGGGTTAGATCACGTATTTAATCTGTTAAAATTTTAACAATCGATGCGCACACCAATCCGTAGTCCTGGGAATCATCTCAGTTCCATCAGAATGATCAAGTCCTTGATTGTACGTATTCGGCTGTGGATATCTTCTCGGTGTCTGCTTCTTTCAAATGTCGAACTTCAGCCAAAGAATGGTCACTGAGTTCTGTCTATGCACCCTTTGATTTGGAGGATCGTAAGCTATGTTTCTTTGAAATTCAACAGCACAGAAGACTTCTCAACGATGATTGGGTTTTGTGTGGGGATTTCAATGTAACAATGTCAGATGCGGAGAGGTCCAGGGGAAAAGGCTTAACAAGGGATATGAGATGCTTTCGTGAATTCATACAAGACTTGGAGCTTATTGATCTTCCATTTTCAGGAAGGAAATTTACATGGACCAATCTTCGGAGTTCCCCCTCGATGGCCAGATTAGACAGATTCTTAATCTCTATGACTTGGGAATCTTTCTTCCCTAACTGCGTGTAATATTCACTGCCCAGATTTTCATCTGTTCACTGTCCTATTGTCCTCGATGATCAGGCCATCACTACTCAGGTACATTATTTCAAATTTGAAAAATCATGGCTGCACCATTCTACATTTGTCCCCTCAGTTAAGGAGTGGTGGGAAAATTTCAAGTGTGATGGGAACCCGGTAGACATTTTTGCAACAAAGATTATATTTCTTAAGAGAAGAATTCGGCGCTGAAGGAATGAAAGTTTCGGCCACATTGCAAAGAAAAAGAAACAGTTGCAGGACAAACTACTGGAGCTGGAGATTGAAGCGGAGCAATCCCCTAGCACAGCTGAACCACTTAAGGCAGCCCAAGCGGAACTGCAAAATCTTATCAAAACTGAAGCAGTTTACTGGAGGCAAAGATCGAGAGTGCAATGGATAAAGGAGGGAGATGCAAATTCAAAGTTCTTTCACTGTATTGCAAATGGGAGAAGGCGAAGGAACTACATACACAGCTTGATCATTGATGGTACTCTGGTAACATCCCCTATCCTGATTAGATAGGCTTTTGAGAATCATTTTCAATCAATTTGTGGCACAACTCCTCGGTCAAATTTTAGGATCAATTGGCATTCTCTTTATCCCCATAGGGACTATAGTATGGAACATTTGGATGCACCGTTTGGAGCCAGGCCTTCTTTTCGCACTATTATGGATAGTCAATAAAATAGTAAAATAATGGGAAAAATCGGATTCCATTGTCAACTGCTCCTATCAAAAATTGGATTGACTACAGATTCGAGTCATAGCACATGGTTTCATACTATGGAGGAGGTTAAGTTGGCTGTCTTCAGTATGAGTAGTGACAAAGCTCCAGGACCCGATGGCTTCTCCATGAGTTTTTACCACACTTTCTGGGATACTATCAAAGATGATCTTTTAGCCATGTTTCAATCGATTCAGAGGGGTGAAGGTGATCTATATAGGCTAAATTACTGCAACATAATGCTTATTCCCAAATGTGAAGGGGCAAACTTGGTCTCTGACTATAGACCTATCGGTCTGCTTAATTGCTCCTTCAAAATTTTTACCAAATTGCTGGCAAACAGGCTGGCCCCAATCCTCCACTCCCTAGTGTCATCCTCTCAGAGTGCTTTCCTGAAGGGTAAATCCACGGTGGATTGTTTTGTTGTAGCTCATGAAGCTATCAACCTATGCAGTAGGCGACACTCGAATACCCTTTTGTTCAAAATTGATTTTGCAAAAGCTTTCGATACGGTAAGTTGGGATTTTTAGACCAGCTTTTAATCGCCAGGGGTTTTGGCCAGGCTTGGTGCAAGTGGATCCGTATGATCATGAGGATGGCTAAGTCTTCAATTCTTATCAATGGGGAGGGGGGTCATCAAATAAACTCAAAGCGAGGTCTAAAGCAGGGGGACCCTCTCTCGCCAATACTCTTCATCTTGGTAGTTGACGTCTTAGCTTAGATGCTCTAAAATGGCCGCATAAATGGTGTCTTCTCCCAGCTCCCGGTAAGAGGATCACTTGCGGATCTGTCAGTACTGCAATTCGCAGATGACACGCTCCTTTTCTGTAAGGGAGATGAAGATGAGGTTAACAACCTCAAGGTGGCACTACAGTTATTTGCCAACATCTCAGGATTGGCCATAAACTTTAACAAGTCATCGATCGTCTACTTTGGCAAATCAAAAATGAAGCTCAAGCCTTTTTCGACCATCCTAGGTTGCAAGAAGGAGTGCTTACCGTTCCAATATCTTGGAATGCCACTATCTTATGGAAAGCTCAGCAAAAGGTACTGGCAGCTGCTTATCCTCAAGATTGAGCAAAGACTCTCTGTGTGGAAAGGAAAAATGTTATCACGAGGAGGAAGGCTAGTACTTATTAACTCTGTTCTCAGTGCACTGCCGGTTTACTACGCTTCATTCTTCAGATTACCCCTTTGGGTTATCAAAAGAATTGATCAAATCCGTAGTAGATTTTTCTGGTGTGGAAAAGATAAGGATGCACGAGGCATAGCAAGTATGAAGTGGCAAAGAGTCTGTCAGCCTAAGGAACAGGGTGGCCTAGGGGTTCTTGATCTGAAGGTTTTTAATGATGCACTTCTGATGAAGTGGTGGTGGAAGTTGATAGCAACGGATTCGCCACCTAGTCAAACCCTGAAGAGCCTTTATCTAAGAAGCAACTCCAACACACTAGCATGCCCCTCCACTGCTTCTGATTTCTGGAAAGGAATTTTAACTCTAAAGGAGAGTTTCTTCTTAAATGTGCCCTGGAGTCTGGGTAAGGAAAACCTTATTAATTTTTGGATGTCAAAATGGATAAATGGATGCAGCATCTCTTCTTTATGCCCAACACTAGCTACTGCAGCATGGAATCTAGACGCAGATGTACTCTCTCAAGGCTCATAGATTGATGGAACATGGTGTTGGCAACCACGACTTAAATGTGTCCCCAACCCTTCAATGCGTGAGGAGAAGAAGAAAATTCTTGATCTAACCATTCACTTCCAACCTGCACACTCAAATGATCAACCTTCATGGAGCCTAACTCTGTCCTCACAATTCACTGTCAAGTCAGCATACAGCTTCATCACATCCGGCCTCTGCTCCCCATATTTTGCTACAACACGGTCTTCCTCAGTGCCGCTTATATGCAAAGTCTTCATCTGGCTACTGAGTTGGGACAAACTCAACTCCAAAGAATTTCTTCACGCCAAAGGATGGTCGGGAGACACGACATGCACTGCTTGTGCATGTCCTGTCGAATCGACCTTCCATATTTTCTTCACATGCCATGTTGCCACTACCACTTGGACACATTTCACTGCACTTTTCAACATTCATACCATGCCTTCTCACTTACACGAATGCTTTACGTCTTGGTGTTTTGGAAATCAAAGACACAGACACATTTGGCACCTCATGACAGTCTCAATCTGTTGGAGTTTGTGGCTTGCTAGAAATGAACGCACTTTCTCTTCTAAGAATATACAAACTAAGGATATTATTACTAATGCAATTTTTTACTTTCGATCTTGGATAGATGGGATGGATAGCGGAAAGAAGAAAGCGAAGCTACTCCAAGAATTGGAACGAGAGGGAGTGCAGGATGCCCAACTGAAGCAGGCTTTGATCCGAATAGACCAAACTGACAGAGCAGGCGACAGCTGCTCAGCCTAGCAGACTTCAGCCACCTCACTACTCTTTTCATGCGGTTGTTTTGTTCTTTTGGGAAAAGACGATGTTTTATTTTAGTTTTCTTTTGTACGTATTCAGTACTGTCTTTATAATTTTTTGCTGACTGAAGGGTTTCTTTTTGTTTACGGGCATGATTCGGGTGAAGAAGGGGATGAGATCATGTCTTTGTGACTAGTAGAGGTGCACGACAATAGTCCAATGCCCTCTCTACGTCACAACGGCATGCCATCTCGAACCTAGATTCATCCCGCGCTCGAGTAAACCTTGCTTCAGTCGTTTTTTGTAACAGTTGTAAACCTTTTCATACTTATTAATATATATATATTTTCTGTGAGGTAGGATAATCCTACCTTTTACCAGTCAAAAAAAAAATTACTTAGGTGATGAGTACTAACTACTTAGATGCATTAAATTTTGTATTTCTTTTTTCCTGAACTTTTGCCGATTTTTCCCCGAATTTGTCAGATTTTTGTTGATTTCCGAATATTAAATCTTGTCGAACTATTTATAAAAGATGAATTTGTGACTATCGGTAATACACAAACTATTGTTGAACCTATTGTGAATGAAGATGATGGAAATGATGATGCACATTCTAAAGTGGAACAGGAGACCACACAAATCTGTTGTAATAGACGATGACGATGACAACAATCTGTTGCAATAGATGATGATTTTTGTATTTTTTGGGGTCAAAATCTGACATAGAACCTCTTTTCATTACATTGTTATCATCAGTATAGGAAAAAAGTTGTTCAGACTGAGTAACAACACATAACACTCACATTCTTCACAACACCTAACACTAAAATAGTTGAGGTATATGCTAGTTTTCGCATTTTGAATGGTGGCATTTGCTAAAAAGTCCCAAATATCTTTTTTTATATAAAAATAGTGGGGGTATATGCTAGTTTGCACATTCTGATTAGGGCATTTGCTAAAATACATTTTATCATGAGTATTTAGGTTATTTTACATATCATGTGTGATGCACAAGAGTTCACTTAACGAGAATTTTAACAGTTCCATCCCAACTGAGTGTATTTCTTAGTTTTTTAAAATAGTGGGGATATATGCTAGTTTACACATTCTGAATGGGGGCATTGCTAAATTATCCTTTTTTCTTTAAAAAATTTATGTATGGACCAACCATATGAAAGAGTTGAAATAAAGTTGCATTTGGAGTAGCATTCTATATTTTCTACAATATGGTACATGGGTCCCACTATTTTAACTTTCAAGTTAAAGTTAAGGATACATTTTACAAATTCACCCTCAATTTTAGCCCTTTAAAAGCATTCACAGTCGTGCAAGCTAAAAAAGATGACAAAATTGATAAATAGAAATAGCATTTTAGCTATTTGTTGCAGTCGTAAAATGCTAAAGAAAAATTGAACGGATGTTTCATCCGACTAAAATTTCGAAATATTTTATATTAATTTTTAATTAAATTTTAAGAATTAAAAAAACAGAAAAAGGCAAAAGTTGACGGACGAAACATGGTGTTTCGTCGTGACTTTGCCTTTTGTTTTGTCCAAATTAACCACTAATTAAGTGATTAATTATATAACTAAACCTAATTATCTAACTAATTATTTAACTAATTATCTAACTAATTACCTTATTAAACTAATTAACTACCTAAACCATTAGATAAAATATTAGATATTCCCCTTAGACGAAACACATGTTCCGTCCGTCCGGGATTTTTTTTAATTCAAAAATTTCCTCATGTTTCGTCTGATGGATAAAAATAATATAAATATTTTGGACGAAACAAGATGTTTCGTCTGAGAATTTTTATTTTTTTAATTCACAAATTTCCTCGGACGAAACATGATACATCATGTTTTGTCAGATGGACTAAAAATAATATAAAATATTTCGGATGAAACAAGATGTTTCGTCCGCTATATGCATATTGCTATATCTTCTCTCAAATATAGCATTCTACTGTAGCGGAAATGAGATAATATGCATGTATAATACACGACTGCAGTGACCAAAATGCTATAAATGCATAAATGCAAATATACCACACGATTGTGGATGCTCTAACAAATAACCATCCAATAATATTTTTGTCATCAATGAGCCACCCCAATTTAATTTTTAGTTAAAATTACTTTCCGATGTTATAACATTGTTAGATTAGAGGATAAAATACTTGTTTACCCCTCTCTTAACCTAACTTACCAATTAAAGTAATAAAATAATAAGAGACAATATTGTAAAAAAACCGAAGAGTTCATCCAAAAAATGTGAAGACATTTTAGAAACTATGTTGAACGGGATTTTAAAAAGGGGAATTTATATCAAATGAGCAATAGTTTAGGATTATATATAATAAAACACAATGCAATTTGAAAAAAAAGCTATCAAGTGACTCTCATTCATTTGAAAGGAAATCAAATGTCCAAATTTATGCTCCCAAAAGAAATCCCCCCCCCCCCCCCCCCCCCCCAAAAAAAAAAAAAAAAAAAAAAAAAACTCAAAGGTCCTTTTCAGAATTCTTTCTCTTTCTTCTCCCTTTTTACCCAGGTTTGTCACACACACAAAAAACAGTGACTGCTTGCTACTTATGTCAGGCTCCAAATCAAAAAAGAAATCGCTTATGCTCAAATCACACATAGCAAGAAATTTTCAATCCGCTACTGTTGTACATTCACAATACTATTTTCGAATTCCGAGCTACTGACAAATGATCTTGCAATATACAAACCAATAAACATGAAGTTCACTCCATAATCCTACTTCAGAGTACATCAAATACATCAACGTCTACTGGCAAATAAACATCTCTATAAATCATCCTTTACTGTTTATATAATTTTTCATATGCTGCATCGTTCTGAAGACGTGCCGTAGGCACGTGCCCACGGGCATACCTAGTATCTATATAATAAAACACAAAGAAAGCTATCAAGTGGCTCTCCTTCAATTCCCCCAAAATCAAAGACCCAGATCTAACCTCACAAAACACATTTTTCCCCCAAAAGTTTCTCCCCAAAACTCAAATTCAAATCCCCCAAAACAACTCCTTTATTTATTTATTCTCTCTCTCTCTCTCTTTATGTATGTATGTATGTATATATATACATATATATATATATATATATATATATATATAGACACACACACACACACACACACACACACACACACATACACACTTATGGAAATATGAACTTTTATACCCCAATTTATAATTATTTTTCAACATATACTAATGAAAATATGGACTTTTATTTACAACTAATTATTGTCATACTATTCAAACTTGAGGTATATAATTGTTGATTTACTGTTTACAAGACTTTTCATATGCTGTATCGTTCTGAAGACGTGCCGTAGACACGTGCCCACGGGCAAATCTAGTATATATATATAATTTTCCATAAAATTTAGCGTTTCTTTTTCTTAGTAAACCTTAACCCTCTAAATCTCTACACACAGACCAACTGAATTTGCAAACAAAATTGCAATTTTTTTGTGGATTTGCAGGGAAGCAAGTGCTACACAAATAAATAGAACCTAAGCTGGTCTCATCTTCACTTCCTTCTCCAACTCATCGCTGAAAAGCTCATTCCCTCCCACGCAGCTGACCTAATATGCCTCACCTCCATTTGCTGCCCAACTGCCATTTATCCTCCTATGATCCCTTGTTTAACATGCATGATCATTCTCCACTCCTTCGCAAAATGCTAATGGTCATGATAATAATTTTTTCCCTTCATATTTTTATGTCGTATTTTAACTTTCATAAGGATGTTTTAACTTCTTCATCCATTTACCCATTAGGGCTAAATACATCCTGATTAACCGCTAGGGTAAGAGTAGAGTATTTGGGTTTAGGATAGGTAAGGGAAAATCTCAAATCCTACTCTTTCCTTCATGTTGCCATTCTTAAGTAGGATGATCACTTTTAGAATTCAAGGTGTTAAATGTCATAGCATGAAAACTCAATGGAGTATTTAGTGAAATTCAGCCTTCAATATTTTGGAGGAAAGTAACTTTTTGCGAATATATTTATCCCAAATTTCGGGGCAAAGAAAGGTAGGAGAGGAGGGAGAAGAGTTACAAAATCAATGGATTGTGGTCATCCACTAATAATATTTACATCACTCCTCTTAGGATGTCCACCATTTCTAATACTCTATCAGAATGTTCAACATTCAATGATAGTTTGCCTCATTAAAACCTTGCCGAGGAAAGCCCAGTGGAAAAAATCAGAGCTAAAAAAAAGAGTACATGATTCTTCCGGATCATTGAATTAACATTGGATGTGCACAATGTTGTCTCGTTAAAACTTTTACTAGTAAAACCCAGTGGGATAAAACCTAGAAAATGAAAAATAGTACAACGCACATATATCCTAGGTAGCATGCTTCAGGATGCTTTCTCCAATTACTTACTCCTCATGATAACAACAACCCCATACATAGTTTGCTGATGAATTCTACGCATACCAATCTTGTATACAAGTTTATGAAAGATTGTCTTTGACAGATATTTAGTGAAAATGCCAGTTAAGCTATCACTAGAAAAGAAAATGTCAGCAAACTTGGGTATATATATATATATAGACAAACTTTTTATTGTGCACTAGCCATGGTTTGCACATCTAAATTAATCTAAATATTTAAAATTAATATAATATATATATATATATATATATATATATATATATATATATATATATATATATATATATATATATATATATCCTGGCATTTTCCCATAAACACAGGGATAGGTAATTATAATTTTTTTCAAAAGAAATAGCTATCCCGACGTTTTAAAAAAATGTCGGGACACCTAATTAATAAAATTAAAAATAAAAAAAACAAAATATATATCCCAACGTTTTTGAAAATGCCGAGATAGATAATAAATTTAAAAATAAACAAGTACAAATAAGAGCTATCTCGGTGTTTTCAAAATGTCTGGATAGCTAAGGGATATACCAGCGTTTGTGGAAAACACTGGGATAGACCCTTAATCTATCCCGGCAGGGCTACCCTGACATTTCTGGCGGTGTTTCTAGAAATGCCAGTACGGTCTATCCGGCATTTAGTTAGAAAGGGGAGAAGCGAGAAAAGGTTTCAAAGAGAAGAAAGGAGGTGCTGGATTGGCTACATGGAAATGCAAGTCCACTACTATTTTAAGGGTTGAATGTAATGAAGGGTTGACAATTATTTTAAGGGTCAACTACAATTAAGAGTTGACTGCTATTTTAGGGGTGGACCGCAACCTAGACGAGAGCTTTCTGTTATCTCTCAACTTCAAGGCATTCAATTGCCACATTGGGCAATCAATTGACAGCGACAGATAACAGCATATTAGGTCAAATTATAAATATCCGTTTGAGCCTAGCTTCTTCTTCAAGTTATATCATACAACTCCTTCGCATGACTTTTTCTTCAGGGTTTATCAGAAGATAAAGGATCAAGATTACAACATTGGGTCTTCTAGATCTCTGTAAATAATTGTAATGACCTCCATAAGAAGCTGTACTTCATCTGAGATTTTTCTATTTTAAACAACAGCGTAACGCCCCGAGCTCGGCTCAGCTGTACATACGACTACACGTACGCGCAGGCTTACCTCACAAAAGATATTATAGCCATTTGGTACCTAATGATCACAGGCTCTATTATCTAAACTCTACTTTTCTTTTTACCCCACCAATGTGAGACTATCACATACCCACACACAATTCCACTTACAACACACACACAGCCAAAGCAACAGCCCCCCTCCCCGGGACCCACTACCACCTCCACCTCCACCTCACGTGGAGTGCAGCCACACTTCTCATCTCATTTCTTGGCCAAATTCCCATACAACCAAGCCCATATATAACCCTATAGGCCCACCACTTAACAATTCTAATATTAATATATATATATATATATATATATATATATATATATATATATATATATATATATATATATAGAGAGAGAGAGAGAGAGAGAGAGAGAGAGAGAGAGAGAGAGAGAGAGATATGGTGTAATACCCTGAATTTTTATTAAATGAGAAATTATTGATTTTACGTGTTGTGCACGTACAAATTTTTATATATATGTTTTCTTATAAAATTATCTTTTATAATATGAACAAACAATTGTTTTCTTTCTTTCTCTTTATTTTCTAGAAGCCTATTTTAAAGAGCCTAAGCTTGTTTTTCTAAATTAAGCCCAACCTAAGTAATTAAATATTTTATTTTGACCCATGAGTCTAAAAGCCCACTATTTTTGAAGCCCACAAATTAATTATCAGTTTAATTGTCATAACTTGTCATGTAGACACAACTAGTAGACAATTAATAAATTTATAATGTACAACTTTTAATAGGGGACACTAGTTGGGACACGTGCATGCACTAGTGTGTGCATTGCACATCCTAGGGGAGGCCGGATTGTGGCTAGAGAAGAGTGGGGGAGTGGAGTTGAGTTGAGGGGTGGTTATGAGATCATGGAAGTTACTACAACTTTCCTTTTCATCTTGATCCTTGATCTCTAACTCCTTGATTAAATCCTATCCATCTATTCTCATCCTAAAAGTATATAAATACCCCTAGTTTCCTCTCATTTGTACACTGAGAAAAAGACTAAGTGAGGAAAGATTGAGAATTGATAGTGAGTAAAAGATTATAGTGTGCTTGTGTGTGTGTGTGTTCCCTCAAGTGAACGCCGGCTAGCATCAAAGGAGCAAGGTGGTCTCAGGTTTCCAACCTAGCATCAAGGAGGAGACGTTTGACAACACAATCTAGGAGGAGAATGCCACTTTCTTGCATTTCAGGAGATTCTAGAAGCATTCATTTTATTTTCTCCAATAGGTGGGTGTTTCTCATGCTTCTATATCTAGATACCATGCTAGGAATGATTTGATAAAATTACTAAGAAATAACTATGTGAAATTGGACCCATGTTTGCTTAATTAGAGATGAAATGGTAATTTAGTGAATGACTGATAAAATGATTGCTAGTTGATAAATGGTGAATTAAAGTGCTAGAAATTATCATGTTGTCATGCTATATGTTTTGAATTGAGTTCTATGTTGAAATTTGTGCTTATGAGACAAATAGTTGATTAAATGCATCATGTGTAGTTGATTGTCTAAAATAAAGTTTTATTATTGTAGAAAGATGAGATTTGTGTTCTAAAAATGTTGTAGGTTGTTAATAAGTAAAAGAACAAAGGAATATAGTAGTTTTGTGGAAATCTAACTCCAAATTATGAAGAAATATGATTTGTTCTCAATGTCGAAATTATGGACATAGAACATAAAGTAGGACCAAAATGCATGTTTATAAAGCAAATAATGATTATAAAAATACTGGTTTACTGTAATTTTATGTATGTTATAATCTGAAAAATTTTGCTTTCAAAAGAGAAGAAAAAGAAACAAAATCGTTTTGAGAATTATGAAATTTAGAAAAGAACAGAGAACTAGGTTATAAGCAACCAAACTCATTTTGAAACAATCTGGTCGCTTAGACCAATTAGACCAACTGGTTAATGGGTGCGGTTGGCACGACTGTAGCAAGGGGGTTGGCTCTGGTCTCGGGTTCGATACTGAGTAGGAGCCTTTTATTTTATTTTTTTTGTTAAAAATCCTAAATGCCGAGAGTTGATACACATGGATAATAATTCGTACCTTATCGCTCTGTAGCTTTGGCGCAATGGTCTTAGGGGGTGCCCACGTGGCCGCTGTTTGTGGGTTCGAATCCGATTGTGGGCTTTGGTTTAAAAAGTTGATTTTTTTGGAGAAATTAAGATTATTTTGAGTTTTAAAAATAAATTAAAATTGAGAAAAATATGGAAAAATTTTACTGAAATTATTTAGACTTAATAAGATAATTTTTATAACTTTTGGTGTAGTATAATTGAAAACTTGAGGCTATAGGAAAAATAAATGGGTTGTTTTAAGGAGTTTAACAATGAAGATTAGTAATGAGAAATTTGGAAGTGTGAATTGTGAAATTGATGAGAATGTAAATTGTGAAATTAGTATTGTTAGAATAATTTTGTGGAAAGAGTAAATTAGGAATGTGACAAGTTAGAAAAATGAAATTACGTCATTTATGCATGAGATTGTATATGAAAGTGAAATTAAATGACATGATGAGTTATGAAAGATATTATGAATACATGAATGCTATGAACATGAAATGAAAATTATTATTAATCATGAAAAAGAGAACTTATGAGTAAGAAAAACTCGATGTTGCAATTATGAGTTGAAATTAAGAACTATGGTGTAGCTAAGTCTCATACCGGCAATAAAAGAAATGTTGAGATGATATTTAAAATGAAAAGACTAAGATTTGGGTCATGTGAAATGATTGAATAAGACAGGTATAGTGGGAGTGCTAACCCTAAGGGATTGATTTTGTTCATGATTCAATTAAATTAAGGACTAGATACATAGCGAAGATGTGATGAAAGTAAGAGAAAAATATGAGTATGAGGACTATTGGATTGGTGGCGTGAGAGTATTCACAGGATGTCTCATGATGCGTCATGAGTAGGACGTGGATACTGCTCCAGAGTATCGTCCCAGTGGCGACACTCGTAGGGTGTTTGGTGACTGTGGGTAGTGTCATGTCTATGGTAGAAGGCGAATTACCACAGGATGCCTACATGATGAGTCATGTGACAGTGCGTTGGGATTCTCTCCAGGGTGACTAGACATAAGTCCGTAGGTCATAAAACATCTAGGATACTTACCGTAGTTGCAGTAGTAGATTAAGTCATGGCGAGGGATTGAACCCTACAAGATGAAGAACGGTTAAGGGCTTGCCCTCGGACTTATGTAGTATGAGCTGCATAGACTCTGAACAAGTACGCATTAGTGTCATATAATAAATAAGTACATTAAGGACTAAGTGCACATTCACAACACGATATCAATAAGATAATCCTCTTAGCTTTGTTTGTGAACAAGTTTGTGGTTTGTTAAGTATTGAGAATCGCTATACTGTTTCGGCATAGAGAGGATGGCCGTGTATAATATTTCGTCAGTTGAATGAACTGATGTGCCCACAGTTTCCATACAGGGTAAAGCACATGAAAAAGACTAAGGAGAAATTGATGCTTAAAGATTATTCAAGTGTTGTTGTATTTCATTCATTGTTGTAAAATTGCTTCCGCTGTATAAAGTTAATGTAAATGTAACTCTGATGTAAAGTAAAGTTTTATTTTCCTTGTAAAATGGTACGAAGAGAAGTGTAAAGATCCTGTAGAACTCGAATTCAGCCTGTTTTGGAATTCAAGGTGTTACAGATGGAGATGTTCCGTTATGCACTAGGCCTCCTCGTGCACTCGTGTGCACTTGGCCTTCTCAACTTTGTATCGACGATCTGAACCGTTTACATTGATCTACAAATCTAAATTAGTCTAAATATGTAAAATCAAATTATTTGAAATTTATTTGCCCATCCATCATGTGACTAAAAAATAATGATTTTCAGCCATACAATTTTGTAACACTTCAATGGATGGGAATTGAAGTGTTACACTGCCAGATTTGTACATACATTTGATAACCACCATGTTACATAAGAAATTTGCCAAGAAAAAGCTCTCGGATGCCGATATGGTCAAAGGCTTGAAGGAAGATGAACTTAGAAAGAAAACTACGAAATCGTGGTATACTTCTTTGAGTTGCATGGCTGTGGAGGGAACTTCAATTCGAAGAGAAAATGTGCGTAAGGGTGGGATCCATTGTCACTATTACAGAGAAAAATGACACTCAAGAGGGATTGTCACAAGTTGTTGAATCAGAAGGGGGTGTCAACATAGTTAGTGCCGCTGAATCAGGTGATAACTTAGACTAGTTCTAAAGATGTGGATTCTGGTTAGTTTCTTGATTCGAATAGTTCTTCTCATATTTTCTTAAAGAGATAGATATATATGTTTTCTACTTACAAGTCTACAACAGATCGTCTGAAGTGGGGACTGGTGAGAATTGTGACATAGTGGGTGAGGTGACAGTTGAGTTGGAGATGCCAAATAGAAAGGAGTTCACATTAGAAAATGACATGCATGTTCTTTTGTTGAAGCATAACCTAATATCCTTGGGAACTTTACAAGCATGGGGTTGTAGGTACACAGCCCGGGGTGGAGTTTTATCAGTTTGGAAAGGTCATCGTAAGGTGATGAGGGGAAGGAGGGGTATTCAGCACAACCTCTACAAGCTTTGTGTGAGTGGAAAAACTCGACCAAGTGTTTTAAATCCCATCGTTCCCAAAATATCTAGTCCGTCTCCACTAAAATCACTAAACCGAGATCGCGACATTCAAATACCATTGAGAGGTGGAGGATGCTTTGAGGTAGGTTGTAATACCCTGTGTGAGATGGGCCTTCTTGGTGGGCTTGGTAATTAATTCATGGTTAGATGGACCTATAGATTTGGTAGTGTGTGTATAAAGCCTGTGTGTATAAAGCCTATAGAAAGAATGAATTAATTACTATGGGGCCATGGTGTTCATGGTAGGTGGTAGTGACTTAGTCCCACATGGAAGGTGAGTTAGAATTGTGTGCATATATATTAGAAAGTCTATGATCAAGAGGCACCGAATAGTCTGAACACCTTTTGTTAGTCTGCCTGTGGTGGGCAGTTGTTAGAATTTGTTTGTGCAGGAGCTCAGGGCGTTACAAAATGTTATCAGAGCCTAGGCTGTAGGTCCTAGATTTATTAAGGTGATATACTAGTAAGATCCGAGCCCCGGTCTATTATTATTATTATTATGTGTTTGATTTGGTAGTGGATTGTTTGATTTTGATAATATCTGATTATTGTGATTTAGGTTTTCGTTTTGTTGTGCTTTGATTGGTGTACTCGTTGTATTTAGGTATTTGATGTACTGTGTTGGATAATGTCTGTGAAAAGTTGCAATATCTCGTATTAAATTTTTAATATAAAAATACATTTTTAATTTTTGCACGTGCAACGCACGTGCAATTTCATCTCATTTTTTCATTCTAAATTTTTTTCTAAGTATGCATAAGTCCCCTTTTATTTATTTTATCTCATTTAGCTGTCTTTTCTTAATTAGAACCAATAAGCCTAATAGATGACTCTAAGCCCATTGAAATAAATAAAATAAATAAATAATAATAAAAGCCCAATGAGAAGCCCACAAATAAATTCTACATTTATTTTGTGCACTTTTCCTACACTTGTTTTGTAACATACACCTAGGATACAACTAAGAGCCATTAATTAATAAAATAAAATGTGTGATTGTGCACTGCACGTGCATGTGTTTGTGTACATGGGTGTAATGGCATTGAACGTTAGGAGCCTGACCAAGTCGTGGGTCGTGGAGGAAGTGGAGAGAAAAAGTAGGAAGTGGGGATTAACTACCTAAATGCCTTATAAATAAACCCCTAAGAACTTAAACCACTCTCCCATAATCCAAATCTACTTTACTAAGCCAGTGAGTGAGAAAGAGAATAAGAGCGCCAGGGCAGTTTCAGACTTTTGTCTTACTGTGCATTTTCGTGGAGGAGTTTGGCTAGCTTTTTGTGGAGTTTTGGAGGGCTTTTGGGGACGCAATTACTTCTATTATTCTCCTATTAGGTGGGTGTTCCTTTATACTCTCTAATTTATTGAGTAGTTACATGTGTGATACTCTAAAATTTAAATTATGGAAGTAGAATGGTTAATTTACTCTCATTAATTGTGATATGTATGATAGGAGAAACTCTAAAATTTTGAGTGTAATGCATATTAATTAAAGTAGACTTGAGAAATTAAAGTTTAGAAATTGTGTAAATTAGCATGTGAAATGTTAATTTGTGTTCTCTTTAGAGAAGTAGATATTTTTATGAAATACGAATTTAATTGACCTTGAGAAAAAATTCTCATATTGCTAATTGTCATGGAAGAAGAAATATATTGAAGTAGAATTGACATTTCATAAATTATAGTGATAATTGAGTTACTCTTCACGTGATAGAAATTTTAATAAACTTATTGTTGCATTAGAATTCAGTATATTGTTCCTCTGATTATTTTAGAATGCATAGATTGACCGTATTTAATTGACGGAACGGGTAAAAATTGAATACGTGTATTTTAAAACAAAATGAATCAGTTGAGGTTAAATATTTGAGGATTTAAACTCCCTATATGTTGTGATCTAAGCATTGGCTCAGTGGGTAGGCGTTCAGGCACCCCTTGGTTGGCGTGGGTTTGAGTGTGGCGACGTTCAGTTGGTTTTCAAAAAAAAAGAAAATTACAGAATGAGATAAGATAAATTTGGGTATTTAAAAATGTATGTACACTTTATCCCTTGGGCGCACTTAGCCCATTGGTTTGGGCGCTGGGCTTTCTCCTTAGTGACGCTGGTTCGAGCTTGCAGAGGAGGCTCTGACTTTATTTTAAAACCCTCTTTTTTATTGTGTTTTCACTTGATTTTTTTAATAGAAATTATTGGAAGAAGTGTGAGAAAAAATTATAGAACATAATTAAAGTAGTTTGGAGATTTTATTATATGATTCTAAAAGAAAATTTTTTAATCTAAAAGGGTATGTTTTTCTTTATGAGTTGAGTTGGGCTTCAAAATTTAAAAATGCAATAAATTGAAGATTTGTAAGGTTGAACTTTATTCTAAATAAAAGTGAGATGAAGTTGAGATTTGAAACGAAAAAAATTTTGGGCATGTATTATTATGAAATTTGAAAATTTTGGAGGAAGATACGAGTTCTGTTAAAATATAAAACAAAAGTGTTGTTTGAAAAAGAATTGATTTGAAGGAAGCGGATTTTGAGAAAGTTTTGGAAGCGGTTGGCTTGTTAGCAAACTAATGATTATTCATGAGAAAATTTTGAGTTGGAAGTTGTCAATATTTAAATTTGAAAGTTGAATACTTCATGGTTAAAGAAAATTGTTATTTTGAAAATTGAAATTGTTGAGGTTAGATATAACCGAATTAATCTCTAGAACGAGATAGTTGTTGGAATCTAGAGGCTAGGCAAGACCCTTAGAAACTGGCAGTTATTATTAATATAAACTTGAGAGCTAACCAGTGTGGGTTGAGCATCTCTTGAGAAGTAGCTAGTTGGGTTGACTGTCTCTTGTGTTGGTTTAAGTCCGGTAGGGTAAGCTAGCTCTAGGTTGTGATGATTCTTCTAAAACTAAAAACTTAAGGACAGGCACCAAGGGGAGATGTGATGAAGTATGGGCAAACATGGGTATGAGGACCTCAGTTGGTCTGCGGTGTAAGATGGTTTCCCCGGAATTATCTAGGTGTGATTGGGAGTGTCCCCAGCTCATCGGCAATGTAGGATTCATCTTCGGAATTATCGGGATCGATGCGACGCCTATGGGGTGTTTTAGGACTATGGAAGCGCCATAGCTTGCAGTGTGACATGGTTTTCCCGGAATTATCGAGGTGTGATTGGGAGTGTCCCCAACTCATCGGCGGTGTGGAATTCTTCTCTGGAATTATTGGGGCGTGAGCTTAATACTCCTAGAACATCTAAACTTTACCTTAGTCACCATAGTTGTAATTCATGACAAGGGATTCAACCCTTTAATGTGGAGTACGTAGGTGCTTGCCCTCGGACATATGTAGTATGGGATGCATAGAATCCGAACAAGTATGCATTAGTATCATCATAGCGTGAACTTCTGCATTAGGCATTATGCATTGCATACACTGCCATGCTTAGGGTAGTCACTCTTTACACTTTGTGATGCATTCAAGTTTGTATTTGCTAAAGTATAAAGAATCGTTATAGTACGACATAGAGCGGATCGCCGTTTATAATATTGCTTCGGTTGTAAGTAACCGACATGCCCACAGTTTTACATGCAGGACTGGGATTTGCAAAAGAACACAAAGATTAATTTGGTGCTAAGGATTACTTGCAGATTTTGTTGTCGTCATTCAAGATTGTATTTTCATGTTGTAATCATTTAATTTTCGCTGTGTGTTGTTGTAAAAGAATTTGATGTAATAAAAGTTTCAAAATTACTTGTAAAATTGTACAAAGTGAAGTGTAGATCCTGTTGAGCTACGAATTACCATATTTTGGTATTCGGGGCGTTACAAAAGTAGAGTGAGATTGATTTGAAAATGATTGACTGAAATGTAAATTTGATGGAGGTACATGGTATTGAGACTTAGTTTATAAGTAGTATTTCTGAGGGGTTTTGATGGTTGTGTGTTTTAGGTCAGGTGATTTGATCATAATGTTAGGATTTGATTGTCTGATATGAACTTTTTCAAAATTAAAAAAATTACCTTTTTCATATATTTTAACTATATGTAATATGCTGAATAATATATGTGAAATGTAGAGTATTAGATTGACTGAAAATTATTGGACGGAAAAAAACGTCACTGTAACTAGAGGTCTTGAGTTCGAGTCTACTTATAAACTAAGTAGACTCGATAACTATAATTTGTTTTGTATATGACTGTAGCAATTCTAGTTCATGAAATTAACCAGTTTCTTTCAAAAATATGATTTGTTCCTCTACAAATCTCAATAAATTCCTGACTGGATTTCTTTCAAATTAAACAGTAATTTACGAGTTTTTTAAGTCATTTGACCCTCATTCTTTGTAACCCTTGTTTCCTGTATTTGTATTTTTCTGTTGTATTTCATTTCTCTGTTTTATCAATCCAAGATCTGTATTTTTGTCTCAGCTCTAATAAAAATCATTTCATTTGTTTCGACTCAGTTCTGTGTCAATATTTGTTGCAATTTCAGTGTTCATATCTGCTCTGATTTGTCGTTCTTCATGAAGAGTTAATTGTTTCCCTCATCTATTTCATATTTCCTAATTTGGGTGAATTTGGACTCAATCTCTTGTTGGATCCTACTCAAACCCGCTATCCAATAACCATAAACCCAATAACCTTATACTATAAAAATCCTAACCTAACCCTAACCTAATTAATTACCATTACTGTACAAACCCAAAACACACAGCCGCTAACCCTCTTTTCACTGTTCGTCTTCCCCATTTCACCTCCCGACTCTTCGAACTCCATCGCCCTCCCGTCGCTTCGTCTCCCTCCGCCTCATTGTCTCCCCATTGCCATCACCCACCTCGCCTCTACCTTTGCCTCTCTCCGATCGCCTCCCCATTACAGCACCACCCCCATCGTCTTCCTCGACCCTTTAACCTCGTCGCTACCATTACCGATTTCCCTTGCCCTTTGCCATCGTCCCCTTGTTTCCCCCTCATCTCCACTCCTGCTCGAACCCATCATCTTCTCCACCGCTCAACCCAACTCCTCCACGTCCTTCCCCTGCTCCCTGTCCACCTTCGTCGACTACCGAACCCATCACCACCGCCTCATCTTGCTCACCCCCATCGTTTTCTTCATCCTCGACGTTGCCGAGCCATCGAAACTCACCTTCACCATCTCCTTTCACCCACCGCCATTGCCCTGTTTCTCCACCAAAACAGAGCTCCGAGCCGAGCTCCGTCACCTCCCCATTGGCACCACGACTACACCACTGCGCCGCTCCGTCGCCGCCGTCGTCTTCCTACGTCCAGCTTCCCTCGACGCTACCACCAACCGCCGCTGCATGTGCCGAAGCCTCCCGCCGTCATGCGTTGATCAGAAGTGAAGGAAGGAGGAGAGATTGGCTTTGAATCTGGGCCACACGATCTCATCAAGACCGTGGCCATCATCAACCAGATTTGATCATCACCATCAGATCGCATCTCAGCCCTCCATCTTATCAGGTCCGATCTGAGCCGTCCGTTGGACTGATCTTGATCGCCATCAAGATCCATGTCGGGATCCGTTCCCGTTATTCCTCCGTCGGATTCATCATCTACACCCCAAGGCAAGTATCTTCTTGTACATTTCGTTTTCTAGTACAAGCTTTTCCTTGAAAATACTGCAAGTAGGTTGTGAATGTGACTCCTCTTATTAATCGTTGATGATCTGATGTTTCGCCTTATCAATCACATGATCTAAGAGTCACAACCCTTCGTTGATACACTTGTTCATAACTAGTATAATTTTGATACATTTCATGCAAAAAGTGTCTTGTTTGGTTTCTGTCCTGTCTTGGCTTGCTGTTTCGACCCCGATAAAACCATAATCAGAACTTGAGTCCTGAATATGAAATGTAGCCCCAAGTGTCTAGTTACCAATAACATCCAGAATTTTTGAATTTTAAGTTACGGTTTAAGAGATATTGCAGTTTTACTGCTGCTGTTTCGGTAATCACAGATTCATAAAAACTGCTGCACCACTTTGGTTTACAATTATTTTAACTATGCTATCAGTAAGTAAATGACTTGAAATTTCTCATGCTGATACTGAACACCCTAGAGAACATTCCCAAATTTTCTCAGAATTAATTAATGAAGTGTCAACCCTATTTCATATATATAAACTCAGTTTTACAAATTCTGGCTGAACACAAATACTGTATAGTTTGCTATTTTGACATCAATTGCTGCAACTTTTATGTGTCCTAATTATATGCGTTGGAACCGGAAAGGAGTCTAGTTTCTAGGAATTCTAACGGTTCCACATTTGCTATCTTGTAGCAACAGGAATCGCATTTTTGGTGCAGCAACGTCATGTTGTCCAGAATTGCAATTCTCGTAGTTCTTGATAATCTTAATTTGTGTTGACCCTTGAATATGCTTTATAATTATCTTAAACTTGTTCCATGTTCTGGATCATATTTACTTGACCTGTTTCACCCACATTCATGCCTGTTTGATGATAATAATAAACAATAAGTCGGGGTTTAAGGGAAAGACCATAGTAGTGGACAATATAGGTAAGTATACTCGAAAGGGGGCCGTGTTTCCCACTTGATACATGCTTCATGAACTAGTTAAATTATTATTTAATTCATGAACTAGTATATTATTATTTAATTCATGAACTAGTATATTATTTAATTCATGAACTAGTATATTATTATTCGATTCATGAACTAGTATATTGTTATTCGATTCATGAACTAGTATATTATTTGATTCATAACTTGTCTTGTTATTGCTTGACACATGAACTAGTTACATGATTACTCGATTAATGAGCATGGATTGCTTGATACTTGATACCTAAGTACACCGCCCTATAAACTCCACCACTAGACCTAAACGTAACTGATTGTATGTAGCAATCATGTAGTAAAAGTATTGATGCATGAAGTGCTACCTAGATAGAATTAAACATCACCCTTAAGATTAACTTGTCACTTGTATACACTTGATACCCTACTTGATGCACCCTACTTGAGACTTGTTACTTGTTACTTGAGACTTGTACATGATACTTGTTACTTGATGCTTGATACCATTACATGTTCTTTAGCCACTTGATCTACTACTAGTATTTGTTATCCAATCTTGTCACTTGAGTTGTCTTTCTTACTAGCTAGTTTCTTAAATCCCACTACTTGTTGCATCCCTATTATGTTATACATTCTTGATTCAAAATCTTGTTCCACATTTCTTGTACTTGTTTTCATACTCTTGCTTGTACTACTTGCGGTCCTAACTTGCACTAAGGGCGTTTGTATTGTTTTCTCTATTTTTCTTTTTTTATATATGTATATACAGACTTTGGAGATGAGTTACCTGCTGGAATTGGTGAGCAAACATTCTAGGCTTCGCTTGGGAAAACCGCTTTAATTATTTTTGTATTTGAGTTATTTATATTTATTGCTACTTGAATCTTGTAACGGGCTTATAGTCCCGAGTTTTATCTCTTGATCCAGATTTGAAAACTATTTGGGATATTATTATTTTGTTTCAATTGTTTCTGTTGATCAATAAATTATACATGCATGCGTGGTTGTGTATATCTTATTATATTTCTTGTTATGATGCTGAGTCGATCCTACAGCTTATGAATGATGAAAATCATTTGCTGGACTTCATCACGCACTCGTATTCCGTATTTTTGGGAAGCGGGGTGTGACATTCTTCATGCAAACACTACTCTTTTATTTATACAAAAAATTATCACTTTTCCAACAAAATAGCATGCAACTTTTGAATTCTTTAATATCAATCTTACTAACAACAACATACATAATTATTTAATCATTCTAACTTCATAGCATGGAGATTCCTCATAATTCACACTTTTCACACAAACACATTTCTTCATATGCATTTTTCCCACATACATGAACATTTCAATAAGAGATTATATTCTTTCTTAATTAACATGCTAGTGTAATATCAATTTACCACAACAATATTTCTAATCACATCATTCAATTCAATTTTTACTAGTTGTTTCATGCAATTTCACAAGGATCCATTTTTCTCCTTAATCATGGCATCAACATAAAAGCAATATTTTCTCTTGTTTATTCTAGCATGATCAAAACACAAACCTAGCATGGTAACTATCTACAAGTTGGAGAAAATTGCCCACCTTATTTGGAGAGAAAATAAAAGGAACTCCTGAGAACTCCTAGAATGATCAAAAGAGGCTTTCTTCTCCTAATTTGAGCCACAACAAGTCGTCTCCTCCTAGCTTGAAGCAAACCCGAGCTTTCCCTTTGCTTCTTGAAGAAATGCTGGACTCCAATGGGAAAGAGCACACACAATGGCACACCACTCAATCTTTTGAACTCACTATTCTCTCAATCTTTTACTCTCTAATTGTATTTCTTTCTATTTCTCTTTTGATATAGATTAGGTGCAAGGATAACTAATGTAAGGGGGGTATTTATACAAATTTTTAGTGAGAATAGAAGGCTAGGATTAGATCAAGTGGTTAAGGATCAAGGGCCTAGATGAATTAGGGAGTTTTCATAACTTCCCATGATGGAGTAACCATCTCTCCACCTCATCCACTCTCCTACTCCCCTTGATACAATCCGGCCTATGGTCAAAAGGTGCACAATGCACACTCTAGTGCATGCACGTGCCAACTAGTGTCCCCCACTTACAAGTTGTTCATGTTAGGCTAATTAATTGTCTATTATTTGAGTCTACACTACAGGTTAGGCTAAAATAAAAAAAGAATTAAATTAAATGGGCTTACTGATGGGCCAAGAGACCATGGGCTCTATTTTGTTGATACATACATTCCATACCTCTTCTCCGAGCATCTGTAAAAATTGAGACATACAAACTTTCCAGACGTCATAGCATTTTCCATCAAAGAATGGTGATCGTGTAAGACTTGTCCATTGGAGACGAAATGCTCCGATGAGTACAAGTTTTGGGGATGAGGAATTTCGGCCATTGGAAATTTTTCTTAAGCTTTTAAACTTTTTATAAGCACCTCGCTATGGTACCACTGTAAATCACCCTAGGGGGTGAATAGGGTGATCGTGCTAAATTACAACAAATTAAAATAAAGTAAAGTAAATGCAAGAGTGATAAGAAAAGCAAATACAGATAACGCAGCGATATAACGTGGTTTGACCCCCAGGTCTACATCCACACCACCTACTTATAGCAATTCTCCGCCACAAGCGTTCCACTATACTCAAAACCCTTGTACAGTGATTCTCGAATTCAAGCCGAGAGACCTATTACACCCATAGGACTTCTAATCCAAGTTCCGTCAATCTCACTGAAGTGAAAAGGAAATGAAAAGAAAAACCTCAAGATTGTTAATGATTTTGACTGAAGAATACAACCAAATAAACACACACTCGGATTGATTTACTGAGGGATTAGTTCTCAAGAATTTTATCAGATGTAATTAGGTGTAGAAGATACAGTGGATTCGTCAATATTAATAGATGGGGAAGAGTATCAAACCAAAAATGGAAACGATACTTTCCACGAATATACACAGCACAATGTTGCGGTCAACCTTCAAATTGGTGCGGTCGACCGTTCAGCTCTCTGACGTAAAGTAGAGAAGTAAAAAGTCGACTGCTTCTCGAACAACTCATGGTTGCAGTCGACTGCGATGCGGTCGCCCGGTCACTAAGTGCGGTCGACCGGTCATGCGCTGTTTATTCCGAATCCACCCTGTTTTCTTAGCATAAACTAATCCATTTTTAATCAGTCTTATACAATTATAATCTCACAAAAATAGAAAGAAAAATTCAGATCTTGATATCTTCCTCTTTTGCTTGTGGACCAATTAATCAAGAATTCTTTTTGAATATCTTCCTCTTTTGTTTGTGTTTGCCATTCTTCTTTGTTGTTTTCCTTGTTTGTATATTTGTGAATCTCCCTTGGATCTCTTTTTGATATTCTTTGATCCTGAAAATTTGACATACTAAATTCAAACTTATTAGTATGAGTGAGCACGTTTTGTGCACACCAAACTAGAAGTCAACACTCAGATTATGTTAATTTGTATGTTTCCACCTTAAATGAAGAGCGAGTCTGCCAGATGCCTTTATATTTTGGATAGATGACTTTGCCTTCTTTATGCTTACTTTCTACTTTCAACCAGACTCATTTGATTGCATTCTCTTTTTTATTAACTAGCTACTTTGAGGTCTAGAATCGTATTTGGATTAGATAATATTTAATATTTTCAGTAGGTTGGTTGTCTTGGTTAATATTTTGTAAACTGTGATTACTATAGCCTTGACTAATAGTTGATTCTGATTGATGATTCTATTTGGTGATCTTAGGCTTCTATAGCTTGAGGTAATTAAGAAGAGTTGTTTTATTCTATGTTTCGGGTTTCTTTGCAATTGTAGATAATATAATTGTAGTTGATTTTAGAATAGATTGTTCGGGGAGATAAGTGATTGAGTTTACGGGTAGATATTCTAAATTTTGAGGACAAAACTTTTTTGAAGGGGGTTAGAATGTAATCTCCCCCCCCCCCCCCCCCCCCCCCCCCCCCACACACACACACACACACAAATATTGTTATTTGATATTTATATAGAAAGAAATAATGAATACTTATGTTAAATATGATTTTTATGTAAAAAATAATTATTAAGGGTTATTGTAAAAGTATCACAAAAGGGTTTCCATGATCTCCCTTTCTCTCTCCTCCTTTCCTCTGGGCCGCCGCCACTACAAAACAAAAGGAAAAAAGAAAAAGGAAAGAAAGAGGGAGAGAGAGAGAGAGAACGTGAGAACAGGGAGAAAGAGAAAGAGAGAGAAATGAGAAATGAGAAATTTCAAAGATTTTATAGAAGAGACGTATAACTGGAATTGAGGAATCATTTGGAGAATCTGTAGTCAATTCGTGATTTCGCCAACCACTGTAAGTAATTGAATATCTATACCCTACAGAATGTAATTTCATAAAATATTTATTGGTTTGTAGTGATATTATATTGTGAATATTGTCTATGATTGTTTTATGTGATGTAGTGTGATAATGTGCAAATATTAAATTGAAATTGATATATTGTTGATATGTTTTCATGAATATGAAATTGTGATATTAAATATATGAATAGGCAAAATTTAAAAAAACTACACAAAACTTTTGGCAAGTTTAAAAAAAGTACACTAAAGTTTTTTTTTTTTAAAAGGACACAATGCTTAATTTAACTTCACTGGGTTAGTTAGGGTTAGGGTTAGGGTTAGGGTAGGGTTTTAAAAAATAACTTTCATCTTTCATATGAGTTTAAAAAAATCACATTCATCTTTTATTTGTGTTTAAAAAAACATCACTTAACTAATCAGATGTCTAAATAACCCCCCCCCCCCCCCCCCCCCGAACTAACCCTAACCCTAACTAACCTAGTGGAGTTAAATTAAACATTATGTCCTTTTTTTTATAAAAAAAAACTTTTGTGTACTTTTTTTAAACTGGCCCAAAACTTTGTGTACTTTTTTTATATTTAGCCTATATGAATATATGGTTGGTATGTTTTCATGAATATAAAATGGTGATATGTGAGTGTGTTATTCGTATGTGAATTGTGGTTAGTAATATCGGTGGATTGCCAATTTAAACTATAACATTATGCATTATTTTACAGAGTTTGGGTATGGATGTATATACATGAGTGATCTTATGATGTTGAGAATATTGAGATGGTTATTTTAAGTTATTATCATGTCTATAATTGTGTTACTCATGTGTTATATATGCATCCAAGTTATATACCGGTATATGAGTCAGGAATCTAAGTAACCCTTTTGGGCTCTCAATGTGTCCACTCTATGAGTGTTGAAAAGTAATTGCGCAATTCATTGTTCCAACCACGGACGATAGTGGGGCATGCCTTGTCAACCGGAGCATGAAGCGTTGACCGCATTGAGAAATAGGCGTGCCTAAATTCCCTTGCATTTAATTCATCAATGCGGTCAACGCCCATCTCTCAATGCGGAATTCATCAATGAGGTCGACCGCAACCTAGTCTAAAGCTCTTTGTTTGCTCTCGACTTCAAGGCAGTTAATTGCCACTTTAGGCAGTCGACAGACAGCAGCAAACAACAACATATTGGGTAGGATTATGGGGGTCTATTAGAGCTCAGATTCATCTCAAATTTTTATCATATGGTTGATGGTTCCTATCATATGCTTTTCTCTTCAAGGGTTTATTGGACGATGAAGAATCAAGACTATAACCTCGGATTTTGTAGATCTCTATAAATAATTGTAATTGCCTTCATGACAGATATAGTATTTCATAGTTTTCCATTGTAAACGGCTAAGTATCTTGTACTTCAGATATAGATAGGTTTTTTGTGAGAGTAGTGTAACTTTTGTGTCATTTCTAGTTGAATAATAACTCGTCCAATCCTATTGTTAACTAAAAATGACGGCCCATGATGATATATGCACTGGTACTACTCATCGCTAAAGATATATAATCCATAATGCTCGTCCGTACCATCTTCTCATATGGACGCCTATCCAGCAAGTTTGATGCGATCGATCAGTGTAAGTTGGCATACGATCATCTAAAAAAGTTGAACATCTCATATGATATTATCATCTTTAGATTCTTATATATCTCATTCTGCATTATCCCCTTTAAAAAATTGCTGCTGAGGGATGATTATTGTGTGCTATAATAAGTTGGCTTACTGTAGCACAGACAGCTTGCAATATATCCGTACCGCAATCCTCAGGAACACCAATGGTTGTATTTACTTTTTTCATAAGATCGAGCAAATCATTGGAGCACTTGCTTCCCTTCAGTGGTTGTAATCCTTTGGAAGAATGGTCCCAGGTTCCAAACTACTCTTTGCGGCTGCTAAAGTAAAGATAACATTCTTCTTTCTCTTTTTCTTTCTCTTTCTCTTACATCAAATCATCTTTCTTTCTTTTTTCGCTGTTGCTCGATACCTGGAAACAAATTTTTTGGTTTCTTGTTTGGTCTTTTTTTTTTTTTTTCCCTCCCAAAATCTATGTATCTTTTCCCGTATTGGGAATATATCGCATGCTACTTGGTTAGTAGTAAAGTTGGCAGCGAAGGACTTGATATGAGAGATTCATTCCTAAGATGGACATGGAATCTTGAATGGTCGGTTGAGTCACTACTGACTTGTGGGGACAAGTGATGTAATGGTTTTGAAAGAGCGGTCCCTATATGATATTTCCCAGCCCGCCCGCGGGCCGTTACAGATTCATCTCACGCCTTCTACTTGAAACTTCGTTGAAGTTGTATGTGTCAGTACTCGAATGGAGGACATAATTAGGGCATCATGCTAATTAATTAAGACTGAGTTTTATTAATTAGACGTCAAACTTGGCTTGTTTTAGGAGTTACACATACAGGGGGAATCATTTCGAACCGGCCAAGTCAACAAAGCTTCTAAATGTTTAATTTTCATCAGTCGATCAGTGCATTTCAAATAATTTCACCATCAACCAAACCCCTCTTCTTATATACACACACACACTTCAAGTACACTTACTCTATATTCTTGGAATCATGTTTAAAATTCATAGGGATTGGAGAATCAAACTAGCTCCATAATGCAACTAATTAGAAATGGGTTTTTACTTTAATATGTAGGTGATCATATCGTTGTTCTGTATATGCTTTTGATTAATTTGCATAGGATTCATGGTGAATACAATATTGCAAGGAACATCTTCGATGAAATGCTTGTTAGAAGATGTAGTTTCTTGGACTTTGATGATTTGTCAGTATGTTGAAGTTGGATTCTTTAGCACCACACTGAGTCGTCTTTTTAAATCATGTGGTAGCTAGAGTGAAACATTCAGGTCAAGTGAATGTTTTGTCAATAACTAATGGGGCTGCATATTGGCAAGAGAATAATAATATATACATGCATCAATCTCGCAGTTTTTCAGTCAAAACTGACAAGGTTACACATCATTCAATGTCTGTCATTCCTTTTTACGATGCTGATATGTTATAAGACAACTTTGGTAATCAAGAAACTTCCATGTACAGGCGATGCATGGTCCACTTTCGGTTATGCCTCCATCGGTATCATTGACCAGGACACAACGGCATCTGGTTCCAGGTGAGCTATTATTAACCTGTCTTAAGATCAGATCTTTTTAATTTAATTATATTAATATATGCTAGATCTTCTCTTTCTGATGATACTTTCTTCCTTGTGTAATAATGGAATCACAATCATATATATATATTATCTTTGTTATGGTGATCTAGAGTAAATAGAAATTGCATATTTTTTTAAAACATATATACTTCATCTCTATAATAAACTCCACTATTTTAATGGGAGAGTTTGTCACCAAACAAACTTCATTTGTAACCAAACAAACACGTGCAATACATATGTATATCTAATATCTGTCTAATCTATCTATCTATCTAATCTATCTAACATATTTAATGGGAGAGTTGTAAACCAACAAACATTTTTTTATTAATTTTTTGTAACGATACAAACACATGGGTTGCACGTGTACTGTAGCTTTCAACTCTTTCTTTTTTAAAAGGGTTTTTTACATGTATACCCCTAACAAATATGATAATATCATATATACCCCTCACAAATGTGTATTTTCGTATATGCCCCTAACAATTTATGCTTTATTTCATATTTACCTCTATGTTAGATATCACTAAGTTAACTATGATTTTAACCTTACGAGACAAATAGAAATCAAATTAAAAGATCAAATTAGACAATTAAATAAGAAAAGATTTAATAATTTTAAGGATTGGAGATTAGAAGTAATCAAATGAAAAATTCTATCTTTCACAGAAAGTATCACTTTATAAAATTAAAGCTGCTAAGTCAATGTAAAGATGCAAAACCACAAATTTATGAAAAAATTAACACATTCATTGCACGTGGTAATTACTACCAACTTACGTGTACCGCATGTACAATTCCAACTCTTTATCAAGACGTGCATCGCGCGTGAAATATATTAGTAATCTAATATTATAATGGGAGAAGGCCTTAGTGTCATTTGTAAATGTTTTGTCATCCTACCAACCCGTGCAGCGCACGTGCATAACTATTATAAAGGAGGTTTCCGGTTCAAATCAAGAATACGTCTAAATTTTTATTTTAAAAAACTATATTTATTAAAACGTGCATCGCACGTGTAAACTACTAGTTTCTTTGAATTGCAAACTAGAGTGTTACAGCACTATATTTACTTGAGTGCCAAAACCTCTGAAGAAAAGATACATGATTTTAGGCATGCATGCCAGCAGAAAGGGAATCTAAAATAAGAAGAATAGGGTACTTCCCATGAAGCCTAAACCAGAAAGGAGGAAGAAAGGTTCATGGATCTGCACTGCACTGACTTAAACTAAATTAATTTACTAAGAGTTGAAATTCTGATAGCACGCTGTCAGGCCCATCCACTTCCGGTACGGTACCTGTCATAGAAAGAAAGAAGAAAAACAAAATTTAGTCAATAGAAAGTTTCTACTACGTACGCTAGCTATACATTACTTTTAGGTGAATCATTCTATTGGAAATAACAAGAAAATAATGCATCGTTCCTCATGCATGGTGCTTCTGTAATTTTAAATGTGTCGGTTTACCTTGAAGAGATAAAACTGAAACATAGTTAGGTTGTAAGGTTTCGTTAAAACTTATGATAAAGTTCAAACATCATTTATTCGGTGTCTAGAAGAGGAATTTACTTTTTGACTTTAATCCGACATTTAAAAGACTGGCCGGCTAGCTAGATGCCTAATTCTTTTACCAATTATACGACACCTGCAGTTTAATTCTTTTAATTCGAGTCAATATTTCAACATCATAAGTTTGGGTACTTAAAATTTTAATATTGACATGATCAAATTTTTAGTTCACTTCTTTCCTATAACTCAATCTTTATCTTGTTTATTTGTTTTCCTGAATAGTTGCGTCATACAATAGCTAGTCGATCGAGATTGTTATTATTTTCTTAATTAGTTAAGTTAATAAATTAATCAAATTGTGTTTAGTTGCCTCCTGTGATCGAGGTGGATAATGAATATCTAGTAGAAGAAAAAGGTGGATCATGTACGGAACTTGGGCTATCCTCTGTAGCTCCCTATTTGTCCACATCTTAATTTGTACTTCTCTGTTTGGGATAGGTTAGGTTAGATTAGATTATACCCTATCTAATGAAATGAGGAGAGGGGGGGGGGGGGGGGGGGGGGGGGGGGGACCTTTGTCTCACTATATTTATCATTGGGAAAGGGCATCCTTCACCAGGGATTATTTTCATTTGTGCTAAACCATCTAAATAAAGCAGCATTGATTTCCTTTGGGTAGCTAGTTTGAACTTGAAGAAAACTCATAGTAAATGGATCAAAAGTTTTTTAAGTTATCATGGAACTCTACAGTTTCATGTTTGTACAAGGGAATAATTTCTTTTAATGTGTATAGGTGTATTTCTACGTACCTTCTTCCACCGCAGCCATTCTCTCTCTGGCAGTTAAAGTACATGGCAGCAACGGGAGGTCCAAGGTTATAATAGTCCGCAAAGTCTTTGGTATTAAAGTTCTGACGCCATCCCGGTGCACTAATTGCTTGTCGTACAGTCTGCTTGAATAGCACAAACACAAATCGGTGTATCCCAGCAATTGGCTGTGGACTCTCATATGACACAATTTCATTTCCTGAATCCATATCATGCAATCCTTGTGTCAGAGTCGTAAAAAACAGTTTGAATTAAATTCACATTCCAAAGCTAATTTAATCAATATTGACACTAAGCAACATACTAGACTCTGAAAACTCACCACAAGTTGTATTAGCTGTTTCTGGGATGTCTGTCACCAGCCTAGTAACAGTCACCAAATAAAAGGCAGTTGTCAGTAAATCAGTTATGGCTAATACAAACATAAAACCATTATAAATCACCACACAAACAATGAAAATTTATTTTTTATAGTTTAATTAAAATTTCTTTAGTGTAACTTAGAAAAAATCTAAATTAATTATGATTACTTATCATAGGTATGGCTGATACTTCTTTTGTTGCTCTGCCTCTTATCTTACTTGCTTTTGAATTAGGTAAAAAAGCCAAACTTACTGAGAAATGTCAATTTTCCTTCCCTTTTTTGAATATATACACCAAATATATTTTTAGCAAGGATATTTCATGAATCATCATTCTAAATAACAACTAGTTGTTTTAACTTACCAGTGCAAGTGTTCTCGTTTGGTTGGATTACTTGGGCTGGGTGCATCAGGATCTATCATCACCTTTTGGAACAAGAAAGCCAGATTACCGAGGGTTTAAATTTGAAGAGAGAACAACCTCAAGACAATCAGTGAAGCTATAAGCTTACATACATAAAATCAATAGTTCCATTTATTTTTTTATGTTCAATCATTAAGATTTTGTTCTTATAATGTAGGGAGTTCCACCTCTCTCATGAATATGAGAAGGGAATTCCCGATTATCTGCTACTATATTCATAAAAATGCAAGGTCATTGTTTTTCAGACTCTCCTTAGTGTATTTTCTTCAAATGTTACATTTTTTTTATGTTATACCAGATCTGATACATGCACCACACTTGAGAAACCCGATTCTTTTTTTTTCCAAACTAGACACAGCCCCATTCCTGAATTCGTGCTTTATAATGTCAGAGATGTGGCACTAAGTACTTTTCCATGTTGCACTTCAATTGCGATATGCATGGCCTTTTTTTAGCTAATAACCTGGTTTTTCCAATGTATGCATTAGATCGTTGATGCAGCCATAACTAAGTTCTGTTTGAAGCTTTATCATTTAATTCAGTTGACTTTCTTCTGCAGATACTTGCAGTCACAGTTAAGTGACATAAGATATACTAATTGGATACGAAGTGATAGATAAAACCCAATAGTATGGGAAGGATGACAATTTTGCAGGAACTCTTGAAAGATATGGTTACCTCCTCCATTGCAAACTTTCAAGGACCACAAGTATGGGTCACACTTGGTCAGGCTTGTGCCATATTAATCTTCCTTTTAAATATAAGCAATGATGCCTCATCCTCACTTTCTTTAAAAATCAGATCTACAAATTTCAAAAACTTACATTTTAAATAATTATCCATACTTCATCTGATTGCTGCATCAGAATTATCCTTGACTAAAATATTGTATTCTGTGAAGTGCTTTCTAGATTCCTAATCCAATATTGGAAAGGAATTATAATGGTTTGACGAACATTAGACTCTAACTAAAGTCCTTAATCTTTTTGTTTATTTTTATGTTGAAGGAATCTATGAGCTGGAGCCTTTTTCTAATTCATCAAGTGGATACATCACTGCCTTTCCCATGAGTGCTAGTCAAAATCAAATGTAAACATCTTTGTAAGTTAATTCTTTTGATTGGTTCATATCATAAAATCTGTCATTCTACTTGCATATATGTCTTGTAAAACAGATCCCACATAGAAGATTTAATAAATTATAATATTTCATTTAACTTCGGAAAAAATATATTTATCAACAATTAGGCCATTCCATGTGTGAGTGAATATTTTTGGATAGGATTTAGCAAATAATATGTTTATCTGCACATTTCGTGTACGTTGAAGCTTCTCTTATCATATATTAATGCTAAAAAATTATTAGCTTGTTACATATATAAGTAGAAAATATATAATAAATTAACCATCTGATATATGATCATACAATAATAATTGTGCTAACTAAAGTACTGTAAAAATCTTTATTATTATAACTAGAGTAAGCAATGCACCCTTGCTTTCATAGCAAGTGAAGCCAACCTGCACAAGCTTGCATGGTTCTTCCTCTAGTATATATTGGAAATTAGTTAACATATTATATGTCTCATACCTAATAACCTACCAATTTTCTACAATGCTTGAAATTAGTGAAGTTACACGTTCAGTACAGATAGTAATAAATATAGTATATATGACTTACAAGGGTATAAAGTGCCCTAGAATCGCGCCCTCCAATCTCCACCCTCGGCTCATTCACCACCATGGATGGCTTGAGCTCGGACCCATTTGTAACCTCCTTATTGTTGTAGATAATCCTTAGTGAAGCAGACTTAAGAAATGGGTCCAAGACATCACCTACAACATTACCGACAACAAGAGGATCTCTAGACATGCTTATGCAAACACCACTAGTGCAAGTGTGGCAACACTAATCAAGTTTTTCTTTAGCTCAAGGGAAATGAGGCTGAGTTAGTATCTATATATAGAGGTGGAGACGAAGGATGGAAATATTGGAATCTTACTTTTGGACTTGTATAAGTTTGACCATCAGAGGAAGTTTAATTGAACCTCTCCACCCTTTGAGCCCCCACAATAGGCAAAGGATTTGAGGACACGGTAGTTTGTGAATATAATCTTCGATACCATACCCTGCCCAATGTTATATTCTCATGAAATCTTCAAGGATTTGGTTGGAAAGGAAGAAGCCTTTTATGACCTGCCAGTCTCTGAGCCATAGCACGGGGCGGTCCCGTTTTCCGAGAATCATTCAGTCGGTGCTGGGGATTTGATTTGCTCGCGTGGAGGCAAGATAGCAAGGGATCACTCTTTGGAAGAGGGGAAGATTCTTGATTTAATTTGGCGATGACATCAGGCTGCAGCAACTATTCAAGAGGCATATATGAGAATGAGTATCATACTCCATTCCTATTGTAATCACCACATGGCAACTAGTTCCTGTGAATTGAAAGTGGTTAAACAGAGTAAGTAGTATTATTCTGAATGTGAATTTAGAATATAACCACGGATGTCAAAGGTTATGGTTAAAGTTAGTTTAGGAGAATTTCTAGCACAAAATGAACAAGTTAACATAGATGTTTTGAATTGAACTGCAAAGAGTGTCGTATTGAACTGGAGTTTCAGGGTTATGGCAAAATTAATTGGTCAAAATCAATCCAACACCACCAACTGCCACTACTATCGAGTAGTTTCTTGTGAGATATCAGAGAATTAAGAAAATGGTGATGGAGACTCTGGGAAGTTGCTGGAAGGAGGCTTCCATACTAGCTAGTCTTACTTTCTTGGAGAAAATAATGACTTTCGTATTCAAAACTATATTGGACAACTTAGGCTTATGTTTCTGATTCTGGTTATGGGGTCAGAAACTGAACAGTTAATAACGATAGCTACATGTACTTGTTTCTGATCTCCTGATTAGTCTTTATGTGTACTCAATAGTTTCGAATTGATACTGCTTTTTTAAATTCTAGGTCTCTACTTATTTTCCAAGTAATTACACACTTCTGTGCTCATGTTTGCATCATCACAGGTAGTTCTTTTTTCTTTTGCTGAAACATGTAGTATGGCCACAGTGTCTCTGAAAGAATCACAATGAGAGTACAAAGAAAGCACAAAATCCCAGGTGCATACTTCTCATTTACATCAGCACTGAATAGTTTGGGATCCTATATTTTCTCTAGTTTTTTAAAATTCAACACCTTTTCTTCTCTTCCTACCTACACTTTGTATCGACCTCAACAATGTATCATTTCTAATTCTATATTCTAATATTCTGAGCCACAGCATGAATAGCCTAACCATCAATCAATACTGAAGTTTGCAAAGGTACGCATTGATTAGATAACACTATGAATAGTATCTATCAATTTCATTTTCCATAATCATAATTCTATTAGATACATCTTCACCTATGCCTCTTCTCTTAAAGCACCTTAAGCAATATGAATATGACAGGAAAAAACAAGATCAATGTAAGTATCACTTAACGGAATCAGTCGAATTTTCTGACAAAAGCAACTAAATCCTAGATAACAAGAAAGTGAATATAGAATCTTGCAAGTTGCATTTGCACAAGTAGGCAGAGTAGTAATGAACTTGTTGTGCATGTTGCATTGAACATGTGGACTGATTTGTGCTCAGTTCTTCTTGGAAGCTATTTTGACATGTCGATGCCCACATTTCTCTTGCAGTATTCTTATGGATATCCTCCAATATGTCTTCAAACCACATGATGGAAATCTCAAAGCCATCGGACCTCCGTTACTAGGTAGATTCTCTTGATAGTTTTTTTCTATTTGCCACAAGTGCAATCAACTATTTCTGATGTCATCACTAGAGATCATACTTTTGTCTCAGTTTGATTAGCCAATGGATTTTATTCGATTAGGTCTTTACAATGTTCTTACATATCGCTATCACTTCACTCCTGGATTCCTTTCTTCTTCAGTTTAATGCAATCGTTAGAGAGAGAGGATTAGAGAAAACATTTGTTGAGCCTCTTCTAAATAGATTTATTGTAGCTTCTAGAAACATTCCTCCAAGGTAATGATTGGATTCTCAAAACTATTAAAACACTCCTTTAGAAGGAATGTAGCCATTGTTTGTCGTTTTCCATACTTTGTGCCAAAATATAATCTTCATCCTAAACAAATTGCAAGTTCGCCACTAGACCTCCACCAAGAGAAAATTCTTTGATTCGAGTCATCAGCTATTAAATCCTTCAAGTCTTGAGGTAATAAAATTGTATATATATATATATATATATATGGTCTCTTACTCACAATACATTAGATGTCACCAAATGGTGTCTCTAATGCTGAAAACAAGTATAATTAAATCTTAGTAGAAGCATAATGGAAGTTTTAATTGATAGAAAGATGCGTTTTAAAGGAGAGAATCTATCGTGCACATCATGCAATTATATTACATATGTGTGCATTTTAGAATAAAGGTTATCATTATATGAAAATCTTCTTATGGATTTTTTTTTTTTTTTGGGGATAAAAAGATGACATAGTCATCGCTTCATTAATGCAGAATTAACGAAACAGGTAGAGTTACAAACCATAAAACCTGTCCCCTACATCGGGAAAGCCCCAACGAGGTAAAAGTCTAGCACAACATAAATAAGTTACAAAGACTACAATCTCTAAATGCATGAAATAAGATACACTGACACACTACTGCTGCCCAAGCACCAAAATGATAATCCTTGCTAGCTATCTTTCTCTGCATCCTCCAACGACTGTCTCTGCCTGGACCTAAGTACCGTGGAATGAAGCTATTCTTCCCCCAATCTTGGTTTCTTCCTGGATCCAAGGTGACCTGTCCATTCATGAATGCAAAGATAAATTTTGTGCATCAAAACTGAAAAATCTAATATATATATTACGAAAACAAGACTCGTTCCGGTCTAGCCATAGGTTCCAAATCGTAGACGCTACAGCTATGTCCCACTTAAGTCTATCCTCCCTTGTAATCATGTTACTTCTAATGTCCCCCCAGACTTCCAAACTGGACCCTGGAAGCTCTATAATCCCAAACCTAGAACCCACAATCTCCCATACCATTCTAGCTTTAGGACAGAAAAACATAATGTGATTCGTGTCCTCCTCTTGTGTTAAACATCTAGTGCACACAATGTTAACCTCAATTCCCCGTTTTCTCAAATTGACCTTCGACAAAATGGCATCATTGAAAGACTTTCACTTTGGTTGGAGCGTTAACGTGCCAGATAACATCAACCGCGTCGCTTCTTCTTCCTCCGTCGTTCAGCCTTTTGTAAAGTGAAGAAACCGTGAAACTTAGGCTCGACTCCAACAACCATCGCCTCTCGTCTTCAACTTCTTGAGTGTATCTCCCCTCTATTCGAATAAAATTGTTTAAGTTTTCTAGCTGAGCTATAGAGTCTTGATCTAAGGTATCCCTGACTTCTAATCTGAGCCTGCCATTTCGCAATACATCGCTCACCAAGGAATCCCTATTCAGGGTTGCGTTGCAGCTAACGGGAAAATTCCCATGAGTGGATTGTTTTCACACCATTTATCCTTCCAGAATCTTGTGCTATTGCCATTCCCGATCTTGCAAGTGGTGTTGGAGTGAAATATGTCTCCCGTTTTTTAGACCCCCTTCCATTAGAAGGAGTTCCTACTATGTACACTTCTTCCTCCGTATCTGAATTTCTTCCTCATACGGTACCTAGTGAAAGACTTGCACCACCAGTTGTTGCGCCTGTTAGCCAATTTCCACCACCATTTGCTGAGCATGGCTTTGTTCATATCCCTAAGATTGATGATACCCAGCCCCCCGAATTCCTTTCTTTTGCAGACTTTCCCCCAACTTATGAGGTGTAGCCCTTTGCCCCCTTCGTGAACCCCTTTCCAAAGAAATCTCCTTCTACTTTTGTCGATTCTGTTAATTACCCAATCCGGTAATTCGTAGATAGACATGAGGTATACCGATATGCTATTAATCACGGAGTTCAGTAATATGATCCTCCCTCCTAAAGTGAGCATGCACCCTTTCCATCCAGCTAATCTTTTCTCGATTTTTTCGATGAGTGGGTACCAGTCGTCCCTTGTTAGCTTCCCTGGTCTAATCGGAATCCCCAAATAGATTAAGGGGAACTCTCCCTTATTGCATCCCAACATCTGCTGTATATTAGCGATGGGAATTTTATCGCTGAGAGGAGTAATACAACTCTTGTTGAGGTTAACTTCCATTCCGGACCACGCCTCAAAACACCTAATTACCATACCCAGTGCAGTAATTTCATCCCATGTTCCCGATCCGAACAGCAAAGTATCGTCCGCATACTAAAGGATGGCAATCGTATCAAGAATTCCTTTGATTTTGATACCTTTGATGAAATTTTCCTTTCTGCCATTTCCGATCATCTCTGCTAACCCATCCGCAATGATGGCGAATAATAACGAGGATAAAGAATCTCCTTGCCTTAACCCCCTTTGACATTTAATTTTCTTTCCCATCACACTGTTGATAATAAGAGACGATTTCCCTCCTCTAACACACTGGTGTATCCACCTCCTCCACCTATCCCCGAATCCTTTAAGAAGTAGAGCCTTGTCAACACAGTCCCATTCTACTGTATCGTAAACTTTTTTGAAGTCCACTTTGAAAAGGAAGTCGTTTGTTTTATCCTTGTTCCCTCTGAAAACTACTTCGTGAGCTGATGCTACACTGTCCATAATGTTTCTTCCTCTAATGAACCCGCTCTGCGATTCCCCAATAATATCGTTAGGCTGTGGGCCCAATCTATTAGCCAAAACTTTGGATATGATTTTAAATGAGTCGTTCAATAGGCTGATGGGCCTCAAATCCCCCACCGTCTTGATATCACATTTCTTATGGATTAGGACAATATTCGCGTAGTTCAACCTTCTCAGATCAACATCACCATTATAGAGTTCTTGAAAGATGCTCATGAGGTCCGCTTTAATAATATCCCAGTAGAGATTATAAAAGAAAAGTGGGAATCCATCTGGCCCCGGTGCCTTATCCTGCCCCAGACCTTTGATTGGACTTAGTACTTCATCTTCGCTGAAGTTGCTCTCGATGCTATCGCTTCCAATGAGCCTCATTTCTATCCACGTGTCTTGCTTCAATTTACATCTATGTTCCCCTTTTTTTTCCCAACAAATTCTTGAAACTATTGTTAATGTGATGTGTGATTCTATCCTCGTTCTCGCACCAGTCCCCCTCTACCTGTATCCCAGAGATATTGTTAAGCCGCCTTCTTCCATTAGCGATCCTATGAAAGAATTTGGTGTTTGCGTCCCCCTCCTTTAGCCATTGAATCCTTGATCGATGTCTCCAATATTTCTCCTCCATGTCTCCAAGTTGCAAGATGTCTTTTCTATTCTTACATAATTCCTCGAATTCGGCCTCTATTAAATCCCTTTCTTCCTCTATCAGTTTCAGCTGCTGAATCCTATCGCCAAGCTCATCTTTCTTCCTTTGGTTTTGACCAAATTCCCGCCTTAGCCCACTGCTTAAGTCTTTTTCTGAGCCTCCTAAACTTTTCGATCCATCGCCCCACCCCAGTAGTCGAATTTGTTGGTGAGTTCCAAGATTCTTCTAGGACCGTGCGGCTTCCTTCGCACAACGTCCATGCTTTCTCGAATCTAAATTGAAATCTATTCGCCCTCTCTCCTATGCCGTTGTACAAAACTAACGGTGTATGATCTGATGTGAACCTCATTAATTCTTTAACCTTAGCTAACGCTAATTTATCCTCCCATTCAGTTGTAACGAAGATTCTGTCTAACTTTGCGAGGGTAGGGGAGGCCTGCAGATTAGTCCACGTGAACTTCCTATTACTTGCGTCTAACTCCAATAAGTCTAACTCGTTGATGATTGAATTGAACTTGTCTCTATCGCTCCGTGGCGCTCCTCTGCCTTTGTGTTCGTTTTGAAATCTAGTGATATTGAAATCTCCGCCTAGGACCCACGGTCCCCTGCATCTACCTCTAATGTCCCTAAGTTCATTCCAAAACGCTCCCCTTCGATTGGACTCGTAGGGGTTGTACACTGAAGTAACTGTATGGATCCAGTTATCGCTACGATGCCTAATGATCACCGTGACTGAAAAAATTCCAGCTATATCCTCTATGATCTCAAACAAACTAGGATCCACTCCTATAGCAATACCAGCAGAAAGCCCTATCGACGGTTTGAACCTCCATTCAAATTCCTATACCCTTAATGTTTTGAAACTCTTCCCTAGTAGGGACTTCTGCCCTGGTCTCTTGCAATGCACAGATACCTGGCTTGCTCCTAAAGATAGTATCACCAATGAGTCTTTTTTTTTGTTTTCTGACGCATCCCCTTATCGTTCCAGAATATGTATAACATAAAAACAACTAAAAAAACCGACCATAAACTCTAATCACCCAACACGGTCCCCGCTTTAGGCAACCCCTCTAGGACTCTCTCCCCTAATAATGTTAACATAGTGTTGTTGCTCTTCTTTATTGGTGCCCATGTCTATACCGTATAGGCATGCAAAGTATATGAGAGAATCATCATTAAGTAAGCTTAAAACTGAAAATTTGCTCGTAAGACTACCTCGACATGCTGAAACTGGTTCCCTAGTCCTCGCCGCTGCCTTAATCAAATTCTCTTCACTTGGGCCGCTCGAGCCCCATTTGTCAATCTGCCTCTTGCTTTTTCGCAGATATTCTACCGTACTCCTTGATGCGTTACCCCCCACACTTTCCCCCCCCCCCATCCCCAGCCAGCTCTCAAACTTGTAGTACCCATCTTTCGTGCTCTGAATCATACGGGCTACCTCCGCTTTGTATACCGTCTAAGGCCCCTATCCTCCCCTCCGAAGGATCAAAGTGTGGTATAATGGTCGTATGCTGTATATTGTGCTCCAAAATATGCTCTTCCTCTTCCTCCTCTACCATCGTATAAGCTTCGCCTCCTTCCGACTTCTCCCCCTGCTCTGAAACCTCCCCTTCGCCTTCCGAAATTGGGATGATAGGGACCAACACCTCCTTTCCTTTTCCTAAAGCAAGCGGCCAAACGTCGCTCTCTGTATCCATATCCTGCCTGTCTTTGCAAGTGGGCTCAGCAAAAGAGGGCCCATTTTGCTCTTTAACCGACCTTACGAGCTCAACAAAACATTGAGTAATGGGCTTAGTTGTTGTAGGCCCAATCCTCTCTGTTTGAAACTCAGAAGATGTGCCACCTAGGACCCTATTAGCTGTCAGCTCCTATATAGCCTTTCTGATCGAAGTCTCTAGTTGGTCTTTGGACAGAGTAAAGTAGCCTGGGTCTCTCTCTCTATTTGAGTTGTCCACCTTTTTCGCCGAGTTAACGTGTTTAAGGATGCCAACTTTTTTACTCTCCAGCATCGTACTCTTTTGAATTTGAAGCCTCCCCCTAGTCTTGTCACCATCACCTTGGATGCCTCTCCCATAGTGCCGCTCGTTACCCATCAGTTTCGCGGCCACATCTTGAGCATGGTTAACCGCGAGAACCTCTACCCGATGGATATTAGAACCATACTGGTCCAACGTCTTGAAACGCTCCTTTGCTTTTTGTTTTTCCTGTGGACGATTAGGATCCTTCGAATTTCGATCGGACGGATGGGAGTCATCGTCTACCTTCAACTCGTCACCTTCGTTCAAAATTTTCCTATCGTCTGAGTGCTCCTCTTCTTTCAACGTCGAAATCTTTCCAAAAGAGATGCCTTTTTTTTCTTCTCAACGATGACTTTAACGTCATAGAACTCACCTTCGAATTCAACTTGGATCGTTGATGGAATGTCGGAGAGAGTTTCGGCACCGATCCTGATTCGAGCGAACTCTCTCCGCTCTTGAGTTGTCGTGCTTCTATCGACTTCGACAACGAACCCAAATGCTCGTATTAGATTTTGGAAGCCCGAGCAAACCCAACAATGGAAAGGAAAGTTAAACAACCAGATCCAAATCGATGGCATTTCATTAACCCTTAACGCTCCGAATTTATTGGACCACTGTGAAAACGTGAAGTAGTAGTCGTTTGTGCCCATTCCTCTTTTCCCTATGACCTCCTTCAACCTCGCTTCGTCATGGCAGTGAACGAAGAAGCCGTTCACGTTCAGGCATTGCACTTTCCATACTAGGTTAGGAACGACGGTTGTATTATCATAGAGAAGCTTCTTGATCTCATCTGCCGTTGGGTTCCCCGTCTGCACTTTGATGATAGCACAATTACGAAACCTCCGCTCGAATTCAGCCATGAGCGGAGTAGGGGTTATGATCGCCTTAATGACCGACCTCCCACCCCCCCCCCCCCACCCCCCACGCTACTCTCTTGAGTAAAGCTAGTATTGGACTTTGCAGGGATCGATAGCCTTGGAACGGCTACCTTCGGCGACACTGGCAGCTTGCGCTTTGGGCAGTCCTTGGAAATATGACCGGAGTGTCTACAGACATAACAAAACCAGTCGTTGACGCAGCTCGTGATCGTGTGTCCCCTCTGAGCGCACTTATGGCACTGTTGGCCTGAGCCCGCCGACTCTGAGTCTTCTTTAGCTTGCCTTTTCTCTGCCTTGATCAACTTTCGAGGACGGACGAGGACCCATTCCCCTTCCTTGTCGTTCTTCATTTTCTTATCTGACGGAATAGGAGATCTCCTTCTTGAACGCCTCTGAGCGTCAGGGAGCTGTAGGATAATGGCTCGATTCTGGTATTTGGTATCTGCAGTGTTCGAAAGTTTCAGAGCTTCAGTCGACTGGATGGAGGAGCAGTCGACTGTCCAGAGAGGAGTTTTCGAAGACTGAGAATACAGCAGCAGCAGTCGACTGTATGTGGGAGTCAGTCGACCGTCCCGAAGGAATCAGTCGACTGGTATGAAGACCAGTCGACTGTCGGCGGGTTTTGGATCCAGATTCGGCCCAATTCGAAAAGGCCCAATAGTTTCCCTATAAATACACCCGTTAGGGTTTTGTAAATTGTAACACCTTATTCGGATTTTGTAGCCGTCATCTCTTGTAAAGGCTTTGTTTGCCCATTGGAGATCATAGTAAAGAAACCCCAACCGTCCCGTGGATGTAGGCATCGTTTTGCCGAACCACGTAAATCTTGTGTTCTTGTGTTGCTTGCTTTTCTGTGTTTTCTCGCTGGTTCTCTCTTTGTTTCCGCATTGGTTTGATTGTTGGTTTGATTTGTATTCCGCACAACAAGTGGTATCAGAGCTGTTGGTTCGACCTAGAGGGAGATGGCGGGTGATGCAGATGCAACCAAGGATGTTGTGGGATCAAGTTCGTCAAGAACAACGATTCACAACGCAAAATTTGAAGTTGAAAAATTTGATGGGACAAACAATTTCGGGATGTGGCAATGTGAGGTGTTGGATGTTCTTGTCCAACAAGAACAAGATGTTGCTTTGGAAGTAGAAAAACCAAAGGATATGTCCGAAGCAGATTGGAAGAAGTTGAATCGAGTTGCGTGTGGGACTATTCGGCTCTTTATTAAGAAGGCTCAGAAGTATGATTTGATGAGGAATACCATTGCTGCGGTGTTGTGGAAGAAACTCGAAGACAAATACATGAGGAAAAGTTTGGAGAATCGGCTGTATTTGAAGAAGAGACTTTTTCGCTTCACCTATACGGAAGGTATGTCTATGAATGCTCATGTTGAATCATTTAATAAATTGTTGGCTGATTTGTTAAATTTGGATGAGCAAATTAAGGATGAAGATAAAGCCCTAATTCTGTTGAATTCATTACCTGAAAGTTATGATCATTTAGCAACTACTTTATTATATGGAAAGGATACTGTGAAATATGAAGATGTTGCAAATGCTTTGTTGAATAATGAAACTAGGAGAAGGGATAAAATGGTTGATAGAGAAACTTCTGAAGCTTTGATTGTAAGGGGCAGGACTGAGACCAGATCTGAGTCCAAATTTGGGAAAAAGGGAAACAAATCTCGTTCCAAATCGAGAGGAGTTTTGAAGGACAGGAAAATACCGGCCAAAGATGAATGTGCTTTCTGTCATGAGAGGGGGCATTGGAAAAAGGATTGTCCAAAGCTACGAAATAAGGGAAATTCGACTGCAAATGTGACTGTTGATAATTTAGAAAGTGGCGAGGATTTTTCTTTTGCACTTGCTTCTAGTCCCTCACTTTATCAAGAAGTATGGTTTCTTGATACAGCAGCCTCCTATCATATGTCTTGGAAAAAGGAGTGGTTTACTTCTTTGGAGTATATGGATGGTGGTGTAGTTTTGATGGGAAATGATGCACCTTGTAAGAAGGTAGGAATCGGGAAGATTGAATTGCTAATGCACGATGGTCTTATTAGAGAGCTTTCAGATGTATGGTATGTTCCAGATTTGAAGAAGAATTTAATTTCACTTGGTGCTTTGGAGGCCAGTGGATTGAAATTTGCTAGTGAAGGTGGCATTCTGAAGGTGACTAGCGGATCACTCGTGGTGATGAAAGGGCAAAGAAAAAGGAACTTGTTTTTCTTGCAGGGAAAGACATATTTGGGTGAGGCTGCCAGTGTAACTGAGAAGCCTAAACAGGTTGTTCCCGACTCTACCAGGTTGTGGCATATGCGACTCGGGCATGCAGGAGAAAAGGCCTTGCAGGGGCTTGTGAAGCAAGGGTTGCTTAAAGATGCTAAAGGGTGCAAGTTGGAATTTTGTGAACATTGTGTTTTGGGTAAGCAAACTAGGGTGAAATTTGGTACAGCTGTACATCAGACAAAGGGTATCCTCGATTATGTGCACACAGATGTTTGGGGCCCTACTCAGACACCTTCTATGAGTGGTAGACACTGGTTTGTTACTTTTGTTGATGATTACTCCAGACGAGTTTGGGTATATACCATGAAGCACAAAGATGAAGTTTTGACATTGTTCACAAGTTGGAAGAAGAAAGTTGAAAATCAGACTGGTAGGAAGATTAAGGTTCTGAGGTCAGATAATGGAGGGGAATATAAGAATGATCCGTTTCTGAAATTGTGTGAAGATGAAGGGATCCAGAGGCACTTCACAGTTAGGAAGACTCCACAGCAAAATGGGGTTGCAGAAAGGATGAACAGAACCTTACTTGAGAAGGTGAGATGTATGTTAGCACAGTCTGGATTGAAGAAGACATTTTGGGCAGAAGCTGTTATATATGCAAGCCACATTGTCAACCGTTTACCATCAGCAGCACTTGAAGGCAAGACGCCTATTGAGGTATGGAGTGGTAAACCTGCATCTGATTATAGTTTTTTGCATATATTTGGTTGTCCTGCTTATTTTCATGTAACTGAAACTAAACTTGATGCAAGAGCCAAAAAGGCTATATTTGTTGGTTTTAGTACTGGTGTCAAAGGTTACAGGTTGTGGTGTCCAGAACAGAAGAAGTTAGTAATCAGCAGAGATGTGACTTTTGATGAGACCAGCATGATTAGCTCGGGACAGTCGACTGGTGGTATGGGACAGTCGACTGGTGAGCAGCAGAAGAGTGGGACAGTTCTCCAACAGGTGAGTAGCAGAATCTCGGGACAGTCGACTGATGTACAGGAGCAGTCGACTGGTGGTCTAGAACAGCAGAAGAGTGGGAGCTCGGGACAGTCGACTGTTGGCAATAATCAGTCGACTGGTAGGAGAGTTTTCCAACAGGTAGAGTTAGAAAAGTTGTCAGTTGAAAATCCTGTTCCTGTCCAAGATGAAGATGATGTGGTTGATACTGAGAATGATGAAGAAGTTCCTATCCAGCAGGAAGAATCAATTGCAGTAAGAAGGCAAAGAAGAGATATCAAACGACCGTCTCGTTTTACAGATACAGTTGTATTTGCTCTTCCCATTGTGGATGATGAAGTTCCCTCCAACTTCAAAGAAGCTACTAGAAGTTCAGAAAATGCAGATTGGAAAGTTGCTATGGATGAAGAGATGAACTCTCTTCACAAGAATAAGACTTGGGATTTAGTGCAACTACCAAAGGGGAAGAAAGCAATTGGTTGCAAGTGGGTGTATACGAAGAAAGAAGGTCCAAAAGGCAGTGTTCGGTTCAAGGCTAGACTAGTTGCAAAGGGGTATGCTCAACAGGAAGGTATTGACTATAATGAAGTGTTCTCTCCAGTTGTGAAGCATCCTTCTATTCGGATTTTGTTAGCATTGGTAGCACAGTTTGATCTTGAATTGACGCAGATGGATGTGAAGACTGCGTTCTTACATGGGGATCTAGATGAAGAAATTTATATGTTGCAGCCAGATGGGTTTAAGACAGCTGGGAAGGAAAGTTGTGTTTGCAGGTTGAAGAAGTCTCTCTATGGGTTGAAGCAATCTCCAAGGCAGTGGTATTTGAGGTTTGACCAGTTTATGAAGGTGCAGAGATATTCCAGAAGTGAGTTTGATCATTGTGTCTACTTCAGAAAATTGCAGGATGGTTCTTTTATATATCTGTTATTATATGTGGATGATATATTGATTGCCTCTAAAAATGCTAAGGATATTCAAAATTTGAAGAATCAGTTGAGTTCTGAGTTCGAGATGAAGGATCTTGGTGAAGCCAAGAAGATACTTGGGATGGAGATAGCTAGAGACAGAGCAAAGGGCATAGTGAGTTTGACACAGAAGCAATATCTTTTGAAGGTGCTGAAACGGTTCGGTATAGATGAGAAAACTAAACCAGTTAGCACACCCTTAGCCAGTCATTTCAAAATTAGTGCTTCTCAGTCTCCAAGTACAGATGAAGAGAGACAGTATATGGCGAATGTACCTTACACTAGTGTGGTTGGCAGTTTGATGTATGCCATGGTTTGTACTCGACCAGACATCTCTCAGGCGGTGAGTATGGTTAGTCGATATATGCATGATCCAGGCAAAGAGCATTGGCAAGCAGCTAAATGGATTTTGAGGTACATAAGTGGCACCACAGATGTGGGTTTGAAGTTTGAAAGGGATGACAATATTAGCAGGTTATTGGTTGGATATGTTGATTCAGACTATGCAGGTGATCTAGATAAGAGGCGGTCTACTACAGGCTATTTGTTTACTATGGCTAGAGCACCTATAAGTTGGAGGTCAAATTTGCAGTCCACTGTAGCGTTGTCTACTACTGAGGCTGAATACATGGCGGTTGCTGAGGCCATGAAGGAAGCCATTTGGATACATGGACTTTTGAAGAGCTTGGGAATTCATCAGGAGAAGGTGGAGGTACACTGTGACAGTCAGAGTGCTATTCATTTAGCGAAGAACCAAGTTCATCATTCGAGGACCAAACATATTGATGTTCGTTATCATTTTGTGCGTAATTTGATAAAGGATGGTGATATTCATTTGGTGAAGATTGGAACAGCTGATAATCCTGCTGATATGTTGACCAAAGTTGTTGGGGCAGCCAAGTTCAAGCATTGCATGAACCTGGCTAATATTTTGCATGTTTGATAATTTGGCATGGGCGATTGGGATAGTACTTTGCTATTGGTTTGTTTAGTATGTGATATCATACTAAGGTGGAGTTTGGGTTCGTTTGTTGCATTTGGTGATGAGCAGTTGTTTTGGAGTATTTGTGGAGATTGCTTGGGCTACTTGGAAGATTTCACCAAGGTGGAGATTGTTGGATACTTGACTTGGAAGATCTCGCCAAGGTGGAGATTGTAGGATAATGGCTCGATTCTGGTATTTGGTATCTGCAGTGTTCGAAAGTTTCAGAGCTTCAGTCGACTGGATGGAAGAGCAGTCGACTGTCCAGAGAGGAGTTTTCGAAGACTGAGAATACAGCAGCAGCAGTCGACTGTATGTGGGAGTCAGTCGACCGTCCCGAAGGAATCAGTCGACTGGTATGAAGACCAGTCGACTGTCGGCGGGTTTTGGATCCAGATTCGGCCCAATTCGAAAAGGCCCAATAGTTTCCCTATAAATACACCCGTTAGGGTTTTGTAAATTGTAACACCTTATTCGGATTTTGTAGCCGTCATCTCTTGTAAAGGCTTTGTTTGCCCATTGGAGATCATAGTAAAGAAACCCCAACCGCCCCGTGGATGTAGGCATCGTTTTGCCGAACCACGTAAATCTTGTGTTCTTGTGTTGCTTGCTTTTCTGTGTTTTCTCGCTGGTTCTCTCTTTGTTTCCGCATTGGTTTGATTGTTGGTTTGATTTGTATTCCGCACAACAGGAGCTTCCTATCATGTCCCTTAGCGACTCCGACGTAAGAACGTCGCTGTCGCTCTGAATGGCTACGAACGTCGTCGTCGGAGCATGGGGAGCTAACTCTAAACACCTTTCCCCTAGCCCTTTCATCGACTATTCTATACGTCTCAGCCGTCATCACTCTATGGGATGAACGGTTAATCCTCTGACCTGAGCAACTTCTCGATCTATTCGAGTCGTCGTAGGTCGCCCTATCGTCGCCCCTCTTTCGCGGTAGCACCTGTAGCTCGTCTTCTCTCCTACGCTTAGTCATGGTGAGTGCTTCGTCCTCCTCTCGCTGCTTGTCGTGATTGTAATGAAGGCTGCTTCGGTGGTGAAAAGCTCTTTCTCCTTTCATGTTTACTTTTCTGGACCAATAAGTTAAGTTTAAGTTGCTTGTCCATCTTCCTTTGGATTACTCATACGATACATATACTATATAATTATTATTTTTCCTAAGTTATTCCATGATTTTAATTTCTTATACTTGGAAATTGTAAAAAAGACTGAGGCCCTAAGAGTTAGAAATTGTGCTGGAGACTGGTCACTGGAGTATAGTCACGGGGTCATCATCTCTACTACTATAATGGGAGAAGGCCTTAGTGTAATTTGTCCATCTACCAACCCGTGCAACGCACGTGCATAACTATTGTAAATGAGGTCAGAATTTTTACTTTTAAAAAAACTATACTTATTAAGACGTGCATCGCACGTGTAACCTACTACTATAATGGGAGAAAGCCTTAGTGTAATTTGTCCATCTACCAACCCGTGCAATGCACGTGCACAACTATTATAAATGAGGTCTGAATTTTTACTTTTAAAAAAACTATATTTATTAAGACGTGCATCGCACGTGTAAACTACTAGTTTGGGAGAGTGAGAATGATAGTTCGGAAGAGAAAAAGTCCCTCGAAATATGGGAATTAATGAGCAAAAGTTTGGAACACCTGGAAGAATCGTAGAAATATGTCAGACCTCAACATAAATATGTTGGCTCCTTAGATATATTATCAGAACAACAATCGCTGCTCAGAAATTAATGTAGTTTCCCTGCATATTAAGTTTAGGTTGAGTTCAGGTAGATTCAAATAGATCATTTTTCCGAGAAATTTGTAAACTTAATGTAATGTATTAATTGAAAATATGTCTTTGGTCAACCATATTAATCACACGCAAAATTATCCCTGTTGGTTGAAAAATAGTTAAAAATTTATTAATACTGTGTGATTGGTACGGTAGAAACTATGTGGAAGACCAGTTGTAGCAACATGATGATCAGGGATGAAATTGAGGTTTAGTTTCTTAGTAAGTTTGCCATAGTTTCCTCTATCAGCTGGCCTTCAAAATCCTTCCTACGTGCCTATTTTTAGCGTCACTTTTCTCCTTCGGTCTAACATAGAGCACATTTTTCCAGTTGTAGGTATTTGATGTTCTAATCCATTTTTACATACCTTATTCTGGCCATTTTTGTGTACACACGTAAATTGGAGATAAATAATAAGAATTTGATAACTGATTTGCTATTGAAAGAGTTATTCTATTTGCTTTTATGTGGGAATTTAAACTGGAAGAAGATCCTATTACCTTTTCACAACTGGAATACAATAAATTCCTTCTAACACCACAAATATTGGTAAAGTTTTGAAGAAACTGCGTATTTGGAATTTTCCCAAAATGACCCACTTTTTGAAAGTATTTATCAAACTGACCCACTTTCGAAAGTATTCACCTAAACGAACCACTCGTTATCTCAGTTAACGACCCTAGTGAAAACATGGTCACTAAGTGAGATAGTGAATCTATCTATGTGTTGTTTTCACCACTTGGGGAAAAACCTGAAGAAAAAAATCCAAGTATACACTCACCTCCCGACTACAGTATGCTCTGTACCTTTGGGTGCACCTGTTACGTCCTTCTCCCTCCTACTGAGCCCACGAAGCTCTTCGCTCGTGCTGCTAAGTGCGTTCACCTAGGTCTCGGTCCCGAACACAAAGGTTATCGTTGTTTTGATCCATCGGCTGGTCGTGTCCGCATTTCTAGACATGTATTCTTTGTGGAAGACTCTCCTTACTACCTGACTCTCCCCGAGGATACCAGATTTCTCGATTCCCCAGTTGTTGCTAGCTTCCCGACTTCATCTTCCTGCATTCCTTTTGACCTTACTCCTCTGGCTCCACTCACATCTTCTGCAGTCCTTACACCTGTTGTCCCCCTACTGAAACACCACCTACTGAAACACCACCTGCATCCCAACAACTGCCAGCACCCACCCCACCTACTTCCCCACCGACACATGCACCTACTCCACCATCCTTACCCCCACACCCTGTCAGTCCATTACCGCTTCTTCAGTCTACACATCTCACTTCTAGTATTCCTCCGGCATGTTATACACGTACCTGATGCCGCTGGTCCTTCTAACCAGTTTGGTTTTGCCACCCTAGCTTCCTACTTACCACAGTTTCTTGCATACTCACTGCTATACACTCTACACGTGAGCCCAGAACCTATCAGGACGCAATTCAATATCCCGAATAGAGGAAAGCTATTACATAGGAATTCAGTGTATTTGATCAGACTGGCACTTGGGATGTCGTTCCCCTGCCAGAAGGCGTTCAGCCTATTAGCTGCAAGTGAATCTTCAAGGTCAAATATCAACCTGATGGATCTATTGAGTAGCACAAGGCTCGCCTAGTAGCCCGAAGATTTACTCAGGAGCATGGCATTGATTATGATGAGACATTTGCTCCCGTTGCACAGATGACTACTGTTCGTACTCTTCTTGCTGTTGCAGCCATCCGTCAGTGGCCATTATACCAGATGGATGTGAAGAATACTTTTCTTCATGGTACCTTATCTGAGGTTGTTTACATGGATCCTCCTCCCGGCCTCCCTACTCATCCTCGTCATGTTTGCCGGCTGCGTCAGGCTATATATGGTTTGAAGCAAGTACCTCGAGCCTGGTTTGAGTATTTTTACCTTGTCATCACCAAGGCTGGTTTTAGTCAGAGTTCTCAGGACCATTCTATGTTTATGCAGTCATCACCGCAAGGAAGGGTACTTCTACTACTCTATATTGATAATATGATCATTACTGGGGATGACTCCGCAGGCATTACATCCACCCAGAAATACCTTCACCAGCAGTTCCATATGAAAGACCTGAGCAGACTACGTTATTTTCTGGGTCTAGAGATTGCTCATGGATCTCGGGGGATACTCATTTCTCAACAGAAATACACATCAAATATTATCTCCGCTGCATGCCTCTCTGACAGTTGACCAGCCGATACACCCTTAGAGCTTCATGTGAAGCTTCGTCCCACTGATGGTGAGCTCCTTCTTTATCCCAGACAGATTGTTGGACAGCTTGTCTACTTATGCATGACCAGACCCGATATTGCTCACACGGTCAGTGTTGTCAGTCAGTTTGTTTCTGCTCCTACATCAGTTCACTACGGTGCTCTTCTTTGGATTCTCAGATATCTTCGGGGTACTATTACTCGCTCATTATTCAGGCCTGCTACATCCAAACTAGAGCTGAGTGCATATTCAGATTCAGATTGGGCAGGTGATTCTACCACCAGACGGTCTACCACCGGTTTTTGTCTATTTCTTGGTGATTTGCTGATCTCATGGTGAAGTAAGAAATAGGCAGTTGTTGCATATTCTTCGACCGAAGCTGAGTACAGAACAATGGCAGCTACTACTAGAGAGATGATTCATGTTTGTTGGCTTTTATTAGATATGGGTGTCACTCTTTCAGGACTTACTCCTCTTTATTGTGATAACCGGAGTGCACTACATATTGCAAGCAACCCGGTCTTCCATGAGCGAACGAAGCATATAGAGATTGATTGTCATTATGTTCGTGAGCGCTTTGAAGCATGGACCATTTCTCTTCATTCTATTACCTTATCACAGCAGACAACAGACTTCGTCACCAAACTCATACTGTTCAGAGATTTCGATATTTAGTAGGCAAACTCACACTGTTTGACCCACCATGAGTTTGAGAGGGGGTGTTAGATATTATAGTCCCACATTGGGTATTGGGCTAATTTTGTATTTGGTTCACTCCTATATATAGGAGATATTGTACTCAGTTATTTTTCAATTCAATATTCAGTATTGTTTTCATCTCTCTGATTTATCTTAACAAAGACATAAGGTAAAAATTTATATTTTGCCTTGACCCGTCATTGCCAATGACGGGTTAAGTGGTGCGCATCAACATTTGCATTTGCAATGGAAGAAATCCCATATATATATATATATATATATATATATATATATATATATATATATATATATTGCTAATGAGAGGTATGATTTTTTCCCACCTTTTGCCGGTAAAAAAAATCAAAAAATCAGCAATTTAAATCTAATCACCCTTTATTTAGCCATTTTAAATATGTACGACATGATATTAAACTTGTGCGTTGCACGAACTGATACCATCCAACCCTTTTGTCGTGCATTAGTAACATATTTTTTCTAGGACGTAGATGGCTAATTAACCCATGCTATACATATGGTTATGCACAAATCTCATACTACACACAAATTATCATGAATCATAACATAATTTTATGGTATCCACGTATTTTCAACTTATTATATTATATCTTAAGCTAATAGGCTTCCCCCATCTCTCCTTTCTCTATTTTGAAATAGAGAAAGGAGAGCAAAAGTAGGAAATCACATGTGCACTCCACATTTTTTATTAGCAGAATTAAATTAAAAATAGAACCCAAAAAACCCCACGTTTCTCCCTCCCCCCCCCCCCCAAATATGATCGTCGCTCACGAATGCCGCCCATGCTCGCCACTCCAGATCGCCACTCGCGAACGCCGCCGCTCCTGATCGCCGCTCCCGATCGTCGCCGCTCTCGATCGCCGCTTGGGAACGCTGCTTGCGAACGCCGCCCCTGCTTGCAACCCACTCTCGCCGCCTCCACCTCTGCTCCCCCCCCCCCCCCCCACACACACCACCTCTCACCTCCATACCAAAAATCCCCAAATTTAATGGTATACTATCATAAGACCCACACATAATTTGATTATTAGTCTTTTTCAATGGTTTTCTATCAGAAGACACACATACTTTGATTATTAGTCTTTGTAAATTGATGATTAATATCTAGTCCTGTGTTGCTTACTTTGCTAGCTTTTTGATTATTAGTCTTTGTAGATTGATGATTAATATCTCGGTCCTGTGTTGCTTACTTTGCTAGCTTTTGGTGCTTTATGTTAATTTACTATCATTATCATCTTTTCCTTTTCCTTTGTCTGTCATTTTTTCTACATTGTATGATCATTAGTTTTAGTGAAAAAGAATATTGCAATTATGTTGGTTTTAAATTTCAGTTGTAGGATTAATGATTAGGGGAGAATTGCAACAAGGATAGGGGGGAAATAGTTATTTGGTCTGAGGATAAATCTTCTTTATCATAGTCTTCTCGCCTTTGCTAACTGTACGAGTCCAACGAATTTTATGTGTCAATCTTTACTGCTATAACATCATTTTACTGCTATAACATCATTCAAATGCTCTGGTTGACATCATTTTATGGCACTTGACTTTGGTCCTTCTCCATTTCTTGGTATCTCATGTAAATGTCAATATTGTCACTCATGTAGATTTCATCAATTAGGTTCATATTAACATGTACTGCAATTTATTTGTTTGGAAGTTGTTCTTATTAGGTTAATTTAATTTGTTCTTTATGTTATAGTGGTTAAATTTGTTTGGTTCTTTCCTGTATTATGTTGTTGTTCTATTTTTTTACAAGTAGTTGGTGTCAGTTTACCCAAAATCGCCAAATTTCATGGTCGGGTTTAATTTACACAAACTAAAAAATATATATTTATGAACCTTACCATCAATTTCATCCCCAAATTCCATGATTCTCAAAATTGTTTTAGGGCATTTAATTCAATGAGTTTATACTATGTTGAAGTTATTAACATGATACAGTATTCATATTAACATGTACTGCAATTTTTTTGTTTGGAAGTTGTTCTTATTAGGTTAAATTAATTTGTTCTTTAGGTTATGGTGGTGAAATTTGTTCGGTTCTTTCCTGTATTATGTTGTTATTCTATTTTTTGACATGTACTTGGTGTTAGTTTATTTTAGGGTTCAATGAGTTTATACTATGTTGAAGTTATTAACTTGATAGAATATTCATATTAACATGTACTCGAAAGTTCCTGCCGACAATAACAACTTTTCCGCTAAATATTCAGCTGATAGAATATTCAGATTTTTTAATGGTTCAATGACAGATTTTGTTATAAATTGGCATTGTTCACAAATTTTTAACTATTTTAAGGCAAGACTACTGATTTGTGTCTTATATCACTTGGAATTATTATACTTTATCTTAAGCTAATAGGCTTACCCCCTCTCTCCTTTCTCCAATTTGAAATAGAGAAAGTAGAGCAAAAGTAGGTGAAACACATTTAAATTTTCACGTCCATCCGACACATTTTCATAAATTTATAATAATAAAAATTAAAATATAAAACCCCAACACCACTTACACCTCATCGCTTCCTTCCCCAATTTCAAAATTCTCCCAATCCACACTGCCTCCACCACCGCTGCTCCGATCGCCTAAACTGACTCCAGCATCAGTAGCTAATCCATCATCGTCGATAGTGGATCAAGATCCAGGTTGCACCTTCAAGCTCCTCCTCTCCTGCTCCTCCAGCCTCCTCCGATCTCAGGCAACCTTCTTTTCACAAATTATTTCAATTTCAATTTTTATATTCTTTTTTTAAACAACAGTGTTAGGTTTAAAATGAGAATACGATTTTTTCCTTTTTTTGGTAATAATGCAGGTTCACGTCGAGTTCGGTGAGCATGCACCAAAAATCTTATTTCTTCAAAAATAATTATTTACTTGAAATCTTATGGAAATAAGATGAATTAAACAAAATATAGACGAATACAAGCAATTTTAATGGGTAAATGAGTACAAATATTTGTAGAAAAATTAGACACATCAAATACCCCCAGGCTTAAGATTTTGCTTGTCCTCGAGCAAAAAGTAAAATTATCAATAAAGGATCAATAACAGCTTAACTCATCACACCAAGAGATCTCATCATGCAAGCATCAAAATTTCAATTAAAAATATAAACAATAACAAATAAAGTAAAATCAAGCATACTCACTTTCTCCAGTGCAATTATTTATTCATAATTCCAAACCCAATCTTAATTGTCATGCAATTAATAGAATTATAGTATGTAACAACTCCATCTGTGATTATCCCTTCTCACTACTACAAATCGAGTAGCAAACTAGAGTTATTATTATTATTATTATTATTATTATTATTATTATTTATAGTCTCTTCTCTAAGTTGTCACTTGCCTATTGACTCGAATGCAAACATTTGTGATGAATTCACCCGATTACTCAACAAGTCACAAACTTAAAGTGCTTTGCATATTCATATTTCAAGTTGTCGTTTGACGTAAAAGTAAACATTGGTGATGAATACCCCTAGTTACTAAGCAACTCAAAATATTGGAGTAGATAGACTTTATTCATTTAATTATTTGATCATTAACACTCTCTTTACTTAAACTCTGTTTAGGACTAGATCAAAGGGGATAAACACATGAAAAAGCATCACATTTTTTTTCTTTTATGTATAATCACTTGACTCATACAATTTTGTAAGGAATTTTGAAATTCAATAATCCTAAAGTAAATAAGTATGCTTAATCTTGCTTTATAAGATATTTTATATCCTAAAAAATTAATTCAATGCTTAGCACTATAAAGAACTCAAAAAGTGTAATGGTAAGCCTAATTGAAATCCATTTTGTTTTTTTTTTTCTTTTCTATAAAAGTTAAATTAGTAACCCTTCTCCCCAAACTTGAATATCACATTGTCCTCAATGGGGAAAAAAATAATAATAAGAATGCAAAAAGTTCAGAATTTCTCCCCTGATTCGTCTTAAAATTCTGCACACACGGCGTTCAGTATTTCAGCGATATCTGGAGTTGTAGATGTCCAAATGGGCTGGGGTTTTTTTCTTCTGGAAAGCTAAGACGATAGGCTACAATCGCTCTTTGAAGCATTTTTCCATATTCTGACTCCATCCTGCTAAAAAACAGCCATCAATATAGGTGTAGAATACAGCTCCGCCTAGCGACTTTCCAAACTCATGCAATCCTACAAAATAAAATCAAAAATTATAATTATAATAAACTAAAAGAAAAATCAAATCCAAATGCAGTAAAAGAAAACATGGGTTGCCTCCCAAGAAGCACTAAGTTTCAAATCTTCAGCCAAACTTGATAGCAGAGATGACTATGTGACGCCAAGATCCAACAATATAAGAACATCTTTTCTAATACTTATCTTCAGGTGGGGATTAGGTTCAAACTCGGGTTTGAGTCGTTTCTTTCTTGAAGATGACGTCTTTGATATCCCTACCTTTTTGAATTTCAGCTGATAAAATGGATGAATAGATGGTGCATTATCCAAATACATAACATATTCAAAAATATTTTCTTTTTCAGATTCAAGCCTTGCTGAATTTGTTGGACATACTTCGATTGGTAACTTTTCAATTTCAGCACTACGTTTCGGGCCCACAATTAAATCTGTTTCACTTACTTGAAAACACGACTGTTCTTCGGCAGAAAACATCTTGGATTTAAAGACATCAAAAGTTACTTGCTCATGCTGCATTTGTTCCTCCACAATTGATTCGTACTCTTCTTCCTTTTGCAACCACATTTTGTTCGCCATTTTCTTATTGTGGTTGGTCAATTGTCCTCCCACTCCTTACTGTTATTGCTTTGACATGCTCATTAGGATTGACCACTGTGTTGCTTGGTAATGTTCCTGCCGTTCTTTCATTAAGAATATTTGAAATTTGACCAATTTTAACCTCAAGATTGCGAATTGAAGCTGAAGTTGAAATTGTAACATTTTGGATTGCCAAATCTGTCTTCTGCATGTGTCGTTCTATTTTTTGCATGTATTGCATAAACATATCTTCAAGTGTCGGCTTCTTTTATTGCTGTGAAAAATTTTGAGGTGGTCTAATTACTCCTTGATTGTTGTTCCAAGAAAAATTGGGGGTGTTCTCCATTCTTGATGATACATGTTCGAATAAGGATTGTTTTGATGTTGGAAATTGGACACGTAATTTGCTTGATTGAAATTTGATGGAGCAAAAGGGTTCTCCACTTGGCAATCTGTACATGAGCGATTTCCTGCACAAAGATCACAAATCATATTAGAATGAATAGCATTAAAATTCATATTACCTATTTGCTTAGATAAAATACCAATTTGTGCAGTTAAAGTGGTAATAGGATCAAGTTCAAAAACTCCAGCCACTTTTCTTAGCATTGTTCTCTCTAAAGACCACTGGTAATTATTAGATGTCATCTCCTCTCAAAGTTCATAGGCTGCTTCATGAGTTTTGCTCATAAGTGCACCTCCAGCTGCTGCGTCAACCATAGATCGATTTGTAACTCCCAAACCATTATAGATTATTTGAATTTGCAGCCATTTCGGTAGTTCATGATGAGGACACTTTCTCAATAACTCTTTATACCTCTCTCATGCATCATACAAAGACTCAGTCTCAATTTGAATGAATTTGGTAATATCATTTCTTAGCCTCATTGTCTTTGCCGGCGGAAAATACTTAGCTAGAAATTTTTGTGCAGGTCCCTCCCAAGTAGTAATACTACCGGGTGGTAGATAATTTAGCCAAGCCTTCGCCTTATCTGTTAGTGAAAAAGGAAAGAGTCTCAATCTGATTGCATCATCTGATACTCCATTGTGCTTAAAAGTGTCACAAATTTCCAGAAAGTTTGCAATGTGAACATAAGGATCCTCGTGCGGTAGTCCCCAAAATTGAACAGTCTGTTGAATCATCTGAATAATTGCCGGTTTAATCTCAAAATTGTTAGCTTCAATAACCGGTCTCTTTATGCTTGATGTTGCTCCATTAAGTGAGGGCATAGCATAGTCTCTCGAAGCCTTGTTCTCATAGTTCGTCATGATAATTTCCTTGTATGTCCTGAAATGTAAGTATTAAAAAAAATATAAAAACTAAAAAAATAAAAATAATTAAAATAAAAGTAAGTCAAAAGAAAATAAAGAGGTAAAAATAATATTAAAAAAACAAAAAAATAAAAAATCCAAACTAGTAATAATCTAACAATTTTCAATATCAACAAAAGAATAACTAGTCCCCGGCAACGGCGCAAAAAACTTGATGTGAATTTTTGCAAGTGTACAAAATCGCAACAAGTAGTATAGTTAAGTGAAAAGAGTGTCGAACCCACAAGGACTAATTATTTTATTGAGTACCGAAATTACTAGATGAATTACTATTTAGAAAATCGATATTAATAAAGAAAGCAACTAAATGAAATTAACCTAAAAATCTAACTAAATTAGTAAAAGGGTGTGAATCTGAAATTTTTGTGATTTGTTAATGGCAAAATTAATTCTAGGACTTTTGATTTCACCTAATTAATCCCACACAATTTATATTTCTATATGAATAAAAAGATTATTTTCCCAAGTTGTTGACCAAAACCCCCAAATTATTCAATGCTTTCTCTCGAACAACACCAAAAATATCCCAGACTAACAGTTTGTCATAGTTCATGCACAAATTTAATTAATTGAAGACTTATTAAATTCTGTGGATTTCTTAACGGTCACATCAATCACGGTAAATCATCTCTAATTTTGCTCAATCAATGGTGTTTAATTTTATAGTTCTAAATCACAAATTACATCTCGGTCTTCCATGATCCAATAACTCATACAAACGTCGGTCAACCAATTATAAGCATTAAGATCAAAAATCAAACACACAACCATGAAAAAATAGAAAAATAATATGTAATCAAAATTGTGTTCTCAAAACTATGCTACATCGAAGCCCTAAAAAAATAAAATTTAGTTCATAATAAATTTGCAACTAACAAACACAGTCTTGGATTGCATTATAAAAAAAATTAAAGAAAGACAAGAGATACAAAAGGGACTGTTTTTGTAAAAGAAATTGCAAACCGAGCGCCTCGAAAAATGCGCAGCCAAAGTCAAATCCCCTATCTCTCCCCTCTATTTTCTCTATTTTTATCAGCACAGGCGTGACGTCAGCAGCGCTAACGTCAGCCGAGCTACCTGGTTTCGAGCACGAGGGACCCACATGCGCTGTTGAATCGCCACGTCACGCCTCCTGCTTCCGCTCTCCTTTCTTTCGTCTTGAACCACACGCAAACAGAGACTGTCTCCCTCTCTCTTTCTGTTTCGTTTTTTTCGTTGTTATTGTTGTTTTTTTTTTTAATGTGGAGATCAGCCGTCGCTCTCTCTCCTCGTTAAGCGTTCCTTCTCTAGCTTCTCCTTGAGTTGTATTTATAGAGCACGGAAGAGAGATTTAGGGTTTATTTTTGTAGAAAACCCCCTCTTCTTCATTTATTTATTTCTTTGTATGATTTGCTCTTTATTTCTTGCTCCTTTTTCTTCTCTTTCTTTTTCTTCAAACACATGCTGCACACACAAAATAAAATTAGTAATAAGGATTTAAAAATAAAAGTAAAAATACAATTTATTAGTTTAAAATTAATTAAACTAACTAAAAATCATATTAGCTCATTTAAACCCTTTTAAAATTATTTATTGCACTTTTAGCTCAATTAGCAAATTAAATTTTTTATCTTGTTTGTCACAGGGCCAAAATGTAAAATTTAAAATTCAACAAAACAATAAAAATTAATAAATCAATAGTTTGTTTTGTTTGTTGAATTTTACCAAAAATCTTCACATTTTGCATCAAAAATCTTATTTCTTAAAAAATAATTACTTACTTGAAATCTTATGGAAATAAGATGAATCAAACAAAATATAGACGAATACAAACAATTTTAATGAGTAAATGAGTACAAATATTTGTATAAAAAATAGACACATCAAACTTCAAACTAAACGAAATGTTTTAAGCTCGATCAAAGTAAAGAGTCTTAAACTCAAATAGAAGTTCCTCCAAGCAATTGACAAACTATTCTTGCGAGTTCTTTTGTGTCTACTCCTCCATATCGAGCAAATAATCATTCTCAAAATCAAAGTTGACTGATTCATTTTCATTGCCTTTGCTGCCATCTGTTTTAAACATAACAAATAGAAATCTCATGAGTCGCTTCTGTTAGAGTTCAAATGAAATATATAAGAGTATCTAGTTCAAGCTAAAAAACTTGGTACAATTCAACATAGATATGCAAAGGTACATCATAAGCATCACAATCAAGTATCTTTATCAAAATAAAGTACAAGAACTATTATAGTTTCTACACAAGAACTATACTGTATTTCATGTTAGAATGATAGAACTGTTAAATCAATTATGGTTAAATTCTGAATCATCGAGATTGGAATGAAACATAAACCCCATAAAAGAGATATATCATCAAAGTTGGAATGATATAACAACAGTTCTAAATATCAGAAACACGTCGACAAGTTTTCATGCTCTCTTTTGGAATAAAAGATAATTCTATGTAAGTTTTGAAACATATATATCATCATCAAATTTGGAATGAAGTTATATATCAACAATAAACATATAGAACTTTTCTAATTATCTAAAACATGTCAACAATCTAAAGATTGATGCTTAAAATTTGAACTACTCTATGTCTCTTAGCTTTGGATTCTAATTTATCAAAATAACTAAGGTGTTAAAACTTATCCTCAATAGTTTTTAACCCAATTTTCCCCACAGTTTTGATAGTTAGATCTCTACTTAGTCCTTTTGTAAAGGCATCAGCCATATTTTTTTCTGATCGTACATCAATAAGGGCAACAGTCCCTTGTTTAATGAGTTAGTTCAACTTAGCCTGTTTAAGGCTCATAACACGTCTCTTACCATTATAGTGAAGATTGTTAACTACAACATTTGCAGCTTGGTTGTCAGAATACAGACTGAGAATGGTTACTCTAAACCTTCTTAAAGGATTATCTAACAACAGGTCTTTCATCCATTTCGCTTCTTCACCAGCACAAGATAGCACAAAGCGTTCTGACTCCATGGATGAAAAAGCACAACCAGAATGTCTTTTAGATTTCCATGATACAGTTGCTCCTCTTAGTGTAAACACATAGCCACTAGTGGACCTACTGTCACCATTTTCTGAGCACCACGATGAAGCAAAGATCCCTCTAGTACTGAAGGATAACCAGAATAGCACAAAGCAAACTCTTAAGTATCGTTTAGGTATACCAATAGCCTCTCAAGGGCATTCCAGTGTATTTGACTAGAATTGCTAGTGAACCTACTTAGCATGCCTATCACAAAGATTGTGTCAGGTCTAGTGCATGTCATAGCATACGTGAGACTCCCAACTAGTTTAGAGTAGTCTAACTGTCTCACTGTTGCACCATCGTTAGGTGTCAACTTTTTGGTATTATCATAAAGTGTATTAAACCTTTTGCAATCACTGTATCTCCAGTCCTTCAACACAATTTTAATATAGTGGGATTGGCTAAAGATTATTCATTGCCTTCTAAAGCCCACTTTCATGCCCAATATGGTGTCCACAACACCTAGGTCTTTCATGTTGAATTGTTTGGATTGCATAGTTTTAACTTCTATAACAACAGAGATGTCACTTTCAACAACTAGCAGGTCATAAGCATAGAAGCAAATAATGACAATTTTATTTGATTCATCACGATAATAAAGGCATTTGTCAGAATTACTAGATTCAAAACCTAAGCTCTTTATTGTTTTATCAAATTTTTCATGCCACAGCTTTGGTGCTTGTTTTAGTCCATACAAAGATTTTATTAATTTGCAAACTTTATATTCTGAACCTTTAAGTACAAAACCTTCAGGTTGATTCATATAGATTTCTTCATTGAGATCACCGTTTAAAAAAGCAGTCTTAATATCCATTTGATGAATAACAAATTTTTCAATAGATGCTATGGCTAGAAGAATCCTTATTGTAGCAATATGGCAAACATGTGAATAAACATCAAAATAGTCTACCCCACTTTGTTGAGTATAACCTTTAGCTACTAAGTGTGCTTTATACTTAACTACAGTTCCATCAGGATTAAGTTTCTTCTTCAAAACCCACTTGCTTCCTATAGTTTTAGCTCCTACTGGCAAATTAACTAATTCTCAAGTGTTATTCTGCAATAAAGAATCAATATCATCATCAATTGCTTCTTTCCAAAGCAGAACATCCCTAGACCTTAAGGCTTCCTTAACACTAACAGGGCCAGCAGCTAGTGCATAAGTCACAAAGTCTTCACCATAGGTTCTAGGAGTTTTATCTCTTGTAGAGAGTCTTCTTAATTCATCACTATGTGAGGGTTCAGTGTCAGTTGAAATGTATCTAGATTCCTATTGTGGATCATTCCTTGTGGCTACATGTTCAGATAATGAGATGCCTTTATCTTTGGTGAACATATCTTCAAAGAATTTTGCATCTCTTGATTCTATTACTCTGTTAAGAGATAGTTCTAAAATCTGTCTGCAACACTATCAACTGCACTACCTAAATACACCCACGTATTTGTCCGAGGTCCCACTTTAGGCCTTCTAGGGTCAAGTATCCTAACAAAAGCAATACAGCCCCAAGTTCTTATTTTATTAAAACTAGGTGTGTGCTTATGCCATAGTTTATACGGTGTAGCAGGTAACTTAGAGTGTGGCAACATATTCAAAATATTATTAGCAGTCAATATAGCTTCACTCCAAAAGTGTGAAGGTAACCCAACAGTCAACAACATAGAATTCAACATCTCTGTGAGTGTTCGATTCTTTCTTTCGGCGATACCATTTGACTGTGGTGAGTAGGGTGCTGTAGTTTCTGCTATGATTCCATGTGAGTTACAAAATTCTCTGAATCCTAATGAGACATATTCGCCACCTTTATCTGATCTAAATCTTTTAATTTTAGTATCTAACTGATTCTCAACACGGTCTTTAAACTCTTTAAATTTTTCTAGTGCATCATCCTTCGTTTTTAACAAATAAATGTGAAAGTATCTAGAGTAATCATCTATAAAAGTGATTAAGTACTTCCGACCTCCTTATGTCATAAAACTCTTGAAATCACATATGTCAGAATGTATCAATTCAAGTAATTGTGTACTCATAGAGACGGTATGAAAAGGTCTTCTAGTTATCTTTGTTTGAGCACACACTTCACATTTGTCACCTTTAATAGATGTGCCAATTGGCAAGTTAAAAGTTTTAACAACATTAAGAATCTTAACATAGTTCACATGTTCCAGACTATTATGCCATGTATGTGAACTACACAATTTGGAACTAACATTGTTGATTACTTCGTCTGCTAAACTAATTCTGTACATGCCATTAACTAAATAAGCAGAACCAAAATAAAAAGATTTTACAGCTAATTATAGTAACAACAATACCAGCATGATTTAGTAAGCTAATAGAGATCAAGTTCTTTGCTAAAGCAGGCACATATTTAACATTTCGCAAAATTAAAGTTTTACCTGAGGAGATACTGAGATTTGCTGTCTCAGTCTGAAGCACCTTCACTGATTCTCCATTTTCCATTGAAACTGACTCATCTGCAGCTTTCAGATCTGACAGTAGGCCATCATCGTTGCAAGCATGGCAAGTAGCTCCTGAATCTAATAACCAACTAGCAGAGGTACTGGCCTTGACATCACCAACAGTACAAAAAAATTTGGTGGGCTCAGTTTTTCCCTCTAACAAATTCACCTTTTCCATGTTGGGTTGTTCTACTTTGGGTAACCTGCACTCAGAGGCATGCTGCCCCCACTTTCTGCAGTTGTAACATTTTTCTTTCTTTTTAACAATTTTATTCATGACTTCTAACTTAGATGGTTCACCTTTAGAATTAAACTTGTTCTTCTTGAACTTAGGAATGCGTTTAATATTGGTTAACACATCAGCAGTTGAAAGTTGTTTATTAACCAATTCCAAATTCATCCTAGTTCTAGTCTCATGTTCAACTTTGATGCAACGTTTCAGATGTGCAAGTTTGATTTGTTCAAGCAACCTATACATCTCAGTCTTAAAAGATAGCCACGAAGCAGGTAACTTATAAATTATTGCACCAGTAAGGAACTCATCACACACAGTAATGTTTTTTTATTTTAGTTTCCCTACAAGATTCTCTAAATCTGTTACCTGGGGAATGATTGTTTTTTCTTCTTTAAAACAGAAACTCATGAATTTATCAACTAAATGTGTTTTAGATACTTTTTCTTCCTTTTTAAATTCATCAAGTAAATTATCCCAAATTTGTTTAGCTGTTTCATATTTCATATACACGTCTGCAAGGTGATCTGATATGCTATTTAATAGGAATTCGCTACATAAGTCCTCATCAGTTACCCATGTTGCATCACCAACATCTTCTTCACATTCATCATAGGTTGTTTGATATGTATAGAAAATTTTCATGAATTTCATCCCATGTTGGGCTTTTCTCTTCCAACTATTAGATTCAACACTACTGGATCCCTCTAATTTAGGAACCTCGTACGGACGATTATGTCTTTCCATCGCACAGGAATAAACAATAAGTTTCCAACAATAGAGAGTTCTTTCTAAATAATTACTACTTATGTAATGTAAATAAAGCGATGAATATCCTATAGAACTACTTGATTGACAATGAACCAAGAAAAGAAAATAACTTAGGTTTAGAATGTACCAAATCAAGAGAAGAGAGGACTAGATCTGCACTGTAGTGGATCTTGCAATCTCCCCCAAACACCAATAACAAACGATCAAGGAGAGATCCACCAGATTTGCACTGTAGTGGATCTTGCAATCACCCCCAAAAGCCAACACCAACACAATCCCAATAGAGAGCTTCACACATAGCGATTTCCCTCTAGACCTTCGAGTGCTCGGGAACGAAACCAAGGAGGGAGCACTTGCTGCCGATGACGATCGGGATCTGCGAGTGCTTGGGAACGACGACAAGGAGAGTGCGCTCGCAGGCGACGGCGATTGCGATCTGGATCTGAGACGACACCACCGACGACAACAACAGCAGATCGGGTCGGTGATAGCGTCGAGGATGCTGATGTCATTGACGGTCGAAGACGTGCTCGATGATGGCGGTGACTCTAGTCGGAGACAGCGGCGGGCAATCTCGTCAAAGGTGGAGATTTAATATCTTAAGATTGTTAGATCTAATGAGGAGTAATTAGGGTTAGGGTTTATCTCTTAGCCGCTTAAGATATTATACCCTGCTTATCAGTATTGGAATATCACATAGCACTACCTCTAGACCAGCTTTTAAAGAGATTAGACTGGGTTTAGGGTACTAGGCTTTCAGCCCACTTGACCCATTCCAATAATCAATACATAACACGTGTAATGCCCTGATTTTTCATTTATGAAAAATTATTTTATTTTGCACGTAGTGTGCACGTGCAATATTTTTGTAAATATTTTCATCATGATGAGTATAGATTTTTTTTTTTATAATTATGTGCTTCTAATTATTTTTACAAAGCTTCTTTCAATTAGACAAAAAAGCCTTTTTCTTTTAAAAGCCCAAAGTTAATTTAATTTATTATTTTTATAATAATTATTTTGGCCCATAAACTAAAGCCCATGAACTATTTTTATACAACTTGTCATGTAGAATACAATTTAAAGACTATTTTATTTTTATACAAAAATTTAATGTACAATTTTGGACCAAGTGGCATGCACGTCCATTGCACGTACACGTGCAATATGCACATCCCAATGCTTGGCCGGTTGCAATCTTTTGGAGGGAAAATCAAATATTGGAGTGGAGATCATGCTTGGTGGTTACTTGATTGTGGGTAGTTAATGCAACTCCTACTTTCATCTTAGCCCTCCATCTTATAACCAACCACTTGATCCTAGCCATCCATTCTCCTTAATTTTTAGTATAAATACCCCCCCTCCCCCCCCCCCCCCCCCCCCTGGCTAGTTCTTCTTGTGCCAAATTATTCTCTTCCAAACCTATAGTTCAAATACCTTAGTGATTGTGTGAGTTAAAAGATTGAGAGGGTGTGGGATTGTGCTTGCAACACCAACGAGAAGAGGAGGCCGGCATCAAGGAGTGCTCTCGGTTTTGGCTTAGAAGTGTTCGGTTTTAGGTGTGCTTGGAGGTTCGTGTGCGCGCATCTAGGAGGAGAAGCATTCGGTTGCAAGGACTTTTGTTTAGGAAGTTGCTAATTATGTTTGTCTCTCCATTTGAGGTGGGTAGATTCTCCATATTTCTAAATTAGAAATGCATGTTAGATATGAATGAATGAAGCATGAAAGAAACGAAAGAAGAGTACACTTTAATTAGGAAAAAAATAACCCATTGAATGATTGAATAAGGATATGCAATTTTATATGTGGTTCTATTATTTAAGTTGTATGTGAATTGATTAGAATCATGGATTGATTGATGAAAACACATTTATTACCATCAAGAATTGCACACAAAAGTTAGTAGATTGATAATGCTATTTCATGTGTTAAATAGATCTTTTTGTGTTAATGTGGGCATGAATAATTTAAAATATGAGTTTGTATGTTGGGTAAATGATTAAAGACAGAGAATCAATGTGAAATTTATTGATAAAGAGATTAGAATGCTAATTGCGAAGAAATGTCGAAAAGAGAATAATTGTGGTAGTGATAGTTCATATTTCGAATTAATTATATGAAAAATATGTTTTAATTGTTATTTTTCATACTGGATATAGTTTATGATGATATTAGTCAACCTGGACATTATACAGTAATTTTTATGAAAGCAAAATAAAATGAAGACTTGTTGAATATCGAACGTTTTTGAATAACAGAGAGAATGATTTTAAAAAGAATTTCGAACTATACTGGACAACCTGAGCACGTAGCTTAAGTGGTCGGAGCGCGCGGCCTGTTTCTCAGAGGTCTGCGGTTCGAATCCCGTGGGCAACATATATTTCGTTCGGGTTTTTTTTAAAACAAAATCAACTGCAGCCGAGAGCATTCAATGCTCTCAGCCATACTTATGATGCCTGGCACCTCCGGCCTAGTGGCTTGTGCTGTCGGCTGTGTTCTCCGTGGTTCTGGGTTCGAATCTTGCCCTCAGCAATATTGAAAAACATTTTTTTGGGGGTTTTTAATTATCAAAAAATTATGAGAAAAATATGACTATTCTTCTAAAATTATATGGGACTTTATAAAATTTTTTTTTTTGGGGGTTTTTAATTATCAAAAAATTATGAGAAAAATATGACTATTCTTCTAAAATTATATGGGACTTTATAAAAATAATTTGGGAATGACTTACATAAAGTAAAGTATAATTTGTGACTAAATGAGTAAATAGAACTATAGTCTACATTGATATTCTTTGTGAAATTGTATCTTGCAAAAAATGATTTGAAATGAAGGATTAGAAAATTAATGTGGCAAAAAGAAATTATATTGTGTAATGTGATGCAAATTATTCTCATTTGAGAATAGTGTAAAAAATGTGAAATGTGAATATTCGTTAGTGATGTGAATTTCAAAGTGAAATTGATAATTGATAAAGCATATGAATTCCATGTATAGTTATGAACTATTTGAACGAATTAGAAATCATGATTGGAAAAGAGAATTACTTTTGAGTATGATAACTCAACATGAAAATTTATGAGTTGGAAATGCTCAAATTGGAAATTGTGAATTGAAAATTGAAACAAAAAGAGTAGCTAAGTCTCCCCCGACATTTGGAAATAAAGGAAATGAAAATTGAAAAGAAAGACCAAGGTTGGTCATGTTTGAATGAATGAATAAGTCCGGTTTAGTGGAGAGGCTAACTCTAGAGCTTTGATTTTTGTTCATGATTTTGATAAAAACTAAGGATTAGTACATAGTGGAGACATGATGAAAGTAGGAGAAAAACACGAGTATGAGGGCCATCGGATTAGCGGTGTGAGAGTGATCCACAGGCTGCCTGCTTGATGCGTTAAGACATGGCATGGGCACTACTCCAGAATTATCGTCCCGGTGGCGACGCTTGTGGAATGTTTGAGTGGCTATGGGTGGTGCCATTGTTCCATGGCAGAGGCTGAATTGTCCATAGGTTGCCTGCTCGATGCGTCGTGTCAGTGCGTGGGATTCCCCTCCAGGCTGCCTGGACATGGGCTCGTAGATCATAGAACATCTAAGATACCTACAGTAATTACAGTAGTAGATTAAGTCATGGCGAGGGATTGAACCCTACAAAGATGAAGAGCGATTAAGGGCTTGCCCTCGGACCTATGTAGTATGGGATGCATAGAATCCGAACAAGTGCGCATTAGTGTCATGTAACATAAATAAACTGCATTAAGGACTAAGTGCACAATCACAACACGACATCAATAGGGTAGCCCCTTTAGTTTGATATGTGACAAGTTTGTGTTTGCTAAATATGGAAAATAAGTTATACTATTTCCGACATAGAGAGGATGGCCGTGTATAATGATCGTCGGTTGAATAAACTGACGTACCCACAGTCTTATATGCAGGTAAATGGCTTGATAGAGATTAAAGAAGAACAGATGCTTAAAGATTATTCAATGTTGTTGTACATTCGTTTCATTATTGTAAAGTTTACTTCCGCTGTGCAGTGTAAATTGTAATGTATTCATGTAAACTCTGATGTAAAGTGAAAAGTTCAAATTTTCTTGTAAAATTGTACTAAAGGAAGCGAAAAGATCCTGTAGAACATCTCGAATTCAGTGTATTTGGGATTCGGGGCGTTACAACACGTGTAAACACGTGTTGCCCCATAGAACAATATACACAATATTATCCTATTATATTGAGAATATACATATACATCCAACACAAATGAGGGGAGGGGAGGGGAGGGGAGGTAAAGGCAGGGGAGAGATTTTAATCATATTTTCTGTTTGGTTCGAGGAGAGAAGGGGAGGCGAGGGAAAAATAATTATCTTCTTGTTTGGTTCACAAGGGGAGGGAATGGATTTTATAATTAATTACTTTTATACCATTTTATATTTTAGGAGAGCCTATGCATTACTGTTTCGAATTCTAACTTGGTATTCTTTATTGTACTTCTTGTTAACTTAACTTAGCAAATAATACATGCAAGACTATGAGGAGATACAATTAGTCTCAATAAAAATGCTTAACAAAATAATGAAGGCCAATATATAAACCAAGCTCGACAAAATATTCAAGTTTACCACATAATACTAATTAAATCAAGTCTTCAAACTCCATAGGCAACGAAATAAACTATTAAAAATGCTTAAGTTTATAGAATACGACAAAGTATCAACAAGATGTTCAGTAAAACATTATGCCACCCACTAAGCTCAAATCTTCAATCAAATGCATCATCAATCATTAAGAAGGCGGGTCCAATGGGCCAAAGACCATTTTCATGATCACTGTCTTGCGTGCTTCAGCTGGCAATTGAAGAATTGCTATGAGTTTATCAACATCTTTCATTAGAAAGCAAAAGATCGCAGCTAATGAGTTTGTATCAAATCTACATTCCTTGATTAAATTCCAAGTTTCTTCACCTGAAATTGGAGGCAACTTGTAATTTTGTTGTTCTCTCATTATGATATTGCCTTCTCTTAGTCTTGTCCTAATGCATGATCCTCAAATAAAGCATGTGGATACAGTTCGAGCTTATACATTTGGAACCCTTTTGTTTGTGGAGGTCAGTTACTAATTACATCCAGTACAGTCTTATAGAATAGATATACATACTAGTATTGTAAGGAAACACCATTTTACTCCACACACACATGTTCAAAATGCTTATGGAGCTTATGATGCATTATTTTTTTTGAAGGAAAAGGTGGAGTATGGCCGCCCTGTTTCATTAATAAGGAGTTAATAAAACAAACTCAGAGTACCGAGCAAAGTACAAGTCCTACAATACATAAAATAAAACATACTACCTCCCTAACATGGGGGAGGGGCAAACATGAAGCAACATGACCCGTACAAACAACAAATCCCTCCAACAATCCTGGAGGGTGGGTCAACAAACACGCTCGGTCCAGCAAAATTGTATGTACGTCAGTTTAGCTTCGTACACTGCCTCCACGGCTTATGATGCATTATTGACTGATAACTAATCTTAGGTTATCTGTAAACCATAAACTATCGAGAAAGGAATGGAATTTGAATTCACAATTATAGGATCATGAAGGAACATGGTGTTTGGCTTTGTTGGATTTGCTTTTCTGCGAGATAATTAAGTTCTAAATCGATGCATTTTCTCTCCATCCACATGATAACTACAGGTCGACATCCAGCTACCGGAAGATCTGCATTTGAAAGAAGCCCATGGCATTGGGGAATCCCTCCAGAGGAAGATTGAAAGACTTCCGGAGGTCGAGAAAGTGTTCGTTCATGCTGATTTTGAAAGCGAACACAAGCCTGAACATTCGTTCAGTTCTCAGCAAGCTCCCCATCACCCAACTGTAAATCTCAAGTAATCAAAGGATATTGATAAACAGATATTATGTTTGTATGCTGAAATAAGGTGGATAATGGAATCAATGAGGGCTTCATTAGTATCTTTGTTTTTTTTGGAGTTAGATGTTTGCGGTAATATTACAATACTCCTTTGTATCAAGGCAACCACTTAAAAAAAATTAAACCTACTTTCCCTCGTGAGGGATTTTGCTCCCCTCCATTCCCCTTCCTAAAAAATGAACCAAATAAGAAATGTTTAAAAAAATCACTTCATTCCCCTCCCTTTCATTCCCCTCCGACCAAATAGGCCGTAAAGGGATGGCAAATTCATTATGGAACCTCATTTTAGGGGTGGAGGTGGGGTATGGTTGGGGGATGCCGGATGCTCTTAGGGTCTGTTTGGTTCAAAGGAGGGGAGGGTAGGGATTTTAATGGAGGGGAGGGGAGGGGAGGGGAGGGGAGGGGATGTATTTTAATCAAGACTCTGTTTGGTTCAAAGGTGGGAAGAGAAGGGGAGGGGAGAGGAGGAAAAATAATTATCTTCTTGTTTGGTTCATAAGGGGAGGGAAAAGATTTTACAATTAAATTACTTTTATATCCTTTTACATTTTAGGAGAGTTTATGTATTATTATTTCTAATTCTAATTTGGTAATATAAACAAAATAATGAAGGCACTAATGCGTTTAGCCTAAGAATGCTAAACTATGGATTTTAAAACGAAATTTCAAGGGGAATATATATATATATATACATACATATATATATATATATATATATATATATATATATATATATATATATATATATATATATATATACATATATATATATATATACATATATATATATATATATATATATATATAAGGATGGATGGATAGATAAGTTGCAAGGTATATGCCGAAATCTTGTAGCTTTAGCATGCAGTAGTCTTACAAAATGATATCAGCCAAGAAAGAACTATTTCTTTTATTTGTGTGTTCATAAAAAGATTAGAGTATGATTTTTTTTATTGCTCTCTGCTTATATATTGAACTTTTTCAGAAAAAATGTGTTAACATTACACATGTTGAGCACAAAACTAATAACATAACACTTCATGTATAAATTTTTATCGATCCATGACCACATAAATATTGCGATTGTAGCATGAGGAAGCTCAAATCATATGGCTTCAAATGCGCATGAAACTAAAAACATTGTTTCAATCCCATAAACAAAATTCCAGCACTTCCCACAATAAATATTAAGTTTACTACACATGTCAAAATTTAAACTAAAAAGGGATATGTTTTTGATCTTAGAAAGAAATCTTAAAGATTTAGATCTAAAAATGGCAATTTAGTCCAATCACTTTAAAAAAATAGACTACTTTCTTTTCCCTCCAAATTCTCTCAATACTGGAGGAGAGCCAAAATTGATGATTTTGCACCACTCCATTTCCTCTCTTCCCCACCATTCTCCTCCAACCAAACGGACCCTTACCTTATCTCTCCTAAACGCCTATACAGCTCCTCATTTATTATTATTATTTTTTCGTTAATGTAAAAACTAAAAAGTTCGTGGGTCGGGTACTGCTGCCTGACCCTGCACCCACTTCTAGGCGGATCCTAACTTTCTAAGCGCACTTCACTCAATTGTTTCCTGAGTCGGTTTAGACCCTAGCCTTCCCGACCCGTACGAGCAGTGCACGTGCAAAAGTCTCTTTTAAAGGAATATTCTCTCTCTAAATTTCTTCTCCGATTTCCAATTTGGATTTTAGGGTTCCTACGACCCGGCCTTTTCCTCCTAATATTTCTATTTACCCCCAAAATCTTGCTTTCTTCTTGGACGCAAATTAGGGCTTCTTCTTCAATCCCTTTCAGGTATCTACTCTTTTCTTCAATACCCTTTTTTCATGATTTTTTAACCTTTTTTGGGGGTCTGATTTGGTTTAGATTGTGAAGGGTTTGTTCTTTTATTTAAAATTAAAAATTCGAGAAGTGGGTTTGCAAAACTCTAATTATCATTACCTAATTTATCGTGGAAACTGAAAATCTACTTCTGAAATTCGAGAAGTGGATTTCGAAGAAGGGGGGAATTTCTTAGGTTATTTTTAGATTCTTGGTAAGGAGGAGTTAGGACTATCTAATTATCAAATCGAGATTAAATCTTTTTATTTCATCTAGGTTTTAGTTGATTTTTTTGATTAATGGATGCTATACTTTGGCCTTTAACATGACAATGTTCAGTAAGATTTATAGAAAAAAGGCATGTTTTGTTTAACTGTGTAGATATGTAGTACTATCTGTTTGGTTATGTATTGTAGGTGATTAGCGTGTAGTTGACCTTCATGATGATAGTAAAAAAAGAGTCGGTTATGTTCTTTAGGGCATAGTAATTGCCATCAATTTTGAATGAGTATGGAAAATAAAGATGGACATCACTTGGAAAATATTTGTTTGCATAAAGATTTTTATTTGCGTACATGTTTGGTGACTTGGTCGCATGTACAAATTATGTGTTCCCCTGTCTGCATATGTGGCCATGGATGAGGTTGTGGATTTTGTTTTTAAAAAAATCCACAAAATTTGAAATATCATTAAAAATCAGAAAATTCTGGAAATTCAGGAAAACTATATTTAGGCAAATTCAGGACATAAATTTTGAGTAATAATATCATTATTGCCTAATATGATTAAATAAAGAGATAAAGAAACTACTAAAATTAGATTGCAAAATTAATTAATTAAAGCAAACACATGAAAACAGCTTCCTTTATTTTATTTCCCTTTAAAAGGGTATGGTTCTGGATCGGGTCTAAACAAGCATTCATATAACTATGAAGTTTAATGTACACAATTATCCACTCAAAATTATGCGAGCGCATAGCCAAATTATGTGGGACCATAATAAAGACTTTCAGAAAATAGTCTATATGCAGGTCAGAGGAGTCAGTTCCTCACCGCGTAGTGCTTATTCTGCACATAATTTTGAATTTTGCAACACTGATTAGCTATGTAGTATGGGTACTTCTAGCTAGGAGCCGTACCCGTACCCGTACTGGACGTGTCAGACACTTGGTTGGTCATTTCTCATGCATGTCCCAAATTTTATAATACATCTTATATGTTGGACACTTCTTAGACACTTATCTAACATTTCCTAAAAATTAGAACACATAATTAACAATTAACAAATATTAAATACATATTCATATTTATTTTACTCTATTTACTTTCATACACATCTCCAGGTTTATGGTGTACAATGATGTATTGCGACATTTTGTGGACAGTATATTTTTTATTTTGATTGTGAGCAACAATTTGTATTGTTCCAACTAAAATATTAAGTTATGTTATATAATATTACAGCTGTGTCCCCATACCTTATTTTCTACAAATTTGGTGTGTCCCGTAACCGTACCTGTACTCGTACTGGTACCTGTATCCATACTTCACTGCTGATTAGTTTAATTGGTTATATTATTATTATTCTTTTTGTCAGTTGATCAGTAAACTAATAAAAGAATATTCTGCGTTTTAATATATTCATGTCAATGCTCTTGGTATACTGTCTCAAAGACAGCTGTGGTATGGATAAGTTGTAGTTAAGTTCTTATAGCTGGTTGCCCATGTTTCCTTCACAGTGGTACAAAAGCAATTTTGAATTTTTAATTCTCCAGTAGAACTAAAAGTTCTGCATGTTACTCGTATTTCAGTTCAGTCTGATGTCTGCATTCTTTGTACTCAGTTATGATAATTGACATTTTATAAGAATGAAGATCTCAACTTGCCTCCACTATGGTAGATAATTATGAACTGGGTAATGTTGCCATTTGCTTTGGTAAAATAAAATAAAACTCTTCAATCATCTTGCAACAGGTGACCCATGGCATCTTCTGATGATGAGGAGGAACTCGTGCTTCAGTCAGTCACAAACTACTATTTTGTAGACATGAAAAATGAGCCTCTCTCTTTTGCAGTTTTGCCTATCCATTTTGAGAATGAAGAGAAGCCTGATTCTCCCAAGGAACAAGTATATTTGCATGGCAGTGGAGATGGTGGTCTTCAGAAGGTTTATATGCAGGTTACTTCGTGGAAGCTTGGACTCGAAGATGCACAGCCAGAGGTTACGGTTCGTACGAAGGACAATAAATGGATTAAGCTTCTGAAGCCTAGGAAGAGCTACGAAGACACTATCAGGACAATTTTGATCACCGTAGAATTGCTTCACTTCTTAAAGAAGAAGCCGGAATCGTCTGAAAAAAGCCTTTTGGATCATTTGCACAAAACGTTTAGGTGGGTTCAATTTTCGATCTGTTCTTTTTCTTTTGTATCTAACAGCGAACCGTTGCTGATGACATGTACATTTGCAGCTCATTGGAGAATATTCCTTCTGTTAATGACCTCTTAGGTCGTTATCCACGTGTGAAGCTGCTTGTAGAGAAGGACGATGCATTAGCCAGATGTCAGGTCTGAATTGTATATGTATATCGTTTTCGTAATGTTCTTATTGTTTTTCTTGTCTTATTTGTACACAAGTTTAAACCAGTTGTCTAAGCTGTAAAGAAAATTTTTATGTGATGATATTGTGAGCAGTTCTTACTTCTCAAGACTGCTTGTTTGCTTCCATGACTATTTGGTGTTGTGGTCGGTTGTGTAGGTTGGTTTTGCGTGCCTTTCTTGAAATTTAATAAGATAGGCGATTAGTGTACTTTGGGAAGCCAGCTTCTGCTGTGTCTTCTTGAAATTTCTAGTTCTTGTTCTCATATTTATGTACATTTATATTTAGGATTTAGCCATGCGTTGTTCGGCTTATTGCAAGCTTTTATTTTGTCCACATTTCTCTTGGCTAGAGATTCAATGTCTCTTCTAGGGGTTAATGTTAGGTCGACAACCAATAGTAAAATCTTTGTCATATACTACTTGGAGTCTTGTTCTCTGTAACAAACCTCATTCCGATTGGAAAAAGCTATGACAGTGATGAAGATGACACATATTTTAATTTGTTTTTTTGGTTCAAGTATGTCAAGTTGAATACTTACGAGGTTCAAATTAACAGTTGTTGCAGGCGTTACTTAATGAACAGCCCAGGAAGAAAAGTTCTGATGAGGTTAGTGTTTTTTGCTTTGCTTTGGTTTGACTTTGCATATTTGTTTTAGGTTCTAGTTATAAATATTGTATCATGTTTGATACTATGTAAACCGGAGAACTATCTAGCAGGAATTTGAAAATAGTTCAACTATAGAGAAATCATTTATTGTTGAGGATGATGTTATGGAGGAAATGGGGGATAATGATGGAGACGAGTCTGAAGAAGAACAAGAATCAGATTTGTTTGATTCAGTTTGTGCTATTTGTGACAATGGTGGTACTCTGCTGTGGTAAGTCAACTCTTTGTTCATGGTTCCCATTGAAAAATTGAAGTTCAGTAATTACTTTTCACACACACACACACGAACACATGATGTCATATTTTACATATTTGTTTTGTAAAAATTCACATATTTTTGAAGTCATCCTTTACATATTTGTTTCGTCACACATTTTTTGAATCATCTTTTACATATTTGTTTTGTACACACATTTTTGGAGTAATCTTTTAGATATTTGTTTTGTTTTTTGGTTTTCCTCTTTTTCTCTCAACCACAAACATATTAGATGGATTATTGTACTGGTTAGCACTTTCTTCTTGAGTTGAATGATGCCTAGAGAGCTAAAGATGAAAAATACCATCAAGATATTATTTGCATTCATTCTAAGCAGGCTTGGTTGTGACAATCAGTTTCCATCTAGCTCAACAGTTACCTCATTCTCTGAAGATAATGATATTAAACTGACACCATGATATTTCTATCACAGTTGCGAGGGGAGATGCATGAGATCCTTCCATGCAACCGTAAAGGATGGTAAACATTCGGATTGTGCATCTCTTGGCTTGAATAAGGCTGAAGTTGAGGTATTTTACCATGCAGTGCAGTTCCATTAATTCTTGGGCTATACAACAAGCACATCCTCATAACTTAACATTGTTCTTTTTCAGGCTATCCAAAACTTTTTGTGCAAAAACTGTAAGTATAAAAAACATCAATGTTTTGCCTGTGGAAAACTGGGATCCTCTGATAGATCAGTCGCTGCAGAGGTATGAATCATATTACCAAGTCTGTTTAGTTGGGGTTCACCCATTCCAACATTCCATTAGTTGGAGATATTGTTAGTTTCATATTGCAACTGCTTAAAGCAGCTTTTTTTTCTTTTTCTTTGTAAGACTTGATTTGTTGTCATATATGGATTCATCAAAATTTATTAGATTTCTAACTTTGAGAAGGCTGTATGGAAGAACTACCTTAGAAAGAGAGTAAAAAAAAAAGGTACAGAAACTACTATTGTTTAGATGGGTTCATCCGTTTGGACATTCCATTAGTTGGAGAAATTGATATTTTCATTTTGCGATAGGTACTTCACCTTTTATTTTTTTCTTAAGACTAGATTTTATGTCATACATGGGTTCATTAAATTTTATTATATTTGTAACTTTGAGAAGGCTGTATGGAAAAACCACTTTAGGAAGAGAGTAAAATAGAAAGTACAGAAACCGCTATTATTTTGCGGGGAGGAACAAAGATATCTTAAAAGAGAAAAGTAATTATACTTTGTTTGAAGGCTTTGGTAGGTGTGATGAGAACAACCAGCATTTAGGCTGTGTTTGGCATTGCTTTAGGAGAGTGCTTTTGGGTATGAAACACTTTCATACTCAAAATAGATGTTTGGAAACTTAATTAAATTGTGTTTTACCGATAATTACTATTGTTAGCCTTTTTTCCAACCCACCTAAAGTGGCACTTTTTGCTTTTCAAAAAATGTTTTTAATTATGAAGAAAATTAAAGAAATTTTAAGTTAAACAAATAATTTTTTTCCTAACTGCACTTTTTAGCAACAACACTTTTCATTCAAAGCCTTAATTTTTATTTTAAAAAATGGGAGTGTATCCGCCTCTTTCATTAACAAGAAAACAATGAAACAAAAAAGATTGTTTGAAGGCTTTGATATTCATTACTCATTGCTCTCTGATATTCCCCCCCCCCTTATTAGAGCCCAATGTTTTTTTTTGTTTGTTTATGCTGGCTTTCTTAATCTTAATTGCCCTTTTTGCTCTGAGTGCTCGTGCTCCTATTTGCATATTTTGTTTTGGCAGTATTCTTAATTGCTGGTAAATGTCTTGTGCTTTTTAGGTGTTCCCCTGTGTGAATGCAACTTGTGGTCATTTTTACCATCCTAAGTGTGTTGCGGATTTGCTATTTAAGGAGAATGAAGAAGAAGCAACTGAGTTTCAGAAAAAGATTGCTGCTGGAGAGTCCTTTACGTGCCCTGTACATAAGTGCTATGTTTGTAAACAAGGAGAAGACAAAGATGTTAAAGAGTTGCAGTTTGCAGTCTGTAGGCGGTGCCCAAAGTCATACCATAGAAAGTGCCTACCTAGGTAACCTCAAACCCTTAACAAGGTGATTTGTTGGTTATCTTTTATGTGAACCCACCTTATATCTGATATTCCATGTGCTCAGGAAAATTGCATTTGATGATGATGAAGAAGAAGAAGAACAAAGAGCCTGGGACGATCTACTTCCTCATCATCGCATCTTGATATACTGCTTGTATGTGCATTTTATTACTCATGTGTATAATGTTTTTTACATGTAAGTATCAATTGCATTCAATTGTTATGGCAGGAAGCATAAACTTGATGAAGACCTTGGAACTCCAATAAGAAATCACATTATATTCCCAGAAATGCACGTAAGGAAAAAGGTTCTGAATGTGCAGGGAAGTAAAGTAAAGGAACTGGTGAAGAAAAGGAAGCTTTCTAAGAACCTGCCCCATGATCAGAGCTCGTCAAAACCAAAAAAATCAACTGAAAAGCTTTCCAGTTCAGAAGAAAGACAACCTGTGATAAGAAGTAGAAGTATAAGCCAGCAAGTGAGTAACTTCCGGAAACAGTTGAAACCTGTGAAAGTCTCTTCAGAATTTGAGTTGTACAAATCTGATGATGATTCAGTTCCGATGGACAGTAAGAAACCTTTAAAAGAAAAAGCAAACTCTGCTGTAACTGATGTGTATTCGCCGTCCACTGGAAAACTTATCACTAGTTCATATCCGAAGATAGATGTTGAAACAGAGAACAAGTAAGATGCTTTTCCTCATTATTTTGATGTTATCTTTATTTTATATTCGAATTATTATGTGTTTTAAGTTTGCTTTATTTGTTGTATGCCAGATTTTTAAAGATTCTTGTCCCACTCACAGAATGTTATGGATTGATTTTATTCCTTAATAAAGTGTGTTAGTTGACCGTAGCCATTTCTTTTGAAAAGTTAGTATAGGCATGACTTTGTGTCTTTACTGAAACCTGTTTGTTGTGCTTAGCAGTCTTTATTGATCTTTACTGCTAGATGATTATGGGACTTCCAAAATCATAGCTTAAACTAGAGTAGTTATTTTGTATTATTTATTAAACAGTCAACCTCTGCTGATAAATGGGTTTATGAAGCGTAGGCTGCAAATTTTCTATTCCTTTAGTGTTTTATTGGATTTGGAATTGTGGTATATTTTCAGTCGTTGCAAAATGTCTTTAGCTTTTATTTTGGTGTAAAACATGTTAGAATGTTAAGAACTGTTGTTTAATCTATCCTAAATTTTCTGATACAGAATGTCTGCTATAATAAACGATGCATCATCTTCAGTAAAGTTGGTAGATATCTTAAAGAAAAGATCAATGCAAGCAGCCCATGCCTCTGGAAGGAGTATTGACAGGACTATTACACGGGGCAAGGTTGAGGGTTTTGTTGAGGTATGTCATATATTGCAGGTTCAAAATATCATCAAAATTTAATGTCTTCTGTTTTATCTGTGTGTGTATTTCCTGATTCTTTATCTATTTAGGCCGTAAGAGCAGCTTTGAAGAAATTAGAGGATGGCGGCGTTGTGGCGGACGCTAAAGCAATCTGTGAATCTGGAATTCTTATGGAGTTAAATAAGTGGAATGTATGTATCTATATATATTTCACTATCCATTGTTTTAAGACCTGATTTAGGGTCTTCTTATGCCATGTTTCTGTAGTAAATTTATCATTCATCTTTCCTATTCATTTAAAACTTTTCTTTAGTCTAGGACTTGGAGACCTCTTAGGATAATGTCAAGTTTTTCTCTTGTCGAGAAGCGATGATGCCAGGTTGACTGATAGCTATAAATTGTAAATTTTAGAAAAAAATCTTCTTTGGACCCTTGCATTCCATAGGTGACCCTATTTCACTGAGAGAGTGGTTATAATACAGTAGTGTTCTGTGAACTATTTGTAGAAGACATAGGGCATTGAAGGGAAATTCCCTTAAGAATAAGCTAATGGCGAGCAAGGTTTGCGGCATAGAATGTTGTGCAATGAAAGAACATGTCCGAGAATTTTCATATATTCTTAATTAAGGATTTCGAGACAAATAATGAGTGTGTTGGATGATATTAGATTTAGTCTGAATCGGTGAAATGATGAGTGATAGCCGGTTGAACATGTGCAGTTGCGACTGATACCTTAGGAGTGCTATGGCTGTAGGTAGAAGCTAGGACTAGAAGTTGATGGGTAGGGAGAAACAAATGTGGTTCGAATTTAATGGAATTCAAAAGAGCTCCGCAGGAATAGAAATAGCAGTAATATTTCATACTCTAGAGGTAACAGCCACCATGAATGATCAATCTTCAGTGCCGGACTTATTGTCATAAATATTATCTATTGCATGAAGATTTACGCTCGAATATTAGTTATTTTTTGAAATCTAGGACTACAGTTTTTTTTAAAATTTAAAGTCTTATTAAGACAATTTTAATGGTTTCTCGTACTTTATACTTTGATTGTGATAATATGTAAGCTTTTCTTGTTAGTTGGTTATGGTAAAGAAGTTCTTCAATAGTTTAATCCAGTTCAAAGATCTGTTGTATAAGCATTATCTATGTCAGGGATACATTTACAGTTGCTTATTACTGAGATTATCCATGATATGCAGAGTAAACTCAAAGTTTATCTTGCACCTGTCATCCATGGTACGCGCTACACATCATTCGGACGTCATTTCACAAAAGTTCCAAAGCTTATTGAGGTGTGTGATCTTTATAATAGTACTCCGAGTTTTTGAGTTATTTGTGTGTTAAAAAAATCGCATATATGGTCTGGTCTAATTACCTATATTAGCTTAAATTGATTGATTGTGTCTCCTTGAAGGTGTCTGCTTGTGTTTGATTGTTATATTCATTGAAAATTAATTATTGTATATCTTCCCATGATCCATTAATTCTTTTTCGTGTTGGCAATACTAATTTTTCGAAGATGATCGGCATGTGTCTGGTTCACAGTTGACAAAATATCTTTAGATTTCGATAGACTGTCTCATGGTATGAACATTTGTCAGATTCTGATTAAGTTAGTACAATTGTCTTGCAATATTCAGTTTATTGGGTTTAGTTAAAACCTATCCTGACTATGGTCTGCTTATTTATCAAATCTACTTCTCTTGTAAAAGATACATGCACCTCTCCTGTATCTTCTTTAAGTCCACAGAGACATCTACTTTTCTTTTTGTTGAATCAGTTCCGGTGAAATTCAAATGTTCATATTGACATCATTTGGTCGTTATTTTACAAAACTCCCAAAGCCTATTGAAGTGTATGATCTTTATAATAGCAGTCAAATTACAAAACAGTCAAAAGTTTTTAGTTTTTTGTGTGTTTCAAAAAATCTTATATATGGTCTCACTGGTTACCTGTATTAATCTTAAATTGATTGATAGTGTCTCTTGAAGGCATCTGCTCGTATTTGATTGTTATATTCATTGAAAATTAATAATTGTATAGAATGATGATCCATTATTTTTTTTGGCCATATACTAATTATTCAAAGATGATTGGCAGGCTTATGTCTGTTTCACAAAAGACAAATAGCTTAGATTTTATATGCAGTTGGCCCAAACCCGACCCGAGCCCGCCCAGGTCCGACCCGATAATTAGCGAGCGTGAGCTAATAATTCTCATTGCGGGCCGGGCTCGGGCTTAAATTTTTAGGCCCGTCAAAAATTCTGGCCGGGCTTGGGCCCAAGTGCTTAGGCCCGATGGGCCCTAATCAAATTTTTATATGTGCATACATATGTTTATGTATACATCATGTATATTTGTGTTTGAGTATTTTTAAAAGAGAATATGCATGTAGTGTTAAAGTTTATACATACAGAAAATATGCCTTGTATATAAAATTAAATGAAAATAGATCAATTAGATTTGAATTACTCAAAAGTTTGTATTATTTCTATTATTATTATTATTTTATCGTATATTATTCTTGATATAGTTTTATTTTATAGGAAAGTTATATATTAGAACATACATAAGTAGTTCGGGCCTAATTTGGACCGGGGCGTGTGCCTAATTTTTTAAGCCCGAAGAAAAATCGAGTCGGGTTCGCGCCTATGTTTTAAACTTCGGGCTCGGGCCCAGGCCCAGGCCTATATGGGTTCGGCCCTAACCCGGCCCGTTGCCAGCCTTAGTTTATCTCATTGTCGGAACATTTGTCTGATACACTAAATTAGTAAAATTATCTATCTAATATTTGCAATATTTAGTTGGTTGGATTTAGTTATAACCTATCCTGACTTTAGTATACTTTTAGAAAGAGAAGTTCCTTGTGATCCTAACTATTCACACTAGAAAATTTTCGCAAAATTCTGATAGATTTCATTTTGGAGCCCATTTTACTGGCGAGAATAGTAACTAAATTTTTTTGTGAATATAGGTTTTATCTCCATGTATTAAGATATAGGTTCATTTACGCATAACAGACCCATACATGATTGGGTTTCTCCAAAACAAAATATCAGTATAAAGGTCAGCCTAAGTATATTCTGTCAGCCGGTCTTGCTGAATGCTACAGATAAATTGTGGACCGAATTTGGCCAGGCTAGGTAGGGTAAGTTTCTGTTTATTTACGTGGAAATACTTTTTACTCTTAATCCTGTACAGTCCTTCAAAAGTTCAGGACTGGTTTGTGTCTAAAGAAGCATACCCTAAGCTTTCGGCCTTTTCACTGAAAAATATGATATTACCCTAAACTATGGCCGATGTTATTCTGTAGAGGCATTTACAGCTTTATTTGGTGCACATATCAGCTCTTTCAACAAATTACTGATGCATTTGAGTTTAATTTTGGTTTTTTCGTTTTTTTAGCATGACTCTTATGTCTCCCTAATTTGTGCCATGTTAATGTTATCCGTCATATTGCTTTCTTGCAATGAATCATTATTCACCATTTACCTCATCTGTCACATAACTTTCTTGGAATGTATCACTATTCACCATATATATATATATCCATATATATATATATATATATATATAGAGAGAGAGAGAGAGAGAGAGAGAGAGAGAGAGAGAGAGAGAGAGAGAGATGGGAGCCCTTTGGTTGATAACTAATTTGGTGAGAACTCCGTGTGAACTCACGGAGTAGACCCCGCATGAAAAATCCGAACTAGCCATCTCGTTCTACACGCCTTAGATAGCATAACATAAAGAAATCAAGTAATTTGAAGTTCATTTGCCCATGATTTACATCATTGCAAAATTTTATGGTTGAAAATTCTACTCCATTTGATGGAATGGGCAAATGAACCTCAAATTACTTTATTTCTTTATGTTATGCTATCTAAGGCATGTAGAACAAGATTGCCGGTTCGGATTTTTCATGGGGGGTCTACTCCGTGAGTTCTCACCAAAATTAGTTCTCAACCGAAGGGCTCCAATGGAGCCCTTCGGTTGAGAACTAATTTTGGTGAGAACACCGTGAGAACTCACGAAGTAGACCCCCCATGAAAAATCCGAACCGACCATCTCGTTCTACATGCCTTAGATAGCATAACATAAAGAATTCAAATAATTTGAAGTTCGTTTGCTCATCCATCAAATGGAGTAGAATTTTCAGCCATACAATTTTGCGATGATGTAAATCATGGGAAAATGAACTTCAAATTACGTGATTTTTTTATGTTATGCTATCTAAGGCGTGTAGAACGAGATGGCCGGTTCAGATTTTTCATGGGTGGTATACTCCTTGAGTTCTCACAGAGTTCTCACCAAATTAGTTCTCAACCGAAGGGCCACCGCTCGATATATATATATATTTATACACACACACACACGATTTGCCCGTGGGCACGTGCCTACGGCACGTCTTCAGAACGATACAACATATGAAAAGCCCTGTAAATAGTAAATCAACAATTATATAGCTCAAGTTTGAATAATATGACAATAATTAGTTGTAAATAAAAGTCCATGTTTTCATTAGTATATGTTAAAAATAATTATAAATTGGAGTATAAAAGTTCATGTTTCCATAAGTGTATATATAGAGAGAGAGAGAGAAAGAGAGAATTAAATAAATAAAGGAGTTGTTTTGAGGGGATTTGAATTTGAGTTTGGAGGGGGGGAGAATGTGTTTTGTGAGGTTAGATTTCGGCCTTTGATTTTGGGGGATTGAAGGAGAGCTACTTGATAGCTTTCTTTGTGTTTTATTATATAACCTAGGTTTGCCCGTTGACACGTGCCTACGGCACGTCTTCAGAACAGTGCACCTTGTTTGATCATATAAAATAGTTTTGGAGGTCCAGCAAATTAACTGAAGTAGCAAACATATTATATGAGAAACTTTTGGGGGTCCAGCAAAAAACATATTATATGATTTTTTTGATTTTTTTGAATTATTTTTAAAGTTTTTAAATTTTAATTTTTTTTAGTTTCTTAATTTTTATTTTTATAAAAAAATTTAAATTTTCTTAATTTTTTGAATAGAAGAGGGAGGGAGGGAGGGAGGGAGGGGGAGAGAGAAAAAAATTAAATAAATATAGGAGTTGTTTTGGGTGGGGGATTTGAATTCGAGTTTTGGGGGGGGAACTTTTGTGGGGGGAACATATGTTTTGTGAGGTTAGATCTGAGCCTTTGATTTTTGGGGGGATTGAATGAGAGCCACTTGATAGTTTTCTTTGTGTTTTATTATATAGACTAGATTTGCCCGTGGGTACGTGCTTACGGCACGTCTTTAGAACGATACAGCATATGAAAGGCCTTGTAAACAGTAAATCAACAATTATATAGCTCAAGTTTGAACAGTATGACAATAATTAGTTGTAAATAAAAGTCCACATTTTCATTAGTATATGTTGAAAAATAATTATAAATTGGAGTATAAAAATCCATGTTTCCATAAGTGTATATATATATATATAGAGAGAGAGAGAGATAATTAAATAAATAAAGGAGTTGTTTTGGGGGGATTTGAATTTGAATTTTGGGGGGGAACTTTTGGGAGGGAAAATGTGTTTTGTGAGCTCAGATCTGGGCCTTTGATTTTGGGGAGATTGAAGGTGAGCCACTTGATAGCTTTCTTTGTGTTTTATTATATAGATATATATATTTTGCACCTTTCACGTGTTTGAAAGTTTTTCCTTAAGTAGGTATATATGTATAAATTTATGTTGTATAATCTAGTAGTTTGTTATCTCTATAAAAGAGCAATGTTGCTTGAGTAGCTAACGAAAAGAAATAATTATCTTTAGATATTGAGTGCGGATTAGAGTGAGTAAACTTGCATTATATCCTAAATAGAATTGGTAAACCTTCAAATAGATGTAAAAGAATAAAGTTTTATGAGTTTGAGATTAAATTATTATGAATTGTCAAAATTTGCTTACCCGATCAATTATCGAGTGGATGCTTATAATCAGAGATGAAGTAGTCTTACAGATTTATGATTTGTTTTTTATTTGGTCATCTTTGCAGTGTACCTTAAAAGGAATATTCTTTAAATGTATGGAAGATCTTGAATCACAGTCTATGGAGAAGTGGAACGACAGAAAATTTTTGACAACTGGGAAATAGACTTGTATATCTTGGTATCTGGTGACATTTATGTCACAGATATATCGCAGACAACTTTACGATGCTAATTACTCCTTGTAAAATATTTTGTGCAGTGGAAAATATGATATCTCTAACTATAAACCCTTCCAAGTTAAAGACCTTGGAGTGCAGTGATGCAAGTTGCTCAGATTCTGTACTTTGAGAAGTATTAGGTCGCGGAGTGGCTGGGTAGTAAGTAGTAACCAAGAAGGTGCTGGGAATGGACATATAAGATTTATATGATAATGCCTTCAAACTCTGTTCTTGTGAAAAGTGAAAACTGGCGTGAACAATTTTGTAGGAAAAAAATCAATAAGAATCTTAATTCGTAATGTGTGTGTGTATATATATATAGGGAAAGCTTCGGTTGTGCACTACCTCTAGCGCACACGGCGTGTGCACTAGACCTTCGGGCGTTCATATCGACGATCCGAACCGTTCACATTGATATACACATCTAAATTTGTCTGAATATGTAAAATCAAATAATTTGAAATTCATTTACCCATCCATTGAAGTGTTACAAAATTGTATGGCTGAAAATTATTGTTTTTTATAGTCACATGATGGTCGGGCAAATGAATTTCAAATGATTTGATTTTACATATTTAGACTAATTTAGATGTGTAGATCAATGTGAACGGTTCGGATCTTCGATATGAATGCCTGAAGGCCTAGTGCACACCCCATTAGAGGTAGTGCACAACCAAAGCTTTCCCTATATATATATATATATATATATCTATATAATAAAACACAAAGAAAGCTATCAAGTGGCTCTCATTCAATAAGGTTGAAATCAATGGTCCTGATCTAACCTTACAAAACATATTTTCCCGCCCAAAAATTTCCCTCAAATTCAATTCCCCCAAAACAACTCCTTTATTTATTTATTTATTTCTTTCTCCCTCCTCTCTCTCTCATTCTTCCTCTATTTACTCATAAATTTATTTTTTCAGATTTCAAGTTTGTAAATTTCCAGATTTTTTATGCATTTTTTTTATAGCAAATATCTCATGAACAGTTAAATTTCATCATTTTTCACACTCAAAGTTCTAAGAGTTGGATTTTATACCCTCATTTATAATTATTTTTTAACATATACTAATGGAAACATGGACTTTTATTTACAACTAATTATTGTTTTACTATTCAAACCGAGCTACATAATTGTTGTTTTACTGTTTACAAGACTTTCATATGTTGTATCGTTCCGAAGCCGTGCCGTAGGCACGTGCCCACGGGCAAATCTAGTATATATATATATAGGGAAGACTTTTGTTGTGCACCATCTATGGTGCACTCGGCCTTCTCGCCTTCGTATCGATGATCCGAACCGTTCTCATTGATCTACACATCGAAATTAGTCTAAATATGTAAAATCAAATCATTTGAAATTCATTTGCCCATCCATTGAAGTGTTACAAAATTGTATAGCTGAAAATCATTGTTTTTTATAGTCACATGATGGATGGGCAAATGAATTTCAAATGACTTTATTTTACATATTTAGACTAATTTAAACGTGTAGATCAATGTGAACAGTTTAGATCGTCGATATGAAGGCCTGAAGGTCGAGTGCACACCATGGCTAGTGCACATCTGAAGGGGACTCTCTCTCTCTCTCTCTATATATAATTTGAGATGGTGAGGTTGACCCAATTTTGTCAGCTAAGCTAGTTGAACCATCTGATTCACGATCACTTTGTTCATAGCATTGTACACATCATGAAGTATGTATGTACAAAATTTCAAGTGATTTGGAGTTCTTTAGCCTATGCATCAAGTCATTCAAGTAAATTGGCTGATATATGTTTCACGCAGAACTCTTTGAACTGCTTGATGTAGAGGCTAGAGATCTCCAAATCCCTTGAAATTTTGTAGGCATGTGCTTAATGACGTAAGGAATGATATGAACGGTGTGATCATGAATCTGATTGTTCAAATCGCTTAACTCACAAAAACTGAATCTAGCTCACCATCTCATATTATCATTACTCTCTCTCTATATATAGGATATCAAATTACAGAATAACTAAAAAAGAACACAAAATTGAGTTTCACAAGATAGTGTTTTTTCTTTGGGTGAAATTATTACATTATCTATGCCGTAATGACTAAAAGATCTGAGAAAAAAATTAAATTTTCATTTGAGGAAAGTGTGTATACAGACTTCCATGAAACTAGAAATATGATCTTATTTTTGGGTTTTTTGTGCATAGTTCACTTGAAGATTTTGAAATTGCAGATTACTTGCTCATAAATCGCTCTTTGCGGACACATCACTAACAAAGTTTATTATTTGTATATATATCACTGGGAAAGTGTGTTTCATTTAAAAATAGTCCCGCTTGGTTAATTTTCAGCCAAACAAGGAAAATATTTGTTTTTTTAAAACCCCCTTACATTATTTTGACCGTTATACTCCTCTATTCATTTCTTCTTATCACACAACAATTAATTTTTCCTTCTTCTATTATGAAACCATAGTTCTCATCCTTTCTTTCTCATCTTCAATAATCCTCTTCACTCCATTTCGGTTTCATTAAGTCGAGGACTGATGGAGGTGAAGAAGACAGGGTTGATAACTAGGTATCTTTATTTTTCTTTTAGGGAGAGAACTAGAGTTTAGTAGGAGGAAAAACTAATTGTTGTAGGTGATAAGGATGAAGGGATAGGGGAAAAACTAATTGTTGTAGGTGATAAGGATTAAGGGATAGGGGTTTAATAGTCTAAATGGTATAAGGGTGTTAAAAAGGGAATATTTTCCTTTTCTGGATGGAAAATAACCAACTACTTTTTAAGAATGAAATCTACTTTGTTAGTAGTGCATGAAATTAATTTTTTTTATTAGTGGTGTATATGCAAATAGCGATTTGTGAGTGATTAATCTGGAATTTCGAAATTTTTGAGTGATCTGTGTGCAAAAAACCCTTTATTCTTTTATGCCTTATAAATTGAGGATTAGATAACAGTTTCAGATATCATAACAGTGAAGTAATTATTACTGCATGAAATGGCCAAAAAGATGCTGGTTCATCTTTTTTTCCCCTTCATGCGTAACTCAGTGTACTATAATCTGTATCTGGTTAGGTGATTCAGCTTCGGTTTAGCTCCTTGATTTTCATAGCTCAATAGTTATAATTAGGGTTGGCATTCAGGTCAACCGGGCCGGGTTGGATCAGACCCGCGCGGGTTGAAGCCTAACTTGGGCGGGTTCAGGTCGGATCGGGGTGTCAACCGGGCCTGGCTGGGCCGGTCCAGTTTTGAAATTGGAAATGTCGACTTGGTCGACCCGCGAACCCGTTTCGGGTCGGGCCGGGTCGCAGGTTGGTCCGTTTGTTTTTTTAATTTTTTTTACAACTTCACTAATTTTTTAAAAAACAAGTATAACTGTATAAAAGTGAAAAATGCATATATTATTGATTATTCATTTCAACTAGTATGATTTTTTTACAAGTTTTTTACATACAATTTACAAATACAAGTTTTCCCCCTTTTAACCTAAAAAAATAAATAAATAAAAATTGTACAACAAAGATAAGAGATTAAGAATTAAACAAAATTGAATATATTTATTCATTTCAACTTCTATGAAAATCTACATTTTTTTACTTGCAAATACTGTTAAGTAAATATACAAATCTCTCCAATTACATGTTTGAGAGGACAATCTAGAGTTTGAGATAGCTTAGAGTTAGATTGAAGAGAGGGCATTGGACTACTGTCGTGCACCTCTACTTAACCTAAACCTAGGATCTCATCGCCCTAAATTCCTTAATCTTGTTGTTTCATGGGAGTTGCTTCCACTTGTTGATGTAGATGCCGCTTTTTCTTGAGTCCTATTTTCAGCCTTCATCCAATCTTCTGTGCACACGAGAATCTCCAACGAATCTGGCTTCAAACGATTCCTGTAATCTGTTAGAACTCACTTTAAGAAAAAACACTTTTGGAAGCAACTGTGGAGACAAGAGGAGTTAATAGATCTCTAGCCATATGTGAAAAAAAAGATTTTCGAGTTCTTTCCACCATTGTAGCACTTCAATTTAGTACTAGAACTCTCACCATCTTGTTGATTATACCAATTTAATTTATTAGGTGCATTTGTCATAGTTTTTTTGATTGAATACGAGCACGTAAATTAAAAGTGACATCTTCTAATGTACTCTTACCCTTACCTCTAGAAGTAGAAGAAGAAGAAGAAATAACTATACTAGTTCTACTATTGGATATAAATTTTTTATCATAATAATCATACAAATTCAATGTCGATTCAAAGCTAGCTAAAAATTTATCGGAATCTATTTTAGATTCATTTCCAGGTAAAGTAAAATACATTTCAATCAAACTCCCTGTACCCGCTAATTTGATATGAGGATCCATAACAGTAGCAATACAATACAACATAGGAAGGGGATTAAAATACTTCAAAATTTTTGTATAAGTGGGAACAACTATATGGCCTATGTATACGTCTTCAATCATTTCATGAAAAGTTTGCATCATAGTAATGATTGAAATAAAAATATTACTATAAGTAGAATCATAAGATGTAGAAAACTTCAAAGTTGCGGTTTTAAAAGGTTCCAAAAATCGCAATAAAGATTCGGCAAAATATCATGATTGGGGAGTCATTTGAAAAAATTTCATGTTTTTTGCAAGACAAAAATCGTTTATAATTTCTTTGTATTGAGTAATAACATTTAGTAAATCGAAAGTAGAGTTCTATCGGTGTTTAACATCTTTAGAAAATTTTCTAAAATGTATTTCTCTAGCTTTACACCATACTTTAAATTCTTGAAGCATAGGACCACTCAAAATAATAAAATGTACACAATTTTTAATTGCAATTATATATGAATCAGCTACTTTCAATGCATCTTGTACACATAAATTTAAAATAAGACACATCTAACATGAAAAGTTTCCTTACATGGAGGAGCTAATTGTGTTTCTAATGTACTAATCGAAGCATTGTTGTTAGATGCATTATCAAAACTAATAGTAAATTTTTTATCATGAATATAATATGAATCACAAACTTCTAAAATACGTGTTGCAATAACTAGTCCACTATGGGGATACGGTAAAGCCGCAAGTGCGATGATTTTTCTTTTGAATCATCCAATCACTATCTATCCAATGACAAGTTAAGCCCATCATCGGAATATCGCTACAACCTTTCCAGCAATCTGAAGTTCATGATACTCTACAAGTTAAAGAATACAAGGGTTCAATTAAAGTGTTTCTCATTTCGTTGTAAAGTTTAAAACAATCGGACTTTAGTGTGTTTCTAGGAATTCTTCTAAAATGTGGATTTAGTGCATTTTGGTTGAGAGACTACATTCCTACTTTCAGAAGAGGAAAAAGGTAGCTCATTCATAATAACTAGTCGGACCGTTTTTCATAGGGTTGACTATTTATTTGTTCGGTCCTAGGGTTGATTTTTTTTGGCCTTGTTGGTCTTGTACTAAATCTTTGTGTTCATTTAAAATATGTCGTTTAATTGTACCTGTTCACTCACCCTTCTTCCATTCGTAACTCTTGTCACAATTACAAATCTTATGTCCTACACCCAGATTATTCTCATCGGGGATAGTCATAAAATCTATGTCAATCACTTGTTTCTCCCTAGTTTTTCTACTACTAGTGGGTTCGGTTTGTTGTGTTTGTGTCAACACCATGCATTTCTTCTATTTCGTGTGTAGGGATATCGTGAGTTCCTACTATACGATTATGTGTAAATTTGGGTTCAATTTGTGGAACTATTGGAGGCCTACGTGAAGTACCGGTAGAATCTTGTCCATTTTGGCTATGACCGCTATCTCGTGATCTAGACATGGTAATAGTGTATGTGGAAATTTTTTTTAGTATTTTACTAGTGTATGTGAAATAATAGAAAACAATCTAGGAAGCATATGTTAAAAAATAAAATCTAAAAAACAATAGGAGGGTTGAGAGAGAGAAGCGAAAAGCCAACAAACAAGTATGATACAACAAAATTCAAGACAATAGGAGGGTTGTGAAATTTGGATACTGTACTTCGCGGATAATCGAATATACAAATGAGAGAATAAAATAAGGGAGTAGTCGGTAATCCAGTAGTCGTTGAAACTTGAAAGAGAGAGAGCTTCTTTGTTGGAGGAGTTGAAGTAGACGTAGTTGAGAGTTAAATCAACACAATTCGATACGATCGAAAATTTTCACTTCTTTGTTGCTTGCTTCTTTATTGAAAAACTTGATTGAATTGAGTATGGATATTTTTAGATTGAATTAAGGGGGTATTTATTAGTGAAAATAAAAAAAATAAAAAAAAGACAAAAAAAACAGCTAACCCCCAACGGCTCTGGATCGTTCGACCCACGGGTCAAACGGACTAGGCAGTTAAAATCGGTTTCTGGAACTAATCAGTCTATAAGCGATTAATGATTAATCGGTTAATCGGAAAATAATCGGGGATTAAATCGGAAAAATTGTTATATATAATTAAAAAAAGATATATCCTCATTATGTAGCAATTCTAAATCCTAACATAAAACTATTATGAGATTATCAAATAGGAACATATAGTTATAGAAAAAAAAGAATACTTGGTTTGAGCTGAGTTTGGATTCTGGATGTGGGTCTGGTCGGGTTTGTTGGTTGGTTCCACCAAACAAAAACAATCGGGGAGGAGCAGTGCGAGCAACAAGAGGAGGTGCAGATGCGGGCCGGGTCAAATATGCGACGGTACAGGGGGAGCGACGACGGATCGGATTTAGATTTGCTCGAGGAAGAAAAAGAGAATTAGTTTGGATTTGGGTTTGAAGATAATAAGTTTGAGTTTGGGTTTGTACGGGGGAAGAAGAGAACGGCGATATGTCGGGTTTGGGTTTGCGCGAGGACCAGAAGGGATTTGAATTTGGATTTTGGATTTGGGCCGGATTGAGCCCAAATAATCCAAACGAGCATGAAAATTAGAAGTGATTTAATCGGTTAATCGGCCACTTAAAATCGGCCGATGAACCACTAATCGGCCGATTATTTCCGATTAAATCGCTAACTATTGAAATATTATAAATCGCTAAAAAAATAATCGCTTAGCCTCCGATTAGCGATTAATCGGACGTAATCGGGGATTTTAACTGCTTAGCAAACGGATCCAAACCCGCGGGTTGGCATGTGGGTAAGACTTGGTCAACGGGTCGAGCGGGTTGGGTTCGCGAATTTTACGACCCGGGTAGACCCGCGGGTTCGACCGGACCCGAACCGCATTGTAGCGGGTCGGGTTTGTGTGTGCGGGTCGTGGGTCAACCCGGCCCGGTTGCCATTCCTAGACTCTAATGTTGATGTCAACAAAATGAATTCATCATAATTGTGAGGTTCGATGAGAAATAATCTTAATTAATTTTCATATATGGCATTCTTTTAAATAAAAATCAAAGTGGTTTCCCCTCATTTGGTTGCTCACTTGGATTTATTCATTGATTACGAGGAAGTCTTTTTTTTTTTTGGGAACAAAGTCTTTTATCTAATGATTGTTAGATATAGTACTCCAAGCATCAAATTGTTCCCTTTGTATTTAATTACTTTTTTTTCTCGATTCTTGTTATTACTGATAAAACGTCCTCTCTTTTGCAGATTGCAGATAAGCTTCAATGGTATGTGCAAGATGGTGATACGGTAAGGATTCTTCAATGTTAATTTATTTGTAATAATTTATTTAGGTCTATTTAGCACAAACACATCTATATGAAGTTATATCTCTATGGGCACATTTTATATACATGTAAACTTGGCTTCGTGTCCGGCACTTGCTACACTGTCCTAACTTTTGTAATAGTTTTAGCTTTAGACATATTAGGACACTTCTTAGACACAGATCCATATTTCGAAAAGACTTGTCATGTTCAATACACATGTGATATGAATTTACTTTCATTTATATAGAAGATTGTATTTCATGTGGTAACTGAAGCCGAACTGGCTATTTTAATAAAATTATATATATATTTCTCTTTAATGCAAACTTGTGTGCCATAGACTTCTGTAGGTTTATGTGAAAAGACATGATGATCAACATCGATTTTCTAGTTGGGACATTGTCATGATTTGTGTAAACTAGATTTGTCCGTGGCCACGTGCCTACGGCACGTCTTCATAACGATACAACATATGAAAAATCTTGTAAACAGTAAATCAACAATTATGTAGCTGAAGTTTGAATAGTATGACAATAATTAGTCCATGTTTCCATTAGTATATGGTGAAAAATAGTTATAAATTGGGGTATAAAAGTCCATGTTTCTATATATATATATATATATATATATAGATAGATAGATAGATAGATAGAGAGATAGAGAGAGATAATTAAATATATAGATGAGTTGTTTTGGGGGGGATTTGAGTTTGAGTTTGGGGGGGGGGGGGGGGGGGAATGTGTTTTGTGAGGTTTGATCTGCGCCTTTGATGAGGTAGTGATTACGTAGAAGTTGAAGAAGCCGGTTATCTCTTATGATAGTCATAAACTATATGGATTAAACTTTGAGTATTGCTAATTGTACTCAAATTTGTGTACTCACTT